>CM062639.1:1349254-1949254 GCA_025617555.3 Puccinia polysora
GGATGATATGGGGGAAGACCATAGGATTCTTTGAAGATACCTCTCTCTTCTTCAAAGAAAGCAATGGATTTTTACCTTAGGGATAAGAAATTTTTTATCAAATTTAACTCATTGGGAAGAAGCCATCCATCCGGACCAAAGTTGACCACTTTCAGAATTTCTTCAGTGATACAACCATTAGGCACAAAGGGACCAGTAGGAGATCAAGATAAACCACAGTAAGGATCATGGGATAAGGGAGGGTGCATGAGAGTAGGATTGAGGTTGAGAGGCATAGGCTGGTTGACCGGTTGGAAATTTTTTGCAACTGGTTTATACTTGGTAGAAAAAGAAAGAATTTCTTGTTTCCTCCAATCATTGACCAGCTAAAATTGACTGCAAAAACCAAGACCAAGTTCCAACATTTTCTGCGTCTTATTTGGTGCAATATCCTTAAAGGGTGCATTTTCAATAAAGGGAGAACCAGGAGATAATAATTTGCTCACATGTTTGGCACTAGGTAGGTTTTCAAAAACAATGGTAGAAGATTTCCCTAGAGGTGCAAAATTGGGAGGACTTACTTCTATCCCAAATTGCCTCCACTGAAGCCCATATTCCTCCATACCCATACCACCAAGAATAGAATTTAGATTGGGATCTAGTTTATAATCATTGCAGAGATTTGAACCATAACTGAGAGAAAATTGATCAGGCCTAAGATTACAAGTAAAAAAAGATAAAACAGATCCAGAGAGAAAAGAAATATTTTTGGGATTTTCTATTTTGACATGTTTTTGATTTTTAATGCTTTCCAGATCAGAAGAGAATGATTGGAAAAATGAGAAATAAGCCTCAGGGATTAGAGTTGAACCTTGAGTTGAAGTCCAAGGCTGAAAAGAGCTTTGACTATCAGTAGGATCAAATATTCCCATAAAAAATGAGAGGAGTTAGAATTATCCTTCTGCTTCCCCTTTAAAGACAATTTAGGAGGATGACCTGGGAAGTCTCTTTCCCAAAAAAAAGGATCCAAAGAACAGATAGGAACTTCAATTTTTCCACCATCAGCATCAGGCAGAAAAGTTCTCTCCCCAATTTGATCAGAAAACATCAGGGTAGCACCAAAATCCATTAAGAATGGTTGGCCCAAGATCAAAGGACCTTCCAAACAAGTGATCCAAAAATGACAAGTTCCAAAAATGTTTTGACAAATTCAAACTGGGAAATCTTCAGAAATACCAATCAATTCACAACATTGATTCCCTATCCCATAAACAGCAGAGTTGAAGCTGACCCTAGGACTATGCTTGAGTTTACAGGCAATGGCATCCAAGATTAAGTTGAGCTGAGAACAGGAATCCACAAGAGGAAAAACAGTTTTAGTTGAATCAAAAAAGATAAAAAAAGAGAAAACCAAGAGGACAGGAGTAAATTTTGGAATCTGAGGAGGGATTTGTTCCACAAGATTCCTCCATCAAAGTTCCAGAGGAGACCTTTAATTTGTTAGGACCAATCTCCACATATCAACAAGAGACCCATTTCTTCATTCCTTCAGCAACAGATGGAGAGATCAACAGTAGTTCAGCCACAGATAGATCAGGATTTTTGAGATCTGAAATTTTATTTAATACCCGTTTGACAGAATTGGGGTGGTCCTTTGAAATTCCCCTCTCAAACCAAAATTTGGGCTGGATGGAGGGAGGAAGTTCAGGTGAAGCAGGAACAGGATCAGAAGTTTGAGGCAGTTTGGATGAAGGAGGAGAATGAGATTAATCTTGGGACCTTTCCATGAGTGGATCCTTTTCCACCTCCTTGTCTTATACATCAGAGGAAGGAGGCTCAGGTGAGGATCAATTTTTAACCGGTTTTTGAAGAATTGAAGTTGGAAAGGAAGGAGATTTATTAGATTTGGGTGCTTCATGGTGTTTCCTAGGTGGATCAGATTGATAATCCCCAGAAAGACTGGAGAAGGAGACAGCTGGATGATACCAAGGTTGAAGGGTAACACAAGAAGATCAAGAACCCAAAGAAGCCAAAGATGCCTTCATAGGCAGTGGTGCCTGATAAGAGGCCACCACATGACAAATAGGGCAAGATGAATCAAAAGAGATAAATGCACCATTAGGAAGAAAGAAATTGTTCCCCTTCTGCTCCACCAAATTTTCCTCCTTATCCTTCTGGAGTTCAAGACATTGACCAGTTCCATGACCTTCCCTATGAAAGTAGTAGCAGACCAGAGTGGATTTAGGAACAGAGCTAGAGGGTTTAGGAGTAGCAATAGAAGAAATCTTTTGATCAATTTTTTTCTAAAAAACTTGGATTATCTTGGTGATTTTGTCTATAGTAGGTGATTCCCAGTTGGAATGGGGATTTGGTGTAGGCCTGTGGTCTTCCTCCATCTTATTCATAATTTTTTTAGATTCTTTGAAAGAAGGGGCATGGACTGGTTCAGTGGTTCTAGGCTTTTAGAAAGTCAAAGCAGTTTGACCTTTCATAAATTCATCCAAAGTACCCCTAAGGACAAGGAAAACAGGGAGCTTGAATAGATTATCCCTGGTGTTGATCATTGATTCAGAATTGACCAATTTGTCCCTAATCTTTTCCTGCACTGCTAGCGAAAAAGATTGGAAAAGTTGCACTCAAACTTTATAAACCCTATCAATTTGATTGCTTTGGATAAGATAATTTTGGATTGAATCCCAAGAATTCCTAAAAGACTGATAGTCAGAGGCTGAAGAGACACCACCATTTGAGATCCATTGAGAGAAAAGAGCATAAAAGTCCTGCAAAGTAAATTTAGCTACATCTATTTTCCCCCAATATGCCAACATTGCTTCCCTTAAAAGTGTCCAGTTATGGGATTCCAATCCATCACACAGCTCCATTACTTCCATGACTTCATCAGAGGACATGAAGAATAATAACTGATAGGCCATATTGTATTCAATTTCCCCATCCACTTCAGCAGCCATTTTGTAAGAGTCCAGAAACTGTTCCACCTTTACCCTGTTGAACCCTAAGTTCTTGTTCCAAGGTTTTATCTTGACCATCTTAGGTTGAACAGAGGTGGTGGGAGTACCAACAGATGCCATTTCAAATAACAGCATTTCCTAGAGGATACAAAGTGTGGAATTCCAAAGTGGCTCAAAAGTGTGACAAGAGTAGGGTTTCAAAAAATAAAAAAAAAATCTTTCCCTGGATGGTGCACAATTGGGCGGACTTACTTCTGAGATTAGTTGCCTCCACAGATCAGATCTAAGAAAAGGAGCAGAGAAAAAAAAGAAAAAGAATTTGATTTAAAAGTTGATTCCAAATGTTTTGGAACTGTAAACCTCAAGGTTTCTGGTTTGATCCCGGCCCAGGGGACCAAATATAAGACTCCAAAAAGTGCTGAGCCATAGGAAGTTCTGTGGAGGGGAAAGGTGCTTTTTAGGCTTCCCTCCTAAGTGTTACAAAAATATTTAAATGTAACTGGAATCAAGGTCCAGAACCTTATGAATGAGGAATTGAAAGTGAAGGGATAGATTTGATAGTTATTGGTAGAAAAGGAACAAGACTATCTGAGGAAAGATGGTTCAGGAAAATACTTGAACAAAATAAGGTAGAGTTTGTTCAGAGTTCAATAGAAAAAGGCAGTTGTAAGTAAAAAAACCCAAAAGCTAATAACTCTGGTTGTCAGCAGAAGATTAGGAAAGATCAACTCAACCCCAACCAACCTCCAGGTTCTCAATGAACCTGCCCAACTCTCCGCAGTCAAGCGCTTGAAGGGTATCAGATAACTGTGGGTGGCTGTAAAAAACAACACAATTTGTTTTATGAAGCTCTAAAATCAAAGAAAAAAATAATTTGAACAAGAATAACCCAAAACTTCACAAGGGACTCAATAGTAGCGTGGCAAAATGCAACTAAAAGGAAATAAAAGGAGGTTTAACACTCCAGCCTTTAAGGTTATTGAAAACTCTTAGTCAAATGTGACTGAATCCAGAAAGACAATCAAAGAATGATCAAGAACAGTATGGTCAAAAAAAAAGATCAGGAGTGGTATAACACACTCAAAAATTCAACCAAATGAACTCTTTTTCAACCAGCCAGGCTTTAGGTTGGTGATAATGGATAAGGCCACAGAGGGGAAGATCAATGATTTGAGTATGGAGGCTCAAGGATCAAGTGGAAATACTAGATATACCCTGGATAAATTTCTCAGATAAAGGGGAAGAGCCCCATGAATTTATTGACTGGATGAGATGATTATTATATGATGATTGATTCATGGATGATGATGCAAAAGGCAGGGGAGGGCCTCTCATTTTATGGGAAAAATAACCTGTAGAATATTTACAAGAGGATGACACATATGAGAGCGGATTTTTTTTTTGATGATAGTCAGATGAAAGAATATATATTAAAAAAATTTAAAAAATTTCCCCCTTTTTCTGAGGTTTCCGGGATGTTTCACCACACCGCTTGAAGAGAAAGTCCATATTATACCGCCAGCCAATGTCAAGGTTTACTCTGGTAAGGTCCTGAGGTTGATCAAAGCCTTATATGGTCTCAAAAAAGCCCCTCAAGCCTGGTACAAAACTCTTAACTCTTGGATCTTAAGCATTGGTTTCAAGAGAAGCACCAGTGATAAATGTGTTTTCTGGAACTCAGACACTTGAATCTATATACATGTAGATGATATCACTATTTTTAGCAATAGCTCCCAACCATTTGTGAATTTAATTGAATCTAGGTTTAACATCAAATATTTAGGCCAATCCTCACTGCTGCTTGGCCTCAACATCACTGTGTTGGATTAAATGATTAAACTTTCCCAAAACTACTTTATGACTTCCTTAGCTGCCCAATACAAACTTCCAAAGTTTAAAAAACACTCCAATCCACTCAAACTGCATGAAAATCTTCATCAAGCTTCTGTGGAGGAACAATCCCAACTTCTCAACTCCGGAATTAACTATTGAAAATTGATTGGTAAACTGCTTTACATCAGTGTGAGCTCCAGACCTGAAATTAACTTTGCAAATAATCAGCTGTCTCAGTTCCTGAACTCCCCTGGCATGAACCACTACAACGCAGGACTTTGGGTACTGAACTACTTAAAACACACTTCCAATCAAGGCATCATGTACAAAAAGGGATGATAATCTGAAGATCTAGTAGCTTAAGTTGACTTGGACTGGGCCACCTGCCCTACCACTTGCAGGTCTGTCTTGGGAATTTTTGTCACTTGGAAGGGAAACTTAGTCTTGTGGAAATATCACAAACAACCTACAGTTTCCTTGTTGAAAACTAAGTCTGAGTACAAATTTGTGTACAAAGGAATGAAACAAATCAGGTGGCTAAAGCACTTCATTCAAGAGATGTTTCAGATCAATTATTGAGTACAACTCCCATCTACAAGGACAAAAAAGGTTGTATCAAATTCGCTTCCCAGTGCGCCAATCAATCTGGCTTCTGTACCAAAAAAATGGACCTATGATTCCATTTCATTGGAAAAGAAATTGAAACAGGCAAGATCAAGCTGGTCAAGACATCTTCAGCAGGAAAATTGGGGGATTTTCTAACTAAACCACTAGCAAGACTGAGAAAAGCAAGGTGACTCAAACTGATTAGATTTGGATGAAAAGAGTTGAAAACAAGGGTGGCTGTTGAAGTAATACACTATCTATTGATTTTTTTTCTTCTATTTTCCTGTTGCTCCTTTATTAGGTTGCGTGTGTCAGTATTCCTTTCTTTTTTTGTGTCTTCTTCCTTTACTTTTCCTTCATTTCACATTTCCTTACTTTTATGTCCACAACCCTGCGGGCTCCAAGATATAAATACCCATGTGTGCAAGGACCCCATTTCAAATCTACTCAAATTGCACTTCAAACAAACTGAATACTCAAATAGACCGCAGGAAATCATCAGGAATTGTTCCTGAGGACACTCTTAGGTTCTCAACCTCCACTAAGGACTATCTTACTTGAGGTGTCTTCTTGGAAAGTTGTCACCTTATCAAGACTTTAAGACTAAAAAAACTCAAGCCAATCTCAACCTTTGAGCTGCGCCAACTACTGGATCCTATCCCTTCTTATCTTTTCTTTTTCTACGTTGTTTGGATTTTATTCAGGTTCATGTTTTTTGATCTTTTATTTTATTATTGAATGTACTAATGAATGATGATTTTATTCAGCATCTTAATCTGACACCGCTGAGGTATGGAAAAAACAGCCAGTTGGTCAGATGGAGAATGCTTGCATTCTCAAATTTAAAGACAGATGGCCCCTTATGGGTGGCATATAAGGAAAACCCTTCTTTTCTAGTTAGTATGGTGTTTTTGGAAGACCATGTGTGCTTGAACCATTTGAGTTTTTCAAGGAGATTATGGCTGGCTCCATAATCACGCACCATTGATAAATGGTTGTTTTCCAGCAAGTGGAGAAGTCCAGAACCAAATCTTAGGAGCTGCAATTGCTCAATTTTTTGAATGGGCTGGGACAGATGGGATTCTCCTTGAATTTTCCTGATTGGTTGAGGTTCTGGGTGCAGCATCCAGCACTGCACCTCAGTATGACTTGCTTTCAGATTTTTTCTCCTCCTTTGCATCCTGGTCATTTTCCCCTGTCCTAAAGATTCCTTTTGGTGCTATAAATAACAGTGCCATTTGGCATAGGTGGAATGTGATTCTTAGACACTTGGTCATGGTTTTATATTTTAATGATTCTATTGATAAATTTTTCAGATTCTCAAACAGGAGACCATCAAACAGAACTGACTGCATTAGTCTGGGCTGTCTGTCAGTGATTCTGGAGATGATGCAGCAGGCTAAGATCTGTGGAGGTATGATGGGCCCTGTCATGCTTGCATCTGAAACAGACACCTTTATGCTGTTGGCAAAAAACATGATGTTGTTTTTGTATTTAATTGACTCAAATTTCTTTCAGATTTTGTAGAAGTGTTAAATGTTGGCTGTGGTGTATTCCTCTTTCAGCTTGGTCCAAATTTCATCGGGATTAAATTTGATTTATGGAAAGATCATGCTTGTGAGGATAGTTGTGCTAATGCTTGAGCAGAGTATTACTTCCACCTAAAGAAAGTTTCTCTTCATTTCTTTGCTTGTTTATTCTGGAAGTGGGTACTTTTTTAGCTCAAGAAAAGCTTTTTATATGAGACAGCGGCACATTCTCTGTAGCCAGTGGCTGTAGTTTTGAATGTCAAGCACTATTGGCTTGATTGCTGCATTTCTGAAAGTGGTGGAGATGGGAATTTGTCAGGGTGCCATTTTTTGCAAGAGTTTATCCATTTCAACTGTTTATCTGAAGGAATTAGAAGCAGGGAAGTGTTTGGAGGTTTGATTTTTTTCTTTTTGAAAGGATAATTTAGTGCAAGTAGTTGTAAAAAGAGCAAAGAAATAGGTTTATGGTTTCTAAATATTTGAAAAGACAAGGTTGTTTTCTTGAGATTTAAAATGTGTTTCATGAAGAAATTTATAATAGTAAAAGCAGTGAGGGAAGTTGATGAGCATACAAATATGGTCATGAGTATGCTAGCACAATATTATGTACAAGTGGTTGTAGCTTATCAAGGTGGTCACGACCACCTTGGTTCTTGTTGAGATTGATTTTCCAAATTTCTGGCCTAAATGGAACTTGTTAAGCCACAAAGTTCAAGGTTTTTTTGTGGCCTGAGGGGTGGTTTATTTTGTCTGTACATGGCACATATCTTTGGGATCAAGGTGGCTTGTCAGTTTTGTGAACTGTGGATGAGATAGCAACAAGGAGATTGCTCACCTTTGGTCAGCAATGGTTTCTGGGAATTGCCTGGGATGTGTTGCCTCTTGGAGCTATTGTCAACCAACCAACAATTTATCAATTTTCTGGGCATTGCCTGAGATTTTTTGTCTCTTGGATCTATATTCAACCAACCAAAAAGTTTTTCATTTCATTTATCTATTTGTCTATTGGGGGGGGGGGGGGGGGGGAGTAGTCAAAAGGTTTGATTGAATATCCAAAAAAAAGAAGGAGAAAAAATCAAAGTTTGAATATTATAAAAAAAACCCACTTAAGATTCAAATGAGGTGAGTCTCAATGGATGATAGAAATAAAACCCAAAAACTCTCCCCTGCCATCCCCCTCATAGATTAAGAATGAATGATTTGAAAATCAAGATTCAAGATAAGGTTTTATCTTTATTTTTACAAGTTTTTTTCTGATGAATTTAGAAATAAGAGGTTAGATGAAGGAAATTACAAAAAAAAAATTTTTCAAAAACTTTAATTGATAGATTTTAAATACTCTTTTTTTGGGGGGGAGCGGGGGGATAATTTGTTCATACTTCCTCCTTGCTTCTCCCCACTCCACCTTTCAATTGATATTTACTTATTTTGACTCTTTTATTTTTCTTATTTGAAATCATCATAATTTGAAGATTTGTCTTTTTAAAAAAATTATCCTGGTTCTTGATTATTAAGAATTGCATCATCCAAGTTCTTGATTCTTAAAAAGTTCATCATCCTGGTTCTTGATGATTAAACCAATAAATTTAATATGTTTCTTTATTTATTTTAATATTATTTTTATTTTTTCAAAAAAAAAGGAAAAAGGAAGAAAAGAAGCAAAGAAGAAAAATGAGATTTTCTTGATGATATTCATTTAATTTCTCTTTCAAAATTAAATAAGAAACAAGTCAATTGAAATATTTTATTATAATGTGTAGTTAATGATTTGGTAAATCTGACCATCAATAAACAACAATTATGTTCAGTTTGAGAACTTTTTTATCATTATTCTTAGATATATATATAGGGAATCATTTATTTCATGCCTCCAACCCTTCATTTTGCATGGTTTTGACATTACCACAGCATCCCAAAACTCCAATAATCTGCGCAGTTTAGCAGAGTTTCAAAAAAAAAAAAAACTGGTGCATGTTGATTTTTTGACTTCATCATCTTGTCCGCTCACCTCCCTCTTCCAGCGCACTCTAGTACCGTCCTATTATTTTATATGTTCAGATCAATTTTAGTTTTTTCTGAACAATCTATCTATATTATTGTATGTTTGTGATTATTTTAGTAGTCTTAACCAGCTTTATATGTCCTGATACTTGTATTCATCCAGGCCGATTTATTATTGTATGTCCAGTACTTGCATACTTCCAGCCACATCATCTTATATATTTCAAAAGCTTTTGATACTCAAATTTAATTGAACTTAGCCTCTGTGAAAATCATTTTAACTTTCCTAACCTCAATCATTTCAATCTTTCTTATCTTATTGAATATTCCTACTTATCAAAGGCTCAACTTGTGGTTCTCTAGTTGTTAAAAAATACTCCTTCATGTTTGCTCTCTTGAATGGAAAATCAGAAGATTTCATTCCTTCTCATCTGGGCCCACTTACTGAAGCCCTCCTGAATCTGGTCCCTTCTGGACCCCTTGAGCCAGATTATAGCCTTCTCTGGCATCCATCTTGCCTCCCTTTTATCTCCTCTTCATTTTTTTAAGCCTCTATTCCAAAAGTGCATAGAGAAGCATCTAAAACCTCTGTAACAAATAATTGATTTTTTTTGGCCAATTTAAAAGCCTTCAAAATTACAATCAAAAAATTGAAACAAAAAAAAATTACACCTTGAATCTTTTCACTTTTATCACAAATAATTTCCTGATTGTTTTGAAAAATTTGTAGTTGAAAAAAGTTTCCAATTATGACAGGCATTTAAAATATGATCTTTCAAGATTTTTAGCACTTAATTTTCCCACCAGAAAATGGGATTAACATAAAAAATAAGACATCATTTTTGAAAGTTTTTTTTTTCATTATATTTCCTAGAAATTTTAAAAAATTCTGAGCTTGCATTCTTTGAATGGGCATTAAAAAGGGCAAAAACAAATTATGTGAGGATTTTTTGTAGGTTTTTCTTTTCCCAAAAAAATTCATTACTAAAAACACAAGAGTGGCATATTTTTCTATAAATAATTGATTCAATAATCCATAGAAAAAAAAATAAATCAAGCAAAAATAAAATAAACAATTCAATCAAGATAAATTTTAACTAATCTCTTTCTTGGATGTGGATACTTTGTAGGAGTAAGAAAAATCTTTAAACAAAGTCCCAAGTTGTTATGAATCAAATTCTTCCATTCTTGTGATTCATTGATAGAAAAAGCCTTCCAAAGGGTATCTCATTGGGGAGCTGGCCACAGTCAGGAATTATAGCATAAATTTTAGCTTGCTGCCTCTACAGAGTAACCTGTCAAAGTAGATAAAATGAAATAAAAAATTATAAACTAAAAAAAGGAGTGGAAAATCCTGAAATATTCACAAATTTTGGATTCTTCATCCAAAATCAGGAAGGGTCACTCACTTACCCCTTCATGAAATTCTAACTCCTAATATTTTTAAATAAATTAATAAGAAAAAGGCCCAAAAATAAAATACCACTAGAAATGATTTTTTGGCCATCTCAATATTTCTTGTGTATTGTCACCTGTAGGTTTCAAAACAAAAATTCCATAATAATTTTAGTGTTTTGGGTAGTTTAGGAGTTATTGATGGATTTTTGTTTTGTAACAATTCCCATGCAAAGCCCCAATCCATATAATGCAGGCTATCAAGCATGCACACATCAAACCTGCCAGGACAAATTCTGTGAACAAGGTACCACAGGAAACTTCTAAAACCCCTATGCATGTTCCATGAATATGTAATAAGTTGAAATATGGATATAGAAAGGTTTGAAATAGCTGAAAAATGAATAAAAACATATAAAAGTCAGTCATAAAGCACACAACTCAAATAAAAAAATAATAAAAGTTGTAAAAAAATGACATTAACAAATCTTCATGGACCACAAAACTCCCTAAAGAGTTCACATAAAAATTATTAAAAACTAGCATAGTGATCAGAAGATGACATAATATGTACTCATTTCTGCCTCTGAACATGTTTCTTAAATAAATAAAGTAAAAAATAAAGATATATGTCAAGAATGCAAAAATAGAAAATGACTATAATAGACAATTTCTGAAATAAATTTTGCACATAAATCCTACAGAGACAAGTACAACTGAGTGAAAGAACTAGGTATGTGTGCCAAACTAGCCCAAACAGATAAGAAAGTGATATATGGCCTCAGTCTGATAGTTTTATTATTAATTCCAACACCATCATCCTTCCCTTGAAGAAAATCAGCAAAACACCCCAACCTTTGATCTGAGACCCTTTCTAACATGAATTACTGATAAACACTTGTGAGAAATTTCTTAAAATTAAGTTGATTTCTCACTACCTAGGCTTGTGTGCTGCTAAGCCCAACCCTACCCACCATTCATTTGGGTGTTACCCCTTTTTGATTAATTCTTAATGAACCCATTTTCCCAGGGTTTTATACATTCAAAAGTGATCCCCTGAAGAGAGGTTGTTCAACTGTAAAGATTGCCACTTTTGTATAAGCTGTGGCCCCCCTTCAAAAATTCTGAAAACCTTTTAAACAAACCAATCCACACCTTGCACTTGCTCCCAATATTATTAACATTTTTGAGCTCTTATTGCTTTAATTTTTGCAAATATTATCATTCCATTAATACATCACTTTCTGTAGCTAAAGGATAGAAAGGTTGCTGGCATCAAGAAGCTGACAGGAAAGGCACTATGTGCTTCAAATCTTCAAAAAAATTCAACATATTGTAGAATTTTGAGAATTTGCAGTTGGAAGGGAATTTAGAGGCAAATAAGTTGATGGCATTGACTTAGATAAAAGTACCACTAGCCTTTTGTATGTATCTTCCAGCAGGAAACCATGGAAAGGGAATTTCATCCAGTACCTTTAAGGGGAAGGTCCAGAAGGGTGGTTTAGATGACTTCTTGCTTTTTCAAAATTTTCATCCCAGACTTTTTCCATGAAATATTCATCCTTGAAGAGAGATTTTGATTCCATTTCCTTGATCATTTCATGAAATATTGAACTTCAATCTTCAGATTGACAGCCCAAAAACTGCTACTGATCTAAACCCACATTTTTCATCACCTGCTACTGTTCTAAACCCACATTTTTCATCACCCATCACTCTTGAACATGTTAAATTTGTGCTATGACTGTCTTGGGGAAAATGAAATCTTTCTTTGGATACTAAAAAAAGAAATATTAGTATTATTGAAGAGGAAATGAAAAAAATTACTTTATCAATAGTCACCACTTCAAAATTATCAGAAGATAAAAAAGAAAATTTTGTGATCTTGAATATCATCACCAAAAAAAAGTACAGTTTAATAGGTTAATAAATGAACCATAAAGCAAGATCATTTCAGAAATATATACACCTTTTCAGTTTCAGATGCTGTGGCTTTGGGAGCGAATATTGGATTCCCTGGAGGCCAACATGAATCTGAATCTGCGTCATCTTT
Source organism: Puccinia polysora (assembly GCA_025617555.3). Classification (NCBI taxonomy): domain Eukaryota; kingdom Fungi; phylum Basidiomycota; class Pucciniomycetes; order Pucciniales; family Pucciniaceae; genus Puccinia; species Puccinia polysora. Next base: position 1,361,620 of record CM062639.1, read on the forward strand.
TTTTCTTCTCTTGAACCTTTCCAAAGTCCCAGGACTAAAATTATGGGAAAAAACACACTAATTCATGATGGTTTCTGATCTCTGATTGACAAAAGAAAATACAACAATGAATAAACACTAAAAAAGCTAGACTGATCCTCCCCAAAGAAATTACTAAATGTCTTGATTGTATCCAATTCTTCCAGCTCTGGTAGATCTTCCTCACTTAATTCATCTTCTGCTATAAATTTGTCCTGATCAGAATGAAATTTTAGCCCAATTGAAAACAAAAAGGAATAAATTAAAAAAAAACACCTCCTCCTCTGAATCCTGTTTCTTTTTTCCCTTTGCCATTTCATGGTATTAATTTCCTTTCCTTTTCCTCAGAGTCTGAAATTAGATAAAGGCAATGTCTAATCAAAGTCTTTTAAAATCCATCCAAAAGAAAGAGAGAGAGAAACCAGAAAAATAAAAAACTAAACATTTCCCTACACGCTTGGTGTTTCCTTGATCTTCCTTTTGTCTTGGGTACTTCAATATATTCAAATACAGAAGGATCCCTCTTAGAGGAATGCTGAAAAAATATTTTGCATTTGTTGAGGGATCCTTTGGTTCTTCCATATATTTTCCTTTTTTGATTTGATAGGGGTTCTTGAATGGGGGTAAGTTTATGCTTCAATTTCAACAGTTTCATCATTTCTCCAAGGTAAGAATGATGTTCTCCAGGACGCAATTCAAGGAATTATTCAAAGAGTTCATTCTGGAACCAATTTAGATTGGTTGATTGGGAAGGTAATTCATTGGGTGATTGAGATTGTTGGAATCATTCACTCTCAGAAAGATATTAATAATTTAAAAATAAAACAAAAAATTTCAGAAATCAATGTTGGAATTCTTTTCTTCAAAAACAAAAACTGAAATAGGAGGTTTGAAATACCACTGAGGATGAAAATCCTCAAGCAAAAATCAATCCTTCTTAAGATTTTCCTTCTTCAATTTGTGTACACCAGGAATTCCCATGAATGAAAAATAATAAAAATCAGAACAGGTGATTAATTTTTCTTCTGACATGTGAAAGAAATGCACAATTGTGAGAGCATAGTGGCTGATTTTTCCTGAGGGGTGTTCAAAACAATATGGAACTCCAATCAATTTCTTGAATTTTTATCAGAACTTTCAATGGTGGTTTCATGGATTTGAATTGAAATTTGATTGTAGATTTGAGGAAATAAATTAGACAAGGAACCAGAAGAAGTTGTGAAAAATCTTTTGAAATAAGATTAGAGACCTTCTATTCTAGATGTGCTGGTATTCCCAAAATGAAGGTGCTTGTTTGCAGCATATGAAAAAAAATATTATTTTGAGAGGAAGCCAGTTTTCAAAAAGGTATTCAGAATTTGGACTGTTATAATTATGGCCAGCAATTAGCTTAGGCAAATGAGCAGTATTTAAAGAAAAAGAAATGCTGGACACCTTGTGTCAATAATTGCTGATGGGCTCTCAAAATGGGAAAATACACTGGATGATATTGGTGATGAATTTGATTGGATGATGAATGGATGATGTAAAACAGCAGGGAGAAGAGCTGCTTAAGTACAAAAAATTGGCCTCTTGTGAGCCCATGATACAACAAGCCAAAAGGAAAATTTTCGGCTCAAAAAGAGCTCTACAGGCTCTACAGGCCTTGTTACTTGGTTTGGACTACATCAGCCCGCATGGCGTCAGTCCCTGTACCCTTACAACCAGCCTATTCCGGTCCTTTCTGGTGTTTCCACTGTTACAGGGCTGAACCAGCCCTTTTGCTGTTCAATCCCTGGTTGGTTTTCAACTCACAGGCTGGCTGGTTGCCTCATGCGACCAGCCCCTGGCCATACAAGTGGCCAGGTGGGACCCAGGACACACCTGGGTCTGGTCTCATACTCACATGGAGGGGGGGGTGTAACCAGCGGACATGCTGTCCCCCCCCTCCTTCTCACAGATCCCTGTAGGGGGCAGTAAAATCCCCCTACCAGGGGCCCTGGGGGTTGATACCCCCAGGGCGTTGTCAAGGTAAGGTGGGCTGGGGGGGGGGGGGGTCAAATCCCATCCAGCCCGTTGCTCCTCCCCCTCAGTAAAGGGGGGGAGAGAGCGCCCCTTTGCTTCAATGGTGGGGGGGGTGGTCAGGTCCCCCCCACTGCTGGTTGCTTTTTCGCGGCCAGCCTCTTTGTCATCCTCCTGGGTGGAAGGGTGATGAAATCCCCCCCACCCTGACCGGTTGCTGGCTGGTTCCACCCAGCCAGCCTTCCCTTTCCCCCTCGCAATGGCAAGCAAGGGCAGGAGGAGGAGACAGGGCCGTCGGCTCCAGCCCCGTGGCTACAACAGCTGTCCGCCACCCAGCACAGCAGCTGCGCTTCCCCCTACAACGGCCCTGCTTGGGCCATTGTGCCCTGTAAACGGGCTGTAGGCAAAAACAGCGGCCCAGAGCGGGCCGCGAAACGGGCGGCATCTTCAACCGGGCTGCGACACGGGCGACAGCCCCAAATGGGCTGCAACACAGGCGGCAGAACCAACCGGGCTGCAACACGGGCAGCAGCCCCAACCGGGCTGCAACACAGGCAGCAGCCCAAACCGGGCTGCAACACAGGTGGCAGCCCCAATGGGCCGCCCAAAGCCCAAAACTAAGCAAACCATACTTCTGGCCAAGTATGTCCAAAATAAACCTTGGACCCAATTATGCCCATACAAGCCCATCCGGCTGTATTTTCTCATATAACCCACTGGGCCTGTTAGGGCCCATGTACCAATAGGCCTGTTTCACATGTTTTGAGGCCAGTTTGCCCAAATCCGTGACATCCACACAGGCCTGTGTGGTCCATGTGAGTGTCCAATGGGACAGAGAGGCCCATATGTGCATCCCATTTGGATTACACTTATACGTAGCACATGCGTAAGTGCATACGTATTTTAACACACCCCCTTAATCCAAAAGGGGTGAACTCCGCATGTTAGTCACAAAGCCTTGATACTTGTTCCTATCTAAAGCCCTAGTCAAGATATCCGCAATCATTGCTCCAGTGGGCATGGACCTCAACACAATCTCCTTGCAGTTAACTGCATTGTGAATATAGTTATAGTGAACATCAATAAGTTTTTTTCTTGAATGGAAAACTTGGTTTTGCGCCAACGCAAGGCAATCTGGTTATCAGAATACAGCAACTCAAACCCTTGTGGCTTATGTGTATCCTCAAAGACTTTTCTCAACCATTTTTCTTGCTCTGAAGCTGCTAAGTAAGCTCTATACTCAGCCTCTGTTGATGAAAGACTTATTGCCAACACCTTCTTGGACATCCATGACACCAGATTCTTACCTAATAAGAATACAAAACCAATTGTTGATTCCCCAGTGTTACCGTCTGCCCAACTTGCATTGGAATAAACAACCAAATCAAAGTTTTCTGAATTTGTAAACAACAGTCCTAGACTGTGCGTTCCTTTGAGATACCTCATAACTCTTTTAAACGCTGACCAATGCCTCATGCTTGGCTTCTCTAAGTGTTGAGACAAGACAACAATTGCAGAAGCAATATTGGGCCTTGTACACTGCCCCAAATAATTAAGAAATCCAACAGCTGACGTGTAGTTGTTGCCTGATTTAAAAAACTCCAGATATTCCTCATCTGTAGACTTGTCTAAACAAATTCATGACTGCATGGGAGTACCAAACTCCTTTGCATCCTCTAAGCCAAACTGCTTAAGAAGAGCTGCCATGTAATGGCTCTGGTCTAACTTAATACCATTCTTGCTCTTACCAAATTTCATTCCTAGCACCTGTTTCCCCAGACCAAGATCTTTTATCTTGAATTCCTTTTTGAGTGTCTCCATGAATCTATCTTTACCATTTCCAATAATGATAATGTCATTGACCCATACAAACACAATTGCATCCTTTCTCACAAAGAGACAAGGGTTGGCCTCAGACTTCTTGAAACCAATCTGTATCAGTTTCTCACTCATGGTATTATACCACAAACTAGCTGCTTGCTTCAATCCATAAAGAAATCTACACAGCTTGAGGAAATATTCCCATTTATCTGCTGAAAGAAAACTTCTAACACAGATTTTCTTCATGCTTTCTGGTTTAGTCTCTACTAACCATTCACAAAAGCCATCAGGGATTGACATATAAACAGTCTCCTCCTCTGCAAGTTTTGCATTCAAGTATGCTGTTACAAAATCAGCTAGTCTGATTTATTCACCCAACTCCACTTCCAGAGCAATGATGTACCTGAAGGTGGAAAGCCTTCCAGTTGGTGAGAAAGTTTCTTGGTAATTGATACCCTCTCTCTGCTTGAATCCCAGTGCAACACATCTAGCTTTGAATCTTTTTAAAACTCCATTTGTGTCAAACTTCTTGTTTAACACCAATCTGGACCCCACGATGGTCTTTCCTTTTGGAACAGAATCCCACTTAACAACTTCAAAGACACTATTTTTTTCTAGAGAATCAAATTCCTCAAAAATAGCACTCTTCTAGTTGGCTCTCTCATCAGAATTCATAGCTTGGCCAGAGCTATTTGGGTTAACGCTGTTACCCATTTCTGAACTCAACTCCAGGACTTCATTGAGAATACACTGTTCCTGAAATGTATCTTCCTCATATCCTGCCGCAGCATAATGGGACTTCCATTCCCCATACCTATCAACTGGTACTCTAACCCTACCACTCCTTCTAACTGGAGGTGGAGGCTCATCAGGTCCCAAATTAATGGACTCCACTGAAGCGGGCACTGAAACCTCTGGTGGCCCGTCTGCCACCTCTTCATCTTCTGGAACCACATGTCCCGCAGCCTTTTCTGGTGAAATAGGTGCTAATTCTATTTCTTGCTGTGACTTATTCACAACCAAATCTTCACTCCTTTTGAGTGGAAAGGTACTTTCATCAAAGTTTACATACCTAATAAGGATAACCTTTCTTGTCCCTGGAAAATAGATCCTATATGATTTACTTATTAAATCATAGCCTACAAGTGCCCCTGTTCTGGCTCTAGGGTCTAATTTTCAGACCATCTCATTATGGTGGACACTATTATACACCAAGCAACAAATTGTTCTTAGGTGTGATTTTTTGTGGTGCAACTTCCAAAACTGATAATGAGGACTCTTCCCATTAACACTTACAATGTTGTGCAACAGACAGACTGTAGGCATCAACTCAGCCCATAAGAACTTTGGTAGACCAGATTGAGACATAATAGTTCTGACCTTGTCCAGTAAATTCCTATTCATTCTCTCAACTATTCCATTATTCTGTGGAGTACTTGCAGTAGTGACTATATGAATGATACTGTAATCTTTCAATAACCTTTAAAAATATTTACTCACAAATTCACCACCTCCATTGGTAATAAACCTCTTGATCTCCTTCATTAGACCATTCTGTTTCCAGAGTTTGAAGATTACAGAAACCTCCTCTGTATTCCAATCCTTAGATTGAATTGGTTTAACCCAAACAAATTTGTTGCAGTATCAACTAAATTGATGAAGTATCTTGCCCCACCAAGCAACTCCGGTGTGAATGACCCTTCCAAATCAATGGAAAATTCCTCGCTAGGAACATCAGTGCAATCTCTACTCTTTGAGAAAACATTTCTAGTCTTAGATCCCAAGGTAAAACTCTCACAGTTGCTGTCCTTTACCTTATGGCCACTTCTATTGTGAGAAACAGTGCTCAAATCTGAGATTTTGAACAAGCTTGCACACAAAAGCTTGTTCCAAACCTGTCTACTAAGAAAAATTCTCCCATTCATATCAATAAAAAACCTATCTTCTTTAAAAAAAAAAATCTGGAAACCTTTTTTCCACAACACCCCAAGGGACACAAGGTTATAAGGCAACTCTGGTACATAGAACACTTTCTCAAAAGAAATTTTGAAACCCAAGTGATTTGCAAGAATAACTTTTCCAATTCCTTTAATCTGAATTGTTCTGCCTTTCTGGTCAATATTTACAACTCAATCATAATCACTAAGATTTGAAAATGAATTTGGTTCAAAGAACATGTGATCTGTACAGCCAGAATCAATCAAAACAAGAACATCCTCCTTCAATCCTCCTAATAGGAAAGAAGCTTTATCAGTCACTGATAAGTTCTCATCTTTGAGGTTAAGATAACTCACTTCATAATCATTCAATTCCATTTCTTGATCCTCATCAATATTGGCCTTTTTGTTTGGACCTTCTTCCCCAACAACCATTTCCATTGGACCATCAAAGGCCACCATTGCAACATTTTCAGTAGTGAGATTGACCTCCTTGTCATTCTCTTTGAACTTCTTCCTCTTCTTGGCCTCCTTGCAATCCTTAGCATAATGTCCCTTATTCTGAAAATTATAGCATAAGACCTTGGACAAATCCTTGTTTTCAATTTGAATATTGTAACTTGAAGATTTTATTGAAAGCTATACCCTTCTGGTGAACAGAATCACCAGCATACTTGGACTTAAAAAACTTCCAAAGGATGCTTCCCCTCCTTCTCTCATCTTCCCAAAGAGTATTGGAAACCCATGTCACATGATTCTCATCAAGATGCCTAAGGATGAGATGATAAGACTTTTTCTCTACTTCTGAACTGAGCAAAGTGTCATATTCATCCATTATCTCCCCACAACAGATGGTATCCAGCTCACTATCAATAGGGACAGCCCAAGAATTATGATTCTGACTTTTCAAAACTATCTTTGTGGAGCTAACGTAAGGGATATAGGACACCTTCTTGAAAAACTTGAGGTCTTTGAGGTTCTCCAGAGTAAGGTACAAGGGTCTAGATGGCTTGGAAGTAATGATGATTTTGGTACTGATAATGTGTTATAATTATGGCCAGCAATTAGCTTAGGCAAATGAGCAGTATTTAAATCAAATTAAATGCTGGAAAACTTGTTTCAATAATTGCTTATGGGCTCTCACAATGGGGCAATACGTTGGATGATATTGGTGATGAATTTGATTGGATGATGAATGGATGATGTAAAACAGCAGGGAGAAGAGCTACTTAATACAAAAGATTGGCCTCTTTTGAGCCCATGATACAACAAGCAAAAAGGCAAATTTTCCGCTCCAAAAGAGCTTTACAGGCTCTAAAGGCCTTGTTACTTGGTTTGGACTACATCAGCCCGCATGGCGTCGGTCCCTGTACCCTTACAACCAGCCTATTCCAGTCCTTTCTGGTGTTTCCACTGTTACAGGGCTGAACCAGCCCCTTTGCTGTTCAATCCCTGGTTAGTTGTCACCTCACAGGCTGGCTTGTTGCCTCATGCAACCAGCCCCTGTCCATAAAAGTGGCCAGGTGGGACCCAGGACACACCTGGGTCCGGTCTCATACTAACATGGGGGGGGGGGGTGTGACCAGCAGACATGCTGTCCCCCCCCTCCTTCTCACAGATCCCTGTAGGGGGCAGTCAAATCCCACTACCAGGGGCCCTTGGGGTCAATACCCCCAGGGCTTTGTCAAGGTAAGGTGGGCTGGGGGGTGGTCAAATCCCCTCCAGCCCGTTGCTCCTCCCCCTTGGTAAAGGGGGGGGGGGAGAGCGCCCCTTTGCTTCAATGGTGGGGGGGGGGGGTGGTCAGGTCCCCCCCACTGCTGGTTGCTTTGTTGCCGCCAGCCTCTTAGTCATCCTCCTGAGTGGGAGGGTGATGAAATCCCCCCCACCCTGACTGGTCGCACCTTGCAACCCTTTTCTGGCTGGTTCAACCCAGCCAGCCTTCCCTTTCCCCCTTGCAATGGCAAGCAAGGGGAGGGGGAGGAGCCGGGGCCATTGGCCCCAGCCCCGCCGCTACAAAAGCCGGCCGCCACCCCGCGCGACAGCCGCGCTTCCCCCAATGACGACCACGCATGGGCCGTCGGGCCCCGTAGTTGGGCTGTAGGCAAAAACAGCGGCCCCAAGCGGGCCACAACACAGGTGGCAGCCCAAACTGGGCTGCAACATGGACGGCAGCCCCAATGGGCCGCCCCAAGCACAAAAACTAAGCAAACCATACTTTGGCTGGCCAGCCTGTATGGCCAAGTATGTCTAAAATAAACCTTGGGCCCAATTATGCCCATACAAGCCCATCTGGCTGTATTTGCCCATATACCCCACCGGGCCTGTTAGGGCCCATGTACCAATAGGCCTGTTTCACATGTTTTGAGGCCAGTTTTCCCAAATCCGTGACATCCAAACAGGCCCCTATTGTCCATGTGAGTGTCTAATGGGCCGGAGAGGCCCATATGTGCATCCCATTTGGATTACACTTATACATAGCACACACGTAAGTGCATATGTATTTTAACAGGGAGGATTCCAGACTACAGGGATTTTTATAAAGCTTTCTTGATATGAATGTTCAGATTTGGATTTGAAAAGAATATTCATGTGTTTTCTGAATACCATTCATTTGTCTTCAGATTCAAAGTGTTTTCTACAATGTGTTGGTATGTTTTTGAAGATATTCCATAGACAGAGAAAATGATGAGAGTTGGGAAATACAGTTTCAATGGAATGAATAATTTCTTGCTCCTTGTAAGTCACAATTGAAAAGTTGAAAATGAGAAGAAGGGCTATTTGGAGAAGGAAGGAGTATGGTAGGCTAATGAAGAGACAAATGAGAAGTGTTGATAAGGCTAAAAAGAGTCAAGGGAAAGGGGATTTAATTGTAAAGTCAAGTTAAACTGATCTGATGAGGAGGAAGGAGCACTCTGGTTTAGATGTCTGGTAATCAGAAAATTTTCATTCATGGTCCCAGGGAAGGACCATTATTTAAGGAAAAGTGGGGAAACCCAAAGGGGGCCTAAGGAAGCAGGTTAGAGAAAACTAGAGAGCCCCAGAGGGGGACTAATAAATGGTTAATGAGATAATGAAAACAGTAAGATAGCAAAAAAGGTAACTAAATTCTTTAGTTACAGAATATGAACATCAAAAACACAACACACCACATTAACTGACAAATTTAGAAACCAATTTAAGACCAGAAAACATTCCAGAGATTCATGAGAGAGGAGAATATGAGAATGATGGAAATATTAGACTTGAGTAATAAATGACAAGACACCACCTTTTCAGGATATGAGATGGGGAGATGATAGCCTATTTTAAGAGGAGCAACAAGGACCTAAGGCATAGTTGCCTAGAATGATATGGGGAATGATAGGCTATTTTAAGAGGAGAAACAAGGAGCTCAGGCATAGTTGCTTAGCATAATATGGGGGAGAATGATATGATGATGATGAATAATATGGGGTAATGGTATAGCTTAATTGGGAGAATGATATGATGATGATAATGGTAGCAATGATGGTGATGGTAATGATGATGGTAATGGTAGCAGTCATGGTAATGGTAATGGTGATGGTGATGATTTGGAGATGAAGCTGGAATGTAGTGGTGACAGTTGTTGAATAATGATGGTGGATGATAGCATGTAATGGTAATGAATGTGATTTTGGTAAAGATTGAGGGTGGATAGTAGGGAGATATATAGATAGTATTGAATAAAAGAGGAAGGGGTTCCAACACACAAGCCTGTTCAATACTAGATGAGGAATGTTTGCATGTTGTTGAAGTTGATTGTTGATGTAAATGATGATAATAGTGTTGACAGTAGATTTTTGTTAAGTTTGATGCTTAAATTGGATTATGGGAGTATTGATGGAGGAGATTGAGCGGGTGTTGATGTAGCAGGTGAAGCCAATGAGATAGAGGAGATGAAGAAATGGTAGTTGAGTTAGCGGGTGAAGCGGATGAGATGGAGGAGGTGGAGAGAGTGAGTGGTGATGCAGTGTGAGGATTGGAGCAAGCAAGTGGTGATGTAGCGGGTGGAGCAGTTGAGACTGAGATGTAGCATGAGGAGTGGATGAGATGAAGCAAGGAGAGAAGTAGTGGGTGGGGCAATGGAAGAATGGCAAGGGTGACAGGACAGGCCAAATGAATGGACCACTCTGCAGATGTTGATGATAGTTTATGAGAATTGATGAGGGTAGCAATTGATGGGATAGAAAATGGAGAGAGATCATTGAAAGAAGAGGGAAGCAAGAGTGCAAGAAAACGTGCGGACAAAGCATGAGCCAGGTTGCTGATATTGAAGATTTGGTCATAGTTCCAAGAGCAAATGTTGAGGGTAAGCATGAAAGGGTGGAGGTGAGAAGGGAACAAGGTTGCAATCAGGGCAGAGATATGGCAAAAAAATGGAGGAGGGAGATGGAGATGAGTAGTGATTGAGATTTCAAGCAAGGTTGAGATGAGCAGCAATTACAATAGAAAAAGCAAGATTTAAGAGCAATCCCCATGGCAAGATGATTGTGAGCGAGGGGAGGAGGAGTAAGGACCGGAGAGGGGATCAAATTGATCAATGGGGTTTGAGATGCAAGGTGAAAAAGAGGAATTTTGAGAGCAAGAATGTCCAAGGGTGATGAATGAGAAGCAGAGACAATGCTGCAAGTGAGGTGGAGATTGGTGATGGAGGTCAAGACGGAAGAGTGCGCAGGTGCAAGCAAGCTTGCGGATGGTGAGACAAAGCCAGTGGGAGAGCAAGAGCAAGTAGGGTGAATAATATCCCTATCAATGAGTAGGGAAGGATTGCAAACAAGTTTGCCACTGAGAGGAGGGGGAAATGATTGTGAGGAATGGTGTTGAAATGGTCAGGATCGGAGGATAAGGATGAGGAGATGGATAGGAATGAGATGAGGATGAGGATTGTTTGAAAAGGCAGTCAAAGGCAAGATTGAGTGAGGGCTGAGGACGTAGCAAGGTGGAGAAATTGGATAGCAACCTAGGTCACAAGAAGTTGAAGACCAATCAAAGAAAACCCAGCAAGGATCCCACTTGAGGCATTGATGGGCCAAATTAAGTTAGCAACCAGACCAGTTAATGAAAAAACAAGAGTGCAAGGAGAGTGATTTGGTTTCAGCCCTCTGATACCAGGAACCTTGCAGTCTTTTAGCTACAGAGAGTGATAAAAATACTGGAATAATAATAATAATTATTATTCCAAAAATAAACACTGAAAGGCTCAAATAAATAATATAATAAGAGCAGTTGCAAGGTATAATTGGTTTTGCAATAAAAGGTTTTCAATATATATATAAAAGAGGGGCCACAGTATTATACTACTGGGGGTCTTTACAGACAAAACAACCTCTCTTCAAGGTGTCTCCTTAGGCAGTTTAAGAACCTTGGATTCAAGATGGGTGCCTTAGAAAGGGCTTATCCACTAATATGGCTGGGCTGAACAGCACAAGGGCCAAGACATAGAAGGGAAAAACTCACTCTGAGCACTTTACCACGAAAATCCTGCAATAATAAGAAGGGTTTCAGAGCAGTTTGGGAGGATTGCTTGATTTAACTTCAATTGGTTGATTGGTTTAAGAAATAAATAATAATACTAAAGACTAAGTCATAAATAACTTGCTTAGACTCTTCATAAGCACTTGACTAACAATGACATGGAGTCTGATTGATAATAATAGTTCCTGGTAAACTTATAATCTGCAGAATAATGGATCCAAAGAGGTCTGTATCAATACCTTTTTGGGGTGATTTTGAGTTTCTCAGGGCACTTAGAGAGGGTTCTGCTCATGAGCTGAGGCTGAAAAGCCAGTCAGGGCACGATTAGGACTTCCACTTGGTTCTTTCAATCAGATGAATTTAGATCTGCTGGATTTCTGTACTATTTTATACACTGGATCTGTTAATCTATTATGGCATAAATTCAATCATTCTGCACTCATCCTTCATTTTTACTATTAGTATTGCTTTAAAGTGAACAGATGTGGATTTTTACTGATGGAACATTATCTGCTGATCACGTAGATAATTTTTAATAATTTTCATGAACACTCCTTGTAGTGTTTCGCGGTCTTCAAAGATCAGAGTCAATGATTCACATGGTAATCCTTGATCTTTGATTTATTATTAAAAATTGTTTTAAACTTAATTTTTATTAATTTTATTTAGGTATTGATCTTTTTAGACTATTAATGATGCATATGTCAACTTGTTACATATGCCAGGCAACCCTAACTAGGTTTTAGCTCTTCTGAGCAGTACCTGGTTGTCAGATTAGTCACAACGGATCCAGATGTGGGGATCAGTCAGTACAGATGTTCTTGGGGTAGGATCCGCTGCGTGCGTGGAAGAATTAGCTGCGCGTGGGTCTCTAGTTTGCGGTAATTTGCTACTACAATTACGTAGGGATATGTAAGGATGTGGGGCTGCGCGCCGGAATTGTGAAATAACACATTTCCGCGTGTAACTCCTAAAATATAAACAAAACCTCAATTCTGAGTGAATTTTAGGTGTAAACCCTATACGTGACAACACATGTGAAATGTTAGAATGGCCAAAAGGTTCCATACTGGTGTTGTAATTTTTAGTACTTTTGTTTTTAATTATTTTAAAAATGTAAGGACTTAGATTTTAAGGGTGGGGTCAGTGAGTGACCCTACCTAAATTTTGGTGAGGAATCCATTTATTTGATAATATTTATGGATTTCTCACTCCTTCTTTTGTTAATTTAAAAATTCTTATTTTTTATAGTTTTGTGTTGCTATGAAAGGTTGCTCTGTACATAGTAGCAAGCTGACATTTGGGTTTATGATTGAAGGATGATTACTTGATTAAAGGTGGAAAGAGGAGGAGCAAAAATTGGAGGTAAGGGGAGCGCAGGTTCAAGAAGAAAGCATTGGAGGGTTGATGAAGATGGACTTCAAAACCAAGATCAAGATCATCTTTGCAGCTATTGTATCAATTTTGAATGGCTGACAACAATGGCTTGACAGGAGCCAGCAAGGGTGGTGAGACTATGGTTGGAGGATGAGCTGAGGAGAAAGCTTGAACCGCAATAGTCAAAAGCAATTTTCCCTATGAGTGATAGCAGCGGGGCTGTCCTACTTTCATCAAAAGTAAATGAATCTGTGTTGGGAGATATGTTAGTATAGAGATCCAAGGTAGCCTTGATTTGAGAGAATTTGATCTTGCAATGGATGGGGTAGCATATGAGATGGCAGAAGAGAAATGGAGGGGAGCATTGGAGCAAAGAAGGTGGAGAAAAGCAGATACTGAGGAAAGAGTGATGAAGGGTGATAGGATGCCGGTAGCTGGTATGGTATAGAGAGAGTATAGGATGGGATAGGAAGTGAGATTTTGTGATGATGACAATTTGGGCCCAAGATCCAAGCTCAAGGAGGATGATAGTTGTTCAGTGTTGGTTTTGGCTTCCAACAAAATCAGTTAATCCAGAAGTTCATTCTTGTCATTATCCTTGGACTCATAGTGGCGTTGTTTGGGAGATTTTCAGAGGAGTTTAGTGGTAGATCATGATTTCAAGTTGGTGGTACTGGTGATCAAGAATGAGGGCTGAGGCTGAGGACTGGATGAATGGGAGATAAGAAATGAGGTCAAGTTGGTTGAGGAAGGAGATAAAAAGGATTGGTTGTGAAGGGTTTGAAGGAATAGGGATGGAGAGGAGGGACAAAATTGGATAGTGAGGATGATGAAGAGCACAGGATTGATGAGATTGGAAATGAGACAACCAGTTGGAAAAATGAAGTTGACCAGATGACGTAGTGGGATGAGCTTTTTGCTTTTAACCATGAAAATTTTAAAATTAGGAGAAGGGTTATTTGGAGAAGGAAGGAGTACAGTAGGCTAATGAAGAGCAAAATGAGAAGTATTCATAAGGCTAGAAAGAGCCAAGGGAAAGGGGATTTACTTTTAAAGTCAAGTGGAACTGATCTGATGAGGAGGAAGGGGCACTCTGGCTTAGATGTCTGGTAATCAGACCATTTTCATTCATGGTCCCAGGGAAGGACCGTTATTTAAGGAAAAGTAGGGAGCCCCAAAGGGAGCCTAAGGCAGCAGGTTAGAGACAACAAGAGAGCCCCAGAGGGGGCCTAATACATGGTTAATGAGATAATGAAAACAGTAATAACTAAATTTGTTAGTTACAGAATATGAAAATCAAATAGACAACAACAATGACTTTGGGTTCTTCATGTTCTAATATTTTAAGAATTTAAGTGAGAGCCCATTGGTAATATTCATTTTTTTTCTTGGAAGAGGAAACAGAAACCAACAGAAAATGTTCTAGCACAATTTTTGATCTCAACAATGGGAAGAAGAGGCATGTAATTTTTTTTCTTTTATAGGTACAGTCCAAAATTAATACTGATGAAAAGAGTTTGATTGATTCTTTGGAATCTGGGTAAGGAATAAATAAAGAACTAATAATGAAATTTTGATTATTGATTTCATATTTAAAAGAATATTTTATTAACTCCATCATTAAAGCTTCAATTGGTGATTTTACTTCCATCTTTTGTTTTTTAATTTTTATCTTTTTTATAAATGGTACTAAGTTTTGTGTGGATGGGAGAGGTAGACAATGGCCTTCAGAAATTCAGGATTTTGATGGGAGGAAACCCAGATTTGGTCAAAGAATGGAACAAATCCCCTTGAGACCCCTGAATCCTTCTATGAACTGGATGGGTGGATGGATCAGTTGATGGAGGATGATTTTGATCAGGGAATTGGATTTTTATTTTCCAAAGAACAGTCCTCTTGTAAAATTTTTCAGAGAATTGGAAAGGAAAGTTTTTTTTCTGGTTTTTGAAATTATTTTTATCCAAATTGGGGTTCTATTTCCCAGATTTGTCACATTTTTAAGTGCATGTTTTCTCCTTAGCTTTGGATACTTTGGTGAAAACAGCATATCCATGGGACTTGGCCCACTTTCAAACAGCATCCAAAAGTTCCACCTTTGAATTATGTGATATTTAAGGTGGAGAGGCCAAAGGGGTGGAATAATGGGGGTGATCTAAATTAGTTGAAGCAGTGGAGGAAGATAGTAAAATTGGGTTTATGTTTTTTTTAGAAATTTTTTGATTTTGATATGATTTTCATATTGATTTGGAGATGCTTTTTTTATGAATACTTTGCATTTTTAGATATATTATTTATATAAGGAAAATTCAGAATTTTAGAGAACAGAATATTTTGGAGAATTGAGATTGGAGGTAACAATATTTTTGGTTAGTTTTTGATGTTGGATTCATTTTTTAATGATTTAAAAATAAGTTCAAAAAAAGGTGAGAAAAACTTGTTGAGGAGTGATTTCTTTTAATTTTTGATTGAATTTTTGAATTAAGGGGTGTTTATTTAGTGGGGGTGAAGTGTTGCATTGGATTGGTTGAGTTGTGTTGACTAGTGATGTGTGATGGTTGATTGGTGTTGAGTGGTGATGATAGGTGATCTTTTTGTGGTATGCAGTGGATTTTGGATTTTAGAAAGTGATTTTATGGTTGAGGGGAGGTTTGGAATGCCCAAAAAGGTGAGGAGGAGGCAGGAAATGTTTCAAAATCATATTTAATATCAGATTATTCATGTAGAAGAGCCCAAAAATGCAGACCCACCCCAAAAAGGGGTCTAAACATGGTGATTTTAGGTTATCCATTGGAGGGCTAAAAAAAGGTGGAAAAAATATGAAAAAAAAACAATTAGTATCATTTGAAGTGCATTTCCAAACTATAAAATCAGACTTTCCATAAAAAGAATAACAATAGCATCAGAAATGACTGCAAAACACATTGCAAACAAACATTTTCTGTTATTGTTGTGAAGGCATCAATTATTTGTAAGTAAATAATTGATCCTAAAAATCCCCAAGTGAATTTTTTTTGCCCTTGTCAGTTACCATTAAAATAATGCAAGTTCAAAATTTGAAATTTTTTTGGATAGATAAGGGAAATCTTATGTTTTATGTTAATACTATTTTCTGACACAAAAATTAAGTAGTAAAAGTTTAGAAAAATAATTTTTGAATTTCCTGTCATATTTTCAAACGTCCTGTCCCATTCAATTTCCCTAAATTATCATTAAATTGTTTTTGTAAAATGTGAAGAGAGTTGAGAAATATTATTATTTTCAATTTCTTGATTGTAATTTTGATTGCCTTCAAATTGGCCAAAACCCCTCAACTTTCTTTAGAGGTTTTGGATGCCTCTCTATGCGCTAGTATTTTTAGTTTTTCATTTCCACCAAAAAACACAAATTTAAGGAAAAAAAGCACGGATGGGGGATTTTTTGGGATGTTGTGGTGATGTAAAAACATGCAAAATGAATGTTTTGGGGCATGAAAATAATTATTCCCTATATAATTATTTTTAAAAGAATGATAGCTAATGGTTTCTGTCAATAATTCAAAGCACTTGATTTTCTTGGGGGGGGGTAGTCAAAAACCATTTACCTTTCAAGATAGTTTTGTTTTGGATTACCTATGATCAATTGAACCTTCAATTGTGTGCTCTGCAATCAAAAACTCACCTTAAAGCTTTAAAGTTAAGTATTGAACATGTATTTTCATGACTGCTATCATTATCAGGATGCAGATTTGTGATACCCATATATCTCACAGCAACAAATATTGCTGAGTATTTTCCCGCTATTGCCACTTGCTGCGCCTCTGCGCGCGGGTACGCACTGAGTCTATGACGGGGACCCCAACCTGTTTTTCTCACTTAAACTTGGTCTCATCCCCTTTTAATAATCTCCATCTTTTTGATCCTTTTTTGACCTCTTCCAATAATCTCTGTTCTTGATGGCCCTAATTTCCTATCTATCTTTTTTCTGTCTATTTTTTATTCCCTTATATTTATATTTCTTCCTCCAATCTCCTTGACTCTCAACATAGTCCATCAAATAACTTGACCTGATTACTTCGATCTCTGACTGGTAAGATGTCTATTTCTCCAATAAAGCCTTATTGAACCCAGTCTGACTCCATACCATGACTAGCCTATCTCTACCTATACTCAAATCCCATCCCTTCTGTTTCCTCTGATTGTCTCTCCATTCATAAATCTCTCATAACTCAAAGCTGTCTCATTAGGCAAGTCTTATTGATCAACGCTGCAGGGTTCTACATTTTAATCTTCTTATTTTTTTTATTTTTCTCTGAGGTATTTTTCTGATATGCTTCTTTTTGCTCTCTCAGCCTCAGGTGGTTCCTAGTTCTCTAGAAATATAATCAGATCTATTTACAGTTAAAAGCAAAAAGACCTACCTACAAATCTAACCAATCAAGTCATGAAAAACCCAGCCGGAGCAAACGACTAATTTCATAAAGTTCCCCTGAAAGCATCCATTGAAGCTATACCCCCCTTAAATGAAGAGAACTATTCTATCCGGCAAGGCAAGATGCTTATGCTGTTCAAACTCAAATATATTAAGGACTCTATCACTCAAAATTCTGGCCCTTTGTAATCAAAACAAGATAAAGAAATCAGGGTGATACTATTATCCAAACTTGACAGTACCACTCACGCAAATGTTGTTAACTCCACAAAAATCTCTTCTTCTAAGCTTTTATGGTCCAAAATTACAAGAAGATTTGCCTCCTCAGAGACAGGAAATTGAGCGAGGGTATTCAATCATTTCCCCCATTCTGCCATCCACAAAAATGCCATCTAGGGTTTCATCACCAAAAGGAGAAAAGCCATCACAAGGATGACAGATGTTGGGATTGAATTTCCTAATGATATCCTGGCTATTGACTACTGTTCAAATTTCCTCCAACACTCAAAAACCTCAAGCAACAAATTATGCAGGTAGAAAAGAACTTGAAAATGGACATAGTTTTCAACAATCTTATCCAATACCACAATGAGAGAAAGGCCCAATCCAACCTTATTAAACCATCCACAGATTTCTCACTAGTATTGACCAAGACAAGGAACCACAAGGATGAGAAGAAGACAAAGCTGAGATGTTGTGAAGGATATCATGATCCCAACTCACCTCATGCAGAGTCTTCTTACTTTCATCTCCACCCTGAAATTGCTCCTGAATGGTGGATTGAACAACAAAAAAAATGGAAAAATAAGAATAAGAAGAATCCAACCATCAAATATCATTCCTTACTGACTCTCTGGATCAATGTGGAGAACAATCCTAATCTACTCTTGGACTCCAGGGCTAACATTCACATCTTTAACAATCTTGAATTTTTCTCATCCATAAAACTACAAAAAAAATCTGAAGAGATCAAGACTGGAAAACTGGAAGCTAATCTCAAAATACAAGGAATTGGTGTAAGACTCAAAAAGGCACAGGGCGTTGGCAGCTCTGTGGAGGGAATAGGTGATATTTTAGGCTGACCTCCTGAGTGTTACAAAAATATTTAAATGTAACCAAGATCAAAGTCCAAAACCTGGTAAACGGGGAACCAAATGTAAGAGGATAAAGATTATAGTAGTCGGTAGCTGGGAGACAACACTATCTGAGGCAAGATGATGTCGGGAAACACTTGAATAGAAGGAGTCAAGAATTGTTCAGAGTTCAACAAGACAAGGCAATTGTGAGTGACAATGCCCACAAGCTAATAGCTCCGGTTGTCAGCAGGAGCTTAGGAAAGATCAACTCAATCCCAAACAACCTCCAGGTTCTCAATGAACCTGCCCAACTCTCCGCAATCAAGCTCTTGAAGGGTACCAGATAACTGTGGGTGGCTGCACAAGACAAAGATAATTTTTTGAAGAAGCTCTAGAAGCAAAAACAATAACTGATTCAAACAAGAATAACCCAACACTTCTCAAGGGACTCAAGAGTAGCGTGGCGGAATTCAACTTCAAAAAAAGTGAGGGGAGGTTTAACACTCCAGGTTTTAAGCTTAATAAAACCTCTTCAGTCAAACGTGACTGGGTCCAGAAAGATAATCAAAGGATGATCAGGACCAGTATGGTTGGATAAAAGGATCAGGAGTGGTGTAACACACTCAAGAATTCAATTAGTCAAATTCTTCTTCAACCAGCAAAGCTATAGGTTGGTGATAAGGATCAGGGATCAAGGGGTTTGAGTATGGAGGCTCAAGGATCAAGGGGCAATCATAGATATACCCAAATTTTTTTTTTGTCTCAGAAAAAAGGGGAATGAAGACCCCACGGATGATGTATTTCAAGAGGATTATGATGATCTTAGGATGTGGTGTGTGTTAGGATACCATGTGCTGATTTGATGTGATGTCCCCTGTGCTGCTTCTCCCCCAAAAGGAAGGGGAGAGCCCCTCCTTATATGGGCAGGAGGCCCTGTTAGACTATGTACAACGGATTCTACAAATAGAGCAGAAAAAGAAAGAATTTTTTTTTGATTTTCAGATTTTTAGGTGATCAGAAAAATTTGATCACGCAGGCCTGTGGAAATCCAGCCTGCCTGACCGGGGTGGGATCCTTCTCATCCCTTCACAATCTTTTGCGTCCGTCCGTCAAGGGGCGCGCGCAACAATACCAAAATAACCCACCCCTTGGCCAAAGGCGGGAAGGGGTGGGAAAGGAAAACAGATCAGACCGCCCGCAGATGTCCACGGGCGGTAGGCAGAATTTTCCCACCCCCACCCAAAGATGGAGGGGGGGGGGGTGGGAGAGTCCCAGGAGCAATGGTGGTCAATGGATCAATGATGAGATGAAGATGACAAATTGAGTTGAGTGATGAGAGGATCAGTTGAGGTATTGGAGGATGAGGATGAGGAGGATGAGCATGATGATGATGAACAATGATGAGATAGCACGCCAACTTGAGGGGATAGTTCATCACCAGTCACCAAGGGTTCAATTGGGGGCTCAAGCCCGGATGAAGAAGAAAGTAGTAAGACATTTGTCAGATTATCTTGACCGTTGTCCATTCTTGGCAGTTTGGATTGTCAATTGTGAACATCAGTCAGCACAAGGGGGGCCAATCTTGGCCTTTGGCAATGGTAATCCTTGTGAGGTGGGTTGGACATCAGATCAGAGTTGATCATCGAGCTTGAGTCAATCAGCTCCTCCTTCTGGTAGAAGAGCAAAGGCTACTGCCTCTAGATCCGGTCCTTGAGCAAATCCTGCAAGTGGTGGATGAGGATGAAAGCAATGGAAATAGTTTTGAGGATCCAATCCATGGATAAGGTTTGGATGAGATTGGTGGGGATGAGAGCCAAGCAATCCATGGATTGTTCTTGAGCTCATTTTGATTGCAGGGCTTCTGAGGATTTGGTGAGGATGGGGATGAGCGACGCGCAACGATGAGGATGAGGATGAGCAAGCGACGCGCGGGGAAGAGGATGAGCAAGAAACACGCGGGCATGAGGATGAGGATGAGCGAGGGACGCGCAGGGATGAGGATGAGCAAGCAACGCGCGGGGATGAGGATGAGGAGGAGCGACGCGCAAGGATGAGGATGAGGAGGAGCAATGCGCGGGGACAGTTTTTTTTTTTTTTTTTTTTTTTTTTTTTTTTTTTTTTTTTTTTTTTAAAATTTTTGAATTCTTTTCCCAAGGTGTCTGAAATGGTTCACCACATTGGAACAGTCAAACTAGAATGGAATGATTTGGTGATCACACTTGAAGATTGCACTTACGTACCAGACATAGTTGTCAATCTGATTAGTCCTGGACTTCTTGCAAAGAAAGGTTGTAACCTCACTCAAGCCCACAATACATTCAAGGTAACTCAAGGAGATCAAATTGTGTTGAAGGGCTTGATAAGGGACAAATTTTTTGTCATTGAAAAACCTTGATTTGCTGGCCAGAGTAATTCTGTGAATATCACCAACCAATCTTCTAAATCTTCTTATACTCTTTTAGATTTTCACAAAATGTAGGGCCATGCATCTATCTCTACGCTCAAACCTCTCCTAAAGGATTGTTTTTTCAATGATGAACTCCAGAATTTTCAATGCAACAGCTGCTTCAAGAGCAAGATCACCAAATCCCCCTTTTCAAATTTTTCTACTCATGCCGGTAAACCCTTAGAACAAATTCATCTTGATTTAGTTGTTCCAATTACTCCCCAATCAAAGGCTGGCCATCAATACATACTCACTCTAGTCAAAAGTTATACTGGCTACCTTGCATGCTTTCCTCTAACTTCCAAAGATCAGACTCCCAAAACAATTTTCAATATTCTGGAGACCAAATACAAATGTTTAAACTACTATCCTTCTGAAATATTCTTGGATAAAGGAACAGAATTTACTAATTCTACCCTGAAAGACTTTGCCAAGGAAAAATTCATTAAAATTTGCACTTCCAAACCTTATCATCCTCAACATAACGGACAAGCTGAAAGAGCTCATAGGACAATCATAGAATCAGCCTGATCCACCTTCTCTTTTTCATGCCTAGCCAAGAACTACTGGCATATAGTGACACTTATTTGTTGCTTTATGTTAAACCAGATCCCTTGAGAAGCTAACCAATTGTCTCCCTGGGAACTCATGTTTGGTAAGATCCTCCCAGCTAATTACTTAAAACCTGTAGGTTCTTCTGTGATCTACCTTGCCACTCATCTTCAAAAAGGAAGAAAATTCAACAAAAAAGGTCTCAAAGGAGTCCTAATTGGATTCAACCCCATCTTTCACTCTTACTTAATTCTGAATACTCTTGGAACCGTCATAGAAACTAAACACATTAAATTCCTCAAAAACAAACTGAACGAATTTCAATTCTTCAAATTTCCAGGCCTGGGTATCTTTTCTCAATCTGCTTTGAATTCCTACAAAACTGATTTCTCTACTAATGAGAAACAATACTCAATTAGGGAACCTACCTCCAAATACTCTGATTCTGACTCTGATTGAGAAGATATTCTCCACTCTACACCTCACCTCCACCTCCTCCTTCTCATTCTGAACCCAAACCACCTCACCAACAAGCCAATCTACGTCCTAGACATGAACTTCAGAAACCTCAAAGATACAGCTTTCATCATTAATATGAAACTCCCTCTTATAAGGCCTCCCAAAAATGTTCCAAATGGCCTAAGTGGAAATAGGCTTCTGAGGAAGAACTTAACTCAATCAAAACTCAAGAGGTTTGGTAAGAATATTACAACCAGACTAATAATATACTAAACACAACATGGGTATTCAAAGTGAAAGAAAATTGCCATGAAGAGCCCGTTAAATACAAAGCACGTTTATGTGTACAAGGATTTGATCAGGTTCAAGGTATAGATTTTGAAAAGACTTGGGCTCCAACTGGGAAACTTGGATCCCTTTGTCTTTTTCTGGTCTACGGATTAAAGAATAAAATGACTTTCACTCAGTTCAACGTAAAAGGGGCTTTCCTTCATGCTCCTCTTAAATAAACTGTGATAATCAAAACTCCTGAAGGATCAAATTGAAAATCTCCCTATCTCAAATTGAAGAAATAACTCTACGGTTTATGTCAATCACCCAAGAATTGGTATGAGAAACTCACCGCGTGGATCAAATCTCAAAGATTCTGTGAATCCACCAGCAATCCCTGTTTGTATCTTAATTCTAAGTCAGAGAAGTCCTTTACTTCCATGTTGACAACCTAATCTTAGTAGGAAAATCTGACTCGTTTGCAGTCAACTTCTTAAAAAGATTCTCAAAGTCTTCCTGTCACTCTCCAAATACAATCCTTGGAATGTTAATGGAATTTTATGGAGACATTATATTTCTAAGTCAGCCAAAACATATCCATAGAGGCCTAGAAGAATTGGTTCTCACTGACTGCAAAGGTATTAATACACCTCTTACTCAAAAATTTCATATTGAACCAGCATACAACAAAGACCATGCTCAGTTTTGTCAACTCAATATCAATTATTGATCTAAAATTGGATTGCTAAATCATCTTTCTGAATAAAATTGTCCGGATATTTCCTTTGCCGTTTCCAGCCTGGCAAGATTCAATGCTAAACCGGGTCTAACTCATTGGAAAGAAGTACGTAAAGTATGGACCTACCTCAAGACCACTAGGGACTTCAGGTTGACTCTGAAGTACAATTTGTCCGAGGACAGTATCTTGGGCTATAGTGATGCTATGTGGGGCAATGATCCCACTTCTTGCAAGTCTCAAACCAGATATATAGTACTACACTACGGCAGTCCAGTCCTCTTGAATTCCTGAAGACAGCAGAAGGTAACATACTCCTCTACCAAATCTGAACTCAATGCTTTACTTGATTGCTACCTTGAATTGAAGTGGATCACCCACCTTGTGGATAAAATCTATGGTTCTTCCTCTACCAAACCAACAATATATGTGGATAATAAAGGATTAGACAATAAAATAAAAAAATTTGGGTCACACTCCAAGTCATGACACATTGACATTAAAACTAAAGGCCTACGTGAAGACTTTTCTCTTTCTAAGTTTGACCTCAATCTTCTCTCCACGGATAAAATGATAGCGGATCCTTTAAATAAAGCCACCTCCATTGGGGCCCTAAAACTCCTTCAAAAAAACCATATTTCCTAATTAATCCTAAGTCAAATCTCCTCTTACCAGTCACGAGGGGTGTTGAGTATTTTCCCGCTCTCACCACTCGCTGCGCCTCTGCGCGCTGGTACCCACTGAGTCTATGACGGGGACCCTGACCTGTTTTTCTCACTTACACTCGGTCTCATCCCCTTTTACTAATCTCCATCCTTTTTGATCCTTTTTTGACCTCTTCCAATAATCTCTGTTCTCAATTGCCTTAATTTCCTATCTATCTTTCTTCTTTCTATTTTTTATTCCCTTCTATTTCTATTTCTTCTTCCAATCTCCTTGAATCTCAACATACTAAATCAAATCACTCAACCTTATTACTTCTATCTCTGACTGGTAAGATGTCTATTTCTCCAATAAAGCCTTATTGAACCCAGTCTGACTCCATACCATGACTAGCCTATCTCTAAATATACTCAAATCCCATCCCTTCTGTTTCCTCTGATTGTCTCTCCGTTCATAATTCTCTCATAACTCAAAGCTGTCTCATTAGGCAATTCTTATTTATCTACGCTGTAGGGTTCTACATTTTTATCTTCTTATTTCTTTATTTTTCTCTGAGTTCTTCTTCTGATATGCTTCTTTTTGCTCTCTCAGCCTCAGCTGGTTCTTATTTCTCTAGAAATATAATCAGATCTCTTTAAATATTATATCTATCTATGCCTTTTATGAGCATAATTACCATGAACATCTTTTTTTCCCACTCCATCCTAACATTTATGATATCTGGAATTATTTTTAGAATTCCTGGGTACTGTATCTTGACTTTCCCACTTTTCTCACTTGATTTTCATTTTCAGACCTCACCAGTTAATTTCTATTTATTATTTCTGATACATCCTTCCTCTTAAAAATTTTATCTTCTCATTCTAATCTAGAAAAGATCACCAGGGGAAACATGGAGGCACATGCTAGCATGTTCCACCCTGTAAAAATGACTTAACTTTGTTAAAAATAGGTTTTGACTCTTTCCTAATTCAGGAAATATACCCAAATAACTCACAAATAACCAAAACACAACTTCTGTTTAAATATTCTATAAGCAATGTGCAATCAAATCTTATTGTTTCTCAAAAGGAAGTTAAATTTTAACTCAATTTTTCTCCAAATTTTCTGATATATTTTGGTGGTATATGATCAAAAAGATAGTTTGATATAGATTAATTTTTTTTCCAATTTTTCCATTCTTGCAAATTAATCATAAAATTTCAAGTATTTTCCAAAAAAACATTCAAAGTTCAATACAGTAGAACTTGTCCTAATCCATACAATTCCTTGGACTGGTTTTTCTATGGGTTTGGATGTCTTATGTGATTGGAGAGAAACCTACACTAACCCATGTTATTCATGGGTTATAGAAGAGTATTGTACTAACCCATGAAAACAATGGGTTAGGAAAGGAAGGTGGCTTGGGTTGAGTTTGACAACTATGGCACATGTTTCATTTATTGCATTTTGTAAACATTTTTATGGATATGTATATAGAATGAAAATAGCTTTTTAGGGATATTTAACTAGAAAAACTATTTGGAAAAGAAAAATAAAATAAAAATTATTGGAGTTAGTCCAATAAGGTGGACTTCTTTTGCCTTTTTGAGAATTCAAGTCAAGAAAAGCAATTGAATGACTCCAATGAGTCATTGAATGAGTCTGCCTCAGGAGAGTTGAGGTGACTGATGTACTGAAACAAGGTTTTGATGGCATTTGAAATGGCTTCACTGGTAGGTATGGGTACTACTGCAAACTTTTCATTTTCCAGCTCATCTTCAAATTTTTGCTCTGATTGGACAGGAATATCTCTCCTGGTGACATTAAAAAAAAGCTATCTTCATCAGCTGGATTGAGAATCTCTTCAAGAGACATTTGATTTTTTGCTTTGATCAATCAAACTTTCTCAAGCTCTTGCACTTCCAAGGTAAGTTCATTCTGAGCATTGCTGAGGTCCTTGGATGAATCAATGTTTTTCTTTTGAGTAAGTTTGGTGTGAGCCCAGCAGTGCCTTATGGTCCTTGGGCTGACAGATCCCCAGGCTAATTGGCACAATTGCATTGCTGATAGCTGATTGATGTTGTAAACTTGTGACACCGGGACACTATTATTGAAGTTTTGAATCAAATAGGAAATTAATTGGAGTTTGTAGTAAGCTTTGAAGGTTCTTATAATACCAGCATCAAGGGGTTGAATGTGGGAGGTGAGGTTGGGGGAAAAAAACTCAAGTTGAATATTAGAGAGGCCATCTGGTGGAATCACATGTCCAGCAAAGTTATCAACAAGAATTAAAACTTTTCAATCAGCAATCTTCAGTTTGGTATTCCATCCAATGATTGAATTTTGAAAAATAAAGGTGGTCATCCATGCCTTGCTATTGAAGTAATATTTGTACCCAAGTTGATGGAAATTTTTTTTTTGGAAAAATTGTGGTTGTTGTGACTTCCCAATGAAAAATAAGGGGAGCTTCTTTGTACCAGTTGCATTGCAAGAACCACAACTTGTAAGTCTTTTCTTCACAGATTTGATACCCTTCTCACCATTTTGTGCCAGACCTTTATTGGGAGGCATCCTATTAACAAATTAATGTAAGTTAATATGTTAGTCAATTTTTTTAATTTGATTTGGATGTACACATTCACTTATGCGTAGTATAACCCTGTCTCATCAAAATAGAAGACATCATCCAGACTGTATAGATCCATAAGCAAGCAAACATGCATTACCTCTTTCCCCAGAATTTGGACGTTGAAAGCTCCCGCTTCACCATTTTTAGTAAATTGATGAAGAGAGTTTTGTGCCTTGAAGCTATTGAGCCAACCGTTTGATAAAAAAAGCCAGTTTTCCCCAGGTATACCGCAGAGACGGGAAGAATCTTTCCACTTTTCTCAAAGGACATTGCCAGTGAACCTCATCTTAGCAGCAAGGGCCATTTGGACCCATTCTTCAAGTAGTTTGTTGAAATTGCTATTTTTTTGGAACCCCACCCTCTTTAAAGATCCATTGGTTTTGGTATGTTGGAATCAAGTCTTCTCTTCAATCTTGATCCATGATGTCAGCTTGCTACTATTTCAGGGCAAGCTGCAAAAGTAACAAAAATAAAATAAGAATAAATAATATTAAAATTAACCTAAGAAAAAGTAGGAAGTACATGCTTATTATTGCAGAAATGGATTCACCACCCGAAATTAGGTAGGGTCACTCCCTGACCCCACCCTTGAAATCCAACTCCTTATATTTTTTAATAACTAAGGAAAGAAAGACCAAAATTCCACGGCACCACTATGGTACTTTTTTGGCCAATTAAACATTTCACATGTGTTGTCAAATATAGGTTTCACACCTAAAATTCAGTCATAATTGAGGTTTTGCGTATATTTTAGGAATTAAAGACAGAAATGTGTTCTGTCACAATTCCCGCACGCAGCCGCGGCAGCCAATACACCTGCGCGCTGCTGAGCTACAGCACTGTCACCCTTCAAATATGTGTACGCAGACCTGGGCCTCTGACAAGTATGCAGCTGCGGTGTGGTGACCAAATCTGGACACCCTGGACCAGATGTGGAAAATTCAAAATTTTTTATGATTCTTTTATTTAGGTGTCATTCATCAAAAAAAAAAAAAAACAAAAATCAGAATTTTTTTTGTATCAGTATTACTCCTCAAATTTCCTCATCCTG
Source organism: Puccinia polysora (assembly GCA_025617555.3). Classification (NCBI taxonomy): domain Eukaryota; kingdom Fungi; phylum Basidiomycota; class Pucciniomycetes; order Pucciniales; family Pucciniaceae; genus Puccinia; species Puccinia polysora. Next base: position 1,388,541 of record CM062639.1, read on the forward strand.
CCAAGTATTCCTCTGTCCCAGTGGTCTAGGACAAGCCTCTCTTGGTCTCATCACCTAGGCATTGTGTTTGATTCCTTCTCTCTTTGTTCCCCCCTTCCTTTTGGCCAAACGCGCGGGCCAAGACCGGCTTGGCCCAATCTTCCTGCGCTCGGACCGTCACCCCAAGTCCCAATTGCAACTTCACCACCATCAATCCTATCATTCATCCATCCCGACAGACCTGATCCCACCTTTTGCTCAGCATATCATCATCCCTCACCCTGCTGCCATCCAATCTGGTCATCCGCGCAAGGTCGGTCATGGGAACAACCTCCATCCGCTGACTCAATTGGTTGTTCCCACGACCAATCTTGCACCCCTATCTCCCACCATGGCCCGTTATCCGACCAATGGACAAACAATCTTGCCGGAGATGGCCATCAACCTTTTCCTCCTCACCCAATCTTGCACCCTCATCTCCCCACGGCAGTCATCCACAATCACCATCCTTCATTGGTTGAAAGAGGGTATCAGCCCCACAAATAATTTAGTAATTAGCAGAACCAGGATCAGACAATTATCAATAACACCCTCTCAGTCAAGCTTCACGCCAAAAACTTCTCACCAACTTCATTCCTGTCGATCAATTGATCACAACTCAAACGACCAAATAAAACCATCAAGGAAAATAGCCAAAAGACCTATCATCTGGGCTCATCTCAATCATCTTGTTAAATATTGGGATGGTCACCAAATTCTTAACAAACTGGTCCAGCACAAGATTGATCATCCATCATCACCCAATTGCTCTCCTCCAATCATCATCACCCCATTGTTCCCACGGCTGGTCTTGCATTCTCATCTCCCCCCATCAATCCAATCATCACCCCCCTGCTGCGTCCCCTTTGACTGTCTCCTCTGGCCGCTCTTGCGTGACCATCTGCGGGCCAGCAATTGCCCGGGCCCGAAAGCCTGTCCGCATGGTTTTTCACCCGTGGGCCTCCTGCCCATGCCCATTATTGGCATGGGCTGGTGACCGTTCCATTCCTGCTCACTCCAGATTTTTTTTTTATTATTTCAATTATTTTTTTGTTGTTTGTTTTCTCATCAGTTTCTCTTCTTGTCTTTTTTTTTCATGCCAATTTAAAAGAAAAAAAAATAAAAAAAAAAATAAAAAAATAAAAAAAAAACAAAAATAAATATATATTTTTTTTCCCGCTCTATCTGTAGTATCACTTGTACATAGTCTAACAGGGCCTCCTGCCCATATAAGGAGGGGCTCTCCCCTGCCTTTTGGCATTGAGGGGGTATTTTATGGCATCTTACCAGAAAATGGATCTCCAATGGTGGTGTGGCTTCAGCTTCTGATTATCAGTCCTTTAGGAAATCTTGGGATCCCATCCAATCCTACCCTGTCCAAAACAATCATATTGACACAGTGAACAAAATTCAAGTCCAATTTTTCCAATGTTTTTCTCCTGGAGTGCAGGAAAGGATCAAGGACAAACTGGTTGAGTCTGGATCCATGATCACTACCAGGGATAATTGATTCAAGATCCCTGTTTTCCTTATCTTTAGGGGAGTAGTGGATAAAGTTATGAAAGTTCAAACAGCCCTCACTTTTGAAAAATCTAAAACCACTGAACCAGTCCATGCTCCCTTGTTCAAATACTCAAACAAGGTTATGAATAAAATGGAATCTGATCAAAGGACCAAGAACCCTTGGTCTTGTCCGAGTGCATCAGTTGTTGCTTAAGGTCTTGAAGCAAGGAGGGAAATTTGAAGAGTATTAAGTAGGCAAGAATATCCTTTGGTAGATCTTGTTAAATGAACAATTGTACATCCTGTGTTCCATTCCTCACAGCTACACTCAACCTGGCGCGGACTCTGATACTGTATCAATCCGTCCTCATCTTTCACGCGCAACTCCCCGATCCCCGGGGGATTCAGTTTCATTCAAGATTCACTCTTCCACAAGTAATATTGGAAGGCTTGGGCGAAGACATGACTTACAGAAAACCACAACCTCAACCATCACAACTCTCATCTAATCGCCAAATCAACACATCAAACTCAGTATCTTGACCTCCAACATCACCCCATCAAATCTATCTTTTTCTCCATTTCTTTTCTTTCTCTATTCTTTTTATATCTTTTTCTTTGCTTATTTTCATCTCAACTACTGGGCTCTTCAACTCTGCTATCCACCATGAATTGACTGGTAAGAATTTCGTACATCACCAATTCACAACATATGACGATTCTGATTCTTAGCTGTTCTACTCTTAACAAGTCTTCCTAATCATACCTCTAAATCTTCTCATCGCGTCTCTTCCATTAACTCAATCTTCTCAAATCTCAAGTCACAACTGTCCTTGCTCAATGTTTGTTCTGTTTCTTTTCTTTCTTTCTTTTCTTTCATTTCTTTCTTCAAATGTTCTTAAACTGATAACTATACTGGCACAGCCCTCTTTGATCAATAACAATTGTAGTCCCACTCAGTTACTCAACAGATCTATTCCAATGTCAACCATCTTTTTCAGTGTGGTTCTGACGTCGGTGATGAATCAGGCAATTCTGTCTTCCTGGAAGGTGATTTGGAGGAAATTGTTGAAAATTTGTGCTCAGTTGGAGGCTTCGGAGGAAGAGTATCTTTCTTTGATGGATGCCCATATTGATTTGGCTGAATTCACATTTTCTGCGCTGATGATTGTTGGAGTTTGCATACCTGATGCCCCACAACTTTCTTTCTTTACTTTTGTTTTCCTTTCCTTTGCCCTCTATTTCCCAGATCTCTTACTTCTCTGTTCAATCTCCCAAATTTTCCCAGTCATCAAATATACAAGGCACATATGCCTCACAAATCTTTCACGGTCTATTTCCTATTTCTGTTTCCATATACATGTCACTAGCGCGCGTCTCTTACTCCCATAGATCATGTCACATTGTTCGTGACACTCAGAAATTCATCACTACCTGAGGACAGAGGTTGAGCCAGACAGAAGGATTCCTCTCTCATCCTTCTCTCTGCTCTCACTTCTGCATCTCCTCAGGTAAGATTGTTTTTCTTTGTTTTATGTCTGATCATTATTTTCCTTAATCTCCGTTTGTCACTATCTGAAATTGCATCCTTCTCTCTGCTCTCACTTCTGCATCTCCTCAGTGAACTCAACAGGTTATGAGCCCAGAGTGCTTAGCACTGCAATTTAAACTGAAGAAGGATCCAACTAAATCTTTTGTCGTTAAACTCAATATCAAATCAACACTCCTAACTGATATGGATGATCTTCAATCAACTACTCACCCGGCCCTTCAAACTCCCTAAATTATTCCTCTGAACTCTCCAGGATCCGAATCAAACTATCTCGATTGGGCAATGATCCTCCGTATCCATTTCCAAGCGTCAGGTGTCAGCTATCTCCTCAATGGCAATTTACCAAAGACAAATCCAGAAACCTTCTTGAAAGACAATCTGGCCGTATGTTTGTTTATCTCAAGGTCGATTCTTCCTGTTAACTTTCAATATATCAGAAAACACAAAGAAAGCGCCCTGGGGATGTGGAACGCATTGAAGGAGGCACATCAAGATAACTTGTCCGGGGGAAGAATGTATTGGCTCCGCAAACTGCTCCTAACGAAATTAAACAATAAGGATATGACAACCCATCTCTCCAAAATCGTTTCATACAGAGAGAAACTTGGATCTCTCATCACTCCAGAAAATCCCCTTACGGCAGATGACCTCCAGTCAACGGCAATGCTACTTTCGCTACCGGATGACTGGCTTAGATGTGTCTCCAGTATGATGAACGAGGAGTCAGTACCATCATCCAAGATTATAACCGCCCTAAAGCAGGAACACCTACGTAGACAGACCAGAATCAAAGATGAAACTGCACAGTTGGTCAGCTCCAAGTCAACAAAAATTGCCCAGAAAAAGAAAGAGAAATCTACCTCTATGCAAAATCCAAGTGGATACACCCAAACGTACTATTGCACCAACTGCAAAACCAAAGGACACTCTTTCTCCAAGTTTCCGGAAGTGCTTGAAGCTCTTGAGCAATCAAAAAGGAATAACCAAACAAGATCGAACAAAAAGGGTGGAAACTACAAGCCACCAAACGCGAATGCCAGTAAAGCTGTTGTCAAATATGATTCACAAGAAGACGACTCAGACGATTTTTCCGACTCACAAATTATAGTTCATGCCGGGTCAACTACGTGTAACCTCACCCACTCAAACATTAACCTGAACAGAGATTTCAACCTGGACTCAGGATGTTCTGTTTCTATGACACCTTACAAATACCAGATCTCAAACAGAAAAACAAACTTGACTCCCATTTGCCTGGCAGATGGATCCACCATCACTTCCATAGCTGAAGGATCTCTAGAACTCTCCTTCTGCCAAATTCAATCTCTGTTGGTCCCTAAACTAAACAAACCCCTCCTGTCCATCTCAAGCATCTGCAATTCCGGCTTCATCGTTGTTTTTTCTAAGGACAGATGTAAAATCTACGACAAGAAAACCACTGATCTGACTCACTTGGCTCTCAAATCAGGATATTGACAAGGAAATCTGTACTATCTGTCAAGACAGGATGTAAGCGGCCATGATTCCCATTCCTCAACTATTGACTGTTCATCTGAAAACAGCCTGTTTGGCTACCATAACAGACTCTCACACTTAAACCTGAGATCTCTCAAGAAACTACTCATGTCGCAAAACATCTCACCAATGCCCTCAAACAATCTGGAGGTTCAACAGTGTCCAACCTGTATGGAATCAAAGATGACACAAACCCCTTTTCACACTCGTCTCAGCCATAGGTCCACCAGAGCTGGACAAATAATCCATTCCGACGTGTGTAGTTTTGAGACTACATTGCAAGAAGGGTACAAGTACTTTGTTACCTTTATCAATGACTACTCAAAGGCGCTTTTCACCTACCCTATCAAGAAAAAGTCAGATGTTTTTCAATGAACAAAGATCTTCATACCTTTTTTTGAAAACCAGTACCAATCACATATAACCTCCCTGCGCACAGACAACGGAGGAGAATACCTCAACTAACCAATGAAATCTTTCCTCAAATTGAAAGGCATCACTCTCGAACCAGGACCTCCACACTCCCCTCAACTCAATGGAGTGGCTGAACGGTCCAATCGCACCATATGCAATATAATACAAGCCTCACTTATATCCTCTCACTTACCCAAATCTTTCTGGGCGGACGCTCTCTGCCATTCAACTTTCGCGTTCAATTCCTTTCCATGCAAAACCCCTTCTGGTTTTGTCTCACCAAACTCTCTCTTTTGCCGCAAAGATACACCTCTATCCTACCTCCATCCATTCGGGTGTAAATTATGGTACAAGGTACCTGAGCAAAACCGGCTGAAACTCAACAAGAAGGGTAAGTTTGGCATCCTCCTGTCCTATCTTCCTGACGGTAACGGGTACCGCATCCTTGAATATGAGAGCCGTAAGGTAATAAAGTCTTGTGACTGCATCTTCAACAATACTGTTTTCCTGTATGCTCAACCCAACAGCGTCAAAACCAGACCCAAGCCAACACCAAACTCAGAGCCTCCTTCCATCCCTCCCATTCCGCCTCTCTCCCCAGTTTCTTCATTACCTTGTGAAATTCCTGCTCCCTCATCTCCGCTCACACCCCCAGAAAACTCGGCTGCACCACAGCCACCAGAACCAACCTCCGGACGTCCAGTCACCTCACCCTCTATGACCGTCAACTTCCAACCTCCCTTTTCTCGGCCGCGCTTGTCAAGCATCATCTCATCAGGCTTGGACTGGATACCCCCTCTTTCCACTGACAATGTGTCCGCATCGTCTCCTCCCTCCCCATCTTCCCCTCTCCCCACGTGTGATCCCTTTCCTCCTGCTGTTTCTTTGGCTCCATCCCCTCCTTCCGTTCCCCATGTTTCTCCACTACCAATCCCAGGGAACAAACCTCCCCCCAACTGGTCCGTTACCTTCCCGACCCCGTCGTTGCCAGCTCAACGATTGTCAAGGCGTCGCCAATCTCCCTCCCGTTACAGGAATTTCTCCTGCTCCGCCTCAGTGAAAGACCACCTTGTCGCCCCAACAACGTGGAAGCAACTTCTTTGGTTGCCTCATTTCCGTCGTTGGATCCTCTCCGCCCAAGAAAAAATTTCGTCGCTTCAAGGAATGGGTACCTGGAACTTGGTCCCGCCGCCAAAAGGCAGAAAGATCATCCGGTGCAAATGGGTTTTCAAGTTTAAACGTCGCAAAGATGGTTCCATCCTGAAACTAAAGGCAAGGCTTGTTGCGATGGGTTTCTCCCAAGTTCAAGGATTGGATTTCTCCAAGGTTTTTTCTCCCACCCTCTGTATGGAGTCTCTCCAAATAATCCTGTCCCTCCTTGGCCACAATGACTGGATCGGCCGTCAGGTTGACTTCAAGACTGCTTTCTTGAACGGTTGGCTAGACAATCCTGTATACATGTCCCAGCCCCCAGGATTTGTAGACCCATCCCACCCCAACTGGGTATGCAAGGTGTCTTGTGTGATCTACGGTTTGCGTCAGTCACCCCGTCAGTGGAACCTTGAGCTAAGCTCAGTAATGCTTTTTCTAGGTTTATCTCAGTCCTCTTACGATCCAGCACTCTACTACAAGCTTGTAGGTGGCAACCTCGTGGGTGCGGTGGCCGCTCATGTCAACAATCTTGCCGTGGTCGGTACCTCCAACTTTGTGAAGTGTTTCATAAAGGACATAAGCAAGAAGTTCACCGTTGGTTCGGATGAAGAACTTCACCTTTTTCTGTCACTGTCCGTCCGATGCAACAGGGGATCAAGGACTGTTTCCATAGGTCAGTCCCACTACATCAACTCTGTCTGCAACCAATTCCTTCTACCGTCAGATCTCAAGACCACTCAAACGCCTGCCTCAGCCTCATTCAAATCACTACACAAACGGACTTCTGAATCTCCTGCGGCTCCTCCCGAGTACAATCAACTCATTAACTCCCTGCTATGGATTTCCCAGTGCACGTGCCCTGACTTTGCCTTTGCTGTTAACAGGCTCTCAAAATTTCTCCAAGATCCCTCAGTCAATCACTGGAATGCCGCGATTTGAATCCTTAGGTACCTCAGAGGCTCCCGCAACCTGCGGATTGTCCTTGGAGGCCCAACCCTTGATCTTACAGGATACACAGATTCCGATTGGGCTGAAGACATTGTTGACAGAAGATAAACCTTGGGCTACACATATCCGCTGGGCCTTGGCGCCATCTCGTGGAAGTCAAAGAAAAAACCCACAGTCTCCCTCTCCAGCACCGAAGCGGAGTACAAAGCTATGTCCGATTCATGCAAGGAAGGCCTGTGGTTGCGCAACCTACTGTCAGAATTACGCATTTGTGGGTCCGAGCCTGTCATTCTTTTGGTAGACAACAGCTGCGCTGAAGCTTTAGCAAGGAATCCTCTTCACCACTCTAGGACGAAGCATATTGATGCCCAACACCATTTCATCCGCAAATGCGTTGGCCGTTCCCTTTTTAATGTTCAGCATGTCTCCACCTCCGATATGCTGGCGGACATGCTGAAAAAACCTCTGGCCAAAATTCTTCTACAAAAAAACCGCTCCCTGTTTGGTCTGGTGTGATGTGCTCAGCAAGGGGGGGTGTTGGAGTTTGCATACCTGATGCCCCACAACTTGCTTTCTTTACTTTTGTTTTCCTTTCCTTTGCCCTCTATTTCCCTGATCTCTTACTTCTCTTTTCAATCTCCCAAATTGTCCCAGTCATCAAATATACAAGGCACATATGCCACACACATCTTTCACGGTCTATTTCCTATTTCTGTTTCCATATACATGTCACTAGCGCGCGTCTCTTACTCCCATAGATCATGTCACATTGTTCGTGACACTCAGACATTCATCACTACCTGAGGACAGAGGTTGAGCCAGACAGAAGGATTCCTCTCTCATCCTTCTCTCTGCTCTCACTTCTGCATCTCCTCAGGTAAGATTGTTTTTCTTTGTTTTATGTCTAATCATTATTTTCCTCAATCTCCGTTTGTCACTATCTGAAATTGAATCCTTCTCTCTGCTCTCACTTCTGCATCTCCTCAGTGAACTCAACAATGATATTTTAATGGGTGATTTATTTGACCTTTGGGATGAGAAGGAGCTGGATCTTGTTGTTTTCTTGCAATGAGAGAGCTGTTGATTTGGATTCCAGGGCGTGGAGAACTCCTTGTACCTTGAGAAGAGAGTTCATCTTGTCCTTCCAGATACTTTAATTGTCCTTGGAGAGTAGAGGGATAGTTTTCAGGGCTGTCTTGAGCATTGCCTTTTTGAATCTATTGTTTTTGTGTTGGGTCAGAGAGGTTGAGGCCATGGCTCACGCTGGTTTCTTCAGTTGGTGGAGTGTTTGGCTTTTAACCATATTACAAGATGAAATTGAGATTGAAAACAAACCAACGTGCTGGTGCATGAAAGGAACAAATGAGTAAAGATGAAACAGAACATAGACAAGCTGGAGAATAGAAATGAGACCAAAAGGTCTTCAAGACAGCTTCATGATGATTTTTGGGGCAGTGGGTCAAGAATTGGTTGAGTTGCAGAGGATTGAAAAGCTCAGGTAGGTGGTTGATAACGTGTTGAGGAGTTAGACATTGAGAGCTTGAGAGCACAAGAGGACTGGCTCTTACCAGTTGCCAGATGAATGAAGTTGAGAGCCCAATGGTGAGGATTTGATGGATTGTGGTTGATTTGAATAGCCAACAGATGAATGAGAGGAAGATGTTGAGTAGAGAGGAGAGGAAACAATAAGATAAGAAATATGAGAAGGACAAAAAAAAGGGTGAGGAGGAAAACAAAGAAAAAGATGAGAGACAACAAAGATGAGAGAAGACAAGAGATGAGGGACAACAATGAGTAGAAGATCCAGAGGAGACTGGTTGAGGAGGGGGCAGGTTGCTCCCCCTCCCCCGGGGGATTTGAGATCTTGAAGAAGGGCACCCAGAGGGGCGCGCATGGTCTGCATGGCAGCAGTAGGGATGAGAGTGAGTGAGAGGGAAGTGGAAGTTAAAACTTTGCTTCTAGAGCTTCATAAACAAGTTGCTTTTGTTTTGTTCAGCCAACCTCAGTTCTCTGGTACCCTTCAAGCACTTGATTGCAGAGAGTCAAGCAGGTTCATTGAGAACCTGGAGGTTGGTTGGGATTGAGTTGATCTTTCCTAATCTTCTGCCAACAACCAGAGTTATTAGCTTGTGGGAATTGTTACTTAAAGATTCCTTGTTCCATTGAAATCTGAACCAAACTTTGACTTATTTTTTTCAAGTCTTTCCCTGAACCATCTTGCTTCAGATAGTGTTGTTTCCATTGCTACACACTAATCCCAAACTCATCCCTTACATTGATTCCTTATTTGAAAGTTCCTGGACCTCAATTATGGTTACATTTAAATACTATTGTAACTATTAGGAGGGCAGCCTAAACAGCACCCTTAACCCCCGCAGAACTTCCTGTGGCTTAGCACCCTTCTTAGTCTTACAACGGGCATCAAAGGGCTCCATATTGACTATGGCAGGGAGACCGTTGCGGGTAATTTGGGGATCATGCAGTTTTTTTGGGAATACGCGCAGACTTTTGAGAGGATCCTGTTCCGGATCAAGGAAGTGGGATTGACCTTCTTGGGTATAAAGTTTGTGGTATGTGTTCCAGCCTTAGAGGTACTTGGTCACAAAGTCTCTACAAAGGGGAGAAATATCACTAACCCCAAATTAAAAAAGGTTTTAGAGTGGCCTACTCCGTCAAATGCTACTAACATTTCCCATTTTCTAGGTCTATGCGGATGGGTGCGGACTTTCATTGAGTGATTTGCGGATATAGAAAGCCTGTTAAAGAGCCCAATTTGGAAATGTGCTGAGCATAATTGGACAGAGGAATGTGATTGCGCATTTTGGGAGTTGAAGGAGATTTTTGGGTGGCGGATAATGTTGAAGGACTTAGATTATGAGAAGGGGGAAATCCCGTTGAAAGTAGACTCTAGCAAGTTTGATGCGGGCAGTGTGCTGAACCAGGAAGATGAAGGGTAAGACAGGCCAGTGCTCTAAAAGTTGGTAACCCTTTTGGAGGTCAAAGTTTGGTACTTGCAGACCAAGCTGGAGTTGTGTGGGGTGACAAGGATTTTTCAGAGATTGGAGAATGTGTTGTGGGAGGTGAATTTTGAACCCCTGGTGGATGCGGAGGCACTAGCTAGGATTATTAACTCCCCAACTTTGCCCCATGGTCTTATGACTTGGTGGATTGCATACTTACAGCTGTTCAATTTCACAGTCAGGCATGTTCTGGGGAAGGCATTCACAATGCTGGATGTCTTATCTTGGTATCCAGAGTTCTGGAGCGCGGAAAAGGAGGATTTGGATGTGGATAAGAGGATTCTAACGGTGGAAGAAACAGCTACAAAGGTTGATAAACTTCCCTTGAAGCAGTTTGGAAGTTTTCATGCGTTGGAGGATTATCTTTGGAAAATTAATTTTCTGTAAAGTTTTCCACTGGCAGAGATGAGGTGGGTTTGTTGGATGGTTCCCCATTTATTTTTTCAGGACAGGAAGTTATGGAAGCAGGAACTTCCAGTACCCCTGGTTGTGTTCACAAGGCAGAAGGATCAGGAGGACTTGTTGAGGAGCCCCCATGACGACTTGGGGCACCGGGGGAGGAAGAAACTTGGAGAAGGGTTAAGAGCAGGTTCTTGTGGCCAGGTCTAGGATGTACGGTGCGGGGTTTCAAGGATTTTCAGCCGCAGAGGACCAGGTTGCCTCAGGAGGTGGTCATTCCAATGGGAGAGTATGCTCTTTTCAGAAGGGTCTCACTGGATGTGGTCCATATCAAGTCAGGGAAATTTCCATATCTACTGGTGGCCTGGGACAACTTTTTTGGATTGGTGGAGGCGCGTCCATTGGTCAAATTGTTGGCAGAGAAATTTTGACGGTTTTTGGAGGAGGTTTATTTGCCCATTTTGGGTATTTGCTGCTCATCACAGTGGATGGCGGAGTGGAGTTTCAGAGTGATCTTTAGAAGCTAGTCATATCTTCCCGTGAAAATTTTGGGTGGGTTATGGAGAATTATCTGGAGGGAGCTTGGGGGGTAGAGAGAGGGCATCAGCCAATCAAGGACGCAATGGCCAGGATCTGCGGAAACAGCGGGAAGAAGTGGCAAGAAACCTTGCCAGCTGTGTGCTTTGTGGTTGGATATTGGTCAAGTGGGGTATGGGTTATTTGCCTTAAAAATTTTTTTACGGGTGGAAGCTGGTGCTTCAAGTGAATATCAATACCCTCACTTATCTTGCTATCAACTGGTGGAAGTTTAAAACTATGGAGGACTTAGTTGTGGCCCGGGTGGAGCAACTCTTGCAGAGAAAGGAGATGGTGGCAAAGGTGGCAAAGAGACTGTGGGACAGTCAGGCTAAGTTGGTCCAGTACTGAGAAAAGCTTGGTGCCAATTGCCTGTGGGACCCGTTGCAGAAGCACAATATTTTTCTGCTTTGAAATCAGAGCTTGGAGATGCAGTTTTGTCAGATTTTTGCAGATTTCTGGAACAGCCCTTATTGGATTGTGAGTCAGTTTCCTGGCAGAAGTTATCAGTTGGAGGATTTGGATGGAACTCCGCTTCAGTGAAAGGCGGCAGATTCTCACATTAAGAATTTCTGCATTGTGGTGTTGTTATATAGCCTCAGATTGGGAACCTTCCTGCGTTAGGCGCACTCATTGCCGCCTGCTTGGAAATTGGAGTTGGCTCAGAAATTGGAGTCAACGTGCTCATTGCAGCCCGCTCAAAAATTGGAGACCAAAGAATGGAGCCGGCCCAACCAGGTTTGCGGGCAGCTAGCTTGGGGGGATAGAGCTGGGAAATTGGGTCTATAGGTGCAGGGAAGGCGCGCACAAGCGCGGGCTGACCCGCTGGAAAGGAAATGATGCGGGGCGCTGGGCAGATACAAACAACGCAGGGGGCTCCAAGTAGGATGCGGCAGAGGGCCGCTTCATGAGAAGGACAAACCAGGTGTGTAAGGGTAGGCGGGCTGGAGGGTGATTGCGGCATGGGAAAGGGTCAGGGTAAGGCTAGGGTTCTGTTTTTTAGGGTTCCTTTTCTATTTTTTGTTGGGATTTCATTGCGCTTGTACTGACATTAGGGTTGAGAGTGTGGGAATAACGTCCGCGCTCTCAACCTCAGCTTGGAGAGATACATATAAACACATACATGGATAGATGGCTTAGGATTATGGCTTAGGATAACGGCAAAGGATATGGAAAAGGATATGGAAAGGAAAGGAAATGAAGGAAATTAATCTCTATCTCTATCTCTCTCTCTATCTCTCTCTCTATCTCTCTCTATCTCTCTCTCTCTCTCAAAACCGGAGAATCCTTATCATTACAGGCATTAGGACCATTTATTCTTGAATTTGAGGATAACTTTGGGGAGTCTTTCCCTCTTTTTTCCACAAAGTGCAGGTCACTACGGATTTCAACAAAACGGCGGGTTTGGGAGACAAAGATCAGGAGATGGCAGAAGTGGAGGAGCCAGCTGCGGAGGAGAAGTAGTTGTCTGGAGAGGAGTCCTTGGAGGAATGAATGTTGGGGTCAAAGTTCAAAGTTGTGGGGGGATATGTGGGGCTGGGAAGCTCAGATCACAGGAGCAGCATCCAAGGTCTAGTCTATAGAGTCGTTTTTCTGGGGTGGTCCAGGGCCCTTGGATGATGTGTTATTTGCAGAGTTTTGGATTCTCTTCTTGTCTCTTTTAGTTTTCAGAGTATGTTTAGTATGACTAGTTTTCTTTTAGTCTTACAGAGTTTTTGTTCCATGGTTCTGTCTCAGATTTGGTGTCTCAGTTTTGTCTCACTCTCAGATACAGAGGGGGTCTCACTATAGGGTTGTGGAGTCTTTTCTTTTGTGTGTGTATGTGTATCTTTTGTATGTTAAAATATGTATGCACTTACGGATGTGCTACATATAAGTTCAATCCAAATGGGATGCACATGTGGGCCTCTGCAGCCCATTGGACACACAAAAAGACCATACGGGTCTGTGTGGATGTCACGTATTTGAGGAAACTGGCCTCAAAACGCGTGAAACAGGCCTATTGGTACATGGGCCCTAACAGGCCTCGTGGGGTATATGGGCAAATGCATCCAGATGGGCTTGTATGGGCATAATTGGGCCCAAGGTTTATTTTGGACATACTTGGCCAGAGGGGGTGGCCCGCCAAAGTATGGTTTACTCAGTTTTTGGGCTTGGGGCCGCCAACCATTTCCCAGCCCGGTTGGGGCTGCTGCCCGTGTTGCAGCCCGGTTGGGGCTGCTGCCCGTGTTGCAGCCCGGTTGGGGCTGCCACACGTGTTTCAGCCCGGTTGGGGCTGCTCCCATGTCACAGCCCATTTGGGGCCGCTGTTTTTGCCTACAGCCCATTTACGGGGCCCAACAGCCCACGCAGGGCCGTTGCAGGGGGAAGGGCGGCTGCCGCGCAGAGTGGCGGCCGGCTGTTGGAGCCACAGGGCTGGGGCCAACAGCCCCAGCTCCTCCCCCTCCCCTTGCTCACCATTGCGAGGGGGAGGGGGAAGGCTGGCTGGGTTGAACCAGCCAGCGACTGGTCAGGATGGGGGGATTTCATCACCCTCCCACCCAGGAGGAATGATGAGGTGGCTGGAAGCGACAAAGCAACCAGAGGTGGGGGGGGACCTGACCACCCCTCCACCATCAAAGCAAAGGGCAACAAAGGTGCGCTCCCCCCCCTTTACCAAGGGGGAGGAGCAACGGGCTGGAGGGGATTTGACCACCCCCCAGCCCACCTTATCTTGAAGACGCCCAGGGGGTATCAACCTCCAGGGCTCCTGGTAGGGGGATTTGACTGCCTCCTTCAGGGATCTGAGAGAATGAGGGGGGGGGACAGCATGTCCGCTGGTCACCCCCCCCCATGTGAGTATGAGACCAGACCCAGGTGTGTCCTGGGTCCCACCTGGCCACTTGTAGGGCCAGGGGCTGGTTGCATGAGGCAACCAGCCAGCCTGTGAGGTGACAGCCAAACAGGGATTAAACAGCAAAGGGGCTGGTTCAGCCCCGTAAAAGTGGAAACACCAGAATGGACCGGAATAGGCTGGTTGTAAGGGTACAGGGACTGACATCATGCAGGCTGATGTAGTCCAAACCAAGTAACAAGGCCTTTAGAGCCTGTAGAGCTCTTTTGAGGCGGAAAATTTTCCTTTTGGCTTTTTGTATCATGGGCTCACAAGAGGAAAATCTTTTTTACTTAAGGAGCTCTTCTCCCTGCTGTTTTCCATCATTCATTCATCATCCAATGAAATTCATCACTGATATAATCAAACCTTTTGCCCATCGTGAGAGCACATCAGAAATTATTGAAACCAGGTGTCCAGGATTTCTTTTGCTTTAAATACTGCTCATAAGCCTAAGCTGATTGCTGGCCATAATTATAACACATTATCAGTACCAAAATCATCATTACTTCCAAGCCATATAGACCCTTATACCTTACTCTGGAGAACCTCAAAGACCTCAAGTTTTCCAAGAAGATGTCCTATATCTCTGATTTTAGCTCCAAAAAGATAGATATGAACAGTCAGAATTATAAGTCTTGGGCTTTCCTTATGGTTAGTGAGCTGGATAGCATCTGTTGTGGGGAGACAATGGATGCAGATGAAACTTTGATCAGTTCAGAAGTGGAGAAAAAGTCTTATCATCTCATACTTAGGAATCTTGATGAGAATCATGTGACATGGGTTGCTGATACTCTTAGGGAAGATGAGAGAAGGAGGGGCAGAATCCTTTGGAAGTTGCTTAAGTCCAAATGTGCTGGTGATTCTGTTCACCACAAGGGTATAGCTTTCAATGAACTGTTCAAGTTACAATATTTGAATTGTCACTAGTTTGTTGCAGAGGCTAGATCTAGCATAGACAATTTTAAGTCATCAGGACTTAACATGGATCCTGAGTTTTTGTCACTCTTAATCCTTCAGAAGCTACCAAAGGAGTTTTATTCTTTAGTCAGAATTATTTCTCAATTGGATCCTCTTCCTGGGGAGGAGGATGTGCTGAAAAGGATTGAAAAGGATGATCTTCAGTTCAAGATGAAGGGGGATTCTGGAACAGCCCTTGTTGGAAAGACTGGAAAATCTTGGAAGAAGTCAAAAAAGGATTTTTCCAAGGTCTTATGCTATAATTGTCACAATAAGGGGCATTATGCTAAGGATTTCAAGGAGGCTAAGAAAAGGAAGAAGTCCAAAGAGAATGACAAAGAGGTCAATCTCACTACTGAAAACATTGCAATGGTGGCGTTGGATGGTCCAATGGAAGAGGTTTTTGGGGAAGAAAGCCCCAAGAAGAAGGCCAAAATTGATGAAGATCAAGAAATGGACTTGATTGATTATGAAATGAGTAATCTTAACCTCAAAGATGAGAACTTATCAGTGACTGATAAAGCTTCTTTCCTATTAGGAGGATTGAAGGGGGATGTTCTTGTTTTGATTGATTCTGGTTTTAAAGATCACATTTTCTTTGAACCAAATTTATTTTCAAATCTTTGTGATTATGATGGATTTGTAAATATTGTTCAGAAAGGCAGAAAAATTCAGATTAAAGGAATTGGAAAAGTTATTCTTGCAAATCACTTGGGTTTCAAAATTTCTTTTGAGAAAGTGTTCTATGTACCAGAGTTGCCTTATAACCTTGTTTCTCTTGGAGTGTTGTGGAAAATAGGTTTCCAAAATCTTTATCTTGAAGAAGTTAGTTTTGTTATTGATATGAATGGGAAAACTGTTCTTAGTGGACAAGTTTGGAATCAGCTTTTGTGTGTAGGTTTATTCAAATTCTCAGCTCTGAGCACTATTGCTCACAATAGAATTGGCCATAAGTTAAAGGAAAGCAACTGTGAGAGTTGTACCTTGGGGGCTGAGACTAGAAATGTGTTCTCAAAGAGTAGAGATTGCACTGATGTTCCTAGAGAGGAATTTTCCATTGATTTGTAAGGGCCATTCACACCGGAGTCCCTTGGTGGGGCAAGATACTTCATAAATTTAGTTGATACTGCAACTATTTATGTTTGGGTTAAACCAATTTTATCTAAGGATCAGACCACAGAGGAGGTTTCTTTAATCTTCAAAGTCTGGAAACAGAATGTTCTAATGAAGGAGATCAAGAGGGTTAATACTGATGGAGGTGGTGAATTTGTGAGTAAAGAGTTTGAGAGGTTATTGAAAGATTATGGTATCATTCATATAGTCACTACTGCAAGTACTCTACAGAATAATGGAATAGTTTAGACAATGAATAGGACTTTACTTGTCAGCTCTCTGATACCAGGAACCTTGCAGTCCTTTAGCTACAGAGAGTGATAAAAATACTCAAATAATAATAATTATTATTATTCCAAAAATAAACGCTTAGAGGCTCAAATAAATACTATAATAAGAGTGGTTGCAAGGTTTAATTGGTTTTTTAATAAAAGGTTTTCAATATTTATATCAAAGAGGGGCCACAGTATTATACTACTGGGGATCTTTACAGACAAAGAAACCTCTCTTCAAGGGGCCTCCTTAGGCAGTTTAAGAACCTTGGAACTGCCTTAGAAAGGGCTTATTCAACTAATGGCCGGTCATAAATGCAAAATGGCCTAGAAAGGAAGGGAAACACTCACTCTGAGCACTTTACCACGAAAATCCTGCAATAATAGGAAGGGTTTCAGAGCAGATGGGGTGGATTGCCTGACTAAACTTCAAGGGTTCATTGGTTTTAAGAAATAAATAATAATACTAAAGACTTGGTCATGAAGCACTTGCTTAGATTCTTCATAAGCACTTGACTAACAATGAAATGTTTTCTGATTGATAATAATAATTCCTGGTAAACTGATGATGGAATAATTGATCCAAAGAGGTCTGTACAAATACCTTTTTGGGGTGATTTTCAGCTACTCAGGGAGCATAGAGAGAGTTCTGCTCATGGGCTGAGGCTGGCAAGCCATTCAGAGAAAGATTAGCACGCCCTTTCGGTGCTGTTAATCAGCTGACCTTAGATCTGTTGGATTTCTGTACTATTTTAGCCACAGGATCTGTTAATCTATTATGGCATAAATTTGATCATTCTGCACTCATCCTTCATTTGTACTATTATTATTGCTTTGAAGTTTGAAGATGAGAATATTTTCTAATTTTCCATCATCTGCTGATAACGTAGATAGTTTTTATTAATTTTTATGAACACTCCTTGTAGTGTTTTGCGGTCTTCAAAGATCAGAGTCAATGATTTACGTGGTAGTCCTTGATCTTTAATTTATTATTAAAAAATGTTCTAAACTTAGTTTTTATTAATTTTAATTAAGTTTTTATCTTTTTAGATTATTACTCAAGCATATTTCAACTTTTTACATATGCCCGGCAACCCTAATTAGGTTGTAGCTCTTTTGAGAGGTACCTGGTTGTCAGATTAGTCAGGATGGATCCAGACGTGGGGATCAGTCATTTCAGATGCGCCCAGGGTGGGATTGGCTGCGTGCGTCGCAGAATTAGCTGCGCGCGGGTCTCTAGTATACAGGAAACTGCTACTATTAGTACGTAGGGGATGTAATGATGCGGGGCTGCGCACGGGAATTGTGACATAACACATTTCTGCGTGGAACTCCTAAAATATACACAACACCTCAATTCTGAGTGAATTTTAGGTGTAAACCCTATACGTGACAACATGTGTGAAATGTTAAAATTGCAAAAAGGTGCCATACTGGTGTGGTAATTTTTAGTAATTTTCTTTTTAATTATTTTAAAAATGTAAGGACCTGGATTTCAAGGGTGGGGTCGGTGAGTGACCCTACCTAATTTTGGGTGAGGAATCCATTTCGCTAATAATATTTATGGATTTCTCACTCCTTCCTTTTTTTAATTTAGATATTCTTACTTTTTATAGTTTTGTTTTGCTATCACAGGTTGCTCTGTACATAGTAGCAAGCATACATTACTGGACAAGGTCAGAACCATTATGTCTCAATCTGGTCTACCAAAGATCTTATGGGCTGAGTTGATGTGTACATTCTGTCTTTTTGCACAACATTGTAAGTGTTTATGGGAGGAGTCCTCATTGTCAGTTTTGTAAGTTCTACCCCAAAACATCACACCTAAGAACCATTGGTTGCTTGGTGTATTATAGTGTCCACCATAATGAGATGGTTGGAAAATTAGACCCTAGAGCCAGAACAGGGGCACTTGTAGGCTATGATTTAATAAGTAAATTGTATATGACCTATTGTCCAGGGAAAAGAAAGTTTATCCATAATAGGGATGTAAAATTTGATGAAAGCAGCTTCCCACTCAAAAGGAGTGAAGATTTTGTTGTGAATAAGTCACAGCAAGAAATAGAATCAGCACAAATTTCACCAGCGAAGGCTGAGGAACATGTGTTTCCAGAAGATGAAGAGATGGCAGACGTGCCACTAGAGGGTTTAGTCCCCGCTTCAGGGGAGTTTGTTAATTTGGAACCTGATGAACCTCCACCTCCAGTTAGAAGGAGTGGTAGGGTTAGAGTACCAGTTGATAGGTATGTGAAATGGAAGTCCCATTATGCTGCTGCAGGATATGAGGAAGATACATTTCAGGAACAGTGTATGCTCAATGAAGTTCTGGAGTTGAGTTCAGAAATGGGTAACAGGGTTTTCCAAATAGCTTTGGCCAAGCTATGAATTCTGATGAGAGAGTCAACTAGAAGAGTTCTATTTTTGAGCAATTTGATTCTCTAGAAAATAATAGTTTCTTTGAAGTTGTTAAGTGGGATTCTGTTCCAAAAGTAAAGAACATTGTGGGGTCTAGATTGGTTTTAAACAAGAAGTTTGACACAAATGGAGTTTTGAAAAGATTCAAAGCTAGATGTGTTGCACAGGGCTTCAAGCAGAGAGAGGGTATCAATTACCAAGAAACTTTCTCACCAACTGGAAGGCTTTCCACATTCAGGTACATCATTGCTCTGGCAGTGGAGTTGGGTGAAGAACTCAGACAAGCTGATTTTGTAACAGCATACTTGAATGAAAAACTTGGAGAGGAGGAGACTGTTTATATGTCAATTCCTGATGGTTTTTGTGAATGGTTAGTAGAGACTAAACCAGAAAACATGAGGAAAATCTGTGTTAGAATTTTTCTCTCAGCAGATAAAGGGGAATATGTCCTCAAGCTGTGTAGATCCCTGTATGGATTGAAGCAAGCAGCTAGTTTGTGGTACAATACCATGGGTGAGAAACTGAAACAGATTGGTTTCAAGACTTCTGAGGCCAACCCTTGTCTCTTTGTGAGAAAGGATGAAATTTTGTTTGTATGGGTCCATTAAATTATCATTGTTGGCAATGGTAAAGAGAGAGGCATGGAGACACTCAGAAAGGAATTCAAGATAAAAGATCTTGGTCTGGCGCAACAGGTGCTAGGAATGAAAGTCAGTAAGAGCAAGAATGGCATTAAGTTAGACTAGAGCCATTAAATGGCAGCTCTTTTTAATTAATATGGCTTAGAGGATGCAAAGGAGTTTGGTACTCCCATGCAATCAAACATTTGTTTAAAGAAGTCCACAGATGAGGAGTATCTGGAGTTTGTTCACTCTCTGTACAACTACAGGTCAGCTGTTGGATTGCTTAATTATTTGCGGCAGTGTACAAGTCCCAATATTGCCTTTGCGATTGGTGTCTTGTTGCAACACTTAGAGAAGCCAAGAATGAGGCATTGGTTGGCATTTAAGAGAGTTATGAGGTATTTCAAAGGAATGCACAGTCTGGGACTGTTTTTTACAAAGTCTGCAAAC
Organism: Puccinia polysora; assembly: GCA_025617555.3. Classification (NCBI taxonomy): domain Eukaryota; kingdom Fungi; phylum Basidiomycota; class Pucciniomycetes; order Pucciniales; family Pucciniaceae; genus Puccinia; species Puccinia polysora. Next base: position 1,408,343 of record CM062639.1, read on the forward strand.
TTTGATTTGGTTGGTTATTCCAATGTAAGTTTGGCAGATGGTAACAATAGGGAATCAACAATTTTTTTCATATTCTTCTTAGGTAAGAATCTGGTGTCATGGATGTCCAAGAAGGTGTTGGCAAAAAGTCTTTCATCAACACAGGCTGAGTATAGAGCTTACTTAGCAGCTTCACAGGAAGCAAAACGGTTGAGAAAAGTCTTAGAGGATACACACAAGCCACAAGGGTTTTCCTGGTTGTATTCTGATAACCAGAGTGCCATTGCGTTGGCACAAAACCAAGTGTTACATTCAAGAACAAAACATATCAATGTTCACTATAACTATATTTTCAATGCAGTTAACTGCAATTATATTGTGTTAAGGTACTTGCCCACTGGAGCAATGATTGCGGATATCTTTACTAAGGCATTAGATAGAAACAAGCATCAAGGCTTTGTGACTAATATGCAGATGTCACCCCTTTTGGATTAAGGGGGTGTGTTAAAATACATATGCACTTACGGGTGTGCTACGTATAAGTGTAATCCAAATGGGATGCACATGTGGGCCTCTGCGGCCCATTGGACACGCACACAAACCATACAGGCCTGTGTGGATGCACAGATTTGGGGAAACTGGCCTCAAAACGCCTGAAACAGGCCTATTGGTACATGGGCCTTAACAGGCTCCATGGGGTATATGGGTAAATGCAGCCGGATGGGCTTGTATGGTCATAATTGGTCCCAAGGTTTATTTTGGACATACTTGGCCAGACGGGCTGGCCCGCTAAAGTATGGTTTACTCAGTTTTTGGGCTTGGGGCTGCCCATTGGAGCTGCCACCCATGTTGCAGCCCGAGTGGGGCTTCTGCCTGTGTTGCAGTCCTGTTGGGGCTGCCGACCGTGTTGCGGCCCGCTTTGGGCTGCTGTTTTTGCCTACGGCACATTCACAGGTCCAAAAGGCCTGCGCAATGCCATTGTAGGGGGCAGGGTGGCGGCTGGCTGTTGGAGCCGCAGTGCTGGGGCCAACGGCCCCAGCTCCTCCCCCTCCCCTCGCTTGCCATTGCGAGGGGGAGGGGGAAGGCTGGCTGGGTTGAACCAGCCAGAAACTGGTTGCAAGGTGGAACCGGTCAGGGTGGGGGGGATTTCATCACCCTCCCACCCAGGAGGAATGATGAGGTGGCTGGCCACAACAAAGCAACCAGTGGTGGGGGGGACCTGACCACCCCTCCACCATCAAAGCAAATTGTGACAAAGGGGCCCTCTCCCCCCCCTTTACCAAGGGGGAGGAGCGACGGGCTGGAGGGGATTTGACCACCCCCCAGCCCACCTTACCTTTACAATGCCCTGGGGGTATCAACCCCCAGGGCCCCTGGTTGACTGCCCCCTCCAGGGATCTGTGAGAAGGAGGGGGGGACAGCATGTCTGCTGGTCACCCCCCCCTGTGAGTATGAGGTGTTTCCTGGGTCCCACCTGGCCACTTTTATGGCCAGGGGATGGTTGCATGAGGCAACCAGCCAGCCTGTGAGGTGATAACCAACCAGGGATTGAACAGAAAAGGGGATGGTTCAGCCCTGTAACAGTGGAAACACCAGAAAGGACCGGAATAGGCTGGTCGTAAGGGTACAGGGACTGAAGCCATGCGGGCTGATGTAGTCCAAACCGAGTAACAAGGCCTGTAGAGCCTGTAGAGCTCTTTTGGAGCGGAAAATTTGCCTTTTGGCTTGTTGTATCATGGGCTCACAAGAGGCAAATCTTTTTTACTTAAGGAGCTCTTCTCCCTGCTGTTTTCCATCATCCATTCACCATCCAATCAAATTCATCACAAATATCATTCAACATATTGCCCCATTTTGAGAGTCCATCAGAAATTATTGAAACCAGGTGTCCAGGATTTCTTTTTCTTAAAATACTTCTCATTTGCCTAAGCTAAATGCTGGCCATAATTATAACACTCCCAATTCTGAACATCTTTTTGAAAACTGGCTTCCTCTCAAAATAATATTTGTTTCATATGCTGCAAGCAAGCACCTTCATTTTTGGAATACCAGCACATCTAGAATAGAAGTTCTCTACTCTTATTTCATAAAAATTTATTACAATTTCTTCTGGTTCATTCTCTAATGTATTTCTTGAAATCTACAATTCAATTTCAATTCAAATCCATGAAACCAAAATTGAAATTTCTGATAAAAAATTCAAGAAATTGATTGGCCTTCCATATTGTTTTGAACACCCCTTGGGAAAAATCAGCCACTATTCTCTCACAATTGTGCATTCCTTTCACATTTCAGCAGAAAAATTAATCACCTGTTCTGATTGTTATTATTTTTCATTCATGGGAATTCCTGGTGTACACAAATTGAAGAAGGAAAATCTCAAGAAGGATTGATTTTTGCTTGAGGATTTTCATCCTCAGTGGCATTTCAAACCTCCTATTTCAGTTTTTGTTTTTGAAGAAAAGAATTCAAACATTGATTTCTGAAATATTTTGTTTTATTTTTAAATTATTAATATATTTCTGAGAGTGAATGATTCCAATAATCTCAATCACCCAATTAATTACCTTCCCAATCAACCAATCTAAATTGGTTCCAGAATGAACTCTTTGAATAATTCCTTGAATTGCATCCAGGAGAACATCACTCTTACCTTGGAGAGATGATGAAACTGTTGAAAGTGAAGCATCAACTGACCCCCATTCAAGAACCCCTATCAAATCAAAAAAGGAAAATTTATGGAAGAACCAAAGGATCCCTCAACAAATGCAAAATATTTTTTCAGCATTCCTCTAAGAGGGATCCTTCTGTATTTGAATATATTGAAGTACCTAAGACAAGAGGAAGACCAAGGAAACACCAAGCGGGTAGGGAAATGTTTAGTTTTTTATTTTTCTGGTTTCTCTCTCTCTTTCTTTTGGATGGATTTTAAAATACTTTGATTAGACATTGGATTTATCTAATTACAGACTCTGAGGAAAATGAAAGGAAAGTAACACCATAAAATGGCAAAGGGAAAGAAGAAACAGGATTCAGAGGAAGAGGTGTTGGTTTTTTTTAATTTATTCCTTTTTGTTTTCAATTAGGCTTACATTTCATTCTGATAAGAGCAAATCTAAAACAGAAGATGAATTAAGTGAGCAATATCTACCAGAGCTGGAAGAATTGGATAAAATCAAGACATTTAGTAATTTCCTTGGAGAGGGGGATCGGTCTAGCTTTTTTAGTTTTTATTCATTGTTGTATTTTCCTTTGTCAATCAGAGGTCAGCAACCATCATGAATTAGCATGTTTTTTCCCATAATATTAGTCCTGGGACATTGAAAACGGTCAAGAGAAGAAAACAAGAAAAAGCAGATGCAGATTCATGTTGGCCTCCAGGGAATCCAACCTTTGCTCCCACAGCCACAGCATCTGAAACTAAAAAGGTGTATATATGCCTGAAATAATCTTTCTTTATGGTTCATTTATTAACCTATTAACCTGTACTTTTTTTGCTGATGATATTCAAGGTCACAAAATTTTCTTTTTTATCTTCTGATAATTTTGAATTGGTGACTATTGATAAAGTAATTTTTTTTCATTTCCTCTTCAATAATACTCATATTTCTTTTGTTAGTATCCAAACAAAGATTTCATTTTCCCCAAGACAGTCATAGCACAAATTTCACATGTTCAAGATTGATGGGTGATGAAAAATGTGGGTTTAGATCAGTATCAGTTTTTGGGCTGTCAATCTGAAGATTGAAGTTCAATATGTCAGGAAATGATACAGGAAATGGAATCAAAATCTCTCTTCAAGGATGAATATTTAATGGAAAAAGTCTGGGATGAAAATTTTGAAAAAGAAAGAAGTCATCTAAACCACCCTTCTGGACCTTCCCCTTAAAGTTACTGGATGAAATTACCTTTCCATGGTTTCCTGCTGGAAGATACATACAAAAGGCTAGTGGTACTTTTATCTAAGTCAATGCCATCAACTTATTTGCCTCTAAATTCCCTTCCAACTGCAAATTCTCAAAATTCTACAATATGTTGAATTTTTTTGAAGATTTGAAGCACATAGTGCCTTTCCTGTTAGCTTCCTGATGCCAGCAACCTTGCTATCCTTTAGCTAAAGAAAGTGATGTATTAATGGAATGATAATATTTGCAAAAATTAAAGCAATAAGAGCTCAAAAATGCTAATAATATTGGTAGCAAGTGCAAGTTTTGGATTTTTTTGGTTAAAAGGTTTTCAGTATTTTTGAATGGGGGCCAAAGCTTATAAAAAAGTGGGGATCTTTAAAGTTGAACAACCTCTCTTCAAGGGATCACTTTTGAATTTATAAAACCCTGTGAAAATGGGTTCATTAAGAATTAATCAAAAAGGGGTAACACCCAAATGAATGGTGGGTAGGGCTGGGCTTAACAGCACACAAGCCTAGGTAGTGAGAAATCAACTTAATTTTAAAAAATTTCTCACAAGTGTTTATCAGGAATTCACGGTAGAAAGGGTCTCAGATCAAAGGTTACGGTTTTTTGCTGATTTTCTTCAAGGGAAGGATGATGGTGTTGGAATTAATAATAAAACTATCAGACTGAGGCCATATATCACTTGCTTATCTGTTTGGGCTTGTTTGGAACACATTCCTAGTTCTTTCACTCAGCTGTAATTTTCTCTGTAGGATTTATGTGCAAAATTTATTTCAGAAATTGTCTGTTGTAGTCATTTTCTATTTCTGCATTCTTGACATATATCTTTATTTTGTACTTTATTTATTTAAGAAACATGTTCAGAGGCAGACATTAGTACATTTACTGTCATCTTCTGATCACTATGCTAGTTTGTAATAATTTTTGTGTGAACTCTTCAGGGAGTTTTTTGGTCCATGAAGATTTTTTAAATTTAATTTTTTTACAACTTTTACTGTTATTTTATTTGATTTGGGTGCTTTATGACTGACTTTTGAATGTTTTTATTCATTTTTAAGCTATTTAAAACCTTCCTATATCCATATTTCAACTTATCAAATATTAATGGAACATGCATAGGGGTTTCAAAAGTTTCCTGTGGTACCTTGATCACAGAATTTGTCCTGGCAGTTTTGATGTGTGCATGCTTGACAGCCTGCATTATATGGATTGGGGCTGTGCACAGGAATTGTGACAAAACAAAAATCCAGCAATAACTCCTAAAATACCCAAAACACTAAAATTATTATGGAATTTTTGTTTTGAAACCTACAGGTGACAATACACAAGAAATATTGAGATGGCCAAAAAATCATTTCTAGTGGTATTTTATTTTTGGGCCATTTTCTTATTAAATTATTTAAAAATATAAGGAGTTAGATTTTCATGAAGGGGTAAGTGAGTGACCCTTCCTGATTTTGGATGAAGAATCCAAAATTTATCAATATTTCAGGATTTCTCACTCCTTTTTTTAGTTTATAATTTTTTATTTCATTTTATCTACTTTGACAGGTTACTCTGTAGAGGCAGCAAGCTAAAATTTATGCTATAATTCTTTACTGTGGCCAGCTCCCCAATGACATACCCTTTGAAAGACTTTTTCTATCAATGAATCACAAGAATGGGAGAATTTGATTCATAACAACTTGGGACTTTGTTTAAAGATTTTTCTTACTCCCACAAAGTATCCACATCCAAGAAAGAGATTAGTTAAAATTTATCTTGATTGAATTGTTTTTTTGATTTTTGCTTGATTTATTTTTTTTCTATGAATTATTGAATCAATTATTTATAGAAAAATATGCCACTCTTGTGTTTTTAGTAATAAATTTTTTTGGGAAAAGAAAAACCTACAAAAAATCCTCACATAATTTGTTTGTGCCCTTTTTAATTTCCATTCAAAGAATGAAAGCTCAGAATTTTTAAAATTTCTAGGAAATATAATGAAAAAAAAAACGTTCAAAATTATGTCTTATTTTTTATGTTAATCCCATTTTCTGGTGGGAAAATTAAGTGCTAAAAATCTAGAAAGATCATTTTTTTAATTGCTTTTCATAATTGGAAACTTTTTTCACCTATAAATTTTTCACAACAATCAGGAAATTGTTTGTGATAAAAGTGAAAAGATTCAAGTTTTAATTGTTTTTTTGTTTCAATTTTTTGATTGTAATTTTGAAGGCCTTTAAATTGGCCAAAAAAAATCAATTTTTTGTTAGAGAGGTTTTAGATGCTTCTCTATGCACTGGTTAAAAAAGAAAAAAAGAAACAAAGAAACAAAGAAACAAAGAAAAAAAGAAAAAAAGAAAAAAAGAAAAAAAGAAACAAAGAAAAAAAGAAAAAAAGAAAAAAAGAAAAAAAGAAAAAAAGAAAAAAAGAAAAAAAGAAAAAAAGAAAAAAAGAAAAAAAGAAAAAAAGAAAAGAAAGAAAAGAGGAGATAAAAGGGAGGCAAGATGGATGCCAGAGAAGGCTATAATCTGGCTCAAGGGGTCCAGAAGGGACCAGATTCAGGAGGGCTTCAGTAAGTGGGCCCAGATGAGAAGGAATGAAATCTTCTGATTTTCCATTCAAGAGAGCAAAAACAAAGGAGTATTTTTTAACAACTAGAGAACCACAAGTTGAGCCTTTAATAAGTAGGAATATTCAATAATATAAGGAAGATCAAAATGATTGAGGTTAGGAAGGTTAAAATGATTTTCACAGATGCTAAGTTTAATTAAATTAGAGTATCAAAAGCTTTTGAAATGTATAAGATGATGTGGCTGGCAGTATACAAGTACCAGACATACAATAATAAATTGGCCTGGATGAATACAAGTATCAGGACATATAAAGGTGGTTAAGACTACTAAAAGAATCACAAACATACAATAATATAGATAGATTTTTCAGAAAAAACTAAAATTGATCTGAACATATAAAATAATAGGACGGTACTAGAGTGCGCTGGAAGAGAAAGATGAGCTGACAAGATGATGAAGTCCAAAACTCAACATGCACCAGTTTTTTTTTTGAAACTCTGCCAAACTGCGCAGATGATTGGAGTTGTGGGATGCTGTGGTAATGTCAAAACCATGCAAAATGAAGGGTTGGAGGCATGAAAAAAATGATTCCCTATTAAGATATATGAGAATAATGATAAAAAAGTTCTCAGACTTATTATAATTGTTGTTTATTGATGGTCAGATTTACCCAATCATTAACTACACATTATAATAAAATATTTTAATTGAATTTTTTATTATTTAATTTTTAAAAAGAAATTAACTGAATATCATGAAGAAAATCTCATTCTTCTTCTTTGCTTCTTTTCTTTCCTTGCCTTTTTTTATTGAAAAATCAAAAATAAGAGGAAAATAAATAAAGAAACATATTAAATTTATGGGTTTAATCATCAAGAACCAGGATGGTGGACTTTTTAAGAATCAAGGACTGGGATGATGCAATTCTTAATAATCAAGAACCAGGAAAAGTTTTTTAAAAAGACAAATCTTCAAATCATGATGATTTCAAAGAAGAAAAAATAAAAGAGTCAAAATAAGTAAATATCAATTAAAAGGCTGAGTGGGGAGCAGAAAGGAGGAAATATGAACAAATTATCCCCCTGCTCCCCCCAAAAAAAAGAGTATTTAAAATCAATCAATTAAAGTGCCACACAACCACCCCACGTACTATAGGGCAATTCTTGGATGATTGTGAGCGCAAAGGAATGCTGAGTGCAACAGCAAGTGCGAGTAGCAAGACTCAGTTACAAAGTGCCAACTTGGTTATGCCACTCAACAAACGGCAAGAGGAATGAAATGTGTTCCGAGGAAGGAAACTCAACCTGAGTCCAATGTGATCACTAGGTTGTAGCAAAATGCAAGAAAGTATGAAATTAACTAACTGAGGAGACAATCATCAGGCAAGGGGATAGCCCTTATAAGGTAATCCAAAGTGACTAGATAAAACATGTTGATGAGCTAACACAGTTGAAGCGGTGAGGCAATGAATGACAGGAACGGGATAGGAAATGAAGCAGTAGTACATTATCCAAGGTCATAGCGTAAGTGCAAGACAATAGAATCTGAGTGTATGATTGGATGACAAATTGGGACAGGAGCAAGTGACGTTGAAGGTAATGTGAATGAGAAGTAATAGTGTATGCAGGGTAGGGACTAGTCCAATTGCAAACTGTACAGTAATGATGGCTTAGTTAGACATAGAGGCAAACTAATGAAAAATGCATGAACGAAGATGGAAGTCTGAGGCTTTTGATTGGCCAGGGAAGGAGATTGGATCTCATAATGGATGGCCAACCGGTATGGAGTTAACTGCGAAGTTTGCAAGTATATACCAAGTTTTTTGCCAAGATTGGAAGGTCAAAGCAAGCCAGAGGAAGTAGCGGATTGCACCATTGATGTTGTGCTTTATTTGTGTGATGCTTTTAGACTGAGGTAGATGGTACTGAGGAGAGGACATTTCAAAGTGATTAAGACAATAATTCCTAAGTGTGAGGCGTGACAGTTGCCTGGGTATAAAGACGCGAGCTCCTGCGAGTGCTCAGATAAATTTTCCATTCAAATTCAAGTTGTTAATAATTACTGTTTACCCTTACACATTATTTAATTCATTACTCAATAGATTTATACTTTATATAAAATGTCGTCATTGTCGTCCCGCCGTTGCAAAAACTGTATTTGCCAAAACGAGCAATGTGTCCCTAGTACTGCTGTCCAAGGCCTTTGAGGCAAGTGTGAGCAATGTTGCCTTTGCAAAGTTGCCTGTAATTTCCCTATAAATGTCGAGTCGACTGTCAAGGGTCCCCCAAAGTCATCAAGGGAGATGCGGAGTCGTAGGTCCGCGCTAAGGGTTAACTACGAGATACCACTGTTGCCGGAGATTGAATACTTTGGGACTCAAGTTCCTGGTGAGTACTAATCTGGACTGAATAATGATCATAAAAATAGTAACTAAATTTTGCTTGTTTCGCTAGTGTTGCCCCGTTTCCAAAGGTATAATTGAAATACACCACCGCCACCACCACCTTATTGGGGACCGCCGACTGAACTCCGGGGGCCCAGATGAATGCCAAGGTGCAAGGCGAAGTTCCCAATGCGGAACCGGTTGGAGTCATAACCAAGGAAGCAAGGGAGGAGGAAGGAAAAAAAGCGGAAAGAGAATCAAGAAATGGAGGGAGAGAAGGAACGGAAGAATTGGGAGAAGGGAATGGAGGAGATGGAAGGGATGGAGTGGATGGAACAGAAGGAATGGAGGGCCAAGGCAAAGCAGATCTGGTGCGAGTCGTAGGGCCGGTCGAAACGGATGCAAGGCGGCTGACAGGCAATATTGGAGAAGGCTTGTTGGGAGGCCAAAGGAAGAGAGCGTAAGAAGAGCTCTTGGAAAAAGGTGGATGGAATGCTCGGCCAAAGCGAGCTCGGATTGCGAGGTGCTAGGAAATCTTCAAGAGGCATATTGTAACAGAAGTGCTAGTTCTCCAAAGGATGTCCGCACTAATCAATGATGAAGACCTGGATACTTTTTGATCCATGATTGCGGAATTGACTGAAAATTGGGAGGATGCGGAGAAGGAAGTAAAGGAAACTTTGTAATTATTTATTATAAATATATATTTTCTCTTTTTTTTTTTTTTTTTTATAATTATAAATAGAAATATATATATATATATATATATATATCTATATTTTTAATAAAGAATGAAGCTTTTATTTAGTAGAAATGAAAGGGAAATGAGAAAAAGGAATAACACAGTGAGATGGAGGATTTGACTGATGGGATGTTGGTGTGAAATAAAATGGGGTTAGATGAGATGGAATGTGGAATGGAACGGGATTGGATGAGATGGAATGTGGAATGAAATGAGATTGGATGAGATAGAATGTGGAATTAAATGGGATTGGATTGGATGGGATGGAATGTGGAATGTAATGGGATTGGATGGGATGGAATCATGATTGTTGAGGTTTGCAAGGGTAGCTCGCATGGAAGTCTCAAATCGGATTGGGTGAATTGAAAAGGTGATGGGCTGGTTCCCAAAAGGTGCAATCTTTGTTGGACTGGAAGCCAGACCATTCAACAAGGTATTGAAGTTTTCCTTTGCGTAACCTGGAATCCAGAATACAGCCTACTTCCCACTCTTGATGATCGAGGACAGTGACCGGTTCAGGAGGGGGATTAGCCTTGCCCGGGTATAGGACTTGAGCTGGCTCTAGGAGAGACCCATGAAAGACCAGGTGGATACCTTTCCATTTTGCAGGTAAAGTAAGTTTAAAGGTGTTAGGGGAGATGACTGATTCTACTTTGAAGGGGCCAAGCTTTCTTTTGGAGAGTTTGCAAGTTGGGCAAGTGCTGCAAATGTTGCAAGCATTGAGCCATACTTGATCTCCTACTGCAAAGGTTGGAGCCAAAGTGCGAGATTGGTCTGCTTGCTCCTTATAGCGCTGGTTTGCTTCTTCAAGGTTGGTTTGAATTTGCAATTGAAGGGATTGAATTTTTTCAAGGTAATCGGTAGCAGGTTGAGAAGGTGCTACGTGAAGGGAAGAGAAAGTAGGGTTTCTACCATAAAGAGTTTGGAAGGACAACTGTTTGGTGGAGGAATGAGTGGAGTTTTTGTAGGCAAATTTGGCTAGTGGGAGCCATTGCTACTAGTCGTCTTGTTGATAGGCGACATAAATTCAAAGATATTGTTTGAGAATCTGATTAACTTGCTTGGTTTGCCCATCCGTTTCCGGGTGGTACGCTGTTGATAAATTGCGAGTGATCTTCAAATGTTGGCATAGCAAGGTCCAGAAGCTTGAGAAAAACAGAGATCCACGATCACTAACTATATTATCAGGGAGACCATGTTTCAAAAATACATAATCCATGAACAAGTCAGCTAAGTCTTCTGAAGAGGCCGTCACATTACTGCGCAGAAATAAATCCATCTTTGAGAAGCAATCTACTATTACTAGAATAGCATCATGTCCACTAGAAGAAGGTAATTGAGAGATGAAATCCATAGAAAGCGAGTGCCAAGGACGAGGCGGAATTGGAAGTGGCTGGAGCAGCCCATACTTCCGGTGTTTCAAGGACTTGTTACAATTGCAATCATAGCACGTGCTAACATAGTCTTTTACTTCCTTGGTCATACCAGGCCAGTAGAAGTCTCATGAAATCAATTGGTAGGTTTTATCCTTCCCATGATGACCAGCAAGCGGAGAATTGTGCCATGACTTGAAGATATCTAACTTAATGGGAGAATTTTCTGGTACTACTATACGATTATCACAGACTAAAAAGTCATTATCATCAATACTGTAACTACTATCTAATAAGTTTGCACTTTTGCAAAGTTTGATACATTTGGGGTCTTTGCGTTGAGCTTGTTGAAGTTTGGAAGCCAAATCTCATAAGTGAGTGATGATCAAACTGAGTTGGGCAGATTGGGTTGAGAAGAGTGTCCTAACGTTTTCAGGGTTGTTTTTGGCAAAGGTGCTCCCCCCCTCTGGGTAAACGTTGTCCCCATGTGATAAAGCATCAGGAACTACCGCTTGTTTCCCAGGACGGTACGTGATTTTAAAGTGGAGTTCGGAGAGGTATTTGGCCCATTGTGCCCGTCTACGTGTGAGGACTTTTGAGCTCATGAAATACTTTAAAGAATTATGATCAGTTAAAACCTCAAAGGATTCCCTAAGGCTCAAAAGATATGAACGCCATTTCTTCAAGCAATAAACAATTGCAAGAAGTTACTTGTCATGAATCTCATAGTTAAGCTCTGCAGCGAGCAACTTGCGAGACTCGGAAGCTACGGGATGAAAAAGAGAAGTGGAGGAAGAAAACTGCGAGATTACTCCTGCAATTGCATAGTCGCTTGCATCTGTTTTGACAATAGTGTGAGCTAGCTCGTTGAAGTGAGCAAGTATTGGAGCAGTGGTGAACGCTTTTTTCAGAGCTTTGAACTCCAAAGCAGCTTTTTTGGTAAAAACAAAAGGAGTGTCTTTTTGAAGAAGGTTAGTAAGATTCACGGTTTTTTTGGTGTAACGCGCAATACACCTTCTATAAAAATTACTAAAACCAAGGAAAACTTGAAGGGATTTAACCAAAGAAGGTTGGGGCCAGTCCAATATGCGTTTGCTTTTGGCTGGGTCCATTGATCGTCCTTGCTGCAAGACTACAACACCTAGAAACTGAAGAGAAGAGGAATGGAATTCACACTTAGAGGCTTTCGCAAACAGGTCATTCTTGCAAAGTTGCTGCAGCACCTCTTGCACATTTGCAATGTGATCTTCAAGGGTCCTTGAGTAGACTAGTATATCATTGAGATATACCAAGAGGTATTTACCTACCAGATCAGAGAAAATGTTGTTGACAAAATGCTGAAAAGTGGAAGGAGCCTTACAGAGGCCAAAAGGCATGATGGTATACTCATAACTGCCAAACCGGGTTTGCATTGCGGTCAAATACTCATGACCTTCCTTAATATGAATTAGGTTATAGGCACCTCAAAAGTCTAACTTTGAGAAATAAGCAGCTCCATGGAAGAGGGTGGGGTGATGTGACATAGGTGGTACTGGATAGGCATTCTTCCGGGTTACCTGGTTCAGTTTCCTGTAGTCAACACAAAGGCAAAGCCCGCCGTCCTTTTTTGGAACAAATAGGACTGTTGAACTGGTATTTGAATTGCTTGGTCGAAGAAATCCTTTTGCTACATTTTCCGCAATGTAGTCTTGAAGCGCAATTAATTCTTGCGTCGAGAGAGAGTAGACTGGTCCTGGTGCCGGAGGTGGGCCAGTAAGTTTGATCTTGTGATTGTAAGGACGGAATGGAGGCAGTTTATCTGCTCTTGCAGCTGAGAAGACGTCAGCGAAGTCATGATAAACTTAAGGTAAAGACTCTTGAATGATTTCTAAATCTTCAATCTTATCATCTTCGAGCACCGTGTTTGAGGTTCTTGCATGGTGCAAGAGGATTAGGGAGCTCAAAATGCACCGTTTGGTTGGTGTCTTTTTCTTTTTAAAGGAACAGGAAAGAGGTAAGCTGGATAGGTAAGCAATAACTCCTAAATCTGAAGAAAGAATTTGGGAATGAAGGTCAGGATATTGCAAATCTCCTGGCGGAAAAGTGTCATCCAACTCAATGACAGTGTCAGGTAGGCTGTTTAATTCATGATTGACGGAAAGATTAGCGTTCTGGGGGTGCAAGGTTTGAAGGTTAATTACTCCTTCTTTCCAATTCACATCCGGATTCCAGTAAACTAGGAAATCATGGCCTAGAATGGTATCATCCATCCCGGGTATAGACAAGACAAATAAATCCCATTCAAAGCTGGGGAAATTGGAGAATGCAAAGGTCCATTTTGCCTTTTGGGAAACCCAATAAGACGGTTAAGTTGCACTACTTATGCGTTCTGAGATAGATAAATTTCCTATCTATTTAGTAAGATTTTGGGAAGTGGCAAAAGATTTACTGATGAAGGAAACATTAGCGCCGGAGTCAAGTAATACTTGATAAGGAGTGTTGTTGGAATGGAATAGGATAAATCTCAAACTGGGAGCACCTAGTGACTCGCAAGTGCAAAGATTTACTCGCAGTGATTTAGATAATGTGTAGTTTTCCTTGCAAGTATCAGAAAAACTACAAGCTAATTTTTTGACTGCTTAGCCGCTTCACGCGCTAACCGCTTCGCACAACTGTAAACATCATGTTTTCCTCCACAATACATACACAGCCCATTCTTCTCCCTTCGTAGCCTTTCCTCCTTCCGTAGCATCCCAGTTTCTTTGTCCAAGAACTTTGGAGTTTCGGCCATGGTTTTCAGTTTTGAGTTGGAGTTTGAAGTTGGGGTTGGTTTGGATGGTTTTGGGTTCCTCGTGTTTCGCTTTGAGGAGTTGTCCACCCTCGGAGCCAAGGTGGATGGTCCATGGTGGTTTTGCAAGAGCGATTCTTGTTGTGATAGCCATTATCAAGCTCAATCAGTCAATCAATTAGCTGCTAAAGCAAGGTTGTCTTATGACCCCCAACTGCAAGCTGTTTGATTAATCATGCCGGTAGACTCCTTTAGAAATGGAATAGAAGAGTGGCCTTGTTCAACTTGATGCAACACTGCAAGGTTCAAAAATGAGAAATATAAACGGAAGCTCTACTATTTTCCTTCATAACTAAACTATTAAGTTTGTGTTTGGCGTTTTGAACTTCATTGGGGTCGCCAAACAGGGTGAACAGTTGTTGCTTGAACCTGTCCAAGTTGTTGAGAATACAAGTGGGACTGTTGTTGGACAAAAGTTCAAGGTACGGTTCGAACCACTGCAAGGCTCTACCTCCTAAGAAGGACGAAGCATACATAACTTTATGCCTATTGGAAGGGAAATTGTTGGAGTTTTTTGAAAAGATGATTTTACAAGACTGTAGGTAGGATCTAAGCTTATCAGGGTGTTATCCCGTAAATTGATTGGGTTGTTTCATGCCCAGAGTGCAAAAGCTAGGAGTACTTGGACTAGATTGCTGGGCACCATGAGTGAGGGCCTAGATCAATGTCAAAAGCAGCGTTGGAGCATTGGGCTTGGGAGCAGTAGTGCAAACCCCTGGTCTACCACAAGTCAAGGTTTCATCGAAAGAATGGTGGGAATCTGCAAGTTCCGCAAGAGGTTCCGTCTGAACATCCCGTGAAGGAGTCCGAGGATCATCAAGGGGTTCAACAGATGGCGATTTTGAAGGAGGAATGGGATCTAAGGGTTGTTGGGCCCAAGGAGCGCTGGTTCTCCCTACCCAATGGATCTCATCATTGTAAGGGGCAAGGGAAGCGTTCCCGGTTGAGCAAGTATGTGAAATAAAAAAAAAGTCTACTATAGGTTGGCAAGCTACAATAGATGAGTTGAGTTAGTTAATTTACTGTCACACAACCACCCCACGTACTATAGGGCAATTCTTAGATGATTGTGAGCGCAAAGGAATGCTGAGTGCAAGGGCAAGTGCAAGTAGCAAGACTCAGTTGCGAAGTGCAAACTTGGTTATGCCACTCAACAAACGGCAAGAGGAATGGAATGTGTTCCGAAGAAGGAAACTCAACCTCAATCTGATGTGATAACTAGGTTGTAGCAAAATGCAAGAACGTATGAAATTAACTAACTGAGGAGAAAATCATCAGGCAAGGGGATAGCCCTTATAAGGTAATCCAAAGCGGCTAGATACAACCTGGTGATGAGCTAACTACAGTTGAAGCGGTGAGGCAATGAATGACAGGAACGGGATAGGAAATGAAGCAGTAGTACATTATCCGGGGGCATAGCATAAGTGCAAGACAATAGAATCTGAGCGTATAATTGTATGACAAATTGGGACAGGAGTGAGTGACATTGAAGGTAATGCAAATGAGAAGTAGTAGTGTATGCAGGGTAGGGACTAGTCCAATTGCCAACTGTACAGTAATGATGGCTTAGTTAGACGTAGATGCGAACTAACAAACAACGCATGACCAAAGATGGAAGTCCAAGGCTGTTGATTGGCCAGGGAAGGAGATTGGATCTCATAATGGATGGCCGACCGGTATGGAGTTAACCGCAAAGTTTGCAAGTATATACTGAGTTGGTTTCCAAGATTGGAAAGTCAACGCAAGCCAGAGGAAGTAGCGGATTGCACCATTGATGTTGTGCTTTATTTGTGTCATGCTTTTAGACTGAGGTAGATGGTACTGAGGAGAGGACATGTTGAAGTGATGAAGAAAATAATCCCTAAGTGCAAGGCGTGAAATAAAGTTTTTGAAAAATGTTTTTTTTTTGTAATTTCCTTGATCTAACCTCTTATTTCTAAATTCATCAGAAAAAACACTTGTAAAAATAAAGATAAAAACTTATCTTGAATCTTAAGATTCAAATCATTCATTCTTAATCTATGAGGGGGATGGTAGGGGAGAGTTTTTGGGTTTTATTTGTATCATCCATTGAGACTCACCTCATTTGAATTTTAGGTGGGTTTTTTTTATAATATTCACACTTTGATTTTTTCTCCTTCTTTTTTTTTGGATATTCAATCAAACCTTTTGAACTACTCCCCCCCCCAATAGACAAATAGATAAATGAAATGAAAAACTTGTTGGTTGGTTGAATATAGATCCAAGAGACAAAAAATATCAGGCAATACCCAGAAAATGAATAAATTGTTGGTTGGTTGAAAATAGCTCCAAGAGGCAACACATCTCAGGCAATTCCCAGAATCCATTGCTGATCAAAGGTGGGCAATCTCCTTGTTGCCAGCCCAGCCACAGTTCAGAAAACTCAAAAGCCACCTTGATCCCAAAGATATGTGCCATGTACAGACAAAATAAACCACCCCTCAGGCCACAAAAAAACCTTGAACTTTGTGGCTTAACAAGTTCCTGTTAGGCCAGAAATTTGGAAAGGCAATCTCAACAAGAACCAAGGTGGTCGTGTACACCTTGATAAGCTACAAAAACTTTTACATAATATTGTGCTAGCATACTCATGACCATATTTGTATGCTCATCAACTTCCCCCACCACTTTTACTATTATAAATTTCTTCATGAACAACATTGTAAATCTCAAGAAAACAACCTTGTCTTTTCAAATATGTAGAAACCATAAACATATTTTTTTGATCTTTTTACAACTACTTGCACTAAAGTATCCTTGCAAAAAGAAAAAAACCAAACCTCCAAACACTCTCCTGCTTCTTATTCCTTCAGATCAACAGTTGAAATGGATAAACTCTTGCAAAAAATGGCACCCTGAAAAATCCCCAGCTCCATCACTTTCAGAAATGAAGCAATCAAGCCAATAGTGCTTGACATTCAAAACTACATCCACTGGCTACAGAGAATGTGCCGCTATCTCATATAAAAAGCTTTTCTTGAGCTAAAAATGCACCCGCTTCCTGAATAAACAAGCACAGAAATGAAGAGAAACTTTTTTTAAGGGGCAGTAATACTCTGCTCAAGCCTTAGAACAACTATCCTCACAAGCATGATCCTTCCAGAAATCAAATTTAATCCCTATGCAATTTGGACCAAGCTGAAAGAGGAATACACCACAGCCAAAATTTAACACTTCTACAAAATCTGAAAGGAATTTGAGTCAATTAAATACAACAAAAGCATCATGTTTTTTGTCAACAGCATAAAGGTGTCTGTTTCAGATGCAAGCATGATAGGGCTCATCATACCTCCACAGATCTTAGCCTGCTGCATCATCTCCAGAATAACTGACAGAGAGCCCAGACTAATGCAGTCATTTCTGTGTGATGGTCTCCTGTTTGAGAATCTGAAAAAATTTATCAGTAGAATCATTAAAATATAAAAACATGAACAAGTGTCTAAGAATCACATTCCACCTATGCCAAATTGAACTGTTATTTATAGCACCAAAAGGAATCTTTAGGACAGGTAAAAATGACCAGGATGCAAAGGAGGAGAATAAAATCTGCAAGCAAGTCATACTGAGGTGCAGTGCTGGATGCTGCACCCAGAACCTCAACCAATCAGGAAAATTCAAGGATAATCCCATCTGTCCCAGCCCATTTAAACAATTGAGCAATTTCAGCTCCTAAGATTTGGTTCTGGACTTCTCCACTTACTGGAAAATAACAATTGATCAATGGTGCCTGATTATGGAGCCAGCCAAAATCTCCTTGACAAATTTGACTGCCCCCTCCAGGGATCTGTGAGAAGGAGGGGGGGACAGCATGTCTGCTGGTCACACCCCCCCCCCTCCCCCATGTGAGTATGAGACCGGACCCAGGTGTGTCCTGGATCCCACTTGGCCACTTTTATGGCCAGGGGCTGGTTGCATGAGGCAACCAGCCAGCCTTTGAGGTGACAACCAACCAGGGATTGAACAGCAAAGGGGATGGTTCAGCCCCATAACAGTGGAAACACCAGAAAGAACCGGAATAGGCTGTTGGTAAGGGTACAGGGAATGAAGATATGCGGGCTGATGTAGTCCAAACCAAGTAACAAGGCCTCTAGAGCCTGTAGAGCTCTTTTGGAGCAAAAAATTTGCATTTTGGCTTTATGTATCATGGGCTCACAAGAGGCCAATCTTTTATACTTAAGGAGCTTTTCTCCCTGCTTTTTTCCATCATCCATTCATCATCCAATCAAATTCATCACCAATATCATCCAACGTTTTGCCCCATTGTGAGAGCCCATCAGCAATTATTGACACCAGGTGTCCAGAATTTCTTTTGCTTTAAATACTTCTCAAAAGCCTAAGCTAATTGCTGGCCATAGTTATAACATTGTAGGATGGTGCTGGGAATCAAGTGAAGTCCATTCTGGGGAAGTCCAAGCATTTTATTTATTTCAAGGATTAGATATACAAGAAGCAAAAAGCATGGCAAAAATTCAATTTCTTTTTAGGTATAGTTTGTTTTATAGTTCCTATTTATTTATGTTTTGTAGAATAATTGGCAAAAGTCTAAGGAAGGAAGATGGCGCAGGGGAGCTCACCACCAGCAGTATTATGCTCATGGAGGAGCTTGTGGCGCTCTGCAGCTGGGATCCCAACCAATCATTGGATGGTGGCCAGTCTTTGCTTTTCCAATTTTCTCAGTTCCTCAACCACAGTCTTTTTTGTTGCTTTGGATCCTCAAATGTCATGGAGAAACCAGGCAGAATTGGGTTGAACCAGATGGGCAAGAGTTGGAGAATTGGAAGGAATGTTGAAGTGACAGAGTCCATATTGGAGAAAAACAACATGGAGATCTTTGGACTGGCAACAGGGGCAATAGTTACTCTGCGGTGGGCGTGGGGGGCTGTTGGGATCTCTTAGGATTCAGTAAAAACAAAAGTTACGGAGTAGCGGCAAATTGGAGCTGATCACAATAGCAAAGTACAGGGACTCAACCTCTGCAGGAGGGTTCTAGTTGGGGGGGACTTGGTTGGTGTAGTAGGCTCCCAAGGAGTAGGAGATGATGGTTGGAAAAGGGGAAAGCTGTGCGCAGCTGGAGGAGGTATTTGAGGCATAGCCACTTGAAAAAAGATAGGGGCCGTGTTGGGCCTGCGCAGAACTTGGCTAAGTCCAACATTTAGGTTATGGCAGTGGCCCCAGACTCAATTGGCATCTCCCCAGGCGGCGGAAGTAGAAAAATCTGAATGTCAAAGAGGGGGGAAAAGTGGGTTAGTGGTCTCTGAAACAGGTGACAGAGAGTTGGAGCAATCTGGCTCCGCAGTCCAGGTTCCTGTTTCAATTGGCTCATCATCATCCACCACAAAGTGGGCCATTAAAGTTTGTGGGGGGGACTGGAGGTGGAGCAAGGACAAGTCCACAAGGAACCAGGGCTGGTGCAACAAACAAACACCTGCAGTGGCCTAGAAGGCAGGCGTTTCAGGCCAGAGAACCAGCGGTGCAGGTGCAAGCTCTTGGTGTTTTTTTCAAAGTATTTGCAAAATTCCATGGTGAACAGTTTTTCTTATGACAAGCCGGTCTTTGTTGTAGTTATAGGAGTTAGGGGAGTGGGGTATTTGTTGAAATTTAAAGGTAATGCTTTGAACTAGAGACAATGAGAGGGGATAAGGAATGGACTCTTATGACGCTTAGATGAGCAGATCCAGGATTCAAAGGGAACTCAAGTTCAATGTAAGTAAGAATGGATGATGATTATTTCTTAGTCTTGTGTGTTCTTATATACATACAAATTCCTGATTCTTAACAGGGCCAAAAAGTGGTTTTTACTGATCAGAGAAAGTATGCATAAATGACTATACAAAGAATAGAACAACTGGATAAAGTCTTAACCAAAATCATAACTAGCAGAGAAGATAAAGAAGATCAGTAAATATACAGAAAACTAACTGGGTCTTAACCCACTGGGTCTAAAAGCCTCTTGGGTGTTTTATGCTTCTTGAGTTTAATGATAAATACTAGCAATCCTTCATAATCATCTAAGAGGGTTTTTAATCCTCCTAGTCTAGATACAAGCAATGGAAAAGGTGTGCTTCATGGATTTCTTGACCTGAGGATACTGAGCTAAATAAAAAAATGAGAAGAGAACATATATACCGGGTCAAGCTCAAGGATTTGATCTTAATAAAAAGATTCCCATAGCTTTGTGATCCTTCTTGTCCTGCATCTCTTGTCAGCTTGCTACTATTGCAGAGCAAGCTGCAATAGTAACAGAAATAACATAAAAATAATAATAATACAATTAAACTAAGAAGGAGTAGGGAAACCATAAATATTATTACAGAAATCAATTCTCCACCCAAAATTAGGTAGGGTCACTCATTCCCCCCACCCTTGAAATCCAACTCCTTATATTTTTAAATAATTAAGGAAAGAAAAACCAAAATACTACGGCTCCATTATTGAGCTTTTTGGCAAATTAATTATTTCACACACATTTTCACGTATAGTTTTCACACCTAAAATTCAGTCAGAATTGAGGTGTTGTGTATATTTTAGGAGTTACGGGCGGAAATGTGTTTTTTCACAATTCCCGCACGCAGCCGTGGCAGCCAATGCACCCGCGCGCGGCTGAGATACAGCCTTGTCACTCCGTTGAGGTTGTGTACGCAGCCCCGGGCCTCTGACAAGTACACAGCCCCGGGCCTCTGACAAGTACGCAGCTGCGGGACTATGGGTTGACAGAGTGACAGGCGGCCTGAGAGGCTCAGGTACCGCGTAAACAGGCTACAACATACACAGGAACTTTCTACATATGTAATAAATGTTCCCCTGGATAGTAGACTGTCTAAAAAATACATAATATTATATAAAAATACATAATATTATATAAAAATACATAAATAATCCTTACATGTATTTTTTATTTAATATAATGCAAAGTACCAATAATGTCGAAAATAAGACAATGACAACTTCTAAAAATATATTAAAATACTTTAATATACTTTTATGAGAATTGCTACACATCAATATCTTCGTGACATACTAAGGAAACTAATGATGTAGAAATATTACATGAATTCACATGACTTATATTTTTAAGTACTTATCTTGGTAAATCAACTGGAACTCAAAAATAAAGAGTAAAATAAATATTATGACTTTTACTCCAGTTATATAATACATAATGAGAACTTACCTGACATCAAGATGTCCATTGAAATGTCTATTAATATAATTATTAGATTACTGGGAACATATACTAAGGATAATCTATTAAATAACACATAAATAGGACAGATTGGTGTTATTCACACGTCCTAATGTCTATTATAAGGTGGAATAATTCCCATACCCTGAGGAATTAGATGCTACCCGTGCTATAGAACCAAGAAAAAATGACAGGCTACCTCTGGTTACCCTTCTAGCCTTAGTGTCCGTCCCTTTGAGCACCTACAACCCTCAGAAGGACCATATTGGGACTCCAAAAGCTATAAATAAAGAGCTCTTTTGAGGATATTGATGGGCAGAGACCCAGTTATATTCATATCCAGACGACTAGCCAAGGTAATCAAGTACTCATAAGAGATAAGTAAGTGATTTATGGCAATTTCTGATCAGTAGTATCTGTCCTCAACCTCCTTTTATCAATTAAAACTGCTGAACAATCTTATAACCCCAGTATACAGGTTTAACCCATCAGTACACGTCTCAAACAGATACCCAAAGGATTTAATAATCTACCAGTAAGTCTTATTATCCTTTCTCTGTTGTGGTAGCTTGGCTACAAGGCCCTACCACTCCACTGTGTATTTTATATACATATTATCTTTGGGTAAAATATTCTTTAAACTAAAGAGCCCAAAGTAACCAGGACTATGTGTTTTCATACTGAAATCCCTGAAGAGAGGTGTTAAAGATCCCCAATATAATTGTGGCCCCTCTATAAATATTTAATAATCAATTTATTCATATTGATTTAAAACAATAAACAATAACCAAACCATTTAACCTTGCAATAAGCTTAATCCAAGTATTCTACGGATTTTTGCTGCATTTATTAAATAATATATTTATATTTACTCTATCACCTCTGGTATCTAAAGGATAGCAAGGGTCTTGGCATCCAGGAGGCTGACATCTCTTAAGTACACTAGAAATAAATAACAGGTTTTATTTAATTTAATGTTTATTTTAATTAAATAAAAATTAATTTTGAGCAGAAATAATAGAATTCCAACAGTATTTGGAGGGGTAATCTAGAGATGTGAAGCGTGGGGAATCCTGGGGACATAATTCAAGTAATGGGGGGATGTGGTAGCTATTTATAGACACAAAGGCAAGAAGGCTCAAAACCAGAAATTTGACTTGAAGATGCTCAGCAGTGGTTGGAATTCCGCAGAACAATAGTTTTGGAAAAGCACATTGGTGGACTGTCTAAACCAGAGAAGGAAAGCCAAGACTTGGCATTGGTGTGTCATGCGCTTTCTGAGGCACAAGGACAGGAATGGGCTGGAGTCTTTCCATTTGCAGACAATGAACTTGTTTGAACATATCCACCCTTCTGCAACTATAGATTTGAAAGTGTGGAAGCATGTTATTGAAGTTAAGTAGTAGAGACCAGACCCAAATATGGGTTATGCATTGAGGTTGTGGGACTATGGGACAATTGATGCTAAAGCTGAGGAGGTGGAATGCGGGTTTTTGGGGATCTGTTAGTTATGCCACATGTGGGATTGGCAGAGGTCCTCTAAGGAATATTGATGGGGATCTGTTGTTATTTATGCATTGGCGCAACTCAACTGTTAGGAAGATTGGGAACAAAATTTCCAAACCTACTGCAATAAATTGGATTGGTTAAGAGACTTGACCATTGGTGAGGAGGATCAATGCCTAATTCACAGAGCTGGTTAGGAGTAAAGTTGTTCTTTTTGTGGTTTACATTCTTTTGGAGCAGTGCTTTTGAGTTGTATATATAAGGGGAACGTTTCCTTTACTGGAAAGGGGGGAAGATTATCAAATACTATCTTATGGAATCTTATCTTCAGAGATCTGGGTACAATGAAGGATTGTTTGAGAGTACTATCTTGCTTAAGTAACTCAGAGTCTTAATAGGGAAAATTCAAGTGTGGAGCTTGTCAGGGAGTCTGCTTTGTTTTTTACTATTACTTCATGGCGTGTTAGCTTGAGTAGTTTCCAGATTAGTGCGGAGTAGTTTTGCAGATAGCGGAGAAAAGATTCAGGAGTGATTCTTAACCGCTGCAGGACTTAGTAACTTTCCTTTCAGAGTGTATTTTGTTCAGTTTGAAGAGATACAGGAGTGAAACTCAAGGGCTAGTGGGCTTTCCAGAACTTGGAGCTGGATTGTTGCAGGGAATTTTATGGAACACACAATCTTTTTCCAAACCAGTTAAAGTTTGTATTGGTTCTGCTTGCCTATGTTTCAATTAAAATCAAAGGATGGAAGGTATGGGAAACCGTGGAAAGATGGTCAATGGTCAATTTGCTTCTGTCAAGGTTGGTGGACAAGCTGGGTTTGATGCGGAGGAATTGTGTTATGGGGCTTCAAGCATTGAATGGTTGAGAGTGCCACGTGGATGGCATAGTGGAGGGGGAGGAGGTCAAGTTTTCAAAGGTTGGTAAGCCTCTATTGATCCTTTTGTGGAATGTAGAAACATGATCTTGGGTCAGCCGTTAACGTTTGGATTCTGGGCTCAGATGGTGTTCAACTCTAAGGCCTTTATGGAAGCGTTAACGGTCAAGGACTTGTTTGGAATGTGGTTCAAGAAAAAAATCTGCAATAATGGGAAAGGGAAATGGGTGCAGGGACCGTTGATTTGTGGCAACTGTGAGTCCAACGGGGGAGTTGACTGTAAGGTTCACCCCATGGAAAATTTTGCATAGTTGGCCGTGGTTACCACTCAGGTCAAGCTCTTGCTTTGCATGGGCGGTCAACTAGCAAGGAGCAGGTTGAGAAGGAAGATGTAGGGAGGGCCCAGGTGGTAGAAGTAATTTCCCTCCCTCAGTATGCATCTCCAGGAGGTACTGCATTGTGAAAAATCTATCATTGTGTCACATTTGTGATCAAAGGCAAAATCTGTGGTTTGGTTATTTTCAGGGCTTAAAATGACAAAGGGGCTGGCATATGGATGGTAAGGTGCAATGCAGGAAAGTACAGACTGTTTTCCTGGAAGGTTTGGCCTTGGAACAAGCCAATGCTGCAGGGGATAAATAGGCCGCTGTAAGACTCCAAACGGTGCTAGGCCGTGGAAGTTCTGTGGAGGGGAAAGGTGCTTTTGAGGCTGCCCTCCTGAGTGTTACAAAGATATTTAGATGGAACCAAGATTAAGGTCCAGAACCTGGTGAATGAGGAAACAAAGAGTAGAGGATAAAGATGATAATAGTTTGGTAGCAATTCAACAGCACTATCTGAGACAAGATTATGCAGGGAAAAACTTGAACAAAAGAAGTTAAAGTCTGCTTAGAGTTCAAATAACAAAAGCTGTTGTATGTAAACAACTCCCACAAGATAATAAATCTGGTTGTCAGCAGAAGATTGGGGATGATCAACTGAAACCCAACCAACCTCCAGGTTCTCAATGAACCTGCCCAACTCTCTGCAATCAAGCGCTTGAAGGGTACCAGATAACTGAGGGTGGCTGTAAAAGACAAAGCACAATGTTCAAGAAGCTCTAAAAGCAAACAGTAACTGATTTGAAGCAGGGATAACCTCAACACTTCTCAAGGGACTCAAGAGTAGGCTGGAAGAATGCAACTCCAAAGGAAATAAAGGGAGGTATAACACTCCAGGTCTTAAACTTAATAAGACCTCTTCAATCAATTGTGATTGGCTCCAGAAAGATGATCAGGGATCAGGACCAGTATGGTCAGAGAAAGGGATCAAGGAGTGGTATAACACACTCAAAAAATTCCAACAGAAAGAATTTTCTTCAACCAGCAAGGCTATTGGTTGGTGATAAGGATCAGGCCACAGAGGGGCAAAGACTAAGGGTCAAAAATGGATCAGGGGGCAATCAGAGATATACCCAGGATAAGGATCAGGATCTAATTTCACAATAACGGGGGGACATAAGCACACACTCCCATGGATGATGAACAAAAGGCTGGGGAGAGCCACTCCTTTTATGGGCCATGGGTCCCTGTAAACTATTTACAATAGATACTACAAATAGAGCGGATTTTTTTTTTTTTTGAGGATGAATGAAATAATAAAAGGAAATGAATGAGCAGGGATGAAAACAAACACCAGCCCGTGCCAATGGTGGGCACAGGCGGGTGAGGGTGAGGTGACAGGCCGCGCAGACAGGCTGACGCCCCTTGGCAACTGCTGGCCCGCGGATGACTGCGCGGTCAGAATCCTTGAGGGGCGCAGGACACATCACCAACCCGGGCAGCCGACAGAAGACTCACGTGGGAAACCGGTGAGCGATGAGCGCGCGGATTGGATTGGGGGTAGTGAGTAGATGGATTGGGAATTGATTTAATTGGAGTAGATGAGGATTTGCTGGGATGGGTTGAGTTTGAAGGCAGGTTGAGTTTGGTTTTGGTCTCAAGGGTTGATGATTGAATTGAGTCTTAAATTGACTGCCGGCGGCAGGGTGAAGGTGAATTGGTTGAGTTTAGAGCCATCGGGTGGAGTTGGATATGCGCCTGTTGAGGAGCATTCTTGTTGAAGTGATGATGGTGATCAGATGAGTCTTGATGAATCTTTGGACCATTGAATCGGTCAATAGATCAATTGCCTTCCTCACTCTCTCTACTCTCAATCTCCTAGGAGACACTAAGGGGTCTGCAATTGCAGATCTTCAAGAAAATGGATGCTCTTATCCCTTGGACTAGAGATAGACTCCTAGGAGCATGTGTCTCCTCATCCAACTTGGATTGGAAATTGATTTGAACAATTCAATTTGATTGATGTTGATGATGATGATGATGATGATTGATGGGTACGTGAATGTACTACAACTGATTATTATTATTAATCTCCTCCTCCTTGGTGGTCTTTGAGGCTGAGTCTGCTTTGTAATTTGGTGGCCAGCGGTGGGGGCAAGCCCGGCAGTCTTTTGGCCGCGCGCTCGGCAAAAAAAAAAGTTGTAAGGCTGAATAGCGGAGCGGCAGGGATTTGAACACAAGAGCGGGGACACGAGCACCCAGAGATTTTCCTTGCCAACTGAGAGAATGAGCAGTTGGGAAGCTGGGAAACAAAGGAAGCCTATTCCAGATCAAAGATTTTTTTTTTGATAATGATGCCTATGAATGATGATAAGGAAAAGTCATAAAAAAAAATAAAGTCTCTGCACTGGCCAGGGTGTCCAGGATGGGGCACCACACCGCCACATCCCATTTTCTGCTCTCAGAATCCTTGGGAGACGCCTTTGAAGAAGTTCTGTTGGGTAACCTGGTTGGGGTAGGTCACAGACAAATGGGTCAGTGCTCTTAACTTTGGACCGCCAGGTTGGTTGAGCATGAGGAGAAGGACTTGTTGACATTGGTGTTGGTGGTTTGCAAGAAGGCGCTCCCTTTTGGTCCAGATGAGCCCAGATTGTTGAAAGGGGAGATGGGAAACCCCCACATCATTCCAAAGGTTCTGCACAAGCTGTGGAAAATCAAACATATCCCAATCCCCCAGACTGTTTGGGAGCATTTTTTGGAATTGGTTTGCAATTGAATGAGGATGGGGATTTACAAGCAGTCTACCTCAAGATACTATATCCCAATCTTTGTGGTGGTCAAGCAGGATGGAAATTTGTTGAGGATTGTCCATGATCTACAGTGGCCCAACTCCTTTACCATTTGGGACGCAGGACTGCCCCTGCGCATGGAAGAATTGGTGGATTCAATTGTGTTACACATGTGTTATGGATTGGTAGATGTGATGGGCAGGTACAACCAGCAGAAACTCCACTCCAACTTACAACACTGATGGAATTTGAGACTGGCTTGGGGAGGATGCAACTGACACAACTGCCGCAAGGGGTAACCAACTTGGTGGCGGTTTAACAGGCCCAAATGACTTTGATCCTGAATGACTATCTTCCCGAGGGTGTTCTAATCTTAATTGATAATGTGGGTATTAAAGGCCCAAAGATGGATTATGGGGGCGTGGTATTGGCCAAGGCCCCCAAAATTGGTTGCTTCATCTGGGAGTACACAGAGAGGCTGGAGAGGATCTTGTTTTGGATTGAGGAGGCTGGGCTCATGGTTTTGGCGAAAAAGCTGGCAGTCTCTGGCGCTTGAGGTCTTGGGACACATGGTTTCTTTTGAAAGGAGGTGGATTGCAGCAAAGATGAGAAATGAGGTTCTTGAGTGGCCAACCCTGCAGATGGTGTTAAACATTCTACAGTTCTTGGGATTGTGCAGTTACTTCCATATGTTTATCAAGCAATTTGCAGAGGTGGAAAGCCCCTTGCAAGCATTGATTCCAAAAGGGGAAAATTGGGAATGGATTACCACATGTTTGCAAAGCTCAAGGAGATTGTGGGACACAACATTTTGCTGCGGGACCTAAACTATGATGCCAGAGGGATACGTTTGTTAGCTGACTCTAGCAAGTTTGGCATGGGAGGAGGACAGAAAGGATTGGCTGGTACTTTACCAGTTGATTACCTTCACTGCAATGTATAGCCGCTATTTTAAGCCAAATTTGGAGCTGTGTTGGGTTAAAAAGACTTTTCTGCAGCTCTGGAGCCTCCTCTGGGGCGTGCAATATGAGCTCCTGGTAGAACCGGAGGCTTTGGCATGGATGATCAACTTGCAGGAGCTGCCAGATGCCACTATGACTAGGTGGGTTGTGTTCCTTCAGCTCTTTTCTTTTATTGTGGTGCATTTTCCCGCAAAGGTTTGCACAATGTCAGATGCATTTTTGTGGTACCCTTAGGAAGATCCATACAAAGGGGCAGATCCCCTTGACATTTAAACTCCAGTTATTTGGGTTGGGGTTGTGCAAGCAGAGGCTTTGTCACCGCTGCGCAAGTCAGGACACTGTGGTGTTCTTTTATGGATGCAAGTTGGAATAGGGTGCGCGCTGGGCTTTGAGAAATGGGTGCGGCCTTGCCGCAGCAAGCCGCGCTGCAGGCTCAGCAGCATTCAAGTCAGGCTTGGCATCCGGAGGCATGGGGTGGATTGGATTGGATTGGACAGATTGCACGGATATACCTTGGATATCTGGAAAGGCGCATTGGGTGGATGCAGAAATGCGCAGGGGGCTCCAAGTTGGGCGCGGTGCAAGGGCTGCATCATGAGAAGGACAAACCGGGTGGATGTAATGGCAGGTGGGTGATACAGATGGAATATGTGTAAAAGATTAAGTGAATTATGAAACCTAGACCAGGCAAATTCATTTCCAATCCAAGCACAAGGTCAGAAACTTTGAACACTAGTTGAGTAAAGAGATAAAGAAATAGACCGCAAGGAAAACAAACAGAAACTGATGGTTCTACGGCTGGATGATGACCTCTAATAAGATTTAGTAGAACAGAGCAGTGATTGAGGATTTGTCGTAGACTGATCCAACCAAAGAAAAGATTCTGGGACCAATGGTAGAATGATTTGGAGGAATGTTGAGTTGATTCCTTTAGTTCAGTCTTCAGGTCCTGATTGTTTGGTGATCAAAGTTGTAGGCAAAGAGTTGGCCAAGTGGTCGAGTTTGAGTGATCTGGCGTTGAGCGGGAGATGGTTTCTCATCTCTTAAGTGTGAGTTGAGTAGTCGCTGGAGTTGAGTAGTTGCTGGAGAGTTGCGGGTGAGAGATTCTTCTGGTGCGCAAGACAGGTGACAGGACAGTTGACAGGACAGTTGAAAGAACTACAACAAGATATTCAGAGACAAGCAGGACACAAAATACCAGATGTGAAACAAATCAATAAAAAAATTAAATAAACACAAAAACAGGGCTGACATAAGGATGAAAGCAGATGAAAACATCAACACGCCCGCTCAACTCAACATCCAAAGAGCTCATCTCCCAACATACCGTGTGAGTCTGAGTAAGGAAGTGGGATTTGCTGGTTTGGTTAGTGAATCTGCCAGCATGTCATGACAGGAAATGAGTTTGACAGTGATTAGTCCGTCATTCCAGTCATTCCTAATGCTCTTGAGCTTAATATCTATATACTTTGCATGTGATTTGCAACCAAACTTCTTGATTTTATCAATGAGGCCTTTGTTTTCAACGGGGTGCATTGGGGGCCCAAGAGATGAAGTCCTCCAGATTTCCATCAGGAGGTTGTGAAGCCAACGGCCTTCAAGTTGGCTTCCTGAGAGGGCGTTGCATTTGGATTCAGTCGAGGATAGGGCTATACTTTTTTGCTTTCTGCTGGTCCAGTAGATAGGACATCCTTTGAAGAGGGAAATGAAACCAGTTTGGGAGAGTCTGGTGAACGGATCATTGCCGCAGGTTGCATTGCTGTAAGTGACAAGGTGATTGGCAATGGACTTTGATCAAAATTCAAGTTTGAAGTCAATTGCTTTGAGTAGATACCGCCATACATGGATTACCTCTTTCCAATGAGTGATTCCCAGTCTTTTGCAGAATCAAGCAATATTTGAAACTGCAAAGCTGATGTTGGGTCTTTCCAGGTTTGCAATGAAGTTCAGCCTACCTATTGGAGACCTGTATTTCTTCCCAAGTTTCTCAAATTATTCAATTTCCTCAGATGTTGCTGGCTTCAGTTGAAGTCCCAAAGTACAAGGATTATTCAGCGGCTTGGCGTTGAGGAGGCTCATTTCTTCCAGCCCTTTTTTGATGTGGTTGGGCAGTGAGAGACTGATTGAGTTGGGAGTGACTTCTACCTTCATTCCTAGCAGAGTATCAACCTTGTGCGCTGAAGAATCCTTGAATTTTGTGAGGAACCAGCTTTTAAAGTCTTTGGTGTTCCCCACAACAATTAGATTGTCTACATGAAAGAAGAGAGCTGTGATTTGATCTTTGTGGAGGTAGCTAAGGATTTTGGCCTGTATTTCAATTCAAACCTCATCAAGTTTTCCCAGATTTCAGCCTCCTGGATGCCAAGACCCTTGCTATCCTTTAGCTACCAGAGGTGATATTGTAAATAATAAATATATTATTTAATGTTTGCAGCAAAAATCCGTAGAATACTTGGATTAAGCTTATTGCAAGGTTAAATGGTTTGGTTATTGTTTATTTTTTCAAATAAAAATTGATTAATAAATATTTATAGAGGGACCACAATTATATTGGGGATCTTTAACACCTCTCTTCAGGAATTTCAGTATGAAAACACGTAGTCCTGGTTACTTTTGGTTCTTTAGTTTAATGATTATTATACCCAAAGATAATATGTATATAAAATACACAATGGAGTGGTAGGGCCTTTTAGCCAAGCTACCATGACAGAGAAAGGATAATAAGACTCACTGGTATATTATTAAATCCTTTGGGTATCTGTTTGGGACGTTTACTGATGGGTTCAACCTGTATACTGGGGTTATAAGGTTGTTCAGCAGTTTTAATTGATAAAAAGAGGTTTGAAGACGGATATTACTGATCAGACATTGCCATAAATCACTTACTTATCTCTTATAAGTATTTGATTACCTTGGCACGGCGTCTGGATATGAATATTACTGGGTCTCTGCCCATCAACATCCTCAAAAGAGCTCTGTATTTATAGTTTTTGGATTCCCAATATGGTCCTTCTGAGGGTTTTGGGTGCTCAAAGGGACGGACACTAAGGCTAGCAGGGTAACCAGGGGTAGCCTGTTATGTGCTCTTGGTGCTATAGCCCGGGTAGTATCTAATTCCTTAGGGTATGGGAATTATTCTACCTTATAATGGACATTAGGACGTGTGAATAACACTAGTCTGTCCTATTTATGTGTTATTTAATAGATTATCCTTAGTATATGTTCCCAGTAATCTAATAATTATATTATGAGACATCTCTACGGACATTTTGATGTCAGGTAAGTTCTCATTATGTATCATATAACTGGAGTAAAATTCTTAATATTGATTTTACTCTTTATTTACAAGTTCCAGTTGATTTGTTAAGATAATTATTTAAAAATATAAGTCATGAGAATTCCTGTAATATTATTAAATCATTATCTTTCTAAGTATGTCACGAAGATATTGATGTATAGCAATTCTCATAAAAATATATTGAAGTATTTTAATATATTTTTGAAGCTGTCATTGTCTTATTTTCGACATTCTTGATACTTTACATTTTATTAAATAAAAAATACGTGTAAGGTTTATTTAGGTATTTTTATATAATATTATGTATATTTAGACAGTCTGCTATCCATGGGAACCTTTAGTACATATGTAGCAAGTTCCTGTGTATGTTGTAGCCTGTTTACGCGGTACCCGGGCTGCCTGTCACTATGTCAGCCCGTAGTCCCAAGGCTGCGTACTTGTCAGAGGCCCGGGGCTGCGTACATGACCTTGATGGGTTGAGACGGCTGTATCTCAGCTGCGCGCGGGTGCTGTAGCTGCCGCGGCTGCGTGCGGGAATTGTGACAAAACACATTTCCGCCCATAACTCCTAAAATATACACAACACCTCAATTCTGACTGAATTTTAGGTTTGAAACCTATACGTGAAAATGTGTGTGAAATATTTAATTGGCCAAGAAGCTCAATACTGGAGCGGTAGTATTTTGGTTCTGTTTTCCTTAATATTTTAAAATATAAGGAGTTGTATTTCAAGGGTGGGTTCAGTGAGTGACCCTACCTAATTTTGGATGGAGAATCCATTTCTGTAATAATATTTATGGGTTTCCTACTCCTTCTTAGGTTAGTTGTATTATTATTATTTTTATGTTATTTTAGTTACTTTTGCAGCTTGCTCTGCAATAGTAGCAAGCTGACACCAGATGGGTTCTTACAGAGGTCACCAAGCTTTTGATTTCATTTTGGTCAAAGGCTAGGTATAGAAAGTTGAAGAATGTTCAAGCCCAATTGGCAGCTTGACTGGAGGTAAAGTGATTTTTGGTGGCCAGCCAGATCAGCTTTTTCGAGTCTTTGTTTCCTGAGTTTATGATGTTGGTGTGGGTTGCAGGGTCCAACTTTGACATGATGTATCTGGCCATCTTGTTGTTGTTGGGGATTTCAATATAGGGATCACTTGAGTTGATGAGGTCAAGAATTCCTTGCATTTTGAACAGGCGTTCCATCTTCTTTTGCCAGATTGAGTAGTTAGTTTCTGTGAGTAGTAGGGTGGATTCCATGAGGGACTTCAGTGCCAGGGCCTTAAAGTTTCCTTCTCCTCCTCCTCCTGGTCCAGGTGTTTCTGTAATTTGATTCCTGCCGGTTGAGCTGGGATGATCGATTTTTGGCTTTTGACCATGTAAAAGATTAAGGGAATTATGAAACCTAGACCAGGCTAATTCATTTCAAATCTAAGCTTGAGGTCAGAACCTTTGAACACTAGTTGAGTAAAGAGATAAAGAAAGAGACTGCAAGGAAAAAAACAGAAACTGATGGTTCTATGGCTGGATGATGACCTCTAATGAGATTTAGTAGAACAGAGCAGTGATTGAGGATTTGTTGTAGACTGATCTGACCAAAGAAAATATTCTGGACCAATGGTAGAATGATTTGGAGGAATTTTGAGTTGATTCCTTTAGTTCAGTCTTCAGGTCCTGATTGTTTGGTGATTGAAGTTGTAGGCAAGGAGTTGGCCAAGTGGTCGAGTCTGAGTGATCTGGCGTTGGTCAGGAGATGGTTGCTTGTCTCTTAAGTGTGAGTTGAGTAGTTGCTGGAGAGTTGCGGGTGGGAGATTCTTCTGGTGTGCAAGACAGGTGAAAGGACAGGACAGGACAGTTTAAAGAACTACAACAAGACCTTCAGAGACAAACAGGACACAAAACACCAGATGTGAAACAAATCAATAAAAAAATGAAACAAACACAACAACAGGGCTAACATAAGGATGAAAGCAGATGAAAACATCAAAAATATGGGGAATGGGATATGGGGTGTGGATTATGGGATGGAAGGATAGGATTGGGGCTAGGGTTCTGTACTGAGGGGTTGTGTTTCATTATTCTTGCTTGCTTGCGGTTTTACCTAGGTTAGTGTTGAGGGGGAGGTTACTTAAACTGCACCCTCAACCCAGATGTGGAGGGGGGATCTTATTGGATGGTATCACGGAGAAGATGGGAAGGATTGAAGGAACAAGGAACTAGGAACTCATCTTATTATTCTTTCTCTCTCTCTCTCTCCCTCTCTCTTTAACTCATTGCATCAAACCTCCTTAAAGATGCTTGGTCAATTAACTCTTGAACTTGAGGACAACTAGGGTTTTTTCCACCCTCTTTTTTTCCACATCTGGGGGTCTAGCTGGGAACTCTTTTTTCAAAGTCTCTCAAAGGTACCCAAGATACTACCAGAAGTTGTCCCTCCTTTTTCTTCCTCCTCCCTCCTTCTTCTCATGGATCCAAAGTACTACCCTCACATTCAATTCAATTCTGAGGGTCCGGAGAAATTCATTTCACAATAAAAATTGATTTCAGACTCCAAAGACGCATTGGATTCCAATAAGGCGCGCCATGTTGTCCTGTTCATCATGAAAGCGGAGGAGCAGCGGGAAGTAGAAGAGATGTGGGGCTACCAGAACCTTTATTGGCCAAAACTGAAGGTGAACATGTTGGCAAGATGGGGGAAGCGCAATCCTTGTTTTTAGGAGGGCAATTTCAAGCAAGCCGCAGAATTGAATTACAGGGCAGCTCCACCACCGGCAACCATAACTTGGGTTAGCAAGCTTGCAGAGCTGGAAAGTGACCTTGAGATGTATTTGAAGTGTCTTCAGCTTCCTAGCATGCCTTCGCCTTGGGTGTTCACCTGTAGGGAAAATGATAACTGTTGGAAATTGGGACACAAGAACCGTAAAATGGATTTAAACGCAGGATTTGTTTCCCCAGAGGAGACAGGGTATGTGTTGGGAAAGAGGATCTTGGCAGAATTGGTTCAGCCTGTTGCTATGAAGCAAGCAAGGAAGAGGGAACCAGGAGCTTTTTTTTCTGCAATTTGGGAACCGGTGAACAGCGGAAAGGTGTTGCGGGGAAGGAACCGTGAGCAAATATTTTGCACAATTTGGGAACTGGTCAACAGCGGACCAGTCTTGCAGAGAGGGAACCAGGAGCGGATATTTTGCGCAATTTGGGAACCAATGAACGGTGGGCAAGTTTTTTGGAGAGGATAGGAGCAGAGGCCAAAGGAACGGGCCAGGCATTGGAGGATTGCGACAGGAGCCAAAACTCTTTGACAGCAGGGAGGATGCATGTGGGATGGAAGGACGTGGAGCGCAGGGAGTGCCGGATGGATGGGCCAAGGATGCGCCCGGTGACATCATGGCTAGCGGAGGTTTTGGCATTGGTGCAATGGACACTTGTGGCGGGGCTTCAGGTGTGGAATGGGAAGGGATTGGGTCCTAACGGAATTGCTGGTGAGAAGGAAGTTGGGGTTGCGGGGGCTTTGGCGGCAGAAGGGGCCTTGGGAGTGAAGTTTTGAGAATTGGCCGGTAGACACAACCTCTGTGGGATTAGTTGAGGCATCAGATGAGGACAGAAGCCAAGTTGGGTGGGAAGCTAGAGCAGGATGGGAAGGTCCAATTTGGGAAGTGGAAGCAAGGACAAGCCCCGCATTCGGGACACACACGCAAGGACAAGCCCTGCATTCTGTATTCAAATGCATGAAAAATTTCCAACGGATGATTCAGGGAACTAGGAAAGCGCTTGGCGTCAAACGTATGTGGGTTGAAGAGAGAGGGGCAGGCTTGGAAGTGGGTTGGTGCTTAAAAAAAACAAAAAACAAAAAAAAAATCTTTTAAGTTTTCTTTGGTTATCTTATAGATGTAATTTGTGGATGGGTTTGGGCAGATACTTTTTCTTTTTCTCTCTCTCTCAAGGATGTGCGTGCGGCTGGTTTTCTTTGTGCTCTCTCCGTTCTTTAGATGGGTTTGGGGACCTGTGTGGCAGTTTTTCTGGGGTGGTCCAGGTACCTTGAGCAAATACTCTCAGTGGCGCAGTTTTTCTCACTCTCAGCGGATATTCTCAGTGTAAAAGATTTCTCTCACTCTTGCGGATTGCTATCATAAGTGCAGATCTTGCATGTGGCTCTTATTTCTCTCAAGATTCTCACAAGCCCAAAGGCTAACTAGGGAAGGTGGGGGTAGTTGGGATAGTGCTGGATCTCTGGGGACAGAATTCAAGTTGGGGGGATGTGGTGTTCTTTTATGGAAACAAGTTGGAATAGGCTTGCAGATAGCTATCATAAGTGCAGATCTTGCATGTGGCTCTTATTTCTCTCAAGATTCTCACAAGCACAAAGGCTAACTATGGAAGGTGGGGGTAGTTGGGATAGTGCTGGATCTCTGGGGACAGAATTCAAGTTGGGGGGATGTGGTGTTCTTTTATGGAAACAAGTTGGAATAGGCTTTGCGCTCAGCAATGGGTGGCTCAGCAGTGGCAGCGCGCTCAGCAATGGGTGCGGCCTTGCCACAGCAAGCTGCACTGCAGGCTCAGAAGAAGTCAAGTTGGGCTTGGCATCCGGAGGCGTGGGGTGAATTGGATTGGATTGGACAGATTGTGCAGATATACCTTGGATATCTGGAACGGCGCATTGGGCGGTGTGGTGCCCCATCCTGGACACCCTGGCCGCGTTAAGACCTCAACCCATAAACTGTTGCGCAAACGTACTGTCCGGAATCACTCAAAAAAAAAAAAAAACCAACTTATCCTCAGGCTCATCCAAACCGTCCTTTATTGGCGCGCGTCGCGCCTCGCGCGCTGCGCTTCCTTTATCGGCGCGCGTCGCGCGCGTGCCTTGCGTGTTGCACGTCCTTCATCCGCGTTGCTCATCATCCTTTCCATTGCGCGTTGCTTGTCATCTCCACCGTTGTCATTTGCGCATCCTCATCTTTGTTGTTGCGCGTCCTAATCTCCTCATTGCTACCGTTGCTTGGCGCTCATCCATGATTTACCAAATCCATCCCGACCGCACCCCCAAGCATTTGGCAAATCCTTGGATACGTCAAATCTCCCATCTCACTTGACACCAGGAAAAATCTGGTGGATCTGGTCAGCCAGTGACATCAAATCCTTTTGATGAGATGGTTGAATCCAATGGATTTCTTGAATGTTTCCATCATTTGGAAACACAGCTGACCCCCAGTTTACAATTAGTTGCTTCACAATTTCTCCAATTATTCACATTTGTTTCTGATTTCATTCCATTCTGTTTCACCTTTTGATATCCTAGCTTTCTCCTTCTTTTCTTCCTGTCTTACCTATGATTTCAAATGGTATTCTCCAAGGTTTCTATTTTACTTCCTCCCAGATTCCATGTGGTTTCCAATTTTTTTGTCCCTGATTTCCCCCTGATTTCTCCCTGATTTCTCTCTGATTTCTTGCTGATTTCCCACAAGTATCCATTTTTCCCCCTGTGAGGATAATCCCTCATAATTTTCTGAAATGAAATAAAAGCATATTTTGAACAAAAGTTATCCTCATCATTCATACAATTCCTTTTCTCATGCAATTTCTGTTCTATGTACAGGTAATGCTTGATAAATTTAATTGCAATTCACTCCAAAAATAATTCAAATAAAAAAGATGGAACCAATTCATAACACTTGGGATATTGCATAATTTTTAAATTTCACTTTCAGGAAGATATAATTTTGTGACTAGTATGATTCCATTTTGAGAGAAATATGAACACTGGCCATCAAAAGCATCACAAGGAATGATTTGTTGTTCAATCCCATGTTTAACTTTGTACAAATTGAGATGCTTCCAATCAACTAAAAAATTCCTGTCAATTTGAAATGGATTCACTTCCAAGAAGTAACCTGCTATGCTCCCATATGGATCCACCACACTGAATATGGTTTTTATCTGACCCAAGAAGGAGACTTTACCCAGATTATATGACACAGTGCTGTTTCCATAATTTGATTCTGTTGTGGATAATGCCATTCTATTCCAATGGAGATGATTCCAATAGTTCCACCATGGTGAGAGAGTTACAGTGTTTGGTTCATTGGCACTATTGATTTGATTGAAATCTTGCCAATTTGTAGAAGAGATGGAATTCCTGAGATAATTGAGGAATTTGTAATAATATTCTGGATTTGCATGGACTGGATTTAGCTGTGGGATTGAATTTGACCTGGTGGATGATTCAAGAATTCTTGAAAGTTGATTCACCTCTGGTGGTGCACCTGGTGAGTTGATCAGGGACTTTAAATTTGAAAGTCTGCAGAACCTTTGAACTATAGTAAGTGGTACTTCATCTGAGTTTAATGTAAATCATAGTCAGCATTGTTGTATTCTGTATATCTTTGATTTAAAGGAATTCACACACCCAAATAATTGTTGGTGTTGAACTTGGAAAATAGCCCATTCAAGCGCTCATAAGCCCAGGTAGCACATGTGGGGCCAGGCCCCCACCTTTGTAAAAGCTCAGGTATATGGGATGCAAGATGATGATTTGGCTTTTGATTTTGCTCTGGAAAGAGCTTCCTACAAAGTTGGCAATATTTTACCCAGTGCCTGGTGAAATCAGAACCATTTTGGGAGCTGGTATTTCAACTAGTGGCAATGTTCAAAAAGGTCACTAAATGGAAGGTATTTTCAACAACTATTTCTGGGAATGGACATTGTTCAAATTGCCTGGCAATGATGAAATTGGGAATGTAGACTTTATAAAGGAGAGACCACTCTGCAGCCTTGAGACTTCCATGACTTTCTGCTCCAAGGTTTTTTGGTACTATTGTCCAATCAGATGGGATTAGAGTAATCTTGATGACTTGTTGAAGATTTTTCAGCAGAACAGAATCAAACTTGAATTTTGACAGAATTGAAGGGCTTTGCTCAGGGATATCACTGGTGCTTGGATCCAAAAATGAGTCAGGCACATAATCTAAGTCAGAGAACAAAGAAGATTCTGCCATGAATTCTTCATGAGTTAGAGCCAGAGGTTGTTCTCTCCCTTTGCCTATGGATTTTTGTATATTTTGAATATCTTGCTGGGCATCTCTTTTCAAGTAACGCAATTCTCTAGAATCAATTTGTTTTTCTCTGGGATCTTCATTGTCTCCACTTTCATCTTCATCATCATTTGATCCCTCATCTGATGAGTCTGGAGTTTTTTTCTGTATCTTTTTCCAAGAGGATTCTGGAAGTTTCAATTTGTTAACAGCATGATCTTTCAAGGCTCCAAGAATCATATTGTGCATTATGTCAAGGTTGGCCATTTCTGTGGCATCCCAATAAGGGAGTTCTTCTAATATTGAGTAACGGACACCATTCTCTTTGAAGAGATGATCTCTGTGTGATTTAGTTGCATGTAACCATGAATTTACTTGAATTTTGTGCTCTGCTAAATTTCTTTGGGCCCAATTGAAAGGCTCAATCTCATTTATCTCAGACTTCTCAATGGTACAGAAGTTGCAAAACCTTTTTCCTGAATGACTGGTAAATCCTATGATCTTGCGCATTGCTACAACATCTGCTATGACAGTGAGTATAGCCGCTCTGATGGTAACTCCTGAAGGATTATTATAGGTCTTGGAGAAGTGGACACCATTCCAAAGTTTCTGAAGTTCTCTGACTAGGGGGGTGAGTATATGATTCAGTTGAGGACCAGTAGGCTCTTTGGGGCCAGGTATGATTCCTACCAGATAAATTTTTTCTACTTTCAGACATATTTCAGGTGGAAGATTCAGGCATACCATGGAAATGGTTCCAAGAGAGGCATGACGACTAGACTTTCAAAAAGCATTAAACCAGTCAACATATAGGGTGAATGCCAAGTTCCCAGGATTTGACAAAAAGGGGGAAGTTTCATTTGGGCCCCTGAATCTTTTCCAAACAATCCCATCCCAGATATCTTTCATTATCTCAGAGGGTTTGTTCTGGAGATGTTTGAGCAGTTCTTCCTCAATACCTGGACGGTTCAAAAATCTTGCCAGCCATTGTTGAAATGGTTGGTAAATGAAATGTTTGCTTGCGGAGAATTTTGATTCTTTTAAATTTTTTCTGCTAGGCATGGAGTTAATGGAAGTCTTCATAGCTCCCAAGGTGGATGAGCAAGGTGGACCCTGGTCAAATCTTTTTAAATGTTGTGTGCATTTGATATTGGGGTCTGTGACATGTTTTTCTTGGTCAACCAAGTAGAAGCACTCTGGACAACAGACATATATCTCCAGTGAATCATCCAGTTGAGATGCTTGAAGATGGTCAAAATGCTGAGGGGAATCTTTGAGCTGTTATTAGCCTGATGGTTTTGAAGAGTGTTTTGAAAAATTGTTTTATTTTGAATATTGAAAGCACAAAGCAGAAACCTTGATTCCTCTGTACTGATTTTATGATGCACATTCATGATGGCTGTGATCACCATTGGAAGGATGACATGGTGTTGGTTTTGTATCCAGGGTAATAGGACAAAGTCTTGAGTGTCAAATATGGGAACACCAGCTGGAGGTGAAATTTCAGTGATATCATCTTGAGATTGGGCAATGTTTGCATTGTTATTATCTAATGGATATCTATGGTTTTTTGGTGTTTTTGGGGACAGTGCTTGTGGAGCCGCTATTGGTTGTGGAGAAACTTGAGTGGAAAGTAAAGTTGCGGTGAATTTTTGATGCTTAGCATATCCAGAAGGGGTAAATGCTATGCCTTGCTTTATCCCATTGGGAGTCATATGAGTTTTTCTGGAGCAATTTTTGTTGAATTACTGAAAAAGATTTAAGAATTTAAGAACTGAGGGGGCTAAGACAAGTAAAAATATCAGTATAAGGAAATGAGAAAACAAGACAAAAGAAATTTAAGAGAAGGAAAAAGAGAAGATAAAAGAATAAAGAAAACCAACATCTGGCTAAAGGATGACTTGAGAAATTGAGCAAGGTTGGGTTATTTCAGGTTTTGAGATTGAAGAAACAGAGCACAGAGATGGATGGCGGTGAAGAACTTTTAGGAAGAGATTTAAATAAAGCGTCATAATTCTGAGAAAAAGGAAGAAAAGATATTGCCAAGTTCAGATCTTACAAGTCAGGTCTTGCTGAGTTATAGACTTGAGAGGTTGAGTTTGAGTAGATTGAGGTTGAGAGTTATTGGGTAGAGATTGGAAATGAGAAAGAAAGAAATCAAGAATGAAGAAATAAGAAAGGATTGAAGAATAGCGCTCAGAGATTTGTCAAAAGAAGATTCAGGTCGAGGTTTTTGAGTACGTGGAAGATTGGTTGATGTAGAACGTAGAGTTCTTTGAGTTCAACAAGATGGCACGAGTTGAGAGAAAAACCGTGTGAAAAAGAAGTGGATTCGTGACATAGATCAAGATCGCGCGCGGGTACAAGTGATGTGAGAGTAGAGGCGCGGTTGTGGCATCTAAGAGACAGGAATAAAAACAGGAAAAAGAACAAGAAAAATATCAAGTGAAACAGACAAGTAAAGAGAGAAGAAAAGAATAAAAAGAAAGGAAAAGAATAAAAAGAGAAAAAGGGGGACATTGAGATTTATTCAACAATTTTCACACATGCAAAAAATAAGTTGGATATTTTTGGGTCCATTTTGGTGCAAGTTCTTGATGAGTGGATGAATTGATGATGGAGGAGAAAAGTGTCTCTTTATATGAAAAAACTCTGGTTAAATAGGTTTCAGGTTCAATGTTTTTGTTTCAGTTACTCGCATGGATTATTAAGATGAAAAAAAATTGAGTGCTTATCTTGAAAAATTGCAACTGATTCCATGAGACATGTTTTGGGAACTTGGAAGAAAGATTTTCTTCACTTATCATGAAACAATTAATGGCTTATCATGAAGAAGTTGATGTCTTATCATGAAGCAGTTGATTCCATATCATGAAACAATAGACAATCATCATGAAAAACTTCAAGGCTTATCATGAAACATTTGAAGTCTTATCATGAGATGTTTCATTTCATTACTTATCATGAAAAATTATTTACATAGCTTTTTTGTTTGCCATAATTCATTACCCCAAGAGTGAGACTTTTGTAGAATTTTTAGGTGTGTATTGCTGATTGAGGATAATCAATTTTTTTTGTTGAATTCCATTTCCAGAATGAAGGAATAAAACATATTACTGTAGTGTAATTGATCCAACATGGGCTTTATGTGTAAGACTAAAAACAAAATTCTCTTCAGTATTCACTGATTGAAGCCAATAATCACTGAAATCAAGTACAATACATTTTGCAAGAGTAAATTGTGAAGTCCAAGGCCGAGAGAAGGCTTTATCATCAAAGAAAGATTGTTGAATCAGAGATACAACATATGAATTGGTTCTTTTCCATATTTTTTCAGTTATATCTTTTGGCTCTAGCTGATTTATTTTAGAGATTAATGATATAAGCTGGAGAGAATCGGTGACTTTGAACCTCTTCTGATCATCTGGAATAAGCAGGAAACCACGTATTCCGGAAACCAGATATGCTGCTAGAAGGTGATAGGCAGGACGTTTGGTGAATTGTTGAGGAAGTTTAGCAAAAGCAGGAGTATATTTAGCAATATTGGTTTTGGCCCTGTTGATTTTATGTTTTTCCCAAAGAATGGAGAAAGCTATGAGCATATATTAAATGCCATCTACCACATTATCTATTGCTTTGAAGTCGCTTGGAGGTATATTGGATGGAT
Source organism: Puccinia polysora (assembly GCA_025617555.3). Classification (NCBI taxonomy): domain Eukaryota; kingdom Fungi; phylum Basidiomycota; class Pucciniomycetes; order Pucciniales; family Pucciniaceae; genus Puccinia; species Puccinia polysora. The sequence goes on from CM062639.1 coordinate 1,449,759, forward strand.
TGTTTTCTCCATACTGTGTGATTGCTGGTTTGCTTTTCCAAGATTTGATGCAATTGATGAAGTACTGAACTTTAAATATTTCCTCTGCAATTTCATCCTCTGGATCAACTGGATCCTCAAATTCAGGGGCAGGAGTTACTTCCTGAGAAACAAACAAAATTGACTGGAACCAGATGTGGGCCCAGTTGCATTTGCAGTGCTTGGTAGGAAATGAAAGTAATTGGATCAAATCCTCAAGGGAATAAGTGCCCTTTTTTGGGAGGTCAGTTGGTGTGGACGGGATGCTGATGACTTCTGGGGAGTAATACGGCTCATTGACTTGAGCTTTGAATGGGTTGAAATCTGAAGGCAGAAAAAAACCAGTTCAGCCCTGGAAAAATGCATGTCAACATTCATATTGAATTACCACTATTTTCCAACTGCTTGACCCACTCCTTCAAACCAGTGGCACATGTTTCAAAGCGGATGGACTGGCTCAGAGTTGAGGGGTATGATTCCAAGGGTTTGATGTGTTTCAACCGAGCCTCAAAGAGATGAATTGTGGATGAAACTGCCAATTCATATGCTGTAAGGGTGAGGGAGGTAGAGAATAATTTGAGAATCGGCTGAGCCTCTGCATGATACTTTTTGAGAAAAGGCATCACATCTTGAACAAAATGAAAAGAATTTCAACGTTAGTTTTGCTATCAATCAATAATAAATAAATAGATGTTCCCTACCAGGAGCTGGGTTTTGGATGCTTCGAGTGAGCTGCAGATTTTGAGTTGATTCAGCAGGTGTTTGTGAAGTTGTCTCCCCGGCTGGATTGGTTCCAGTTTCATTTTTGTGGACTGCAGCAGAATCATCTGTTTTTTCTGTATTGGGTGGTGCAGAAATGTTGATTTCATCTTCTTCTTCATCACTTTCTGAAACAAATACATGCTGTTTTTTGGCAGGTCTGTTGGAGGATGAGTGAGAGGCAGATTGCTTTTTGAGGAGGTTGCCACTACCGATTCTGACCTCTTCTTCTTCAGGTAATTCTTCACCCTTTGATACAACTGATAAAAAACACAATGGTCAACAGGGGTCAAGAGTGAAATTTAGTGGGAATGACTTACTGGCATCATATTTGTCACAGGCTTCAATTCCTTGACAAGCAATATCACAAAGAGAGCAGGTGGCTTTTTTGTCATTTGCAATTTTTTCCAATTGTTGACGTTTTTTTTGTTACTGGAGAGGAATTCCTGGCGTGATATGAGGGACACTTCTGAATCGTTGAGGAATCCACCAGTCTTGGATGGAGGAGGGGGTGGAAGTGGTTCCACTGCATTGTCTTTGTCACCAACAACTTTGTTCAAAGAGGGAGGTTTAGACAGGTTTGATCTAGGGGCGGGGGGGCATCCATTGCTGCAGGCCCTGTGCTATCAGGTAAAGTTTGGGTATTGGCACAGTTGGTTGTATTTTCTGTTGATGAAAGGGGTGCAGGAGTATCATTCCCAAGGGAATGGCAAGAAGATCAAGTGGTAACCATGATCAGGTATATAATTTTAAATGAGTATGATAAGAATTGAAAGTAGGATGTAGGAGCTGGGGATGAAACAGTGGTTTAGTGAGGAACAATTGAGTGGATGGATGAGGGGGGAAAAGGGCAGGGAAAGATGCTCTTTATATAATGGTGCTGGAAGATCATAAGAGTACCCCGACAGCAATCAAGCCATTGTATTTCTACACAGCAAATATGTGATGAGGAATCATAAGACAACTGTATTTGATATGGAAACATGTGATGAGAGAACTGATGAAAGGGCCTTGAATAGCATGCAACAATTTCTATTAGAGTATATTCATGTTTTGATGGTGGCATGTGTATATTGCATACAAAACATGAATAAACAGAAGAAAGAGTACAGAGACCAGATATAGTATGAAGCATGAAATGTACTCAGCAGTCAATTTAATTACACACAATGTGATAACTGACTTTTCAGGTCTGCATTGGGTGCAGATGATCCACCAGTGATCACCTCATCCTCTTGCATTGCAGCCAAACACCCATTGTAAAGTCTCTGAGCAATTTGCACGGAAATACCAAGTCTGGTGAATGGACTTCCTGCGTGTTGATTGGATTGAAAAGTTTGGTGGAATAATAGGTTGGAAGCCCAAAAGAGATTGATCCATCCATCATGTTTGTCAAACTCAATGACCATAGAAATACCTGGAAGAACAAACTGGCCTTGTTTGATGTCAAATCCTTGACTGAAGTGAGCTGGTTCACCAGTTGCCTCATGGATACCACAAAATCCACCATAGGTGATAGCATTTACATCATCATCAATATGAGCTTGATTGTAAAACTCCCTCCAGGTGGCGGTGATGTTACCAGAAAAAGGCTCAGTGTCCTGGGGGTCACCATATTCTTGGGCACCAAAACCAGGAATGTTGGCCTGTTTCATCTGCTTGATTGCATGTGAAAAGAGTCCAGGGGCCAACGCTTTGTATCTTTTGGAGATGATTTGTTGAACAACAGGCATCTTGTCCAGGAGTTCCTTCCACTGTTTGTATCTTTCTGGTGTAAGAGTCTTTGATGTAAAACGCTTATATATTCCTAATAAAAAAAAAATTGAATTTCAATTAGTATCACTTGTAATCAAAGAATTCAGTAATAGAATTGCTTGCCAAATTTTTCCACTTTATCATACCCCTTACGCCAACCAAGTGCTTTCATGATACTACCAAGAAAAGAGGCATTTTTTTTTATTGCCATAAAAAGATCCAAGTTGGACAATGGTTGTGGTGAAGAGTCTGATTTCATCATATTCTGTGCATGACATGTCCAACCACTTGGTGAATTTGTAAACCAAGCCAAGTTCACGCTTGTGGTTGGTGAGGACAACCACTGGAGGGCCTGGGTTAATATGGTGTTTGAACTGCTCAAGGAACCTGGTTGTGTTTGCAATTGAGTGCACATCTGGACATCTGATCATTGTAAAGTCTTCAGGTTGGTTGATCAAGAGGCTGAGACCAGCGCAGCGAGTGATATTGGCCAGTTCCTCCATTTTCTTCTTCTGATTTTCAGAGCTGAAACCACAATCCTGACTGGTGGAAGTACGGGTGAGGACATGTTGGCTCTGAGTTGGACGTGGAGGAAGGACAGGAAGAGTGGGTATGTTGACCATGGGTGTTGAGATTGGTTGGCAAGAGCCACTTATTTCACTAGCTTGCTTGGCCTGCCTACGTGCTTCTTGGGCCTCCTTGGAGTGGATTCCACGTCTCTAAAATCCACAGGAAAAACAATCAGCTTGAATCCAAGTATGGGATGACATGGTGAACCATGAAGTGCTTGCGCGACATTCAGGCTGGTCATCATCAGGAAGGTAATACAGGGCGCCCATCCTGGATAAACTCCCTGAGTAAACCCTCCCTCCAACAGGCATCCCATCCAATGGACATCAGGGGGAAATGAAAGATCATCCCAGGGGATAATGATGTGAACCACAAAGTGCTTGCGCAACATTCAGGCCAGGTCAAGCAATACAGGGCACCTGTCCTGGATAAACTCCCTGCGTAAACTTCTCCTCAGACAATTATCCCCTGGGAAAGGATAATAGATGAAAATGGAACAACAAACCGCCTTTTTCCTGGGGCCTGTGTAAAAATATTGAGAGGTATCAACAAAAATTCTCAGATGGAAGATGCAAGAGGAGGGGGAAAAACCTGGACAATCCATTGGGAAAGATGGTGTGTGAAAATACTTGAACAGAATATGTTAGAGTTTGTTCAGAGTTCAATAGAACAAGGCAGTTGTAAGTAACAACTCCCAAAAGCTAATAACTCTGGTCGTCAGCAGCTGATTAGGAAAGATCCACTCAATCCCAACCAACCTCCAGGTTCTCAATGAACCTGCCCAACTCTCCGCAATCAAGCGCTTTAAGGGTACCAGATAACTGTGGGTGGCTGTACAAAACAAAGCAATTTGTTTATGAAGCTCTAGAAGCAAGCAATAACAGATTCAAACAAGAATAACCCATCACTTTTCAAGGGACTCAAGATTAGCGTGGCAAAATGTAACTTCAAAGAAATAAGGGAGTTTTAACACTCCAGGTTTCAAGCTTAATGAAACCTCTCAGCCAAACGTGGCTGGCTCCCGGAAAGATAATCAAAGAATGACCAGGACCAGTATGGTTGGAAAAAGGGATCAGGAGTGATATAACACACTCAAGAATTCAACCAAATGAATTCTTCTTCAACCAGCAAGGCTATTGGTTGGTGATAATGCCCACAGAGGGACGGATCAAGGGTTTGAGTATGGAGGCTCAAGGATCAAGGGGCAATCAAAAGATATACCAAGGTTAAAGATTATGAATTGCTCAAATGGATCAGAGAAGGGATACCCCTGGATGATGATGATAGATCAATACTCCCATGTATGGGGCAAAAAGGCCGAGGAGAGCCCCTCCCTATATTGGGAAGAGGCCCTAAATACTAATTACAAGGGATACTACAAATAAGTGCGGAAAAAAATAATTTCTGACATTTTCCAGCGGCTGGGGTGAGCACAACACTCACCCCGCCGTTCCTTGCGTCCGTCTGCAGACGGGAGCGCGCGACAACAAACAGATCACCCACCCCATCCCAAAGATGGAAGGGGTGGCAATAGGTACAACCGAGACCGCCCGCAGATGATTGCGGGCTGTCAAAGGAATGCTGTTTTTGCACCCCCATCCAAAGACGGAAAGGGGTGCGAGCCGACAGGCCAGGGCCAATTGGTTGTCCGTCCGCGGACAGGCGCGCGCGACTACAAACAGATCACCCACCCCATCCCAAAGATGGAAGGGGTGGGAAAGGTATGTACAACGGAGACCGCCCGCCAATGATTGCGGGCGGTCGAAGGAATGTTGTTTTTGCACCCCCATCCAAAGACGGAAAGGGGTGCAATCCAACAGGCCAGGGCAGATTGGTCGTCCGTCCGCGGACGGGCGCGCGCGACTACAAAAAGATCACCCACGAATCAAAGCCTTTGGGACGTAAGTATAACGCCGATGACATTCTATTGAGTTACCTGAAACAAAACGGAGTATACAAAGATACTTCATCAATCCCCTCAGCTCTTGGATTGAAGCAGCTAACCCAAGCTGAAAAATTAGTATGAGCCGATTGAAACCTTTTGAAGTGTAAAATAAAATAAACAAAAAAAGAAGGAATATTGCTTTTCATTCTTGGATACATCTTGCGTCCTTAAAGAAGAAAAAAAAAGTTTTGGTTGCTTTCTCTCCTGTTCACATCCAAGGCCAATAGTCATCCTGATACAATCATTGATCATGATTTGTTTGAAATTTGTTTATTTGTTGATCCCAATTTTGAACTCATTGGTTAACATGATCTTTCTTGCTCGAATTAGTGTAAAGTGAACCCTCAGATACCTGTATGATTGACCCATGTGTTTGTTTGTAATACTGTCTCAACCAAGAAGAGACAACGAGAACAGAAAAGCTGCTGTATGTATGTAGATACGTTATCTGGTTCTAACGTCCTCAGATCTCCAACTTGTCTTGGCTCTCCCCACATCTTCTCAACCAGCGTTCAACTTGATGTGTGTGTGTCTGTGCGTGCGTGTGTGTGTGTATGAGTCTTTCCTTCTGCTTGGAAAGAGAAAAGAAGGAGCATCATTCTCTCAAAAAACAACTGCCACTCCAAGGTGATGCTCGGTTTCCGCAAACCAGACATCATGAGCAGGTTTATGCCCCTGTAGAGCATGAAAGAACCCACATAATCCCAAGTGAAATGAATCTTACTGGTTTTTGTCCCGGTTTGGTCACCACAGCGTCTGTCCGTGGCATAACACCACTCCAAGGTGATGTCTGGTTTCCAGAAACCGGACATCACAAGCAGTGTTATGCCCCCGTAGAGCATGAAAGAACCCACATGATCCCAAGTGAAATGAATCTTACTGGTTTTTACATGCTCTATGGGGGCATAACACTGCTCCAAGGTGATGCCTGGTTTCCAGAAACCGGACATCACAAGCAGTGTTATGCCCCCGTAGACCGGAAACCGGACATCACAAGCAGTGTTATGCCCCCGTAGAGCATGAAAGAACCCACATAATCCCAAGTGAAATGAGTCTTATGGGTTTTTACATGCTCTACGGGGGCAGCACACTGCTCCAAGGTGATGCCCGGTTTCCAGAAACCGGACATCACAACCGCTTTCCGAAAACCGGATATCACCTTGGAGCAGTGTTATCCCCCCGTAGAGCATGTAAAAACCAGTAAGATTCATTTCACTTGGGATCATGTGGGTTCTTTCATGCTCTACGGGGGCATAACACTGCTTGTGATGTCCGGTTTCTGGGAACCGGGCATCACCTTGAAACGGTGTTATGCCCCCGTAGAGCATGTAAAAACCAGTAAGACTCATTTCACTTGGGATTATGTGGGTATGTGGGTTCTTTCATGCTCTACGGGGGCATAACACTGCTCATGACGTCCGGTTTCCAGAAACCGGACATCACCTTGGTGCAGTGTTATGCCCCCATAGAGCATGTAAAAACCAGTAAGATTCATTTCACTTGGGATCATGTGGGTTCTTTCATGCTCTACGGGGGCATAACACTGCTTGTGATGTCCGGTTTCCAGAAACCGGACATCACCTCGGAGTAATACCCTCTATGCATATATTTATAATCTTTATACCTGTCCCACAACTTGTACACCAATGTTTCACATGATTTTCATTTAAATACCTGCCCTATTTCAAATTCTGGAAGATTGCCCACACTAGTACCATCCTCCTTCCTTGGCAACACATCACCTGTTGTATTCCTCTAGAAACTCCCATACTCACAATGCAGTCGATTAATCATACCCCATTCTGCGTTGGCCTTGCTGAGGTTCCTCTTGCTGAAATAAATACACCAGCTCTCCCAAAACTGCTACATAGTGAAGGAACATATTGGGCATTGTTATACCCCAGGGATAATAAGCTAAATGTCTACATACCAGATCTTCCTTTCCCTGTGGGAGTCCTTGCCCCTCCAATTGACTCATTAATTTTACCCCTCCTTACCCGTGCCACAGGTTATGGACCAGGTGGTGATTGGCAAGCAATGATGAAGGAACTTCCTCATCCAATTCTCTTTGTGGAAACCATTCTCCATGTTGGTGTTTCCACAATTACCACATTTAAACTTGCTCTCCTTCTATTCTGTCATGAACAACATATATTGGACATACTTGATAAGCTTCTTGGTGCTCATATAATCATCCAAAGACCCCCTAAGTATGACCCTTCAAAACCCCAGGGCTGCCCACTGGCCAACCTACCATCCCAAAGGCTAACCATGCCATCACTTCTTGAAAACCCTTACTATGATCCAAACCTACTTGAAATACCAAGTGGATGTGATCTCAATCCAATCCACCCCAATCCACAAATAGTCACCACCAAACTCCTCCCCCACCAGGCTCAAGGACTTGCATTCTTGCTTGATCGTGAATCACCACATTCTACCTCTGCTCTGGCCCTGTGGTATAAATGAAACATGAATGCCTGGCACATTTTGGAAAACAAAATCAGCGGCTCAAGCTTGGCTATAATTGATCCAACATCTGTTCCACCAACTGCTTTGGGCTCAATACTGGCAGATGATATGGGTCTTGAGAAATCTTTACAAGCAATCTCCCTTATTTGTCAGACTATACCTGAATCAACCGCCTTTTACCATCACCAAGATAACCCTCCAGCGTTTGTGCCTCATCATGCCACTCTCATCATATGCCCACCCCGCCTGACTCAGAACTGGGCAAATTAACTTATAAAACATGTTGCCCCTCACACCATCAAATACTTAATCTACCATGGAAGTGCAAGGCATTGATTCAGTCCAGATGTCCTCAACTCAGCCTCCGTCATCATCACCACTTATCCCCTCATGGCATCTACTCATGAGAAGGCACAGAAGGAATCCAAACTTTCTTCTTCTTTCATTTACTCTCTTTATTGGTTCAAAATAATCCTTGATGAGGCACAGTAAGTATCACTGCCATTACCTGCAATTCCTAAAACTGATCATCTATCATTTGATAGCACAATCCGGAACAGCAATGGAAAGGTGACTCAAGCAATCTTTGCAATTAGAGCTCAACGACGCCTATGCCTCACTGGGACACGAGTCCAGAACCATCTAAATGACCTAATGTCATTGCTGACATTCCTCTGCACGGATATTGAAGAATCTCACAACCATTGGGTAAAAATGCTTCTACCCCATCTCAAACTTGGAAACTTCAAACCACTCCAACTCATATTGCGTCACCTAGTTCTCAGTAGAATCAAAGAGAATGAGCTTGATAGTCTACCAGGTGCAAACCATCAAATTATCTACACACCCCTGAAACCATCTGCACAAGAATATTACAATAATCAAAGGGACATCTTTGTGAAATCACTCCAAAAGAAAGAGTCCTATGTCCACCAAGGTGCCAATGATCCTGAATTCCTCACTAGAATTCAGGAACTCTGTGGAATCTGTGATCATCCCCTGTTAGCCAACCCAAATCTGGTTCTCACATCATCCGGTAATTTTGAAACACAAGTGAAAGAAGAAGATTCAAATTCATCAAAAAGTGGTATAATTCAACATCGAGTCCAACCTGCTTTGTGTTTGGAGAGCTCAAAAATTGAAAAACTAATCAACATGATCATGGATGAATTGGAGAAAAGGGATAGCCCAAGCAAGACAGTGGTGTTTTCTTGTTGGACAAGGTTTCTTGATTTGTAAGACTTCCTCCAGATAAGCTTCAATTTTCACAAAGAGGCTTACCATTCTTTTAAAAAAATATTCAATTCTCAGAATTCAGATTGCTTTGAGTCATCAAAATATCAAATATTTCCGCTTGGATGGCACCATGACAGCTACAGAGCAAAACAAGTGCCTGGCAGATTTTTCCAGCAGTACCTCAACCCAAATACTACTGGCCTCCATCCAAGCTGCAGGGGTGGGTCTCAACATCACATGTGCAAACATTGTTTTCATCATGGTATGTGGTCTATTACTTCTGTAAAAACATTGAACCTAGCTCATAATCCACCCCCACTAGGAGCCACTATGGAATCCCAAAAACCAGGCTCAGGCTTTAGATCGTTTGCATAGATTGGGACAGACAAAAACAGTGCATGTGCATTACATGATTGCTCCAAAAACCATTGAGGAGAATATTCAAAAGGTGAGATCCCGTTCACAAGCAATTGTTAAGCACAAATGGTATTTATTTGCTCCTAATGTTGATTCAGGTTCAAAAGAGAAAGGGCCAACTAGCAGAGCAAGTACAATCACTATTATTCAACCAGTCAGGAAATCTCCACTATCAAGCTAACTTTTTTTTTCTTTTTCAGATCAACCATCATCACAGCTAAAGATTGGAGAGAAATATTTCAGATACTACAGGAGGAGCAATAATTTTCTTTTACCACGTATGACGTGTATTTCAAGGAATGAATGAAAATATGTAAAATAATATTTATGATAATATTTATTTGTTATTCAGGCTGCAGGTGTCCCGTCATTCTTAATCACCTCAATATCTTGTATTTTTAAAGCAGATCTTGTCGCAAGCTGTAGTGTGTTGAGCCAAGTTACATTGTAAAATTGTTGAGATAATTTGGCTGGAATCCTTGGATTGACCTCAAATTGGGTTGAAGATTTCCTATCAACAAACTTGGGCTGCCTTTTGGCCTTCCCAATCCGGCTTCCAATCAATATTTGATGGTCAATGAATTCCATCAATTGGGAAGCCCTTTCTGAAAGCCAATCCAATTGCATCTTCCTGTGAATGGTTATACCATTTTCATTCACCTCTTCTGTATTGGAGCACACTGCAGGATCATTGAACTGGGCTGCAAGGGCCACATAATTGTTCTCATCACACCATTTCTGCCTCCTCTCTGCTAGCTACAAAATTGAATTGTACATTGTCAGTTCAGTTACAAAATTGAATTGTACATTGTCAGTTCAGTTGCCACCAGTGTGGGATTGAATGGCTTACTCTTTTCTGTAGTTTGGAAGTCCTTTGCTTGGCCTTTTGTTCCTCAACAGCAACCTCCCCGCGCCTTTGGATCAATCTCCACTCACCCTGTAAATGAAGAAAGTACTTTTCCAACAGTGCAGACACAATTGCATGGTTGGAATGGTCAGGGGACCATAAAAAATTGTTGTACTCCCCAGGATTAATTGCAACATCCAGTGTACAAAAAAACAAGACATCCATCACTTGGTTGAAAGGATGCTTCCATCCACTCATCCAGTCAAACGTAAACTGAGTCAGACCAAGCTCTCAAAGCCGGGTTTGGGTGAAACTGGTTATGGCTCGGGTGTGGTTTTCAGGTGAGGCTTGTGCAGTTGGATTTCTCTGATCAAATGCAATCCCCTTCCCACGCTGAACTGCCAGATAACGCTCATCATTGCTGGGAGGTTGCGGCAGTGTGGTGACATCCCTATTCTTCATTTGAAGCAAGAATCTGGCATGAGCATGGACCACAGTCCGCATGGTATCAGTCTCTGGTGGGAGTTGTTCATTCAACTCTTTCTGCCTCTGCTTGTTAGTTTTCCTCTTGGCAGATAGGGAGGCCCTGGCTCTGAGACCTTCATGTTGTTGTGCTCGTGAGTCCCGTGCATAGTCTTCCACTGGAACAAAGAGGTTATCAAACCAGTTAGTCAATTTTTAATCTTGTTTAGATAATTTAAATTCTTAAACACCTTCTCCAGCATTATCAGGCTCATTTTCTATTTCCATAAAATTTTCAGTTTATTTCCTTCAGATGAAAAATTCAAATAATTCACTCGCGTATTTCAATAGCCAACCGATCAGCTTGACTTGATTGTATGACTGGTCAAAATATCCCAAAAAATGAAGTCAGATTATTGAAAAACTTATTGATAGGAGCCACCACCCACTATTCCCACGGGAAGTTCCAGCAGTTGGTCGGTCTGGCAATAAAATAGAATTTACATCCAATGTTCAATGATTAAGTTATTAGTCTTTATTTCACTTGATTTAACTCACAATTGGAACCGGATGGAAAACTTTGTGAAGTGTATGTTGTGTCAGCAAGCCCTGAAGGTGGGCTTTGAGGGGCATTATTGGATTGAGGTGGAGGTGAAATTCCATGCATTGCTACATTGGTGGCTGCCGTAGTAGTTGCTGCATTCATGTGCATGGTGCTTGTTGAAGTAGGTTTGGGGGGAATTAGAGCAGTATTGCATTGTTGGAGGTGTGGATCTATTGGTTCAGGATTATTCCCCACAGGGTTTGAAGGTGATAAATGTATTCCAGAGGCTTGGGAGGCTTGAGTTTTTGAGATAGCTTCAATATTTGAATTTCCCAGCACATCTGCATCTCTTTTTGGTTGTTCTTTGGTGAAAGAAGGGGAGGCCCTTGTTGATACAAATGGATGAGCCCATACTTCCTCCAGATGTGGGGTAGACAAGCTCAAACAAACAGCACTTGACTCAAACAATGTAGAAGGTTCCCTTGCCACAACCTATTTGATTGGGAGAATGGGTCACATGTCAGTCTTGCCCCTGAAGATTTGATACCAAAATAAAACCCAAAAAATAATTTTGCAATCTCACCACTTCCAAACCACTTGTATCAATTCCACCCTGGGTCAACGTGGGCTCCGGTGTATCTTGCACTTCTGGGTTTTGTTGAGACCTCTCCATGACATTCTTGGAATTCCAGGCAGAAGCCCTCAATTTTTCCTGGAAGTTACTTTCCAAGACAAATCCACTTGAGCCACCCTCCCCTCTATTATCAACATGCTGCATTTGCCTCATAAGGCCAACTTCATGTGCTCTGGACCGGTTGAACTTGTGAACAATTGGAGAGGAAAAATCCATGGCTTGGTTAAAAAAAAAAAAAACTCAAAAATGCATCAGTTGAGCCAAAAATAATTAAAATTCAGATGTATTTCACTCACAATCTTCTCCTATACGCCTTGCAGACCAAGGCACATCTGCATTAATATTTCCTCCTATGTCATCATCACATGTTTGGACCCTCTTGCGCATCTCTGGGCCTAAATAGAAAAACAAAATATTCATCCTCAAATCCACAGTCAAAATTGTGGGAAATATAATTAAGTTACCCTTTGATTTATGTATCTCTTCATACACTGGCTGGCCATCTTTGTCATACCAAACTCTTTTACTTACTACCTCCATTGCCATGTCATCATGTGACCTTGCTTTTTCAGATTTTTCACGTGGCCTTCCTATCCATTCTGAAGGGTTTGGTAAAGATTGCATCCGTCTGTGAATTGGAGCATTTGGAGGCCTTTGGGATCCCAATGGATTTAATTCAAATTTTTGGCCTCCTTTAAGATTACTCCAAAATAAGTGACCCCTTCTTCCCTGGAGCTGTAAAGTCCCCCGCTCTGGTATTCTACCGCCAAGTTTCTCCATTCTACCCAAATATCTTCTTTTTAATTCTGCAAAATTAAAAAAAAATCAGATCTTTCCTTAAAGATAAAATTAGCTGCAAATATAGATTACCATCTGGTGTGATATTTGGAGGTTGAGCTTCAAGTTGAGCACCAGGATTCATCATAGTGGAATCAAAAATTGATTGATGAATGCTAGGCCCTCCTATCATACCCCTTTCCAAATCTTTTTTACCTGCTTATTTATAAACAATTAGCATCAAAATCATAGACAGTGGCAATTTTGAAACTTTGAGCATTTCAAAAACCTACCTGGTGTTACCATGAGATTAGATCCTGACACATATGCCTCATCATTGACATTAACCACAAGAAGGTTCTGACTGTGCTCTCCTAACACTTGTGCTTGTTTGGAAATTGTAAGTCAGTTAAATCTTACAAAATAATTCCAGCAAAAAAAATAGCTCACAAGGGGTCATCAAATTTATTTCCAAAGAACCCTGCCTCAAAGAATTGTTTCTTTGGGGGGAAGTAAAATTTTCATCCCCTGTTTGTATTTAAAATCAACTTGTGTTTCATTTACCAAAGCTCATGGTTATCTCAAAGTAAACAAAAGAAACACACCTCTTTGTTTTCCTTTCTAGGAAGCTGGGATACCTGATCCTGTCAAAGCTGCCTCAATCTCACCATCTGAAGACAGGGAATCTGACTTGTCCATTTGTTCCGTTTCATCTCTCATTCTCCACAAGGCAGGATTCTGATTTCTTGGAACACGTAAAGAAGCCTCTATCCTGGAGGCCAGGCTTGAACTCTCCCCACGTGAAGAAATTCCTTCAGAGGCCACACTTGCTGCTTTGGAAAACATTGGGGAGGCACCCAATGGGAAAATCATTCCTAAAATTGAAATACAATAGAACATGTCAGAAAAAATTCAGAATAAATAAATAAATCAATGTCACATGCTACCTGGAGATGATTCCCTTGTGACATCAAGTCTCATTGCTCCTGATGGTTGAATGAATCCTTCATAAAAAAAATTAATATCACCAACAAAATAAATTGATTGAAATAAAACAAAACATACCTCCCTGTGGGCTGCCTATCCTTCTATCCAATCTCTCAGATGCAGCCTCCTGCAATTCCTGAAATCTCATCTTCATCCTCCATAGCTCAGGATTCTCACCTTCAGGTGGTTGCAAATCTGCTTGAATCCTGGCACTGACACCGGCACTCTCCCCATGTGAAGATCTGCCCCCAGAGGCCCCACTTGCCAATCTGATTGAAGGTGGGGAGACTACAGGATTGATGAATAAAGGTAAATAAGAATTAATACCACCAACAAAATCAATTGATTGAATCAAAATAGAACATACCTTCCCCGGGGCTGCTTACCCTTTTATCCAATCTCTCAGATGCAGCCCCCTGCAATTCCTGAAATCTCATCTTCATGCTCCATAACCCAGGATTCTCACCTTCAGGTGGTTGCAAAGCTGCTTCAATCCTGGCACTGACACTGGCCCTCTCCCCACGTGAAGATCCTCCCCCAGATGCCACACTTGCCGATCTGATTGAAGGTGGGGAGACTACAGGATTGATGAATCAAGGTAAATAAGAGTCAGACAAAAAATGGAAAAATAAAAACTAATACCTGGGTTGGATTCCTTTGAAGACGTGATTACTTTTTCTCCTATGGGGGGGGGAGATAATTACCAATGCAAAATAAGACTTCAGAAATTGTAATCAGTTAATATTAGTAAAACCCCTCACCTTTTTCTTGATGAGACATGGTTGGAGATGCATGTTGTTGTTCAACTCTTATGGTCAAAATATTTTGGACCAATGAGCTTTCACTTTCAGACCGTGAGCAATCTGGCTTATCACTGCATCTAGCAGATGCCCATTTCTCCTTTTTATTTTTCTTTTTCACTACACCTTTCTTTCCTTTTTCTTTTATGAAAAAAAATAAATTTTAATATATAATGATTGACTAAGTTCATATTTATGAAGACTTATCCCCACACTACGTACCAGTTCCTGTGAAATCACCCCACATTAATAAATGAAGAAAATTAAACATACAGAGTATCAACCCTTCACTCACCAGTATTTTCAGATTGAATATCGTCATGCGGAGAATGTTGCCCCATTCTTGGACCCAGGCTTTCTTCATCATTTCGACTGTGCTGAATCTGATCACCTGGGGTTGGTTCTGCTGTTCATCCAAGACAAAATAAATTAATTGAGTAAAAAAATGGTTGGTATTTCATCCATTCCAAGTAAAAAAATGGTCGGTATTTCATCCATTCACACCAATCCAACTTCCTATGATGAATACACAACATTACCTGGTTTTTGAACAGAAATTCCAACAGTAATCAAAGCTTGAGTAGGAGTAACCAAATCATCTTCCTCAATATATTGATTGTTCTCAGGATCATCTTCAGAAATACACAGGGGTTTAAGAATAATAAAAACAAACGCATCAATCCATCAGTCAAATACACAAAAACTAATCTGCCGTAGGGGGAGATCACTGGTGATTTTCATGATGCACTGGGTGAGTACCCGTTTAAAGCATCTATATATATCAATAACTTTTCAATTTAATTTTAACTGACAATCAACGACACGTTCCATCTTTTCACTTTGTTCAGG
Source organism: Puccinia polysora (assembly GCA_025617555.3). Taxonomy (NCBI): domain Eukaryota; kingdom Fungi; phylum Basidiomycota; class Pucciniomycetes; order Pucciniales; family Pucciniaceae; genus Puccinia; species Puccinia polysora. Next base: position 1,464,831 of record CM062639.1, read on the forward strand.
ATCAGTACTCTTTCACTTGGTTCAGGATCAGGGGATAAATGGATGAATGTTTGGGGAAAGTGAACGTATTGGTGGGAAGCCTGGGGATTATATATTCTTCCTGAATACCTGAGATAACCTTTGGAGTGCTCATGCGCTCGGATTCACTGACCAATAGTCAAGTCATCAGTTAAGATATTTTTCTTGCTTCTCAGCTTGACAATATCAGCAATATGGAATGCTTGACAATATCAGCAATATGACTCATAATTCAATTAAAATGAAAAAATTAGACATACTCAAAACGTTTGCATGTGTCTTGATTGTTTTTCTCATTGAACATTGGATTCAAATCATTTGATTCCCCCTTCTATACCCAATACTCATTTGATCAAAACAATCCAATAATAGAGAGAGAAAACATCACACTCTCTGGTAAGACACTCTACATAAAATTCCACATAAGATTTCTCAAATATTCTCATTTGAAAGTAGTGATTTTGTTGTTCTCAGATTCCATCACAAAGCAATCAAAGCACATCAATATCATCCCTATGCACCTTTCATGTTTTAGTTTTGATATCCTAAATACAAGAGCATATCATCCTGCAGACAAATTTACTTCCTCCTACGTTACTCTGGGATTCTTTACAAGACCAATATTCCAAAAATGTATCATGGTTGAGAAAGTCAGCACCAAAGCTTTGGCATGGCGTATTCCATCCTTGTAAAAATGAATCATTTGTTTCAAAGAGCATTCCTTCTTGATTGGTGGACCTGCCAAGATTACAAGTCATTATCTGACTTAGAAATATGATTGCACATGAACATAGCACTAACCTATTCCAAGCCATTTAGGTGCTGTTCAGCTGCACAATGTATAGTGTATCCAGTGAGTTTGGTAAGGTGGTCAACTCCCCCTGGTCATTTGACAAGACATGGTTGATGGTCGGACCAAATAGCTTGATGGGGAAATAGCCAAGGGGGCCCCATCTTTTTGGGTCATCAACTTGAAAAAGTTTCTGATCAACTCAGGGCAACAAGAAGTATTTTGTCTGCTGCTGTGCTCCTCATGACTGTTACGACCAACAGGGTGGCCTCAAGTCAATGCCAGACTCTTGGTTTCTTCAGTTGAAAGCCGCTACAGCCAAGTTGATGACACACCTCCATTAGTTGACCACCTGACAAGGGGTGGTTGACTAAGCGCCACACAGCTTTGAGAACCTGCCAACTGTGGTTTGAAAAAAAAACCCACCGAGTTGATGAGCCAATGAAACTCAGTGGACAAACCACATCTGTAACTGTAACAGATCCCCCCTTTCCAAATTGAAGTTACAAAGTTACACTCCCATGCTGCCCTCCGCAAAAAAGGTTACAGAAAGTTACAAGCTCTTACCCTTGTAACTTGCTGTAACTTGCTATTTATGCACTAAAAATGAGAGCTCACAGGCCCCAATCTGTTTGGCTGCGGGGCCCTGATATGAGCAGGTACTTACAGTTACAAATCCACTCATGGGCAGATTTTTAACTTGTAACCAGCAGTTACAGTTACAAGTCATCTGCCAAAGGGGCCCTTACAATGCTTGGTCCAGAGTTTGTAAAAGTTAGGGTGCATTTGGACCCACATGAACCGTCATGTACCATCATGAAAATCCTGGATATTTATGAAGGTATATGATGGTTGGGTAGCTTTTCATGGTGTGTGTTTGGCGTCCACTCACGAACTTTAGCCCAAATGACGGTAGTTGATGCTTCTCAAGGTTTGAGGTCTGCCATAGGCCAAAATTGGACACAACGGAACATTTTGGTCCGCACCAAAATGTTAGCATCATGTACATACATAGACACATCCTCTCCTCCCTCTATGTGCTAACTATTGACTTATCCCCCACTTTTGCCCTTGAAATCTCCCCTGTCACTGGTGAAAGCCAAAGACATCTCCCATCAAGACTATCATGTTGCTTGTGGACACCAAACACATCAGGTTCAGAAATAAGGTTGCATCATGTTTGATTTTGCACAAAATCAAACATGACACTAACTTTATTTCCAAAATGAGGCTTCATGATGGTTTGTGTGGGTACAAACTCACCCTTAGGGATTTGGGTTTCATTCATGCCCATGGAAACTGCGTGACAAATCCAAGCATTCCATTGATGCTCTCAAGTTTGAAGGAATCTATCATCATCTAAGATCTTTTTAATTTCAGTTCTTCTATCATGAACAGGGTCAAGCTCTTCAATTTTTTTGAGCATTCTAAATCTTAGCCCATTCAAAAAATCAACTTGAAAATCACTCAGATTCTTGCTATTGTTTGGTGGAGTAAATTATTTATTGTAATGGAAGCAAAAACCTCATCTATTTGTACCTTAAATTTTGGCTGATTTGCCACCCAAAAATGGTGAAAGTATCCTTTTAAAAATGTGTATTTTCAATTTTTTTTGGAATAAATGCATGGTGATTTTTTTGGAAATCAAACAGCTTGTAATTACTGAATTTTTGGAAAGCAGTATGCAGAAGCTAAAAAATGGCTTGCAAAAATGGTCATGGGAGATAATTTCAGCTTTTTCACATTATCCTTATTCAAGAAAACATTCATCTCACCTATTTTTTCTTCAATATTAAATTATCCATTGCAACCATCACTTTCCTGGTTTCTGGACCATATTAAATGGTAGGTGATTTTTTTGACAATTTATGAATCAAATATGGTGTATCCACTGAGCCTGGATGGGTGGTAAACTCCTGCTGGTCATGCAACAAGCTGGAGTTTACCACCTGAAAAAATGGGTTGATGGGACAAAAGTCAAGGGAGCCCAATCTTGTTGGGTCATCAACCTGACCTAGTTGTTGATAAACTGAAAGCAACAAGAAGCAATTTAGCTACAGTTGTGATCCTCATGACCAGCATGACCAATAGGATGGCCTCCTGTCAATGCCAAACTCTTGGCAGCTTAAGTTGAAAGCCGCCACGCCCCAGTTGATGGAACGCCCCCATTGGGTGACCACCTGACAAGCAGCGGTTGATTAACTGCCATGCAACTTTGAGAACCTGCCAACAGTGGCTTAAAAAAGCCACCCAGTTGACCACCTGACCAGACTTGGTTGATACACCATAAGAGGAAAAAAGGTGAATTGAAGAAGTAAATACTTGGAAGTGATCAAATGTGGTTAAATTATTTGAAAATCATACAGCTCTGAAAGAGATCAAAAATTAATCTGAGGAAAATCAAATTGAAACCAGGGAGAAATCAAGGGGATTCATGGGGGAAAATTAATGGAAAAGCAAAAGACACTTTTGATAAGTCCTGCAGAAACCAATTAGAAACACAGTGGAAAATTTGAAGAATCAAATGAGAATTCATTGGTCACTTTTGGAGAATTTAAGAGGAGTCTCAGAAGCAATCATGGATCAACTGTGTTTCCATCTTTGTGAACTCTACCAGAAAAAAAACAGAAATCATGGTGATTTCCTCTGGAAATTGATTATAAACTGTGAAGCAATTGGGGAAACCATCATGGTGAAGTGAAGTCTCTGGTCAGCCAGAGATGCCTGATTTTTCCTGGTGTGATCTATCAGTTGTGAATCTCAAGCCTGTCAGGATTTACTCAACCGTTTCAAGCCGATCTCCTATCCACCCATCCGCGCTCTCACGGACTTCATCCGTCACCTTTCCTGGGGCTCTCCCACCCACTTCCGCCTTTGGACAAGGGGTGAAGAGTGCCAACTACCTCCTGCGGACATCCGCGGCGGTTTGGTTCATTTCTCTTTCCCACCCTGTCTGCCCCCGGACAAGGGGTGGGTGATTCCGGTATTGTTGCGTGCGCCCCTCCACGGACGGAAGCGAGTGACCACATGATTTCCTTTTCTTTTTTTGCTCTATTTGTAGAATCCATTGTACATAGTCTAACAGGGCCTCCTGCCCATATAAGGAGGGGCTCTCCCCTGCCTTTTGGATTGATCATTGGAGCATGGAATCATCCAGCATGAAATCAGCACACCTTTGATCCTTGAGCCTCCATACTCAACCCTTTATCCCTGATCCTTATCACCAACCAATAGCCTTGCTGGTTGAAGAAAAATTCTGTCTGTTGGAATTTTTGAGTGTGTCATACCACTCCTTGATCCTTTTCTCTGAACATACTGGTCCTGATCCCTGATCACCTTTCTGGAGCCAATCACAATTGATTGAAGAGGTCTTATTAAGCTTAAGACCTGGAGTGTTATACCTCCCCTTAGCTTCTTTGGAGTTGCATTCTGCCAGCCTACTCTTGAGTCCCTTGAGAAGTGTTGAGGTTATCCTTGCTTCAAATCAGTTACTGTTTGTTTTAGAGCTTCTTGAACATTTTGCTTTTTCTTGTACAGCCACCCTCAGTTATCTGGTACCCTTCAAGCGCTTGATTGCGGAAAGTTGGGCAGGTTCATTGAGAACCTGGAGGTTCCTTAGGTTTGAGCTGATCATCCCCAATCTTCTGCTGACGACCAGAGTTATTAGCTTGTGGGATTTTTTTACATACAACAGCTTTTGTTCTTTGAACTCTAAGAAGAATTTAACTTCTTTTTTTCAAGTTTTTCCCTGCATAATCTTGTCTCAGATAGTGCTGTTTGGTTGCTACTGAACTATTATCATCCTTATCCTCTACTCCTTGATTCCTCATTTACCAGGTTCTGGACCTTGATCTCGGTTACATTTAAATATTTTTGTAACACTCAGGAGGGCAGCCTAAACAGCACCTTTCCCCTTTGCAGAACTGCCACGGCGTAGCACCGTTTGGAGTCTTACAGCGGATGCAGACATGTGCGGTGTGGAAGTCAAAGAGAGAATTCTCCTAAAATGGTTCCCAAGTTTGGAGGTTATTGATCCCTTGCGTCTATAAACCCTGAGTGTGACTGTTCACCCTTCAACCAAGAGATAGAGAGGTAGAGAATAAAGAGAGATGAGAATAAAAGTGCCTTCCAACTCAATGTGATCCTCTGTAATCCAATCCCCCCTTCTCCTCCTCCTCCATCAGGGTTAATGATGCGGTTTAAGTAACCTCCCCCTCAACCCTAAGCTAAGTACAACCAGAAGCAAGCAACAATAATGAAATACAACCCCTAAGTGCAGAACCCTAGCCCCAATCCTATCCTTCCATCCCATATCCCATACCCCATATTCCATCTGTATTGCCTGCCTGCCATTACATCCACCCGGTTTGTCCTTCTAATTATGCGGCCCTTGCACTGCGCCCAACTTGGAGCCCCTGGCGCATGTCCGCATCTGCCTGACGCGCCATTCCAGATATCCAAGGTACATCCGCGCAATCTGATCCACCCTGCGTCTCCGGATGCTGAGCCCGTCTGGACTGCTTCTGAGCCCGCAGAGCGGCTTGCTGCGGCAAAGCTGCACCCATTGCTGAGCGCGCCTACACTTCTGAGCCACCCGCTACTGCTGAGCACGCAGCTTGCAGACCATTTGAACTTGCGTCCCTAAGAGAACACCACATCCCCCCCCCAACTTGAGTTCTGTCCCCAGAGATCCACCACTATGTCACCTACCCCCGTCTATCCTAGTTTCCCCACCCTTCCCCTTTGCACCTCAAGTTCACACCAAAGAAAAACACCCCATCCACCCCACCTTCATCCAAACATGTCCTGCATTTATTTCAGCCAGAACGGCCTCTCTTGCCCTATCCTTCCGGGCCAATGTGCCTGTGTTCCGTGCCAAGCTGGAAACCGCCGCTGCTCCCTTTTGGATGGAATACCTTGCAACCTTCCTCAATGTTGCCCACGCAAGAGGACCCAGCGCGACTCCTTCATGGTCTTGAGCAACAAAAAGACCTCCGCCAATGAGTGGACCCCGCCCGTCTCACCTTGCACCAAACCCCAACACATTGCGCAAGAGCCATGACTTGGGCTCACCATTCTGTTGGGCTGGACCACCGCAGCGCCGGGACTTCTCGGACTTTGCCGCTTATTGGAATGCCTCCCACGAGTGGGCCTCATGGGTACAAATGAACATACCAGCAACAGACCCAAGAATATTCAACCGTCCGGCCGCGTCTCCCCCACCACCACCGCGTCCTCCTCTGCTGCCACCGTGTCCCCCCACTCCCCCAAGACCGGCTCCTCTGGCTCTAACTCCCTTGCTACCGTCTCCATCCCCAGTTCCCAGGTTGTCACCGGAACCCGCGCGCGCCAACTCCTGTGGTGATCAAGTTGTCACCAGAACTCGCGGCGGCTGCAACCCCTCCAGCCGCCACTCTTGAAATCCCAGAGATCCCCTTGATTCCTGCACTTCCCTTGGAAAGGTTTGACGGAATGGTAAACAATGCAGATGAGCTACTCTGGCGTTTTCTAGTGATCCCCCATGCGCACACCACTGATGCGCAACCCAAGGTTTTGGTGGCCTTCCAATCCCTGGCTGCGGAGGCTTGCACAGATGCAGAGGAAGTGATGAGTTCTTGGAAAAAATAAGCGGACTGCCCCCCCTTTCTTCCTATTTCTTCTTTCTTGTTTCCGCGCCTATTTTGCAAAGAAAAGAACTTTTGCCGCGCAGAGAAATAAGAACTGCAGGCAAGATCTGTGCTTTTAGAGTGATCCGAAAGAGTGAGGAGAATCTGCGCCACTGAGAGTATCCAGTGATAGCACCTGGACCACCCCAGACAAACTGCCATACAGTTACCCGTACCCATCTATGGAACAGATAGAGTACAAAGAAACCAGCTGCGCGCGCACATCCTTGAGAGAGAGAAAGAGAAAAAGTATCCACCCAAAACCATCCATACCTTCCATCTAAAAGATAGCCAAAAAAAAACCTCAAGAGATTTTTTTTAAGCACCAACCCGTTCCTAGCCCGTGCCTTCCTCTTTGACCCACATCCGTTTGGCTCCATGCGCTTTCCTAGTTCCCTGAATCATGCATTGGCAATTTTTCATGCGTTGGAATACAGAATGCGGGGCTTGTCCTTGCGTATGCGGAACCGGCATCCCGCCATGCCTGTACCTAAAAGAAACTCATATCCTAGCCAGAAATAATCCCAAAATCCAATCCAGAGGGAAGGAAATAAGGAAAAAAACATTCTGGGGTATCTATTTTTTCTGGCTGTGAAATGGGTAGAGCACCCCCTCACCAAATTCAATTATATCCCCTATTCATCCATTGTTCCCCCCCTCCCAGCTTGACCGCTGTCCCCAGCAGTCTGCAATTTTTCACTTTGCCAGACACAAACCACAAGCATGGGATTGTCCTTGAAAGGAGGATTTGTGTTGTTTTCCCCTTTGCTATCTGAACCAGCCTTAAGTCTTCCAGCAACTGCGCGTCCCGCGCTTTTTCCCCAATTCCCACATGCTCCCGGATTCTGAGACCTTCTTGACTGCTGCTGAGCCTGCAGCACTGCTTGCTGAGGCAAAGCTGCACCCATTGCTGAGCAGGCAGCGCGGAGCCCATTCCAAATTGCATCCATAAAAGAACACCACAGCAGGGGGCTCCAATATGGGCGCGGCGCAAGTGCCGCATCATGAGAAGGACAAACCAGGTGGACACAATGGCAGGCGGGCAATACAGATGGAATATGGGGTATGGGATATGGGATTTGGATTATGAGTTTGAAGGATAGGATTGGGGTTAGGTTTCTGTACTTAGGGTTTGTGTTCCATTATTCTTGCTTGCTTGCGGTTTTGCCTAGTTTAGGGTTGAGGGGGAGGTTACTTAAACCGCACCCTCAACCTGGATGTGGAGGGGGGATCTTATTGGATGGGATCACAGAGAAGATGGGAAGGATTGAAGGAACAAGGAACTAGGAACTCATCTTATTATTTTTTCTATCTCTCTCTCCCTCTATCTTTAACTCATTTAATCCAACATCCTTACAGACGCTTTGACCATTAACTCTCAAACTTGAGGACAACTAGGGGTTTTTCCACCCTCTTTGTTTCCACAATGCTACACAGTTTTGTGTTCCTACTTGCAGGGTCTCTGGTTCCCCAACAGAACAGCAAAGGTGGTTATATGTTGGGCAAAGCGGCGCATGGGGAATTTATATTTGCAGGAAGGCCAGCTATGGTGGCAGAGTACTCCTGTGCCGCTTGTGGTTGCAATGTCTAGGACAGACCAGGAGGTGATCCTTAGTTGTCTGCACAATAACCTAGGCCACTTGGGCAAGATTGAGATGCAGAGGAGGGTGAAGGCAAGGTTCTGGTGGCCAGGGGTCATGCATGCAGTAAGTGAACCGTTAAATTTGTGCAAGGCCTGCCAATGGTAGAGCTTGTGGTTTCCCAAGGAGTTTGTTCATCCTATGGGGGAGGATGTGTTTTTGGGGCAGATTTATCTTGACCTGGTCCACATAAAGGCAGGGAATTTTTTTTACTTGCCTGTTGACAAGAAAACTTGTTGGAATGGGTGGAGGCGCACCCTCTGGTAAAGGTATGTGAATGGGTAAAGTTGTGCAAAGCCTTCCAATGGCAGAGCTTGCAGTTGCCCAAGGAGGTTGTTCATCCTATGGGGGAGGACACCTTTTTTGCGCAGTTTTCTCTTGACCTGGTCCACATAAAGGCAGGGAAGTTTGGTTACTTGCTTTTTGCATGGAAAAACTGTCAGGATGGGCCCTGGCGCGTCCTCTGTTAAAGTTTTTGGCAGAGAAGGTTGCTCAGTTCTTGGAGGAAGACTGGTTTGCGCAGTATGGGTTTCCTTGGCTGATAATGGTGGATGGAGGTGCAGAGTTCCAGGGTTGGTTGATGGTTCTGGTTCAAAGTTGCAGGGATAAATTCAGCTGTGTGATGGATTACTATCTGGAGGGCACTGGGATGATTGAGCATGGGCATCAACCCATCAAGGACGCTATGGTTAAAATGTGCAGGGAGGATAGCAAGTGGTGGCAGGACACTGTTCTGGTGGTCCTCTTTGTGAAAAGGATCTCCATGAAGCAATTGAAGGGCTACTTGCCTTTCAAATTACTCTTTGGAAAGTGACCCATGCTCCCAGTGGAAATTGAGCTGCAGATGTTTCTGGGCATGGATTGGTGGAAGTTCAAGACCTCCGGGTAACCTTTGAAAGCACATGCTGAAAAACTCCTGAGGCGCAACAAGACACTGGCAAAGGCCGCAGAAAGGTTGAAGAAGACCTGGATGGAATTGGTCCGCTACTGGGACAAGCGCTGCTCCCACCATCTCTGGGATCCATTTCAAAAAGGGGACTTTGTTTTACTGTAAAATCAGAGTCTGGATTGTCAGTGGGGGAATCTTTTTTCTAACCAATAGAAAGGGCCATACTGCGTGGCTTCCAAGCTCAAGGGAGGCAGTCATCAGCTGGAGGAATTGGATGGGACTCCCCTTAAGTGTAAGGCTGCAGATTTGCACGTGAAAAATTTCTTTGGGAAAGTTTCCACCTCATTTTAAAATATTTCAGGGGATGGTGTTGATTCTGGTGACAGTTGCATGGATTTGGAAGATTGCAATGTTATGGCAGACTGGTGTTCTTTGTCTTCCAAGGAGCTGGCGCAGGAAATGCCACTTTGGTGTAGTAGGAGGCTGAAAAATTCTGGGGACAGCTGCCAAGCTGGGTGGGGGGTGCTAGCGCTGGGGGAGAAAGCCTGATTTGGTGAGGGGGTGTTCTAGCTGGTTCACAGCTGGAATGACTAGACACCCCAGAATGTTTGTTTCCTTAATTTTCTGATTTGATTGGTTTCTTGGATTTGTACTGGCTTTGGTTTATAATTGTTTTAGAAACATGGACGTGGTGCAAGCAAGGTCCATACAGGCAAGGAAAAGACCTGAAAGTGGTAGGCAGGACAGGGAACAGTGAAAAAAACCTCTCTTCTTTCTCTTTTATTTTCTTCTCCTTTTCTCTTCTTTCTGTGTCTGTTTCTCTATCTACAAGTGCGTACAGGTATGGATGGGGCGCAGCATGGGATAAGCTCAACTTGGTGAGATGGTGCTCTAGCTGTTCCACAGTTGGAATACCTAGACACCCCAGAATTTTTGTTTCCTCAATTCCCTTCCCCCCCATATGATTGGCGGGTGCTGGTTATTGGTTTTTGTGTTTTCTAAAGACTAGGGACTGGGAACTGTGTGGCAGTTTTTCTGGGGTGGTCCAGGGACCTCCCTGGAACTTTTTGGGACTTACAAAGGCTCAATGGGCTTAAGATGCTTCACCTGGCATTCATGGTTGCGCAATTGCGCTCAAAGCAGTTCAGGGCTTGGATTTTCTCTCTCTCTCACTTAGGTTGCAAGGCCGCTCTCACAGGATTTCTCAACTTATGAAGGAATCCGCATTCAACTGTGTATTTCTCAGGATAAGGGAAGTGCAAATACAAAATTTGAGGAGAAGGGAAGAGGGGGGCAATGCGCCTAAGCCATCTTCATCATGTCCACCATCTCCAACTGCAACAACATCAGTAGGGCCCAGAATGTTGCCAGGAGCTTGCTCCTGGCCTCTGAATATTGGGAACCAGGGGCTGAAATGAAGTCCTGTAAAAGCAAGGTTGACTGGTATGTGAAATTGTTGAAGTAGGCCACCAGGAGGGCCACCAAAATTGTAATCTCTGGGATTTTTGGTGGTCTTGGCAGAGGAGGGGCTGGAAGAGATGAAGGGGCCCCCAGTGGGCCGTTTGGGGGACCCGGTCCAGGCGTAGGCAATTAAAAGTTTACTACTGGAAACAGAAGATCCAGAGGCACAATTGGTGGGTTCAAGGCCCGCTCCTCCAAGTACAAAAAATACCTTGAGTTGGGATCCAAGGCTGCAGCAGGGGCAGTCTGAGGGGTTGAGTGAGGGGGCAGAGGTGGAGACGGCAGGGGAGCTGTGCATTGTCCAAACAGTTCATTGAGGAATGGGTCCCTTGAGCCTTGATTTATCCATACAAAATTGGCCCAGTACTGCAGGGCAACCCGTTTGGCCGCAAAATTGGGAAAATCATCCCTTTGGGGAGGCTCTGCGCAACTAAGAGCAGAGGCAGAGTCACAGCTATTGCACAAGGCTGCCTGGGGCAGAGCGCAATGAGAGGGAGAACCGGGTGGAGTCCACTAGTCCTCCAAGATGGTGATGTTTTCCAACACCACAATTTTGTTGAGAAGGTGGCCACAGCCAACCTGGGCTGTGTACACAAAAGCCGGTCAAATTTCACAAGATATGTCAAGGTAAGCAAAGTCTTAGATGACTCACAAGTCACCATAGAGCAACAGGGTATGGAAACAGACAGGATTGAACCAAAACCCAACATATGAATACCACTTGTGCATCAAGAAAATAGTGAATCAACCAACATATTGACCACAGAGAAATTTGATGGTGAGAGACTCAAGACCATCATTGATAGAAATGCTCTGAACTTAAGAAATCAATTTGAAGCACTGTATACTTTACAAACTGTAAGGAAAGTAAAATCAACAAATCTGATTAAGGAAAGGAAAAGAAAGCACAACATGCAAGGGTGGATAAAGCGGAAAAAGACAAAGAAAGAAAAGCTAGAAATATTAAAAGTAAGAAGGAAAGTAGAAACAAAAGCAGCATTCCTATAATTTTACTCAAGAAGAGTAGAGAGAAATGGATTTGTTCACACACAAAATGGGTGACACACTTGATATAAATAGATAGATAACATTGTTGTAATTCCTTTCTCTTCCACATGTAATTTCAGTTCATATCCTTTTACATTACACCACCAATCAAAGCTCATCCTTAACTTGTAGCCATTACTCAACGGTTAAGAAGAAGTTAATTTAGCATTAACTTAATAAATTATCAGTACCAATGCAATAACTAGATTCTCTTATCAACAACTACTCCTTTTTCTCAAATACCGTTGTGTAAAGTAAGAGGGAGAAACCCCCCTAGTTGACCCTAGTTCTGGAATCAATGGTCCTAGTGTCTGTAAGGATAAGGATTCTCTTTTTTTGAGATAGAGAGAGATTAATTTACTTTCTTTCCTTTTCTTTTTTTATCCTTCCCCAAAAGTGGTCTCCCCTCCTACAACCTTGGGTTGAGATCCCAGAATTCATTCCAACACTCTCAACCCTAACCTAAGTATAATTGTAATGACAGCCCAACAACAATAGAAAATAAACCCTAAAAAACAGAAACCTAGCCCAACCCTAACCCTTTCCCTTGCCCCAACCACCTTCAATCCCACCTAGCGTTACACACACCCCATTCATCCTTCTCATGACACAGCCCTCCGCCACGCCCTATGTGGAGCCCCCCGCGTTGTCTTTATCCACCCGGTGCGCCGCATTATTTCCTTCCCCACAGGTTGTCCTGTGCTTGCGCGTTCCTGGCCTGCTCCTTTAGCCCTGATTCCCCAGCTCTACCTCACCAAAATAGCCGCCCACAAACCTGGTTGGGCCAGCTCCATTGTTGGGTCCATAATTTCCAAGGGGGCCACGGCCTGCCACATCCAATCAAGCCCAAAGCACACCCGGTATGCTGAGCCCCATGGTGCCTACTTCTGAGCCTGCTGCAGCTACTTCTGAGACTGGGCGCATCTGGAATGCTAACCCTGACCTATAAAATTCTGAGCGCTCTGACCGCAGCACAGTTCCCAACCCAAGGCTATATAATGACACCCCATCCCCCCCCAACTTGAATTTTTTCCCCAGAGTTCTCCCAATTGCCACCTTGACCGTCTTTGCGCCCTCCCCATACCATCCAACCCCTTTCTTGTGCTCCTCCTCACACACTGTGAACGGCTCCTCTCATCCACCATGTCAGCTTGCTACTATTGCAGGGAAAGCTTCTGTAAGCCTCCTGGATGCCAAGACCCTTGCTATCCTTTAGCTACCAGAGGTGATAGAATAAATAATAAATATATTATTTAATAAATGCAGCAAAAATTGGTAAAATATTTTGATAAAGCTTATTTCAAGTTTAATTGGTTTGGATATGGTTTATTGTTATAAATCAATATAGATAAATTGATTATTAAATATTTTTATAGAGGGGCCACAATTATATTGGGGATCTTTAACACCTCTCTTCAGTGAATTCATTATGAAAAAACGTAGGCCTGGTTACTTTGAGCCCTGTGGTTTCAGGATATTTTTCCCAAAGATAATATGTATATAAAATACACAGTGGAGTGGCAGGGCTTTGTAACAAAGCAGCCACCACAGAGAAAGGATAATAAGACTCACTTTTATATTATTAAATCCTTTGAGTATCTTTTTGGGAGTTGCACTGATGGGTTAAACCTGTATACTGGGATTATAAGGTTTTTCAGCAGTTTAAATTGATAAAAGAGGGTTTGAGGATGGATGTTATCAATCAGAATAAAGCCAAAAATCACTTACTTATCGCTTATAAGTATTTGATTACCTTGGAAAAGTTTCTGGATGTAAATATAACTGGGTCTCTGGGTATCAATATCCTCTAAAGAGCTCTTTATTTTAATCTTTTGGAGTCCCAATATTTTCCTTCTGAGGGGTACAGGGACTCAGGGGGACAGACACTGGGGCTAGCAGGGTAACCAGTGGTAGCCTGTCACGTTTTCTTTGTGCTGTAACACAGGTAGCATCTAATTCCACATGTTATGTGAATTATTCTACTTTATAACTGATGTTTGGACGTGTGAATAACACTAATCTGTCCGTTTTATTTATTATTTAATTAATATCCTTAATAAATGTTCCCAGTAAGTTAATCATTATTTTAATAGACATTCCTTATATGGATATTCTGATGTTGGGTGAGTTCTCATTATGTATTAAATATTTGAATTAAAGTCATGATATTGATTTTACTCCTTTTTTTCAAAATTCAGTTGATTTACTAAAATAATTACTTAAAAATGTAAGTCATTGGTATTCATGTAATATTTTGAAATCATAAGTTTTCTTAGTATTTCAAGAAAATGCTGATGTCTAGAAATTCTCATTATATGATTTTAAAGTATTTTAATATATTTTTGGAAGTAGTCATTATCTAATTTTTGACATTTTTGGTACTTTGAGTTATATTTAATAAAAAATACATATAAAGGTTATTTAAGTATTTTTATATAATTTTATGTATTTTTAGACTATCTACTATCCACAGGAATATTTATTACATATGTATAATGTTCCCATGTAGGTTGTAGCATGTTTACATGGTACCTAGGTTTCTCAGGCCGCCTGTCAATTTGTGAACCCATAGTCCCGCGGCTGCGTACTTTTCAGAGGCCCGGGGATGCGTACATGACTTTGACATAGTGACAGAGCTGTAGCTCAGCCGCATGCGGGTGCATTGGCTTCTGAGGATGCGTGCGCGAATTGTGACAGAACACATTTCTGTCTGTAACTCCTAAAATATACACAACACCTCAATTCTGACTGAATTTTAGGTTTGAAACCTATACCTGACAAATAATTTGAAATATTTAATTGGCCAAAAAGTTCAATAGTGGTACCGTGGTATTTTGGTCTTTCTTTCCTTAATTATTTAAAAATATAAGGAGTTGGATTTCAAGGATGGGGTCAGTGAGTGACCCTACCAAATTTTGGGTGGAGAATCTACGTTTTTGATAATATTTATGGTTTTTGTTCTCCTTCTAAGGTTAATTTTATTATTTTTATTTTCATGTTATTTCTGTTGATTTTACAGCTTGCTCTGCAATAGTAGCTAGCTGACAGCTGCAAAAGTAACAAAAACATCATAAATAAAATAATATTAAAATTAACCTAAGAAGGAGAAGGAAAAACATAAAACTTATTGCATAAATGGATTCACCACCCAAAATTAGGTAGGGTCAGTCACTGACCCCACCCTTGAAATCCAACTGCTTATATTTTTAAATAATTGAGGAAAGAAAGACCAAAATTCCACGGCACTACTATGGTACTTTTTTGGCCAATTAAATATTTCACATTCATTGTCATGTATAGGTTTCACACCCAAAATTTTGTCAGAATTGAGGTGTTGTGTATGTTTTGGGAGTTACAGATGGAAATGTGTTCTGTCACAATTCCCGCATGCAGCCGCAGCAGCCAATACACCCGCGCCCAGCTGAGCTATAGAACTGTTACCCTTTCAAGCCATGTACGCAGCCCCGGTGTGGTGACCAAATCTGGAAACCCTGGACCAGATGCAGAAAATTCAAACATTTTTTTTACGATTCTTTTATTTAGGTGTCATCTGAGAAAAAAAAAATCCACTCTATTTGTAGAATCACTTGTACATAGTCTAACAGGGCCTCCTGCCCATATAAGGAGGGGCTCTCCCCTGCCTTTTGGGAGGGGTATCATATGGCACCTTACCAGAGAGTAACATCATCACTACCATCTTGAAATATATTATCTGTGGGGTCTCATTCCCCCTTATCTTAGAACTGAATTCTGGGTATATCCATGATTTCCCCTTGATCCTTGAGCCTCCATACTCAAAATCCTGATCTTTGATCTTTATCACCAACCAATAGCCTTGCTGGTTGAAGAAGAATTTGACTGATTGAATTCTTGAGTGTGTTACACCACTCCTGATCCCTTTATCCAACCATACAGGTCCTGATCATCCTTTAATTATCTTTCGGGAACCGGTCACCTTTTACTGAAGAAATTTTATTAAGCTTAAAACCTGGAGTGTTAAACCTCCCTTTATTTCTTTTGAAGTTGAATTCTGCCACCCTACTCTTGAGTCCCTTGAGGAGTGTTGGGTTATTCTTGTTTGAATCAGTTATTTTTTTGCTTCTAGAGCTTCTTCAAACAATTAGCTTTGTCTTGTGCAGCCACCCACAGTTATCTGGTACCCTTCAAGCGCTTTATTGCAGAGAAGTTGGCAGGTTCATTGAGAACCTGGAGGTTAATTGGTATTGAGTTGATCTTTCCTAAGCTTCTTCTGACAACCAGATCTATTAGCTTGTGGGCATTGTTACTTATAATTGCCTTGTCTTGTTGAACTCTGAACAATACTTTACTTCTTATATTCAAGTTTTCCCCAGCATCATCTTGCCTCAGATAGTGTTGTTTCCCAGCTACCGACTACTATCATCTTTATCCTCTTAAATTTGGTCCCTTGTTTACCAGGTTCTGGATTTTGATCTTGGTTAAATTTAAATATTTTTGTAACACTCAGGAGGGCAGCCTAAACAGCACCTTTCCCCTCCACAGAACTGCCACGGCCTAGCACTGTTTGGAGTCTTACACCAGGCCTCTGACAAGTATGCAGCCGCGGGACTACAAGTTGACAAAGTGAAAAGCAGCCTGAGAAACCTAGTTACCATGTAAACATGCTACAACCTACATGGAAACATTCTACATATGTAATAAATGTTCCTGTGGATTTTAGATAGTCTAAAAATACATAAAAGTATTTAAAAATACATAAATAAACTTTATACGTATTTTCTATTGAATATAATTTAAAATACCAAAAATGTCCAAAATGGGATAATGACTATTTCTAAAAATATATTAAAAATACTTTAATATAAAATTATGAGAACTAAAAGACATCAGTATTTTTGTGACATACTAAGAAAAATAATTATGTACAAATATTACATAAATACTCAGGACTGATTTTTTTAAATAATTATTTTTAGTAAATCAACTAAAATTCAAAAATAAGGAGTAAAATCAATGACATGAATTTACTTCAATTATTTAATAAATAATTAGAACTCACCTGAAATCAGACTATTTGTAGGAATTTCTATTAAAATAATTATTAACTCACTGGGAACATTTACTAAGGATAATTGATTAAACAATAAATAATATGGACAGATTAGTGTTATTCACACGTCCAAACATCAATTAGAAGGTAGAATAATTCCCATACCCTGCGGAATTAGATGCTACGCGTGCTACAGAACCAATAACACATGACCAAATGCCACTGGTTTCCCTGCTAGCCTCAGTTTCCGTCCCTTTGAGGGGTCACCCAAGGCGCAAGGGACCCGCGCATCAAGGAGATACTTAGACAAAGCGTGGCTCCCCCTCCGGCGCCTCCTTCAAACCCACGGCCTACTCCTGCTCTGGCACTGGAGCCCATCCCTAGGTAGTCATTGTAAATGGAAAAAAGGCCCGCAACCCCGCAGGTCACTCCCCCGCCACCACAGTCCCTGATTGTGATTTCATCTTTGCCTCCTCCAGGACCAAGCCCCCCAAGCAGTCCTCCAGAAGTCCCCTCCTTGCCGCCTGCCTCCCTTCTGCCAACCCCGCCCAAGATCCCAGAGATCCCCACCATGATGGCCCTCTCAGGGGCCAACTTCAAGAACTTTTCTGAATGTTTAACCTTGATGTTGCAGAATTTCCGTGTGGCTCCCATCCCTCAATCCTTGGAATCCCAACGCAAGCTCCTGGCATCATCACAGGCAGAAATTGAGGAAATGATGAGAATTGCTTAGACGCCTTTCCTCCCTTCCCTCTTCTCCTCTCTCTATTCTTTGTATCTTCTCCTTTATTAGCTCTTAAATAAATACATGTTTCCTGAGCATGCATTCCTTCTTAAGCTAGTAGTCCTGGGAGAAAAACACCCTGCCCTGAGTGAGTGAGTGAGAAAATCTGAGTCCTGCTTTTCCCAATGCGCCCTTGCGCGACTGCAAATCCTTCCACCCTGCTTGATCCTGTGTCTTTGTGAGTGTCTGAGAGCTCCGTGAGGTACCTGGACAGCCCCAGAAAAACTGCCACAAATTTCCCCCGTACATGTCCTAAAAAATAAAACAAACAAGCCACCAGCCCCCGCTCAAAACCACCGGAGAGAGAAATACAATAAGGGAACGGACATTCTAGGGTTCCTAGTGTAAAGTTTTTGACATTTCAGCCTGACCAAGTGAAAGACGCAACCACAATGACTCTCAAAACTAACTTCACATGCTCAACATTGACTATAGTAGTAGATTAGGTTTGAACCAAGAGCTTGTACCCAACATCTATTTCTAGCCCTGATTTACATCTCTTTCTCTTTTCCTCACTCATTCTTGTGTCCTTCATTCCTCTTTCACCCTACCCACCTAATTAATTCCCTTTCTCCATCTTGTGTCAAGGCTCCTTTGGTACCAAGACCTGAACCTCAACCTTGACACTTGCTGGTGTCTCTTTACAGGTTACGAGCCCAGGATAACTACCAGCTGCAGGTTCAATGGGACAATGAGCTTAAAATTGATCAAAGATTAAATCAAGTACCCATTGTGGCTTCCCCATCTAATCTCTCAGATTGGAACAAACACTTTCCACCACCATCACCAGCTAATACTACCTTAAGCCATAGTTTTTTGTCAGATTTTGATTCCTGATCCTCAACTGGACAAATTGTCAGAGACCTACTCACAGGGGAAACCTGAAATGTCCCCGTTGCTTCAACCCCCCTCATGGTTGAATCAATGGACTCTTGTGGTCTCCACTGTGAAAAATTAGTTGGTTCCAACAAATTTGCAAGCTGGAAAAATAACATCATCACCGCCCTTGGATACAAAGACTTGGACTCCTTAGTTCTGGAAATTCCCCAGGGAGACATCCCGGATCTTAAGCTCAAAAAGAAACTTGCAACCACATTCATAAGACTACACCTTGACCATCAGAACTTCACCCAATTTGTCAAAAAACCCACTGTTTACAAACCCAAGGAGCTATGGGATTCAATCTGCAACCACTACGCCACCAAACCACTGGAGAACGTAGTCAATCTAATTGAAAAACTATACAATATCCCTTTTGCTGATGGAAACCTTCAAGAATCCATCAATCATTTCCAGGAAAACTTCAAACTTCTTTTAGAAGTCTCCCTTGACAACCTTGACCCTTCCACCATTGAAACCATATGGGAAATCATCATCTTAAAAATTCTTCCCTCCTCATTCTCAGTCATGCAAACTCTTCAACTTTCCCAATATAAAGGGAAACAAGTCAAGATCCCAATGGACACCTTCCTCAGTGAACTTGAACTTGAAATCCAACAGCAATACAAATCCAATACAAATCATCAAGCCTCTGCTTTCAATGTTTCCAAGACACAATCAACTGGGAACTCCTATAACAGAAATCAAAGCCAAAAACAAATTCAAATCTGTGAAAATGGAGTGCACAATCCAAACACCTCCCATACTCCCAAACAGTGTCATCAGCTTCACCGCAAACTTTGCATTGCTTACCATCAAGCTGCCTTAAGCAAACCCCAGAGCAAAACAACTCCTGGAAAAGCTTTCCTCAGTCATGAGAAGATTGACCCGGATGTCATCATCCTTGACAGTGGTGCATTGGGACACTTTCTTAAGCGCTGCAAATATTTTTTTGAATTTTGGGAATCATCATCCACCCTCTACACTGCAAATAGTGCCCCCTTGAAGTTTGTGGGTTATGGCAAAGCTGTGATTCCCTTAACAACTGGAATACTTGAAATTCCCAATGCAAAATATGTCCCCAAGCTATCTAACTCACTCATTGCCATGGCCCCCTACATTGAGGGAGGGTATTCCATCATTCCAAACCCCTCAGGATTCAAATGCGTCAAGAAAAACCATGACCTTATGTCCGGCAAAATAATTGATGAAGTCTTAACCCTCAATGTGTCTCAACCCCAAGCATTTGCCACTCTTTCAAACCTGGACCTACACCGGTCCCTTGGTTACCCTAATCTTAAATACCTAAAAACCATTTTTCCAAATTGATGAATTAATTAACTTCAATTCCCCAATTGCCTAGTGTCTAAAATGACCAAGACTCCATTCCCTGGCCAATTCCCTACCCCTTCCAAGCCTCTCAAATGCGTTCACATGGATGTATGCGGACACATTTCCCCCACCTCAAAAGGGGGTAACCACTACTTCCTTAAATTAGTTGATGGGTTTAGTCAATTTGCTTTCATCTATCCAATTTGGATTAAGTCAGACCCCTATGATTGCTTCCTCTCCTTCCTCAAAGGGGCTGAACAATCCTCCGGTCATAAAGTAAAATCTGTAGTTTCAAATAATGTAGGGGAATTTGTCAACCATCTTTTCAGAAAACTCTTCCAAAATGAAGGCATTAAACACTTCACCACCTCACCCTACACCCCTCAGGAAAATTCTTCTGCTGAGAGAGGAAATTGCACAACAATTGAGAAGGCCAGAATCTTCCTCTCCACCAGTCAAATTCCCCTTGAATTCTGGGGGGAAACCGTCTCAATGGCTGTGTTCTTGGAAAATAGGACTCCTCACTCATCTCTTGATCTCATTACCCTCTTTGAAAAATGGACTGGAAACCCACCCAAACTGGAAAACCTAGCTCCTTTTGGCTCCAAGTTAATCCTGTACCTAGAAAAGAAGTGGCAAAATTCAAAATTTGCTCCTCCAGGATTAGAAGGGGTTCTCCTTGGTTTCAACTCAAGTCACCATTCCTACAAGATCTGGATGCCAACCTTGGACAAGGTCCTATGGTCCCATCACATCAAGCTCATCCCCAACTGCTTCCCATTCAAAGAAAAATCCAGCCCAAACAACTCTGCCTTGCAGCCAACCTTTTCCTGGGACTCTGACTCTCACACTCTCCCTTCCTTCCCTGAAATTGATAATCCAATACCTCTTTCTTCACTCATTCTAGAGAACCCAACCAAAACAATTGAAACTATTGTAGAGGCTTCCTCTGTCAATGACCCTTCCACTGCATCCACCAACCCTCCTACGTCAATGTCCAAACACTATGCATATGTCCAATGGTATGAGAAAGCCTCTAAGGAAGTGAGCTCAGCTATCTCCTTGGACCAAATTCTTCCCACTAGAAGAAGACCTTGAGAAAATCTCATCACCTCCAAACCAACCTACAACCACAATCCAAAGACAATCTTGGAAGCAAATAGGTCTCCCAATTGGCCCGGTTGGAAGCAAGCCATAGACACTGAATAGGATAATTGCAAGCGCCACAAAGTATGGGAAATAGTTCCTAAACCTGCCAACGTCAAAGAACTTGACACCACCTGGGTCCTCAAAACCAAGCTTGATGCAAACGGGGACTTCATCAAAAATAAAGCCCGGCTGTGTGCCTGGGGCTTCTGAAAAGTAGAAGGAATAGACTATGATGAGACTTATGCTCCCACTGGTTGACTCTCCTCACTCCAAATCCTTCTAAGTCTTGTTTCCTCATTTGACTGTTGATGTTTTATATGCTTTCATCCTCATTTTCAGCCCTGTCATTGTGTTTCCTCCATATTTTTATTTGTTTGTTTCACACCAAGTGTTCTGCATCCTGCTTGTCTCTGAGCGTCTTATTGTAGTTCATTCATCTTTACCTTCACCTGTCCTGTCACCTGTCATGCACGCCAGAAGAACATCTCACCCGTGGCTATACAGCAACTACTCAACTCCAGCGACTACACAACTCACTTAAGAGACGAGCAAGCATCTCACGATCAATGTCCAAACACTCAGACTCGACCAACTCCTTGAACACGACTTCAATCACCGAACAATCAGGACCTGAAGACTGAATCAAAGGAGTCAACTCAACAGTCCTCCAAACCAATCAACCATCAGTCTCTGAACTATTCCTTGGTCCAATCAGTCTATGTCAAATCCTCAACAACTGCTCTGCTCTACTCAATCTCATTAGAGGTCATCATCTAACCTGTAGAGCAATCAGTTACTGTTTGTGTTCCTCACAATTTCTTTCTTTATGTTTTCACTCTGTTTGTTTCTGAGTTTCTAACCTGATATTGTGATCTGAAATAAATTAGCCTGGTCTAGGTTTTCCAATTCACTTAAACTTTTACACGGTTAAAACCCAAAAATGGATCACCCCAGCTCAACCGGCAGGAATTGAATTACAGAAACACCTGGACCAGGAGGAGGAGGAGAAGGAAACTTTAAGGCACTGGCACTGAAGTCTCTCATGGAATCCACGCCACTACTGACAGAAACAAACTACTCAATCTGGCAAAAGAAGATGGAACGCCTATTCAAAATGCGTGGAATCCTTGACCTTATCAACTCAAGTGACCCCTATACGGAAATTCCCGAAGACAATGAGATGGCGGGATACATCATGTCAAAATTGGATCCTGCAACTCACACCAATATCATCAACTCTGAAAATGAAGACTCGACAAGGCTGATCTGGCTGGCCACAAAGAATCATTTCGCCTCCAGTCAAGCTGCCAATCGGGCTCAAACATTCTTCAACTTCCTATACCTGGCATTTAACCAAAATGACATAGAAAGCTTCTTAACCTCTGTAAGATCCCATCTAGGAAAACTTGATGAAGTTGGTATTGAACTACCGTCCAAAATCCTTAGCTACCTAGTCCTATTCAAGCTACCCGAGTCACTCAAGGCCATACGGTCCCAAATCATGCATTCGGGTCTTCAACTCTCAGTTTCCATGGTACTTGACCATCTTGTCCAACACAAGAATGAAGTCCAGGCCAAACTCCCCGAGACAACAGACACCAATTCTGCGCTGTATCACTCCAGCTATCAAAAGGACTCAAACTACCCAAGATGCCTGGACGGGAAACACAATCCTGCGGTTAAGTCTCATTCTCAGTCCTCCTGCTGGGTTGAGTTCGCTGAACTAAAACCTGACAACCCACCTAACAAAGCAAGACGGGGACAAAAGAAGAAATCACAGGAAGAGTCTCACTTCTATAGCTTCTACTGCGCAGATGGCAAAGCAAAGTCGGACCCTGAAGACTGATACATTCTTGATAGTGGATGCTTGATTCACATGTTTCAAAGCAAGGAACTCTTCACCTCTCTGGCTTAACAGACAGGCAATGACACCATCAAAACTGGAAAAAGAGGAGAAGGCCTGATCATCAAAGATCTTGGCACGACAGAAATCTCGGATCAAGGCAAACGTATACGTTTCGACAACGCAGCCTGAGTTCCTGAAGATACTTTCAATCTTATCTCCATAGGAGCTCTGCTGAACAAAGGATGCTTACTACGAGTCAATATCAAGACGGAACCCTCCACTTTTTCACTCAGCCTCAAGGGCAAGTTGCTTCTATCTGGTATCATACAGAACAATTTACTTCTCATCAAGTTTGGGGCCGCGAACCAATCACGGCCTCTCATGTGCTACCTAACTCAATCCGACTTAACTGATCTTCACAAAAAACTTGTTCATGCAAGCATCAAACGCATGCAAAAACACTTAGGTCACATTATCACCAGAACTCTAGCCAGCAACTTCGAATGTCTAGCATGCAGCAAAGCGAAGATATCCAAACATCCCTTCAACAGCACTCAAGCTCCAGCCTCAAGGGTTTTTGACCGGCTTCATCTGGATTTGATGGGGCCCCTGAATCTAACCAGCAAAGGAGGGATGCGATTCGCTCTCACAATCGTTGATAACAAGTCAGGGTATCTTGCTTCGTTTCCACTCCCTTCAAAAGACGCTGCCTCCAATGTTATCAAATTTGTCATTGAAAATGAGGCCAAGAAACTACTTAGATATCCCTCCGAAGTCATCTCTGACGGAGGAGGAGAATTTGTGAATGAAGGTCTGAAACAATTCTTCAAATCCAAGGCAATTCAGCACATCATCACTGAACCGTACCACTCTCAGCACAATGGAAAGGCAGAACGGGCCAATCGCACAATTATGGAGTCAGTTTGCTCCGTGTTCAGCTCCACTTCAATTCCAAAGAACTATTGGCACGTTGTTATACAAAGCTGCTGCTTTGCTCTCAACCAAATCCCTTTTGAAAAAGGCGGGGAGACGCCGTGGAAGATGCTTCAAAGGACCGACTTACCCTCAAACTATCTACAGCCCGTAGGTTCTTCAGTAATCTATCTACTCAGCAACTCCAAGATCCCGTCAAAACTAAGTGAAAAAGGAGACGAGGGGATTCTTCTTGGTTACAACCCTCAACTTTTCTCTTACAAAATTCTGTCAAGAAGCGGAAGGATCATTGAGATAAAACATGTCAAATTCATGAACAAAGAGCCAGCTATTGACCTCGAACCTCCTACAAACAAGCATGCAGCCAAAGGTACAACTCACCCAACTCAGAATGAGGGTCTCAAGGGTTTGGAAGCAGGTACTGATGGATCAGTCGTAGAACTCAAAGAAGATATCAAACCTTCCACTGAATCCACCACTGAATCAGACCTGTCTGAATCTGACAGCTCAAACACAGAAGTTCTTGCAACCCTCAAACCATATCTGCGCAATCGTAGTCAGCTCAGGCCTCCCCAAAGATATGGGTACTATCACTCTGATGTGCCAAAGAACATTCACAAAGCACTCAAAGATCCAACCTGGGTACCTCCTGTCAACAAAGAACTCGGCACAATAGAGGAACTAGGAGTCTGGGAAGACGCCAATGAATCAGAAGTCACTAATCCCCTTGACACCACCTGGGCCTTCCAATGCAAACAAGACTTGCACACTGGTGACACCACTCTCAAGGCTCGCGTCTGTGTTCAGGGATTCAACCAACGATTTGGCATTGACTACTTTGATACATTTGCTCCCACAGGTAAGGTGGCCTCGTTACAAGCCTTACTATGCTACTCTGTGGATAGAAAGCTTAATATTCTTCAATTTGATGTAAAAGGAGCCTTCCTTCACGCTCCGCTGAGCACGGACGTTTACATCAAAACTCCAGCTGGATCAAAGCAAACTGCCAAATACCTCAAGCTGAAGAAATCTCTGTACGGGCTGAAACAAGCACCGCTAAACTGGTATGAAACCTTGAGTGAGTGGATCAAGGAAAACGGCTTCAAGGAGAGTGACAGCAATCCATGTCTCTATCTCCACAAAGACCAAATTACGGATCTCTTCTTTCATGTAGATGATCTTATTGTGGTGGGGAACACCAATGACTTCAAAAAACGGTTCCTCACAAAATTCAAGGATTCCTCAGCGCACAATGTTGACACTCTACTTGGAATGAAGGTTGAACTCACTCCCAATTCAATCAGTCTTTCACTTCCCAATCACATCAAGAAAGGACTGGAGGAAATGAACCATCTTGATGCAAAGCCACTGAACAATCCATGTACCTCTGGACTCCAACTGAAGCCAGCAACATCTGAAGAAATAGAAGAATTTGAGAAGCTTGGGAAGAACTACAGGTCCCCGATAGGTAGGCTGAACTTCATTGCGAATCTGGCAAGACCCAACATTAGCTTCGCAGTCTCAAATCTCGCTTGATTCTGCAAAAAACCTGGAATCACCCATTGGAAAGAAGTGATCCATGTATGGCGGTACTTACTCAAAACAATTGACTTCAAACTTGAATTTCAATCAAAGTCCATTGCGAATCATCTTGTCACCTACAGTGATGCAACCTGCGGCAATGATCCGGTCACCAGACTCTCCCAAAATGGCTTCATCTCACTCTTCAAAGGATGTCCTATCTACTGGACCATTAGGAAACAACAAAGCATAGCTCTATCCTCAACAGAATCAGAATGCAATGCACTCTCAGCTAGCCACCTTGAAGGTTGTTGGCTTCATCATCTCATAACAGAAATCTGGAGGACCTCTTCACTTGGACCCCCAATGCATCTTGTTGACAACAAGGGTCTCATTGATAAAATCAAGAATTTTGGATGTAAATCACATACAAAGTACATTGATATCAAGCTCAAAAGCATCAGGAATGACTGGAATGATGGTGTAATTAACGTCAAACTCATTTCCTGCCACAACATGTTGGCAGATCCACTAACCAAACCAGCAAATCCTGCTTCCGTACTCAGACTCACAAGGTATGTAGGGAGCTGAGCTCTTTGGACGTTGAGTTGAGCCGGCGTGTTGATGTTTTATATGCTTTCATCCTCATTGTCAGCCCTGTCATTTTGTTTCCTCCATATTTTTATTTGTTTGTTTCACACCAAGTGTTCTGCATCCTGCTTGTCTCTGAGCGTCTTATTGTAGTTCATTCATCTGTACCTTCACCTGTCCCGTCACCTGTCATGCACGCCAGAAGAACATCTCACCCGCGGCTATACAGCAACTACTCAACTCCAGCAACTACACAACTCACTTAAGAGACAAGCAAGCATCTCACAATCAATGTCTGAATACTCAGACTCGACCAACTCCTTGAACACGACTTTGATCACCAAAAAATCAGGACCTGAAGACTGAATCAAAGGAGTCAACTCAACAGTCCTCCAAACCAATCAACCATCAGTCTCTGAACTATTCCTCGGTAGGATCAGTCTACGTCAAATCCTCAACAACTGCTCTGCTCTACTCAATCTCATTAGAGGTCATCCTCTAACCTGCAGAGAAATCAGTTACTGTTTGTGTTCCTCACAATTTCTTTCTTTATGTTTTCACTCTGTTTGTGTCTGAGTTTCTAACCTGATATTTTGATCTGAAATAAATTAGTCTGGTCTAGGTTTTCCAATTCACTTAAACTTTTACATTGACCTCTTGCTCCATCAAATGGACGTGATATGTGCTTTCTTCAATGGAATTCCCAACAAAGAAATCTTCATCAAGGCCCCGGAAGGTTTGGACATCCCTGTTCCCCCAGGATATGGGATCCAACTTCTGAAGTCCCTCTATGGCCTCAAACAAATCCCCAGGTTCTGGTATTCCACTCTATCCAATTTCTGCAAGACACTTGATTTCCAATCCTTTAAAATGGATCCCTGCCTCTTCATCCACAATTACACCAAAAAACTCTGCCTTGTTTATGTTCATGTTGACAATCTCATCATTGGCCAATCTGAACAAGATGTCCAAGACTTCAAATCACAAATGAAGACTAGGCTCAAAATGGAAGACTTAGGTGAATGTGAATGGGTCCTGGGGATGCGCGTCACTTGAGATTGAAAATTATGCACCATCACCTTGACCCAGGACTGGTACATTGAGGAAATGCTCTGCAAATTCAGAATGGCTGATTAAAAGCCCACTTCCACTCTCCTTCCCCAGAAAGTGGGCAAGATCCCTGTCTCTGACACGCCAGTTGATGAAAACTTCAGCTACTGTTGAGGAGTGGGGCTTCTGAAATACCTTGTTCAATGTACCAGACCAGACCCAACTTTCAGCTTGAGCTACTTATCTCAATTCCTGAATTCTCACACAATCACCCACCAAAGACAATTCCTCCACCTGCTCCAATACCTCAAACGCACAAAGACCCACAGTATCACCTTGGGCGGCCAATTGGACTCAGCTTTAAAGCTGGTCGCGTACTGTGATTTTGATCATGCATCCAGTAGTGATTAGCAATCTTTCACCCGCAGCACTCTCATGCCGAATGGCCCCATCATATGGCAATTCTCAAAACAGGCCATTTTAACC
Source organism: Puccinia polysora (assembly GCA_025617555.3). NCBI lineage: Eukaryota > Fungi > Basidiomycota > Pucciniomycetes > Pucciniales > Pucciniaceae > Puccinia > Puccinia polysora. Next base: position 1,491,942 of record CM062639.1, read on the forward strand.
TTATCTACAACTGAGGCAGAACATCAATCATGTTCCAAATCTGGACAAGATCTACTGTGGGCCTCTCAGCTTCTTTCCATCCTCTCTGTTCCTTTCAAACAAATTTATCACTCATCCACCCTCTACTGCAACAACCAGGGAGCAATTGCTCTTCTGTAAAACCCTCTTCATCAACATCAAACCTGTCACATTGATGTTTTCTTGCACTGGATTTGCCAACACATTTCCAACAAAGATTTTTTTCTCTCTTACATTCCCACAAATGACAACTTGGAAAATTTGATGACCAAAATCCTAACTCCCCACCTCCACAACAAATTTCTGAAGGAACTTTGGATTTTTCCCCTCTCTACAACTTATCAAGCAAGGGGTGTGTAAAGTTTTTTACATGTCAGCCTGACCAAGTGAAAGACGCAACCGCGACTACTCCCAAACCTAACTTCAAATTATCAACCTTGATTAAAGTAGTAGATTATTTTTGAACCAAGAGCTTTCACCCAATGTCTATTTCTAGCCCTGCTGTACATTGCTTTCTCTTTTCCTCACTCATTTTTGTGTCCTTCATTCCTCTTTCACCATACCCACCTAGGTACTTTCCTTTTCTCCATCTTGTGTCAAGTCTCCTTTGGTCCCAAGACCTGAACCTCAAACTTGACACTTGCTGGTGTCTCTTTATACCTAGTCATTCCAGCTGTGAACCGGCTAGGACACCCCCTCACCAAATCAATTTTTTCCAGCTATTTTCCTGACCATACTTCTGCACCCATAAAAAATTACACCCATTGGTAGGAAAGTATCAGATAAAGAGAAAAAGAGAAACAAACCCAGACCAAAAAAGGAAAAAGAAAGGAAAGAGAGAGATTTTTTTTGCAGCGCTCTGCTCCTCATCCTGCGTTGCATTCCGCCATTTGTTTCAGGGCTTGTCCTTGTTTATATTTAAACAGAATTGTGCCGCGCCCGCATCCCTGAAATATTGTAAACCAAATCCAGTACCAATCCAAGAACCCAATCCAATCAAAGAGAAGTAAGGAGACAAACATTCTGGGGTTTCTAGTTGTTTGGGCTAGAGCACCCCCTCACCAGATCAGGCTTTCCCTTCCTTCCTAGTACCCCCCCCCCGGCTTGGCAGATGTCCCCAGCAGTTTGCAGCCATCTACTCCGCCGGAGCAGCGCATTGTGGTAGTCCAAACCTGTCCTATAACCATAAAACTCACTTTTCCAAAGTAAAAACAGCTCAAAATATCAAATTAACCTCAGAAATAGATTCTAAATCAGAAATAACCCATAGTCACTCAGCCAAAGTATCCCGCTATCTCTCATGGATTAGAAGATACATCCCAAAAAACCTCCAACTGTGGCAAACTCATACCCAACCAGGTTTCACAGCTCTGTGGAAGGCATGAAGACATATCTTGGAAACCCTCAATTACATACCAGTAACAGCTTACCCTCAGCACCAGGACCATACACAAACCCTGTCACCCCAACCAGAAGATACCAATAGTTCAGCTCCTGTCACCTCACCCAAAATACAAGAGAATATACATACAGAAGGCTGTGCAGAAGTATACAGGAACATTATAGGCAGGAGGAAATGAAACCATTCTCAACCAGAACCAAACAAACAAGCAAATATACATACAAAAAGCTGTGAAGAAGTATACAGGAGCAATATAGGCAGGGATAAATGGAACCAGTCTCAACCAGAACCAAATAAACAAGCAAATATACATACATAAAGCTGTGAAGAAGTATACAGGAGTATTATAGGCAGGGGAAAGTGGAACCATTCTCAACCAGAACCAAACAAACTACCAGTAACAACCCACCCCAGCACCACACAGCAATTTATGCAGCCAGTAGCATGGGATACCAAACAAAGTACCAGTACCAATGACCCCCAGCAGCACACAGAAATTTTTGCAGTGAGAAGCATGTGATAGCAAACAAACCACCAGTAAAAGTACCGCAGGGCTACCCAGCAACATATGCAGGAAGCCAGAACCATGCATTAACAACAACCACAGCACCACACAGCAATTTATGCAGCCAGTAGCATGTGATTCCAAACAAACTACCAGTACAAGTACCACAGGCCTACCCAGAAATATATGCAGGCATTCAAGATCATGCAGCACCAAATAAACCACCAGTGAATGCACAGAAATACATGCAGGAAGGACAGTCAGTACCAAATAAGCAACCAGCACCAGACCAACCTTATCAGCACCTCACAGCAATTTATGCAAGGTTGTGCAGGCATGAAAAACCTGTACAATCTTTCTCAACCAGCGTAATTGCCTCAGTTTCATGCAGTTTCTTTTGTCCAACCAGAAGAATTTCCTCAGTTTCATGCAGTTTCTTTTTACAACCACCTAAAATTTCTCATGTACTTGTATCCCACTGTGACAAGGGAAGCCCCAGGGCACCCCCAGGGGAAGCCCTGAGCATCCCCTGAGGACCAGATTTTCTATTTAAGGAGTTACTCTCTGCCCTTCCAGGTTTTATTATCATTCCATCCATGCCCTCAGATGCCATCTGGCCTATCAGCACTCACCTATCTCCCTCACATATCAAACCACCTAAAAGGCTCTCTTGGCCCAGATAAAAATAGTATCAGTGAATCAGTTATAAAAAGAAACAAGAAATCAGAAACCAAGTTATTACCCATCTTTAACTAATTAAACCACCCATAAGTTGCTTGAATAAGGGTTCTTCTGTGACCTAAATATTCAGCACAATATTAGAGAAAAACCACCCCTTAATCAATAAATAATCCTTACAAAGAAAGAGAGCACAGGCAAAAAGAAACCACCAACCTTTTCTCTACCCAGCCCACTGTGGGTAAACCCATCCTTGGGTCCTCTCCAGAACCAACCCTTTGATAAAACCCTTGAAACCCTTTAATATTGGGATAGTGGTGAAGATCAAACATATCTGATCAATAACTAACCAATAACCCAATACATCTGGTCTATTCTTCAACAAAAACCTACCAATAACAATCAATAACTGATCTAGGTCTGATCTGAGACCTATATTAAGTCTCAAAGAAACTAGACATTAATTTAAATAAATTATTGTGCAGACTTACTCTAGTACTAGAAGGGAAGGCAATTCAAAACCAGTCTGAGTATATACTAATACTCCAAAGGAGTAGAAGTAATACTAAATTCCCCTTCAAGGACTGCCAGCAAGCTATTTGCTACTTTATTTATATAATCCCACAGGAGTCTCTAGAGAGTCAAGTGAGGGCTCCTCAGAGGCCAAAGAGTCAAAGCCCACTGGCCTGGTTGTTCAGTGCTTCCAACGCCGTGCCGCCACCTTCCAAATCCACATTGTTCCCCACCATTTCATTGAAAGAGGTGGACCCGTGTGGGAAGAAGCGCTTTACATGCAAAGCCGCAACCTTCTGCTTAAGAGGCGCCCCATCCAACTCCTCAAGCTGATATCTCCCCCCCCCCCCATGAACTTAGAGGCCACACAGTATGGGCCATTCCATTGGTTATATAAAAGCCGCCCCCACTGAGACTCCAGACTTCAATTGTACAGAAGCACCAGGTCCCCCTTTTGCAACGGGTTGCCAAGGTGGTGGGAACATTGCTTGTCCCAGTACCATACTGATGCCGTTTGGGTCTTTTGTAGCCGCTCCGCGGCCTTTTTCTAAGGAGCTGCTTTCCGCGTGCCTCAATAAGATCTGCGGAGGTTTTAACCTTCCACCAGTCAAAGCCCAAGAACATCTCCAACTCAATGTCAACTGGAAGAACAGGCTGCTGCCCAAGGAGTAGCTTGTAGGGTGAGTAACCTGTCAATTTCTTTGCCTAGATCTTCTCTGCAAATAGAACCACTGGAAGTGCCTCCTGTCACTTCTTGCTGTCCTCCCCGCACATCTTCACCAGGGCATCCATGATGGGTTGATTTCCCTGCTCAACCATTCCCCCGCCCTCTGGATAGTACTGCATCACACAAACAAACTTTTCCCTGAAACTCTAAACCAGTGCCATCAAACAACCCTGGAACTCTGCACTTCCATCCACTGTGACCAGACAGAGCAACCCATAGCCCGCAAACCAATCTTCCTCCAAGAACTTGGCAACCTTTTCTGCCAACAACTTCACCAAGGGGTATGCCTCCACCCATCCCAACAGGTCTTCCCGCGCAACAAGCAATTACACAAACTTCCACACTTTTACATGCACCACATCAAGGGAAACCTATCCTAACAAAGTTTCCTCCCCCATTGGGTGACAAACCTCCTTGTGCAACCTTGAGCTCTGCCACTGGCAGGCTTTGCACAACTTTACCCACTCTTGGACCGCGTGCACAACTCCCAGCAACCAGGACTGTGCCTTAACCCTCCTCTGCGTCTCAATATTGCCTTGGTGGCCAAGTTTGTTATGCAAACACCTCAGGATCACTTCCTGATCCTTCCAAGACATTGCGACTACAAGAGGGATGGAGGCACTCCACCGCCACAATTTTCCATCGTGGAGATAGAAGTTCACCGCACACCACCTTGACAATTGGATGACCATATTTTTTGGGCCTTCAGGAAACCAGAGATCCTACAAATAATAAAACAGGACCACGTAACCTTTGTATTGAAGCAGCGGCAAACAAACCCCCACCTCTGCCACCCCTACCCAAATGACCAGAGATTCCAAATCCAAAGGCTCCAATACTTTGTACAGATCCTCCCAAGGGTACAGCAACAGTGCATTTGGCATTGTAAAAATCTTTTCTGGTACCTGCACTGCACTAAAGGAAAATAGTTTCAGGAACGCTACCCACCTATTCATTGGCGTGTTTGGCAGCGCTGGCAAGTTGATCATTTGAAGTAAAATCTGTAATCCCAAGGGAGTAGGGCTGAGCTCAGTCTTGTTGGGCTTATTTTGGCTCATAGTAATGGAATTCAAGAACTTTTGAGCCTCACTTTTAATATGGTAAGAAAATTCCCAATTATGAAAGTTTTTTCCAGATTCATTGAAACAACAAAATCAGCACTAGATCTTGGAGCAAATTTCTGATGATTCTCCAAGGGTGGTGGGATTGGGCACTGAGATTATAGGAACTTTGATAATTAATTGTTCAAAATCATTTGACCATATTTTTGTCAAGTTTGATGGATCAAACCCATCAGCTTCACCATACAAGCTTCTCATGGAACTCTTGATGTCAGCTTGCTACTAATGCAGAGGAAGCTTCAAAAGTAACAGAAATAACATAAAAATAATAATAATAAAATTAACCTAAGAAGGAGAAGGAAAAACATAAAAATTATTGCATAAATGGATTCCCCACCCAAAATTAGGTAGGGTCACTCACTGACCCCACCCTTGAAATCCAACTCCTTATATTTTGAAATAATTAAGTAAAAGAAAGACCAAAATACCACAGCACCACTATTAAACTTTTTGTCCAATTGAATATTTCACATGTATTGTCACGTATAGGTTTCACACCTAAAATTCAGTCAGAATTGAGGTGTTGTGTATATTTTAGGAGTTACAGACGGAAATGTGTTCTGTCAAAATTCCCGCATGCAGCCACGGCAGCCAATGCACCCGCGCGCGGCTGAGCTACAGCTCTGTCACTATGTCAAAGTCATGTACGCATCCCCGGCCTCTGACAAGTACGCAGCCACGGGACTACAGGTTGAAAAAGTGACAGGAGGCCTGAGAAACCTAGGTACTGCTTAAACATGCTAGAAACTACATGGGAACATTCTACATATGTAGTAAATGTTCGCGTGGATAGTAGATAGTCTAAAAATTCATCAAGTTATATAAAAATACTTAAATAAAATTTATGCGTATTTTTTATGAAATATAATTCAAAGTACTAAAAATTTTGAAAATAAGATAATGACTACTTCTAAAAATATATTAAAATACTTTAACATACTATTATGAAAATTTCTAGAAATAAACATTTTTGTGACATACTAAGAAAACCTATGATGTAAAATTATTACATGAATACCCATGACTTACATTTTTAAGTAATTATTTTAGTAAATCAACTGAATTTTGAAAATAAGGAGTAAAATCAATATCATGACTTTACTCCAAATATTTAATACATAATGAGAACTCACCTGACATCAGAAAATCCGTAGGAATTTCTCTTAAAATAATTATTAACCTACTGGGAACATTTACTAAGGATACTTAATTAAATAATAAATAAAAAGGACAGATTTGTGTTATTCACACATCCAAACATCAATTATAAAGTATAATAATTCCCATACCCTGTGGAATTAGATGCTACCGATTTTACAGAACCAAGGAAAAATGACAGGCTACCACTGGTTACCTTGCTAGCCCCATTGTCTGTCCCTTTGAGCCCCTGTACCCCTCAGAAGGAAAATATTGGGACTCCAAAAGCTATAAATAAAGAGCTCTTTAGAGGATATTGATACCCAGAGACCCAGTTATATTTATACCCAGACACCATGCCAAGGTAATCAAGTACTTATAAGAGATAAGTAAGTGATTTATACCTTTAGTCTGATTAATAATATCCATCCTCAACCCTCTTTTATCAATTTAAACTGCTGAACAACCTTATAACCCCAGTATACAGGTTTAACCCATCAGTGCACGTCCCAAAAAGATACCCTAAGGATTTAATAATATAAAAGTGAGTCTTATTATCCTTTCTCTGTCGTGGCAGCTTTTTTACAAAGCCCTGCCACTCCACTGTGTATTTTATATACATATTATCTTTGGGCAAAATATCCTTTAAACAAAAGGGCCCAAAGTAACCAGGCCTATGTGTTTTCATACTGAATTCCCTGAAGAGAGGTGTTAAAGATCCCCACTATAATTTTGGACCCTCCATAAAAATATTTAATAATCGATTTATCTATATTGATTTATAAAAATAAACCATAACCAAACCAATTAACCTTGCAATAAGCTTTATACAAATATTTTATGTATTTTTGCTTCATTTATTAAATAATATATTTATTATTTATTCTATCACCTCTGGTAGCTAAAGGATAGCAAGGGTCTTGGCATCCAGGAGGCTGAAACTTGAGGAGTTGGTAAAAGTTGAAGTCATTTGCTTCATCTGGTGAGTTGCTGAATCAAGCAAAAGAAAATTCAGTCATGTCAAGTCCTTCCAACCTGGTTATCAGGTAACTAGATTCTGAAAATTAAGGAACATTGATGCATCCATTCACAGACACAAGGAACCATGAACACATACCATGTGATGTGTAGTTTGATATAGTAATACTTGACCTCATGAACAACCCTCCTCATCTTGTGAAAGTAAGTGGTCCAAGTGGTCTGGGTGGAAAAATGCTGGTAAGGATAAAGAGGTTATAGGTTATTGACAATACTTGAAGGGATTTTCAGGTCTGAGTTTGATTGGCAGCTGCTTCTCCAAGCCCTCATATAGTATTCCATGACCTGGAATTTTGGGTGAAAGAAGGCAGGTGTGGTTTGGGAGCCATCCCCACTCCATATTTGGAGTGACACTTCAAATCTAGATTTTTTGCACCCCTGAATAATTATTGTAGAAAATCTCTTCTCTATCTCAGTCACTCCAAATTTAGAGTACATGAATCAAATTTTGGACTCTTGCCACTGCTTCTGTATCATTTTTGTTTTTTTTGGAAGGCTTACCAGGTTCTTTTCTTACCCACAGTTCTTCCTAGTAGTGTACACTTAGTATCCAGTCATTTGGTCAGAAATCCACTCATACCTTTTAACAATGAGTTTCTTCATGTTTATAGTTTTTTTACTTATGTGGAACAGCCTCTAAAACCAACGGGTTGCTTCAAGGAAAGTTCCCTTGTTCATAAGCATCAAGTACTCTTATTTTTTGAGCTTCTTCATCATATCTGCTCTCCCCTCTCCCTCAGTGCCATGTTTTCAATCATCATCATTAGCATACCAGCATGGTACCTCTAGCTTGCCATATCCAACATGATCATTATTTATGTATGTTTGTGATACTTTTGGCTGTCACAACCCACTTTTATCCATTTCCTAATCCTTTTAGTTGTCTAGGCTACCCTACTTGCGCTTGGCTGGGCTCCCCCCAGGCCCACTCTCAACCAAACCAAGCCAGACATCCAATTTTTAATGAACCATACTGACATTTTTTACAAATTTTATAAAACCATAACCACAATCAAAGACATACTATAGATTATAGAAATAATTATTATATTATGCTACTAAAGGAAAATCATCATGTATATAATCTAGCTCAACCGGCTGACTTGATCAAACTCTTCCTAATCAGAGTTTGACTCCAAAACTGGCAGAGGGTTAAGCTAACACTGTGGTATTGAGATTTGGGAAGATCCCAAATCAAATTAAACACAACAGGTTAAAAGCTGGCTGACAGCTTTGCCGCTGAGTTAGGATAGATCATACCTGAGTTGACCGCTGGTAGGCCATAAGTTAATTTCTGGTAGGTGGATGGCATCTTTTTGAGACAAACTTGAAGATAGCAACAAATCTGAAAAGGTCAGAAGAAAACAACGTTCCAAAAATTCTTCCTTATATTCAGTACAAGAAAAACGCTTTTTGCCTGACAGAACAAACACGAGTGGTCCCTCAATAGAGTCACTCTTAGAGGCCAAGCTGTAATCAATTTGCGGAAGAAAAAATGCAGCAAGACCAATTGCAGGCATAAGCTGGCTATCATTGATTGCATCCTTGCAGCAATCAATGATAAATTGGGTGCTGAAAACCTCTGGATAGCCTGATGGCACAAAATTATTGTCAATCTAAGCCAGGTCAATGTATTGTTGGAAAAGCTATATGGTCTTATAATTTAAGCCAGTGCAACCCCTTCACCTGGCATTGATCAGCAAAACTTTGAATACGCAGTGGGCCAGATTCTTCACAATGCAGTTAAACCCCCCACCTTTAAAGAAGTGTCTATGGTCATCCAGAAATGCTTAAACAAACTCAAGTCAAGATTTTTGTTAATAGCTAGAACAATAACCTTGGACTTTGAAATGTCAGTACAAGCAGTGAGACACCACCAGACAACCAAATATGTACCCCCTGCAAGTAGGAAACCAACTCAAGGCCACAACCGCTTGGGTGGTCCCACCAAGCTCTCCATTGATAAAGCCAATCAATTCAAGGGAAAACTGCCCAAAGACTCCCTACTTTGTTAATTTGGCTTCTCTTTCCACTACTGTGGTAAACAGGGGCACTGTTACTCTAACTGCAACGACTTCTGGGATCATTTCAGGATGGGTGTTATACCCCCACCGCCAAGCAATCATGCTGACAGAGGGTCATGATACGTACCACCCTCTCAAACATCTAATGCCCCTTCACCTGGAGGTCACATCAGACAACTGGATTTTGATGCAATATCAGAGGGTCAAATCCTCCTTGACTTGGGATCCATTGCGCATGTAAGTGGGAGATCAAAATATTTTGAAATAACTCAACGTTTGAAGGTATCAATAAGTCTAACAATGGCTGTCCCCTCCAACTGCGCTATTGTACAATATGTTGGTAGACTGACCATGCCAACAAACACAGGTATTCTCTGAGTTAATGACGTGTATTATTGCAAAGGAGTCAAGGGTACCATCTTATCAACAGGGAGGCTAGTACAGGAAGGATGGGAGCTACTCCACCATGGCACTGACCTAGTAATCAAGGATCCAGAGCGGAAAAACTATAAAACCATGTTCCGCAACTACTGCTGGACAATACCGGCTAGAATGAATGAATCTTGTCTAGCTATTTCTGAAAAACCATTGCTTGACCGCTACTTGTGGTACCTCAGACTAGTTAATGCCTCCAAATTTGTTGTCAAATCTTTGATTGAGTCTCATTTTGATAAGCAACCAAGAGGAACCTGGAAGAATTACTTTTGCAAATGCTGTGCCTTTTCAAAGTCTGTTGACCAAAAATCATCTGGCACTGACTCTCAGATCCCCCTTCATGTGCTGCTTCAACTATGTGTCACCAATGTGGTGGGTCCCTTTGAGAAAGATCTAAATGGAGCTTGCTTCTGGATGACTTTCCGGGACCACATGACAACATACACCTTTGGTGCAGCACTTCAATCAAGGAGCAAAGTACCTGTCAAAGTCATGAACTGGATCAAATACCTCAAGAACTCAACTGGTATTACACCAAGGCACATTTAATCAGACAATGCAGCGGAGTATACTGACCCCCTGCAGACAAGAATAGAACCATTAGGCATCAGGTTGGCAACTGTACCGCCCTTCCAACCAGAGCAGAATGGAGAGGCTGGGCATTGTGGTGGTCTTTTATAGATGCAAGTTGGAATCGGCTGCACGCTGCATGCTCAGCAGTAGGGGCGGGCTCAGCAGAGGCAGTGCGCTCAGCAATGGGTGAGGTTTTGCTGCAGGAAGCAGTGCTGCGGGCTCAGAAGCAGTTGAATTGGGCTCTGTGTCTGGAGATGCGGGGGGTATTGGATTGGATTGGACGGATTGCACATCTTGCAACGCGCAGATGTACCTTGGATATGTGGAATGGCGCGTTGGGTGGATGCGGAAATGCGCAGGGGGCTCCAAGTTGGGAGCAGCGCAAGGGCCCCTTCATGAGAAGGACAAACCGGGTGGATGTAATGGCAGGCAGGCAATACAGATGGATATGGGGTATGGGATGGGGTTGGAAGGATAGAGTTGGGCTAGGGTTCTGTACTTAGGGGTTCTATTTCATTATTCTTGTTTGCTTGTGGTTGTACCTAGGTTAGGTTTGAGGGGAAGGTTACTTAAACCGCACACTCAACCCGGGTATTGGATCATCATAGGTTTTTTAAGTATCTTTACTCTCATTTCTCTATCTGCCAGTCAAATGGTGAACAGTTGCACTCAGGGTTTACAGACACAAGGGATCAATAAATTCCAAACTTGGGAACCAAAAAAGGAGAAGCACTCTTCTGAATTACACATGTGTGGATCCGGCCAGGAAGTAACCTTTTGTTCCTTTTCTCTTGAAACTAACAAGCGCAATGTCCCAGTACCACCCATTGACCATTGCAGGGTTGTCTAACGTTACGCCCACTCCTCTTCCTCCTCCTCCTCTGGCTTGTTGGAAGCAACCTCCATCAGGGGCGGGATACGGTCTCCCTTGCTCCAACAATGGCGCCAATCACAAGCCCATTTTCATCAGGCCGCAGGATTATCCGCACATTTGGTTCAACACTGAGGACGTTGAGCAATTCCTTGCGCAATACAAAGGAATTGCAGACGCAGAAGTTGCAACGTTTTTGGATAAGGCTTGTCTTGTTTTCCTTTTCATCACAGACAAAGAGAAGCTTTGGGATGTGGAAGAGATGGAAGGATATGAGGAACTTAATTGGCTGAAACTGAAGGTGGAAATCTTGGCGCAGTGGGGAAGGTGCAAACCTTGGTTTCAGGAGAGCAACTTCAAGCAAGCCATGGCGGAAGCAAGTGCAAATGGTGGAGTTTGGATTTGGGCACAATTGGGGGAGTATGTAGCAATGTTTGACCAAATCTATTGCTACCTGGTAAAGAAAAAGGTGATATTGGGGTTGACAGGCGCAATGAAGAGGGCATTTTTGGGAGAACTCAGTCCCCAACTCCGCATGCGGGTGCAGAGGCACTTGTACAACAACAACTTGGTAAAGAGGTTGTTGGATGGGAGTATCGCGCTTCTTCTGGACATCCTTATCATCTGTTGGGTGGTGGAAAGCAAGCTGGACTTGGAGGAATTGATGGAGGACAAGGCAAGGTTCATCCCAATGGGGTCAAAGAAGTCCGCTTCTCACCCTCCAGCAGCGCCAACGCAGGCTCCCGTTGCAGGCCCTGCAAAAACGGAAAGTGCTCCAGCAACATCACTGACAACAGGCCTTCAGATTAGCAAGATGAAGGAATTGATGAGGGATTTACTGATCTTCCTGAGTCAAATTTTTTCAGCACCATGCAATCCGCCTCCTCACATTGGGGGACTGCTTCTACCATCAAATCCGCCCATGCCACGGTTATGCAATTAATGCGGGGACCAGGCGCATTGGCGGTTGGGGTGCAATGACATGACAAAGGACCTCAAGGTGGGATTGGTTTGACTGGTGGGAATGGGATTCATGTTCCCAATGGGAGAGTGGATCTCCACTGAACCTGGGAATCCAACTGTCATGGAGCAAGTGCCTGCGCAAGTTCAGGATTTGGGGGTAACTGCTTGAGCTTTGCTTGGGATTGTCACCGGTCCTGGGGTATGGCAACCACCCCGCGTGGAGGCGGAAGTAAGGGTACTAGCGACGGAGGTGCCGGCAGCAGTGGAAAGGATGGATGTGGATGCTAAAGAGCGGGTACCTCCAGTAGCTCCTAAGCCAGTTGCATGCGTTCCAGAAACAGAGGGGAAGCCGGTGAATTAGGTAGGGAAGAAGAAGGCAGTGGAGATTGTGTGCAGAGTGATGGGGAACAAAACAACTATTCCCTTGACCTTGAAGGAGTTGGCGGCGGTGTTTCCAGTGGTGGTGGATGATATGGTTCAAACGCTGAAGGATTGCGGACACAATAGGATCCCTCCAACAGTGCAGCGGGTGACCTTGGCTTGGGATTATGCGGAGCGCAAGCTAGCCGGGATTAAATTGGTTTCAACTCCACTGGCTTAAGTTTCAATGACGATTGCTGGAAGAAAGGTGTGGGCGCTGGTGGATAGCAGTTCTATGGTGAACCTCCTTCTGTCTAGATTGGTTGATGAATTGGGGTTAGTTTGGAATAAATGTGCAATGGGGCTTTGCGTGCTTAAAATCAGGGAATGTTGCGTGGATGGGGTGGAGGAGGAGGAAGAGGTTGAGGTTTCAAGGGTCTGTAAGCCACTTTCTTTTCTATTGGTTGATTGAGGGGAGGCTCTTTTAGGATGGCCATTCATGTTTGGGTTCCAAGCGCAAATGAAGTTTGATCCCAGGGTGGTGACCCAAGCATTGATGGTGGGAGATTTGGTCAGCGGGCAATTTGAAACCATAATCTGCAATCAAGGGTTGGGGAACTGGATGCGGTATTTGGAAAGAGGAGAAGAGGAGGACCCCGGTGCAGAGTTAGTTGGCAAGGGTGGGCCAGGGGTGGATTTTGATTAGTTGGCCAAGTTTACCCCGCGGGGCAGGCTCTGGTTTTGTACGGGAAGTCAACTAGCAAGGAGAAGGTGGGAAGTAGGGAAGAAGCGCGGTACGCGCGGTTGCTGGAAGACTTATTGCCGGTTCAGATAGCCAGGGGGATGACAATGCAGATCCTTCTTCCAAGGACAAGCCTGCGTACGCGCTTTGCATCCAGCAGAGTAAACAACTGCAGACCCCTGGGGACAGCGGCCAAGGTGGGGGGGCACAATGGATGAATAGGGGATATGATTGGATTTGGTGAGGGGGTGCTCTAGCTGTTTCACAGCCGGAAGGACTAGACACCCCAGAATGTTTGTTTTCTTATTTCCTTCTCTCTGGATTGGCTTTTTGGGATTATTTCTGGCTAGGGTATGGTTTCTTTTAGGTGCAGGCAGGGCGCAAAGCTGGGTCCGTGGACACGAGTACAAGCCCCGCATTCTGGAAAAAAACACATGAACAATTTTCAACGGATGATTTGTTGAATAAATTATTCTCTTCCTCAACAATTCCCTTCTTCTAATCTTTTTCCTGATTTTCTCCATTTTCTTTATCTTGTTCTTTTTCCTTCTTTTCTGTTTTTCCTTCTATTTTTCTTTTTCTCTTTTGCAGTTTCACCCACGTCTCTTTCATGTCCGCGCGTCTCTAGCTACTGTCATGTGTCCACCCTTGCATGACACATTCATGTCTCTCAACTTAGCTCTACTCTCTTCCAACGCGCGACTCTCTTTCCTTCTGGGGCGCTTCTTTCCACACTTCAACCTCTGATTCTTCCGATTAACTTCAACCAAAAACCCAATCACGCACAACTCCTCAAAACTGAATTCTCAACTCTATCTTCCTGCTCTCTGTCAAGTCCTGACCGGTAAGACTTACCATTGTCGTCATCTTCACCACATCAACAAATTCTAACACTTCATTCTCAACTCTTCCAAAGTCTTTTATCATCACGTCTCCACTTCTTTTCCTCCACCTTCAACCACACAACAGATCAACTTGGCAACCTCAACATCTTCCACTTGCTCAATGTTTGTTTTATTCTTTTCAAACCTTTTTCTCTTCTCTTGTTTTTCCTCTTTCAATCTGTCTTTTCTTTTCTCTAACTGATGTTGGCTTTGGCACAGCCCTCTATTTTCAATATTGTTAAAAGTCTCTAACAGAAATTCAACACGGTTAAAAGCCAAACTTCCATCCAACGAAGCTAACCAAAGCAATGGAGGGATCCAGCAATGATGGCTTCCAACAAATAATTCTCAAGGCGGCTCTCAAAGCTGTTTAAATGCTCACGGAAGAGAACTATTCAATATGGAAAGACAAGATGTCAATGCTTTTAGAGCTCAAAGGCATCAAGGAATCCCTGGAAGATGATTCAAAAGGTCTCAGCTCAATCGATGACATGGAAACCAGAGTCATCCTGCTCTCACAAATTGACTCGATTACCCACAACAATGTAGTGAACCCAGCTAATATATCATTGGCTAGACTTCTTTGGAAAACAATTAAAGAACGCTTTGCCTCCTCTCAAACCGCCAACCAAGCCGGAATTTTCAACAAGTTCCTTTATCAACAATTCAAACCAGACGTAATTAATCAATTCATAACCAAAACCAAAGTCTCTCTCAAAAAGATGTTTGACGTTGGAATAGATCTTCCTGACAATATTCTTGCTTACCTCATTCTTTTCAAATTCCCCTCTTCTCTCCAGGCCTTGCGTCAACAAATCATGCACTCAGACAAACTTGTAACCATGGACCTTGTTCTCAATCATCTAACCCAGCTAGATAACAAAACTAAGGTGAAATCTAAAGAAACCAAGCTTGGCAACACGGCTCTTATTTTGTCCCAGCCAACTCAGAAACCTGTTCCACCGGAGTTCAGATGTTGAAGGGGATACCACAACCCTCAATCGCCCGACCATCCAGAAAGCAAATTCTGGCATCTTCACAAACATCTTGCTCTGGACTGGTGGAAAGAATCACAAGTTCGGTGGAGAACACAACTCAACTCCCAATCCAAAACAAAGGAAGTTGCTCATTACGTGACTCTGCTCACTACTTGGATTGAATAAATTAATCCGTTAAATCAAATCATCATTGATTCTGGCGCTTTGTGCCACATGTTCAACTCACCTCTCTTCTTCACCCATCTTGACTATCTCACTTCTGATGACTTCATAAATACCGGGAAAGAAGGAGCCAGATTACCCATCAAGGGCAAGGGAGTAGTCAAATTAACCTGGAGAAGTTCTTTGGTCACTCTCAGTAACTGCCTTTATGTTCCCAATCTCGTAGTCAACCTGATAAGCCCCGGCAAGCTTATCTTTTCCAAAAACTTCTCCCTTTCTGCCTCCAAGAATCGATTCTCCCTCTTTTCCAGATCCAAACGTGCCTTTTCTGGATTCATTCAGGAGAATATCTTTGTGCTCAACCGCCCTTCTCAAATTGGAAAAGACTCAAAATTCTGCCATCTCTCGCTTGAGAACCATGATCTCACTCAAATCAAAACCCTACATCAATCCTTTGGTCATGCTCATCCTGCCCGTCTCAAAAATCTCTTTCCTTCCTTATCCTCTTAGCATCTCTCCGAATTCCAATGCAAAGACTGCATCTTCTCAAAGATATCAAAAACATCTTTCAAGAATACGTCTACGTGCACCTCTAGGCCATTTGAACAACTTCATGTGGATCTGATAGGTCCCATCAATCCTTCTTCACAAAATGATATGAATTATATCATGACGGTGATAGGCAATTTTTCTGGTTATATTGCAGCAATTCCACTTCAAAACAAATCCGACGCCTCCCTTCAACTGAAAATTATCTTAAACCATGAGAAGCAAAAAAGGGATTGCTTTCCAGCTACCATTTGCACTGACGGAGGCGGCGAATTCACTTCAACTGAACTTGAAGATTTCTTTAAAATTAACTCAATCCAACATCTTGTCTCCAAACCGTATCATCACGAGCACAACGGGAAGGTGGAAAGAGCCGATCGCACACTGACTGAATCAATAAGAGCCATCCTGCAAAGCTCAAAGCTTCCCCTGAATCTTTGGGCAGAAGTTGCCAAGTCCGCTTGTTTTTCATTGAATCAAATCCCCAAAGATCCCCAGTATTCGTCTCCTTACCAACTTTTCTTCAAAAAATCTCTTCCTAGCAGTTACTTTCACCCCATTGGGAGTAAAGCTGTTTATCTCAATAACAAAATTAATCGCGGTGATAAATTCAAAGACCGAGGTCTTCCTGGTACCCTCTTCGA
Source organism: Puccinia polysora (assembly GCA_025617555.3). Classification (NCBI taxonomy): domain Eukaryota; kingdom Fungi; phylum Basidiomycota; class Pucciniomycetes; order Pucciniales; family Pucciniaceae; genus Puccinia; species Puccinia polysora. The sequence goes on from CM062639.1 coordinate 1,508,286, forward strand.
TGACCTCTCCCCAATGTCCACCAACTCCTATTCCTCCAAAAACAACTTGAAAATCAAAATGGATGACGATCTTCCCAAAATTCCTTCTGTCCAGTCTTCACCTATCCCACATTCCAATGACATCCACTCTCAATCTTCCTCCGATGATCACTCTCACTCTCCCGTTCTCTCTCCTGAAACCCATAACAATTCCCCTTCCAATTCCGAATCTGATTCTTCTGAAGAACTGGCTGAACAGCTTGTGCCCAGCTATGCTCTTTAAGATTGATCAAGACTAAATCCTCCACAACGCTACGGCTATCATCACTATTTCGTTCCCAGAACCTTTGAACAAGAAAAAAGATGCCACAATGGTCCAAAATGGGAAGCCTCAATGGATGTAGAACTTAACGGCATAGAATCCCTAGGCGTTTGGGAAGATTATGAGGGTCCTGAGCCCATCAATCCTCTTAATACGACGTGGGTCTATTGTCTTAAGGACAATTCCCACGGGGATCCCTTAGTTTACAAAAGCAGATTGTGTGTTCAAGGATTTGACCAAATTTACGGTCTCGACTTTCAAGATACCTTTTCCCCCACTGGTAAAGCCGCCTCTCTTCGCATTGCATTGCTTTTTGGCCTGTTCCATTCCCTTCCAATCTCTAAATTCAATGTAAAAAGCGCCTTTCTTCACGCTCCATTATCCGACAAAGTCATAATCAAGAAACCCAAGGGCTCAAAAAGAAAATCCGACTATCTTATCTTGCGAAAATTGCTTTACGGCTTGAAGCAAGCTCCCGCCAATTGGTTCAATACTCTCACTTCTTGGATTCAAGAACAAGGATTCCACGAATCCATCTCTGACCCCTGCTTATACATACACTCAGACTCCAATTCGGTTCTTTCCTTTCACGTCGACAATCTTATCCTTGTCGGCACTGGGAACAATTTCAAGGACAATTTTCTCAATTGTTTTCCCAATTCAAGTCACCACGAGCCGAATACCATCCTGGGAATGAAATAAAAACGTTCAATTGATAAAATACAACTGTCCCAACCCAAACACATCAATCACGGGCTTGAAGAACTAAACATGAGCAACTGTAAACCCGCCTTGATTCCTCTTATTGCAAATATAAATCTGACTCCTTCCAGCAACAAAGAACATGAGGATTTCAAGGCCTTGAATATCAATTATCAATCAGCTGTCTTCCTCATCAACTACATTGCCTGTTTAACTCGCCCTGATCTATCCTTTGCCGTTTCAAGTCTTGCAAGATTCTGAAAAAAACCCGGAATTTGGCACTGGAGAGAAGTAAAAAGATGTTGGAAATATTTAAAGGCTACTAAAGATCTAAAACTCACGCTTCAAGTTCATCACCCAACACTGGGATTCAATGCTACAGCAACGCCACTTGGAGCGACGATCTGGATACAAGAAGATCCTAATCAGGTCATCTTTCTCTCCTGTTCAACTCTCTCATTTCCTGGAGCAGCTACCGGCAACGTAACATCACGCATTCTACTACGGAAGCGGAATTAAATCCTCTTGTGGACTCTTTTCTTGAAGCTATCTGGATGAGGGGACTCGTTGCCAAACTCTGGAAGTCAAAGATTATTCCTAGCTGCCATTTCACTGACAACAAGGGCCTCGACAACAAGCTCAAGAAATTTGGTTGTAATTCCAAAACGCGTCACATCAATATCAAAACCAAAGCTCTCCAAGAGGAACTCAAACTCGGAAATCTGATTATAGAATTAATTCCATCTACCAATATGAAGGCCGACGGCCTTACAAAAGCTCTTCCACTTTGTTTTCTCCTTCTTCTCTCACAATTAATAGACCCTTCTTACCCCACTCCAACATAAGTCTTACAAGTCACAGGGGTGTTGAATAAATTATTCTCTTCCTCAAAAATTCCCTTCTTCTAATCTTTTTCCTGATTTTCTCCATTTTCTTTATCTTGTTCTTTTTCCTTCTTTTCTGTTTTTCCTTCTATTTTTCTTTTTCTCTTTTGCAGTTTCACCCACATCTCTTTCATGTCTGCGCGTCTCTAGCTACTGTCATGTGTCCACCCTTGCATGTCACATTCATGTCTCTCAACTTAGCTCTACTCTCTTCCAACGCACGACTCTCTTTCCTTCTGGGGCGCTTCTTTCCACACTTCAACCTCTGATTCTTCCGATTAACTTCAACCAAAAACCCAATCACGCACAACTCCTCAAAACTGAATTCTCAACTCTTTCTTCCTGCTCTCTGTCAAGTCCTGACTGGTAAGACTTACCATTGTCGTCATCTTCACCACATCAACAAAGTCTAACACTTCATTCTCAACTCTTCCAAAGTCTTTTATCATCACGTCTCCACTTCTTTTCCTCCACCTTCAACCACACAACAGATCAACTTGGCAACCTCAACATCTTCCACTTGCTCAATGTTTGTTTTCTTCTTTTCAAACCTTTTTCTCTTCTGTTGTTTTTCCTCTTTCAATCTGTCTTTTCTTTTCTCTAACTGATGTTGGCTTTGGCACAGCCCTCTATGTTCAATATTGTTAAAAGTCTCTAACAGAAATTCAACATGATTCAGGGAAGTAGGAAAGCGCGTGGCGCGGAACCAATGTGGTTTGAAGGGCAATGCGTGGGCTTGTAAATGGGTTGGTGCTTGAAAAAATACTCTCACTCTCTTTTCAGGTTTTTCTTTGGTTATCTTATGGATGGAAGGTATAGATGGTTGGGGCGGATACTCTTTATCTTCTCTTCATCTCTCTCTGAAGGATGTGCGCGCGCGGCGGGTTTTCTTTGTGCTCTCTCTGTTCTGTAGATGGGTATGGGGAACTGTGAGGCAGTTTGTCTGGGGCAGTCCAGGTACCTTTAGCGGATACTTTCAGTGGCTCAGATTTTTCTCAATCTCAGTGGATACTCTCATTGGCGTGGGTTCTCCTCAATCTCACATATTTCTCTCAAAGCACAAATTTCTCTCAAAGCACAGATCTTGCACACGGCTCTTATTTCTCTCAAGGTTCTCACAAGCCCAAAGACTACTTATGTTGGTGCGTCAAAAGTCCTTTTTCTTTGCAAGATATGCAAGGGATAGATACAAGGAAGAAAGAAGGAAAGGGGGGCAATCATCCTACGCCAGCTGAGTCCTCATCATCTCCTCCGCATCCTTGCAAGCTGTCGCGGCTAGGGATTGGAGGGCTGCCAAAACTTTGCATTGCGCATTTGTGGTGTGCCCTTGGGGGACCACTAGGAGACACCGGAGTAGTTTGTCTGCATTGTTCACCATTGCGTCAAACCTTGCCAGTGGAAGTGCCGTAATTAATGGGATCTCTTGAATCTTGGGAGGGGCGGCCAGAGGAGTTGTAGCAGCCACAGGTTCCAGTAACAACTCAATAACCACAGTGTGGAGACTCCTATGGGATTGGGTAAAGTTTAGCAAATAGCTTGCTGGCAGTCACTTGAGGGGGAATTTATTACTACAACTGTTGATATGATAGAGGAATACTAAGGGTGGTTTTAAATTGCCTTCCCCTCTAAGTACTATAGTAGTCTCACAGCAATAAAAGAAAAGATATTGGTGGCTGATTTTCAGATAGAGTTGCTACTATAGTAGTCTCTATCAGACCTAGGATCAATGTATTCAAGCTTGATAATGAAGAAATGGTGGAAAAGATAGTGACTTTGAGGAATGGAGCTGAGTAAGGGAAGAATCCTTTATCTAGTCTTATCCTTTATATATTTTATCTTGTTTTATATTGATTTTATTGGTTACTGATTGATACTCCTTTGATGATACAGGTGATGATTTGAATAAAGTTTGAAATGGTTGAGCATATAGTTGATAACTGAAGGTGATGGAGGTGGATAATGATAGGTGATGATGATGGTTGATGATGGTCAAGGTAGCTGGCGATGATGGATGATGATGTTCAAGGTAGGTGATGATGGTCAAGGTAGGTGGTCATGATGGATGATGATTTTCAAGGTAAGGTGATGATAATGATGGATGATGATAATGATGGATGATGATGATGATTGATGGTGATGATGATGATTTATGGTGATGATGATGATTGATGGTGATGATGATTGATGCTGGTCAAGGTATGTGGTGATGTTTGGTGATGTTCAAGTTATGGGGACATGGTGATGATGTTCAAAGGTATGGGGTATTGGGTAAATAATTGTGGTGGTGGATGGTCAAAAGTATGGTTTATTGGCTTGGTTCATGGTTAAAAGTATGTGTTGATGATGGTGAATGGTCCAGGGTAATGGTGGTGGTTGATGATGATGATGATGATGGTGATGGTGATGGTGATTGTATGGGATATGGGATTGGTGATGGTCACAATATGGGGTATGGGATAAGGGTTGAGAATGGTAAAAGTATGGGTTAAGGGTGCCTAGGAGGCATGGTGATGCCTGGAGGGAAGGATGGGGGGATCTGATGGGACCTGGATGGGGGAGAGAGGCCCTCTATTTATAGAAAATCCTGCCCTCAGGGCTGCCCCTGAGGGTCTCCCTGGTACAGTGAATACATTTCATGAGGCATTTTGGCTGGTCAGAGGAGGAGGCTGTTCAGGATCTACATGCATTTACACCCTTGCATGCATTGCTGTGCTGCATTGATACAGGTGCCCCCTGCATAAATTACTTCTGTATAGTGGTGGTTGGTCATTTGTTTGGTCCTGTATGCAGTGCCTTGAATATATTGCTCCTGTATACAGCTGTTTTTTTGCTGCTGCATGCAGGGTCTTGCATAAATTGCTCCTGTATACAGCTGTTATTTTGGTTCTGTATGCAGTGTCTTGAATATATTGCTCCTGTATACAGCTTTTTGTTTGGTGTTGCATGCAGGGTCTTGCATATATTAATTATGTATACTGCTGCAGGTTTATTTGGTGATGTATGGTTTTACTGCATATGATATGTACTTGGAGACTTCCAGGGTATGGTATGTGGTATCTACTTGGAGTCTTCCAGGGTATGTCCATGAACCTTCACTGGTCTGTGACACCTCGTAGGGGTATGGGTAGGCCAGGGTTGATTTGAGCTGTATCTTCTAAACCATGAGAGATAGGGGGGTACTTTGGCTGAGTGACTAGGGGTTATTTTTGGTTTGGAATCCATTTTTGAGGTCTGTTTGATTATTGGAGCCATCTTTGTGCTAGAAAAGTGAGTCTGATGGCTATGGGTTAGGTTTTGGAGAACCACAACGGGAGTTGGGGTGTGCGCGGGTTCCGGTGACAACCCGGGAACCAATGATGGAGACGGTAGCAGAGGAGTTGGGGACGGAGGAGCAGGTCTTGGGGGAATGGGGGGACCCTGTGGTGGGGGAGGAGGAGCAGGTCTTGGTGGAGTAGGAGGATGCGGTGGTGGTGGGGGAGATGCGGCCAGATGGTTAAAGATTCTTGGTTCCGTTGCTGGTACTTTCATTTGTACCCGTGCGGCCCACTCATGGGCAGTGTTCCAATAAGCTGAAAATTCTTGGAATTCCTGGTGCTGCAGTGGTCCAGCCCAATGGAATGGAAAGCCAAAGTAATGGCTCTTGCACAATGGAGGGTTTTGAGTGGTGCCTCATGGACGGTAGCAAGGTGAGCCGGGCGGGGTCCACTTGTTGTTTGAGATCTTGGCATCACTCAAAACCACAAACAAGTCATGCCCGGTCCTCTTGCGTGGACAACCTTGAGGAAGGTGTGGTGTTCCTTTATGGATGCAAGTTGGGATAGGCTGTGCGCTGCGCGCTCAGCAGTAGCAGGGGGCTCAGAAGCGGAAGCCTCTCAGCAATGGGTGGCTAAGCAGTGGCAGTGTGCTCAGCAATGGGTGCAGCCTTGCCACAGCAAGCCGCGCTGCAGGCTCAGCAGCAGTCAAGTTGGGCTTGGCATCCAGAGGTGCAGGGTGGATTGAATCAGATTGGACGGTTTGGTTTCAATTTATAGACACGGATAGGGGACTGCGTTGCGGCTGCGCGCTCAGCATTGGAGGCAAGCAGGCTCAGAATTAGGGTATGCCGAGTGCTCAGCAGCAGCCGCTGTTTGGCTCCGCACCTGGTGGACGGGTTGGGCTCAGCATCGAATGCGGCGTGGGCGGCAATCCACCCCTGAGATTGGATTTGGAAGGTAGTGCGCTTGACTAGGTTTGCGGGCGCGCCGGTTTGGATACGTAGGGGCAGAGCAATCCGCGGGCTATGAAGGAACGGATGGAGCGCACGCGCAAGCGCGCAGATCATGCTGGATATTACCAAACACCCACAACGGGCGCGGACAAACGGATACGGACAGGCGCGGGGGGCTCCGAGTAGGGTGCGGTGCGAGGAAGGCATCATGAGAAGGACAAACCGGATGGACGGAACGGCGTACGGACAACGGGGGGAGTTTGGTATGGAGGAGGTGGGGAGAGGAGGCTAGGGTTTCTGTTTTGGGATTGTTTTCTGTTTCTTTGTCATACTGTCATTTGCGCGTGTACTTAGGTTAGGGTTGAGGGGGAGGACTTATCCTCACTCCCAACTCTGGGTTGGAGGGGATGCATGCATGGATAGAGGCGGAGGAGGAAGAATCAGATCACATCATTGGATTGGGTCACTCATCTCACCAGGAGATTAAAGGAACTCATACTGGATACACATCCAGGTGGAAAGTTCTTAGGATTGAAGGATTGGCGATTTCTCTCTCTCTCTCTACTTTTCTTTATCTCTTTATCTCCTTATTTCTATTTCTCATTTGAGTGCAACTTTGTACATCCTCATCTCCTTTCAAACGCAGGGAACCGTTAACTTCCAAACCTTGGGACAATTATAAGGGGATAACCTTCTATTCTTTCCACATCTGGGGGTCTGGCTGGGAAGTAACCTTCCGTTTCTTGTCTTTCAAAGGTAACTGGGCGCAATGTCCTATTCATACCTCCCTACAGTCACTCCTTCTTCTTCTTCTCCTTCTCCTTCCGTCTCCAGGTCCGCTACTCCTACCCCACTCTTGTCTTCCATCCCTCCTCCTCCCCCTCCCTCCGCTGGACCCAGGACAAGCTACGCCATTCCCCCATTGGTCTCCAGTGACCATGAACCCACTTGTCCTGTTTGCATCAGGCCGCGCGACTACCCTCACATCCGATTCAACACCGCGGATGTGGAGCAATTTATCTTGAGATACAAAGGTATTGCAGATGCAGAAGGTGCGTCGGACACTGATAAGGCAGGGCTTGTCGTCTGGTCATTATGGATGAAGAGAAGCTCCAGGATGTGGAGTAAATGTAAGGCTACAAGAATCAAGATTGACCAAAACTGAAGGTGGAGATCCTAACGCGGTGGGGTAGGCGCAAACCTCAATTCCGGGAAAGCAATTTCAAGCGCGCGCGGAGGGGTCAGAACGCGGGTGGAGCTGGCAGAGTACACCTCGACATTCAATTGGATCTATCAGTACTTGTCAAAGAACAAGGTGGTGGCGGGACAGACAGGGGCCATGAAACGCGCATTTCTGGGCGGTTTAGGCGCTCAACTCCAGGCAAGGGTGCAGTGGCATCTTTACAATCACAACTTGGTAAAGCAGTCATTGGACAGGAGCATTGCGCTCCTTCCGGATTTGGCTGTCATTTGCCGGGCTGTGGAGAGTGAGCTTGACTTAGAGGAGCTTATTGAGGACACGGCTAAGTCCTTCCCAGCGGGACCGAAGAAATCTGCCCCCCAGGTTCCGGCTCCGGCGCAATTTCTGGCCCCAGTTCCATCTACTTCCACGCGTGTTCCGGTTCCTCAACCCGCGCCCGCCCCTCCGGTAAGCAAATTGACAGAACTGATGAAGGAACTGAAGATCTGCATGAGTCGTATGGGCCAGCAGCAGCCGCGAGGGCCTCCACCTCACATGGTGGAAGGGTTTTGGCCGCCCGGTACCTTTGTGCCGAGGGGGTGCTTGTACTGCGGGGCAATTGGCGTACAAGGAGCTTACGAAGGATCTCAACGCGGGATTGGTTTGACCGGCAGGGATGGGGTACATGTTTCTGATGCGCAAACAGATTCCAATGGAGCCAAGCCAGCTGACCGCAATGCAGCAGGTGCACACACGGGGTCAGGAGGCGGGAACCATGGCGCAAGCGTCACTAGGCATTGTTACCGGTCCCGGATCATGGCAACCACCTCGGGTGGAAGCTGAGGTAAGGGTAGTGGCAACAGAAGAAAAGGTGGCGGTCTCCAATAAAATGGAGGTGGACGCAAAGGAGCGACCCCTGTCGGCCGCGCGCGTGCCCGGAACCAAGGCGCCGGCAGCAAACCCTGTAGGGAAGAAGAAAGCAGCGGACATTGTGCAAAGGGTGATGGGTAACAAGACTCCGGTTCTGCTGACCTTGCAGGAACTGGCAGCCGTGTTTCCGGTGGTGGTAGACGAGATGGTTCAGGCGTTGCGGGATTGCGGTCAGGGACGGGTACCTCAGACGGTGCAGCGGGCTCATGTGGCGCGGAAGGAGGAGGGGCGCGGGGAGTGCGAGTTGAAATTGGTTTTGACTCCGCTTGCTTACGTTCCAATGGTCATAGCGGGAAGGAAGGTGGGGGCTATGGTGGACAGCGGTTCAATGGTGAACCTGCTGCCATCGCGGATGGTGGATGATTTGGGGTTGGTCCGGCAGAAATGCGTGATGGGTCTCCGCGCGCTTAACGGAGGGGAGTGTCGTGTGGTGGGGGAAGTCAAGGAGGAGGAGGTTGAGGTTGCAAGGGTCTGTAGGCCCCTTTCTTTTCTTTTGGTTGATTGTGGGGATATGATTTTGGGAAGGCGGTTCATGTTTGGGTTCCGAGCACAAGTGGTTTTTGATCCGGAGGCGGGAACGGAGGCGTTGACAGTGGAGGATTTGTCCGGGGGAAAGTTTGAGACAACTATCTGCAATCACGGGAAAGGGAAGCGGAGGAGAGTGTTGGAGTATGAGGAGGAACCGCACGCGGAGTTGGTCTGCGACGGGCAACCTTTGGAGGATTTTTCCTAGTCGACCAAGGAGACTGCGCGGAACAAGCTCCGGTTTCGCGCGGGAGGTCAACTAATGAGGAGCAGGGAGGGGGAGGAAGGAAAGTGCAGGGCGCGCACATTGCAGAAGTAAGTCCCTTTTCTCAGTGTGCATTGCCCAAGGGTACTACGCTTTGAAAACCCTATCATCGTGCTACACTTGTGAGCAAAGGCAAAAGCCGTGGTTCCGTTCTGTGCAGGACTTACAGCAAAGGATGCGTGCGGATGATGCAGTGCAACGCGGGCAAGTACAAGCCGGTGTCACGGAAGGTCTGACCGAGGAATGAGCCAATGCCCCAGGAACTGAACGGACCGCTTTGACCAATTGCTTGGTTGCGGGACCCTTGGGTCACGCCGATTAAGGCTTTGGGGTGGGTTACTAGTTTGGCGCGGATCACGGAGGAGCGGATTGCAGCTTTCAATTTTGGCCCAACGGGATGGTTGAGTACGGAGGAGCGTGAGTTGCTGATTTTGGTTCTGGTTATTTGGGAAAGAGCACTTGCGTTTGGACCGGAAGAGCGGGGGCTCCTGAAAAACAATATTGGCAACCCCTATGTCATCCCCACTGTCAATCACAAGCCTTGGCAGATCAAGCCGATTCCAATACCACGGGCGGTCCGGGAGCAGTTTCTGGAGTTGGTGCGGGAGCGGGTGAAGACTGGCCTTTACAAACAGTCAACGTCTAGTTACTCCAGCCCAATCTTTCCGGTGGTTAAGCAGCACGGAAAGTTGTTGAGGATTGTTCATGATTTACAGCGGCTCAACTCCTTTACAATCCGGGACGCAGGACGGCCCCCTTGCGTTGACGAGTTCATTGAGTCAATGGCGGGGCGCACTTGTTATGGTTTAGTGGATGTGATGGGGGGATACAACCAGCGCAAGTTGGATCCTTGCTTGCGGCCTCTAACGGCATTTGAGACTGGGTTGGGAAGAATGCAGCTGACTTGGCTCCTGCAAGGCACAACCAATTCCGTGGCGGTGTACCAGGCCCAAATGGCTTGGATCCTGAAGGATGTTCTTCCGGAGGGAGTCCAAATCTTCATTGACAACGCGGGCATCAAAGGTCCAAAATCTGATTACGGGGGAGCAGAGCTGGTTGAAGTCCGCGGCGTCTGACGTTTCTTGTTGGAATATGCGCAGACATTGAAACGCATCCTGTTTTGCATTGAGGAGGCAGGACTGACGGTGTTGGGGAAGAAGTTGGTGGTTTGTGTCCCGGCGCTCAAAGTCCTTGGCCATGTTGTTGCTTCCAATGGCCGGCGCATTGCAGAGAAAAAGCAGAACAAGGTCCTCAAATGGCCGACCCTGCGGACGGTGTTGCATATCCTTCAGTTCTTGGGATTATGTAGCTATGTCCGTATGTTCATTGAGAGGTTTGCGGAGGTGGCAAGCCCGCTCCAATCACTAACGCGGAAAGGCGGGGAGTGGAAGTGGGGGGAAGAATGTGATTGCCCGTTCCGGAAGCTCAAGGAGATTGTGGGACGTGACATTGTGCTCTGCAATCTCGATTACAACGCGGGAGGAATCAGGATAGTGGTTGATTCCAGCGAATTTGGCAGGGGGGTTCTCACTCAAGAGGACGACGGCAAGGATAGGCCGGTACTTTACGAGTCGGTCACCTTCACTCTGACGGAAAGCCGGTACTCCCAGCCAAAGTTGGAGTTGTGCGGGGTCACCAAGATTGTGCGGCGGCTCCAGTATCTTTTGTGGGGGGTTCACTTTGAGCTTTTGGTGGACGCGGAGGCGCTGGCGCGGATGATCAATTCCCCGGCGTTGCCCAACGCCCCCATGACCAGGTGGGTGGCGTTTCTTCAACTTTTCTCCTTTGCTGTTGTTCATGTTCCGGGGAAAGCGTTCACTATGCCGGACGCGTTGTTGCGGTATCCAAGGGACGACGCGTTCGAGGATGCAGAACTGCTCAATGTAGACACCCGGGTTGTCAAGGTAGGGGTTGTGGAGGCAGGCGTTCAGCTGCGGCTCCGGCAGACCAGGCGGTATGCGATTCTTTGTGACTACTTGCAGGACCTTTGTTTTCCCAATGGAGCTACAGAGAAGGACATGCAATGGGCGAAGCGGCGGGCGGGGAATTTCTACGTACAGGAGGGGCAGCTTTGGCGGCGGAAGACTCCGGTTCCTCTTGTGGTTACCACTTCAAGGGCAGATCAGGAAGCTATCCTCCGGAGCCTTCACAACAATCTTGGTCATCCAGGGGAGGTTGAGACGCAGAGGCGCGTCAAAGAGCGGTTCTGGTGGCCGGGTGTAGTGCGTGCGGTGTGGGAATGGCTGGCGTCCTGCAAAGCCAGTCAACAGCGGAGCGCGAGACTGCCCAAGGAAGTCGGAAACCTCATAGGGGAAGACGTCCTCTTTGGTCAAGTCTCGCTTGATGTCGTCCACATCAAGGCCAATAAGTTTGCCTATCTGCTTGTCGCGCGGGACAACCTGTCCGGTTGGGTGGAAGCGTGTCCATTGGTCAAGCTCTTGGCGGACAAAGTTGCTCTATTTCTGGAGGAAGACTGGTTTGCGCGGTACGTGTTGCTTTTTCTGGTCATAGTGGACGGAGGGGCTGAGTTTCATGGCCGTTTGGTCAAGTTGGTGAAGAGTTGCGGAGCCAAGTTTGGCCGAGTAACGGAGTACTATCCCAAGGGGGCCGGCATGATCGAATGCAGGCATCAGCCAATCAAGGAAGCCCTGGTCAAGATGTGCGGGGAGGACGGTAAGCGCTGGCAGGAGACCCTTCCAATGGTTCTGTTTGTGGATTGGATTTTGGTGAAGCGGTTGACAGGCTACTTGCCGTACGAGTTACTTTTTGGGCAGCGCCCCGTGCTTCTGGTGGACATTGAGTTGGAGACGTTCCTGGGGTTGACTGGTGGAAGGTGAAGACTTCTGCCGAATTGCTTGAGGCTCGCGCTGAACAGCTCCTTTGACGGGACGGAATGCTTGCAAAGGCGGCGGACCGGCTAAAGAAGACTTGGACGGCATTGGTGCGCTATTGGGACGAGCGCTGCTTGCATTGTCTCCAGGATCCCTTGCGGAAGGGGGATTTGGTGCTCCTGTGCAACCAAAGTCTGGAGTCTCAGTGGGGGAAGTTGTTTCCTAACCGGTGGAACGGCCCGTTCCGCGTGTCGTCCAAGTTTGAGGGCGGCAGCTATCAGTTGGAGGAATTAGACGGTACTCTGCTGAAACGGAAGGCTGCGGCTTTGCATTTCAAGCGCTTCTTTGCGCAAGGCTCTACCTTGTTCCACAAAACGGCAGAAGGGGGTGAAGGATCTGACAAGGGGAGTGTGGAGCGCGGCAATGGTGTAGGAACGCAATCCGGGGATTTTTCCTTGGGCGGAGAAGCGGAGACTGTGCCATTGCAATGGAGTAGGAGGTTGCAACCGGCTGGGGACAGTGGCCAAGTTGCGGGGGGGAGGTAGAGGGGGTAGGGGATAAGTTTTGATTTGGTGAGGGGGTGCTCTAGCCGGTTCACAGCCAGAACAACTAGACACCCCAGAATGTTTGTTTCTCTATGTTTCTTTCTTATCTGGATTGTGGGGTCTTTGCTGGCTTGGGGTTTTTGCAGGAAACGCGGGCGCGGCAGGAAGCCAGGTCCGTGAATGCAAGGACAAGCCCCGCGGAACCGGGACGCGTGGGCAATCCCGCGGATGGGGGAAGCGGGACAAAAAGAGATTTGTGGGCGGTCTACGGGCGTTGCGCAAAAAAAAAAGGGTGTTCTTTTCTATTTTTCTTCTCTGTTGGTTTCTTTTTCTCTTTTTCTTTCTCTCAGGATATCTCAAGGATGGGTGGCTGGTATGGGAATAAGCTTGATTTGGTGAGGGGGTTCTCTAGCTGGTTCACAGCCGGGACAACTAGACACCCCAGAATGTCTGTTCTCTTACTCTCTCTCTCTCTCTTCCCTTACGGTGGCGCGCGCTGGTGTTTTGGTTGTTGTGTTTGTTACAGGAAGGGTACGGGGAACTGTGTGGCAGTTTGTCTGGGGCGGTCCAGGTGCCTCTTTTGGAACGGCTAGTCACTTACGGTTGCTCACAAAGCAAGCGCGCAGGCGCGGACTCAATCTCAAGCTCACTCTCACAAAGCGCGGTTGCGCACTTTTTCTCAAAAGGTTCGGACCTTGCGCAAATACATGTATTTTCTTAATGGAAAGGGAAGCGCGGTACAAAAACAAGAAGAGAAGAAGTAGAGGAAAGGGAGAAGGGGAAAAGGGGGGCAATGCGCCTAAGCCATCTTCATCATTTCCTCCATTTCCACCCTCGAGGCCGCCAGTAAAGCCTGGAAAGACGCCAGGAGTTTGCGCCGAGATTCCAAGGATTGTGCACCGGGGATTGCGAGGAAATTCCGGAGCATCGTGGTCGACCTTTCCGCGAAAGCTTCAAAGCTGGCCGCCAGGAGCGCCATTATGATTGGAATCTCCGGAATCCCGGGAGGGCTGGCTGGAGGAGCGGCCGGTGGAGATGGGGCCCCCGGGGAACCAACAGGGGGGCTTGGTCCAGCTGGAGGCAATGACGGGACAACTATAGGTGACGGAGGCAGAGGGACTTTGGGGGTCGTAGGCCCCTCATCCAAGGCCGCTGGTGGCGCGGCAGTGTTGGCGGTCGCGGAGGAGGAGAAGGGGGTGCTGGCGCGGCCGGGGGTCTTCCAAAGAGTCTTGGGTCTGGTACCATTTGGTTCACGCCAACAGCGGCGGCCCAAGTGTGGGTCGCCGTGCGCCATTCCTCCGAGGTTTTGTATTTGCCCCGTTGCGGAGGTCCAACCCGGCAAAGAGGTGATGCCGAGTCGCGGCTCACGTGAAAAGTGGTGGGTGACGGAGCTTGGGGGCAGCGGGATGGAGGTGAACCGGGTGGTTTCCACAAGCCTTCCAAGATCGACTCGTCGTCTGAAATCACAAACAGGTCCGGACGAGCCTTCTTGCGTGGCCTGGGGCAAGAGCCGGATTGGGGGGGAGCTCAAGGAATGCTGTTGCTAAGCAAGCAGCAACAATGGACGCAACGGGAAGCAACACAGGCGCGTTGACCGGGGATGATCAAACACGCGTGCCCATTCCGGGCGCAGAACTCGCATGGGAGCATGATGGCAATGGATAGGAGGGAAGACGGGGAAGGTGGTAGTGGGAGTGGTGGGGGTGGAGTGGAAGTAGCGGAGGTGGTGGTATGGTGAAGCAATGGAAAACTTCTGGGGACAGAACTCAAGTTGGGGGGGGATGTGGTGTCAATTTATAGACACGGATTGGGGACTGCATCGCGGCTGCGTGCTCAGCATTGGAGGCAAGCGGGCTCAGCATTAGGGTATGCGGAGTGCTCAGCAGCGGAAGCCGCTGTTTGGCTCTGCACCTGGTGGACGGGTTGGGCTCAGCATTGAATGCGGCATGGGCGGCAATCCGCCCCGGAGATTGGATTTGGAAGGTAGTGCGCTTGACTAGGTTTGCGGGAGCGCCGGTTTGGATACGTAGGGGCGGAGCAATCCACAGGCTATGAAGGAACGGATGGAGCGCGCGCACAAGCGCGCGGATCATGCCGGATATTACCAAACACCCACAACGGGCGCGGACAAACGGATACGGACAGGCGCGGGGGGCTCCGAGTAGGGCGCGGTGCGAGGACCGCATCATGAGAAGGACAAACCGGATGGACGGAACGGCGTACGGACAACGGGGGGAGTTTGTTATGGAGGAGGTGGGGAGAGGAGGCTAGGGTTTCTGTTTTGGGATTTTTTTCTGTTTCTTTGTCATACTGTCATTTGCGCGTGTACTTAGGTTAGGGTTGAGGGGGAGGACTTATCCTCACTCCCAACTCCGGGTTGGAGGAGATGCATGCATGGATAGAGGCGGAGGAGGAAGAATCAGATCACATCATCGGATTGGATCACTCATCTCACCAGGAGATTAAAGGAACTCATACCGGATACACATCCAGGTGGAAAGTTCTTAGGATTGAAGGATTGGTGATTTCTCTCTCTCTCTCTACTTTTCTTTATCTCTTTATCTCCTTATTTCTATTTCTCATTTGAGTGCAACTTTGGACATCCTCATCTCCTTTCAAACTCAGGGAACCGTTAACTTCCAAACCTTGGGACAATTATAGGGGGATAACCTTCTATTCTTTCCACAACGGATAGTGTGTTGCAAGACACACGGATTGGATCACACAGATATACCTTGGATATCTGGAATGGCGCGTTGGGTGGATGCGGACATGCGCGGGGGGCTCTGAGTGGGGCCCAGCTCAAGGGCCGGGTCATGAGAAGGACATAATGGCCGGCGGGCAATACGGATGGAATATGGGGTATGGGATATGTGATATGGATTATGGGATGGAAGGATAGGATTGGGGCTAGGTTTCTGTACTGAGGGGTTGTATTTCATTATTCTTGCTTGCTTCTGGTTGTACTTAGGTTAGGGTTGAGGGGGAGGTTACTTAAACCACACCCTCAACCCAGATGGATGAAAGCATCTTATCTTATCTTATCATGGAGGATGGGTAGGATGGAAGGAAGAACAAACAAGGAACTCATCTTATTATTCTTTCTCTCTCTCTCTCTCTCTTTAACTCATTTCATCCAACCTCCTTACAGATGCTTGGACCATTAACTCTTGAACTTGAGGATAACTAGGAAATTTTCACCCTCTTTGTTTCCACAACAGTTGTGAGGCATTCCGACGGATAAGGAGCAGTGGAGGTGGCCGGCTGGGCATGGAACGCAGGTGCGCCGGCCCAGAAGGATTTTGCAGGAGAGGCCATTCCAGCTGCAGAACATGCAGGACATTTTGAACAAAGTGGGGTGGAATATAGGTGCTTTCTTTTTCCTTGGTGTGATGTAGCGGTGCAAAGGGGGAAGGTGGGATAACTATGGTGGATAACTATGGTATAGTCAGGGGTAGGTTAGATAGTGGTGGATCTCTGGGGACAGAACTCAAGTTGGGGGGAGATGTGGTGGTCTTTTATAGATGTAAGTTGGAATTGGTGGGGCGCTGCATGCTCAGCAGTAGCGGCAGTCTCAGCAGAGTTGGCGCGCTCAGCAATTGGTGTGGCTTTGCCACAGTAAGCCGTGCTGAAGGCTTGGCAGCAGTCAAATTGGTCTCAGCATCTGGAGATGCAGGGAGGATTGGATTGGATTGGACGGATTGCATGGATTGCATGTTGCAAGACGCGCGGATTGTGCATTGCAAGATGCGGGGATATACCTTGGATATCTGGAATGGCGTGTTGGGTGGATGCGGGCATGCGCAGGGGGCTTTGAGTTGAGCCCGGAGCGGGGGCTGCATCAGGAGAAGGACAAACCAGGTGGACGTAATGGCAGGCGGGGGATACGGATGGGATATGGGGTAAGGGATATGGGATGAGATGGAAGGATAGAATTGGGGCTAGGGTTCTGTACTTAGGGGTTGTATTTCATTATTCTTGCTTGCTTGCGGTTGTACTTAGGTTAGGGTTGAGGGGGAGGTTACTTAAACCGCACCCTCAACCCGGATCATCAGAGGAGGGAGGAGGACATTGGATCACAGGAGGTTGGAAGGCTCTTTTACACTCATCTCTTTTTCTCTACTTCTGTATCTCTTGGTTGAAGGGTGAACAGTCACACTCAGGGTTTAGAGACGCAAGGGATTAATGACTTCCAAACTTGGGAACCATTCAAGGAGAAGTACTCTTCTGAATTCCACAGCATGTGAATAGGACAATTGGTGATGTTGCCAGGACAATGCTCCATGAGAGTAAGATGGCAAGTCATTATTGGATTTATGCATACCATACTGCCACATAAATCCATAATAGGCTGCCAAACACAAGAACTCATGGAGTCTCACCCTTGAAGGCGCTCTTTGGCATTGAATTTGACCCCAATGCCCTTTACCCATTTGGCACCTGTGCAATTGTGCATATTCCTAAAGAAAGATGTACCTTGAAACTGGATGAGCAAGTAAATCATTGTTGATTGCTTGCATAGCCGGTTTCTGGAGCCAGATGGCTTTTTTGGTCACCTGCTGAGTGCAGGGTGCTCCACTCAACAGCGGCTGTCTTCTCCAACTTCCAAAATTTACAAGTCAAATCAGAGCCCAACAAGGCAAGTGTTGACTTCATACTCAACCAGCTAACACTCCACCTGGGACAGGAGCAAACCAATGAGATTGCGGAAGTGGAGCAAGTGTTTATACGTTCAATGCCAGCAAAGACCAATCACCACCTGCTGTGTTCACTGCCAGAGGCCTTGCAAGGCAAATTTGGAAATTAATGGCAAGCATCTGCAATGTACAAAGTTGACAAATTTGACAAGCTGGATGTATGGGAACCAGTCAAGCCGCACCCAGGGATGAAGGTGCTTGGAATGCGCTGGGTTCTTGCCAACAAACTTGACAAAGATAGCCAACTAATTGAATGCCTATTGCGGCTTGTTGTCAAGGGCTTTAATCAACAAATGGGTGAAGATGTCCATGAGACCTATGCGCCAACAGCTAGCCTAAATGTCCTTTGTTTGCTCATCTCAATGAAAGTGAATATGGGCCTACCAATGGCAACATTTGACATAAGCTCTGCCTACCTCTACAGTCCAATCAATGAAAAACTTTATGCTCAGCCCCCAACCAAGATCCGACCGGAGTGGAAAGGCCTTGTCATGAGGTTAAAAAAGGAGGTATGTGGCACCAAGCAGGCGGCTAGGTGCTGGTGGAAGTTTTTTGACCAGATGATTTTGGAGCTTGGGTTTGTTGCACAAGAACTAGAACCATCTCTCTACTTGTTGAAGAAGGGTAGTGATTTTGTTGTCATCTGGATGCACGTGGATGTTGGATTTGTTGTAGGTTCATCTGTGGAGCTGTTGGCGCTACTCAAACAGGGAATGGAACGCAAAGTCAAGTTGAAATGGCAATCAGCACCAAAGAAAATTGTTGGTATTGGCTTGTCATGGTCACCTGACTCTGTTTCTTTGTCTCAACGGGTACTAGTGAACCAAATTATATCTGACTACAATTGTGAAGCACACCCAAAGAGAAGCGCACTACCAGAGTCCCCCCTAGAAATTAACAATGGGGAACCCGTGGAAACAGATAGGTTCAAACACTTCATTGGTTCCTTGATGTACTTGGCGGCCGGGACCAGACAGGATCTCTCTTACCTGGTGAATCTCCTGTTGCAATATGCAAACTCACCATCCACTTCCCACTGGGAGGCGTTAGACTGGCTGATTGGATTTGTCAATCATACAAGGGATCTAGGGCTTCAGTTTAAAAAAGGCCAACCGGGACTGGAGCTTTGGAGTGATGCAAACTGGGGGGGAAAGCACAAAAGTTCCACATCTGGCCACATTATTAAATACCGTGGTAACCCTGTGGCATGGGGATCAAAGAGACAACAAATTGTTGCTCTCTCAACTTGTGCCGCAGAATATGTAGCCCTTTCCAATGGGACCCAACAATTCCCCCATCTCCAGAACATCATATCATTGCTAGAGCAACCAAAGATGTCAATCATGTGCAACAACAAGTCCGCCATCCTCATTGCACGCAACAACTTGTTGAAAAGCAAACCAGATATCTCTTGAGGGCGTTTTATTTTGTGAACAACTTGGTAAGGCAACACAATGTTACACTGAGGTGGACCAGCTTGCCAACATACTAACCAAACGACTAGGCCCCAGCAAAATTGCCCTGGCACTCAGTAACTTATGGCTCGAGGGGGTACACTTTTTTTTTCTTTTTAAGTGGTAAATTGCATTGCGCATGGACCACTTTGGATATGCATAACATCTGTGTGATAGGTACAAGGAGTCTCAGAAGCCATGATGCAGCTTCAATCATATAGCAGCACAATGAGAGCAGAACAAGGAGAGAAAGAAAGGAAAAGGCAAACAAATGAAAGAGAGAAAAACAAGGAAAGGATTGGGGAGAGACTAGAGAAGCAGGGTTGTTCAGAAAAAGGGAGCTACGTTTTGTTACATTATTAGGGGGGGCTGTGTGTTTGTGGGGTTGCTGGGTTCTCTTGCTCCTGTAGGGATTCAAATCTGTTCGAGGACCTTATATATTTTTCCATAGCCGTCCATGCCTTCTTGTGTTGTAGGGCGGAGCTGAGATTGCTGGGGTTGTAGAGTATTTTGTCTTGCCTTAGGTTCTTTCTCAAGGTTTGCCGTTGTATTGCGTGTGCAGGACAGAAGTGGAAGAAGTGAGTAACTGTCTCTCTGTGGTATCTACACTTTGGGCAGGAGGGGTCTGCTACTTTCCTTATTTGGAAAAGGTAACCATTCAGGCTACAACATCCTGAGTCCAGTTGGTTCAGGATGGCTGACGCTTGGATGCTGAAAGAAGCAATGTTGTGTTTGAGGCGGCGGGATGCGGTGAGGCAGCCCTCCAAGATCCATGTCTTTGCCTTCTTGGCGCTGCTGTAGATTGGGAAAGGAGGATCTTGGTCAAGGTTGATTGCTTTGTTGGCTTCCACATCTGCAATTTTGTTTCCTTGAATGCCCGAGTGGCTGGGGCACCATACCAAGGCAATTTTGATTGATGGGTCCAAACTTGACCACAGCTGGAAGAGCTTGTTGAAAAGGTATTATCCCGTCTTTGATGACCGTATATTCATTGTTTGTAAGATGACTCCTTGGTTGTTGGTAAAAATGTTGAACCGTTGAAATTTTCCAGGTGTGGACTCCTTGGTCAGTTGGAATGCCGTGTAAATCCCCAGCGCTTTGCATTCTTAGTTCGAATGAAGGATTTGCCGCCCTGTGGAGAAGCAAACAGATTCATTGGTGTTTTGGAAGTAAGCAGCCGCTCCCCCCCTTTATCTTTTTCATAAGACCCATCCGTGAAGATCATGGCTTCATCAGATCTAAGTTGTTGTATGAGGGAGTTTGTTGAGACGATTGGGTCCTTCTTTGAAATGCCCAGGTTGAGGTAATTGGTAGTAGTTGGTTGGGCACACGTTTTGGTGCTTAGTTGTATTTCAATCGTCTCAACACGCATTGATAGGAATTGTCGGATTTCTTCATTGCATATTGAGTTGTTGACGGCTGAGCTGGCCAGGGGGCGGCTTGCATTTAGTTGGTTGATGAGGCTGTTTTTGGTGTCAATTGGGGCACCCCCCTGGGTCAGCTTCCTGGCATAAAAAAGGAAGGCTGTTTTTTTGTGGCCTCCATGAGGGGTCTATGAGAGTAGTTCAGTTCAAGCCACTTTTTGTCAGTGGTTCTAAAAATCCCTTTCACAAATCTGGCACATTCTTGATCCAGCTTTGTCATTTTTGCCTGTATTCTGGTCAGATTTTTCTTTTGGGACCATACATGCGCTTCATAGGTTACCCTGGGGGTCAGGGCTGCATTAATTAGTTTTGATTGGTTTCCTTCAGAAAGACCCCAGCAAGAGTTTCCTAGTCTGTGAAAAATGTGTAGCATTAGTTGGCCTTTTTAAGTGAGGTTGCCGATGTGTTGGTGGAATGATAATTTGATGTCAATGGTAAGTCCTAGCCATTTAACAGCATCAGTAAAGGTCACAGGGGTTTCCCCAAAGACAAAGGGGGAAGTGGTTTGGGGCGGAGTTCTGGCTTTGGATAAGATCATCACTTGGGACTTAGCTTTGTCAAAAACTGCTGCGTGTTTCCTTCCCCCAACAAGGGAGAGTTTGGCCAAGTTATTCATGCGTTGAAGAGCATCATCCAGACTTTTTCCAGCCCCAAGGTGGACAATGTCATCCACGTATCCTATTGTTGTGGTTTCAAGCGGTGTGGCATCCAAGAGCTGTAAGAGATGTGAGTTGTACAGAATGTATAGGATGACAGACAGGGGTGGGCCTTGAGGGAGGCCGCACGGGGTCTGCCTCGGTTCTGACACATAATCATCAAGGCACATTTTGGTTTTGCGGTTTAAGAGGAAATCTTGGATGATGATCCACAGATACGTTGGGCATACTTTTTATATTAGGGTATGAAAGAGTCTGGCTGGATGGACTGTTGGGTACACCAATTGGACATCTAAAAATAAGGCAATTACCAACTTCCTTTCAGCCCACTTGTCTCAGGTCCAGGAGTCCAAAGATAATATGGCATTCTTGGTGCCCACACCCCTGCATCCTCCAAGGTGATGGGGTGGGAGCACTCCCGTTCTGGAGGCCCAATCCACCAGTCTCCAAGCAAGGATTAGTTCTAGGGTCTTTCCCATGGTTTTCAGCAAGGCTATTGGCCTATAAGCTCCTGCTTTTGTGTAGTCCAGTTTATTGGCCTTCCAAATTATCGTGGTTATGTCAACCTTCTAGCACAATGGGAATTTTCCCTGGTGTAAAACATGATTGAATAGATCAACTAGGACGGGGCCAAGAGAGGGGGCCAACAGTTTGAGTGATTTGTTGAATATTTTTTCAGGGCCGGGGGCTTTCCCTGGTGCCATTCTGGAAAGTGCAGAGGTGACCTCTGTCAGAGTGACCTCGTTGTATGCCCCTGCACAGCATGCTTCTGTAGGCGGTACCTCCAACAGATTGATAGCGGGTTCAATTTTTGAGGTACCTTTGAATAGCATATCTGCCTGTTCCGCCTTCCCTGCGGCAAAAGATCCATCAATCCTCCTTAGTGGCAATACTTGGCCCAAGGACACGGGTTTTGTCCGGCGTAAGGCGTTGAACGCTAGGTTTGCACTGGGTTTTTGAGATATTTCCTCAAGTGTTCAAATTTAGTCCTTTGGACAGTTGAGCAAAAGTAAGCATTCCCCTCCTTATAGCAAAGACAGGCTTCATTGGTCCCAGTTTGGATCATCCATTGACAGGCAAGGTTTCTAGCCTTCAGAATGGGATTGAGGGTTTTGGGTTCCCACCAAGATTTGCATTGCGTATCATTGTGACTTACCATCTTTCCTAGACTGGTTTGGACAGAGTGTATCATAGTTGTGAGATCATCAGCAAAGGTTTCTATGGATCAACAGAATTGTAGGTTTTCTGTTAAAGCATTGAATTTTTTGCAGACGTGATTTTGATCCAGTAAATTCCATTTAGGCTTTGCCCACCGGGTGACATAAGTTCAACCCTTTAGGCATAAGAGGCCCCTCAGGGCTTGGTGATCCAACCCATGATTTTCTTTGGATACTTGTAGATCTACAAAAACTCCTGACGCTTTAAAGTTGGACCATATGAGGTCAATGGTTGTGCCCTTACCTTTAGTTGAATAGAAGGTGGGGACGTGTTTGGGGGATTCCAAGCGGAAGCCGTGTTTACCACATATTGCTACCAGGTCTGCAGCCTCTTGGTGAGTGGGGGAATATCCTACCAAGTTCCACATCTGATGATAGAGGTTGGAGTCCATGAACAAACACAAAGGTGACCTTCTGTCATTGTGTTCATTCAACCATAGGGACAGGTCTGTCAGACCCTCATTGGTTCTTGGCGGATTGTATAGATTAATTAGTGTTGCTTTGCGGCCCATCAAGTCCAGGATTTGTAGGCTGATTAGATGTTTTGAGTTGCCTGGTAGCTGTATTAGCGCTTTGGAGCGGACTGATTTGTGGACATAGATGCAACATTTGTGCTGGTCCCTCCAACTTTTGGGCTTATGTTCAAATCCAGCAAACATGTGCCAATTGGGGTGCGTTGGAGGGAGACGTGTATGTGGGTTTACCCAAGGTTCTTGTAAGAGCAATATTAAATTTTTGTGCTGGTGGTTTAAGAGGGTGAGAGTAATTTCTTTGGACAGGTGACAGTTGAGTTGGAGGAATGGGTAGGGGACCGTGTTTGAGGATTGTGGATTGTCAGCGGGAATCATTTGGGGGAGCCTGTGGGGGTTTGGAGGAGCAAAGAGCGGGGCATCAGTATGTGTGTTCTGTGGGGGTTCTTCTACCATCTGTAAGGATTAATAGTGTGTTTCTTAGCCTGGATCCAGGATCTCTTGAACGGGCATTGCGTGCTGAAAACTGAGTGATTGGTGTCTTTGATTCCATCTTCCTTGTTACGTAGGCCTTCCTTGCATCTTACACAGTTGGTGACTTCATCAGTTCCTGCAGGGCATTCTTGAGTCATGTGACATTTGTCACACCTGCCACACCTAGCAGGCTTTCTACACCATTTTCCATAGTGTCCCATCCTTAAACATTTGAAGCATTGTGCTGGGAAAGATTTGAATCTGGTGGCTCGGTGATAGTTGTAATCTAGAAAAATGCCTGCGTAAGTGAGTTGTTTGGCCAGGTCTTTGTCCGCCAGTGATAGCACAATGGATCCTGCTTTCTTAGCCATGTGTATATTGTCCAATAACCACCTCATGCAGATAATGTCCTCCATCTTGAGATGGTTTGCAACTGCAAGGTTTGATTTTCTAAGTTCCAACGTTGGATCAAAGGTTTTTGGGATGCCGTGGACCAGGATTGACCATACACTGTGGGTGGCTTTTAAGTCTGCATGTACCTGTTTGGACCATAGGTGTTTGTTTTCCATCAACCATTTCTCATGGATTTTGTTTCTAGTATAAAAGACTACATCACCAGATGGCATAACATGCGCGCCAGTGACCACTATAAGTTCATCCTGAACTCAGGCGTTTAATTTAGCCAGTGCCTTGTTGTCCCACTGGACAAAGAGAGCTTTTGGTAGCTTGTCGAGTTGATCATTGAGTGGGTTGGAATGAATTATGGCTTTACCAGGTTGGAGCATTCGGAGTTCATCTCTTGCTGGTGGGGGGATGGTTGGCTTGTGTCCAAGGGTTCTGGGTTTATTTGCTACAAGGTCTGCATAAGTTGGAGCACAAGATTGGGGTTGATTGGGTTGTGGTGGGAGGGTAATTGCCGGTGGTGGGCCCATTTTTTGGAGACTGAGGATAGTTTTGATTTGTGACACCATTTCTTTCATCTGCCTGTTGCGTTTCTTGTTGGCCTCTTGATGTTCCTTTTCTGTATGGATTAGGATGCGGAGAAGTTCTATCATGTTCTTGTTGATTGTCATTTTGCCATTTGAATTGTAATTAGTTGGGTCTTCAATCAGATTGGAGATTAAGAGGACTATACCACTTGCGCCATCAACGTTTGGGGGTTGAGAATTTTGCACTTCCATCGTGTTGATTTTGACTTCCATGCTGGCAGTGGATATTCCCACCTCATCAGGCGGGTCAGGGGGGCGGAATGGGGGCATTTAGCCAGGGAGAGAGTGATATCGAGAGGATCAAAGTTAGAATTTAGGAGTAGGGATGTAGGAGATGGTTGACCGGGGGTTTGGGGGGGGAAGGTATTGAGGTTGTGGTACGGACAATGATCCACAGTACACTTTTTTTTTTTTTTTTTTAAGTGGTAAATTGCATTGCGCATGGACCACTTTGGATATGCATAAAATCTGTGTGATAGGTACAAGGAGTCTCAGAAGCCATGATGCAGCTTTGATCATATAGCAGCACAATGAGAGCAGAACAAGGAGAGAAAGAAAGGAAAAGGCAAACAAATGAAAGAGAGAAAAACAAGGAAAGGATTGGGGAGAGACTAGAGAAGCAGGGTTTTTCAGAAAAAGGGAGCTACGTTGTGTTACATTATTAGGGGGGGCTGTGTGTTTGTGGGGGTGCTGGGTTCTCTTTCTCCTGTAGGGATTCAAATCTGTTCGAGGACCTTATATATTGTTCCATAGCCGTCCATGCCTTCTTGTGTCGTAGGGCGGAGCTGAGATTGCTGGGGTTGTAGATTATTTTGTCTTGCCTTAGGTTCTTTCTCAAGGTTTGCCGTTGTATTGCGTGTGCAGGACAGAAGTGGAAGAAGTGAGTAACTGTCTCTCTGTGGTATCTACACTTTGGGCAGGAGGGGTCTGCTACTTTCCTTATTTGGAAAAGGTAACCATTCAGGCTACAACATCCTGATTCCAGTTGGTTCAGGATGGCTGACGCTTGGATGCTGAAAGAAGCAATGTTGTGTTTGAGGCGGCGGGATGCGGTGAGGCAGCCCTCCAAGATCCATGTCTTTGCCTTCTTGGCGCTTCTGTAGATTGGGAAAGGAGGAGCTTGGTCAAGGTTGATTGCTTTGTTGGCTTCCACATCTGCAATTTTGTTTCCTTGAATGCCCGAGTGGCTGGGGCACCATACCAAGGCAATTTTGATTGATGGGTCCAAACTTGACCACAGCTGGAAGAGCTTGTTGAAAAGGTATTATCCCGTCTTTGATGACCGTATATTCATTGTTTGTAAGATGACTCCTTGGTTGTTGGTAAAAATGTTGAACCGTTGAAATTTTCCAGGTGTGGACTCCTTGATCAGTTGGAATGCCGCATAAATCCCCAGCGCTTTGCATTCTTAGTTTGAATGAAGTATTTGCCGTCCTGTGGAGAAGCAAACAGATTCATTGGTGTTTTGGAAGTAAGCAGCCGCTCCCCCCCCTTTATCTTTGTCATAAGACCCATCCGTGAAGATTATGGCTTCATCAGATCTAAGTTGTTGTATGAGGGAGTTTGTTGAGACGATTGGGTCCTTCTTTGAAATGCCCAGGTTGAGGTAATTGGTAGTAGTTGGTTGGGCACAGGTTTTGGTGCTTAGTTGTATTTCAATCGTCTCAACACGCATTGATAGGAATTGTTGGATTTCTTCATTGCATATTGAGTTGTTGACGGCTGAGCTGGCCAGGGGGCGGCTTGCATTTAGTTGGTTGATGAGGCTGTTTTTGGTGTCAATTGGGGCACCCCCCTGGGTCAGCTTCCTGGCATAAAAAAGGAAGGCTGTTTGTTTTGTGGCCTCCATGAGGGGTCTATGGGAGTAGTTCAGTTCAAGCCACTTTTTGTCAGTGGTTCTAAAAATCCCTTTCACAAATCTGGCACATTCTTGATCCAGCTTTGTCATTGTTGCCTGTATTCTGGTCAGATTTTTCTTTTGGGCCCATACATGCACTGCGTAGGTTACCCTGGGGGTCAGGGCTGCATTAATTAGTTTTGATTGGTTTCCTTCAGAAAGACCCCAGCAAGAGTTTCCTAGTCTGTGCAAACTGTGTAGCATTAGTTGGCCTTTTTAAGTGAGGTTGCCGATGTGTTGGTGGAATGATAATTTGATGTCAATGGTAACTCCTAGCCATTTGAAAGCATCAGTAAAGGTCACAGGGGTTTCCCCAAAGACAAAGGGGGAAGTGGTTTGGGGCGGAGTTCTGACTTTGGATAAGATCATCACTTGGGACTTAGCTTTTTCAAAAACTGCTGCGTGTTTCCTTCCCCAAACAAGGGAGAGTTTGGCCAAGTTATTCATGCTTTGAAGAGCATCATCCAGACTTTTTCCAGCCCCAAGGTGGACAATGTCATCCACGTATCCTATTGTTGTGGTTTCAAGCGGTGCGGCATCCAAGAGCTGTAAGAGATGTGAGTTGTACAGAATGTATAGGATGACAGACAGGGGGGAGCCTTGAGGGAGGCCGCACGGGGTCTGCCTTGGTTCTGACACATAATCATCAAGGCACATTTTGGTTGTGCGGTTTAAGAGGAAATCTTGGATGATGATCCACAGATACGTTGGGCATCCTTTTCATATTAGGGTATGAAAGAGTCTGGCTGGATGGACTGTTGGGTACACCAATTGGACATCTAAAAATAAGGCAATTACCAACTTCCTTTCAGCCCACTTGTCTCAGGTCCAGGAGTCCAAAGCTAATATGGAATTCTTTGTGCCCACACCCCTGCGTCCTCCAAGGTGATGGGGTGGGAGCACTCCCGTTCTGGAGGCCCAATCCACCAGTCTCCAAGTATGGATTAGTTCTAGGGTCTTTCCCATGGTTTTCAGCAAGGCTATTGGCCTATAAGATCCTGCTTTTGTGTAGTCTGGTTCATTGGCCTTCCAAATTATTGTGGTTATGGCAACCTTCCAGCACAATGGGAATTTTCCCTGGTGTAAAACATGATTGAATAGATCAACTAGGAAGGGGCCAAGAGAGGGGGCCAACAGTTTGAGTTATTTGTTGAAGATTTTTTCAGGGCCAGGGGCTTTCCCTGGTGCCAGTCTGGAAAGTGCGGAGGTGACCTCTGTCAGAGTGACCTTGTTGTATGCCGCTGCACGGCATGCTTCTGTAGGCAGTACGTCCAACAGATTGATAGCGGGTTGAATGTTTGAGGTACCTTTGAATAGCATATCTGCCTGTTCCGCCTTCCCTGAGGCAAAAGATCCATCCATCCTCCTTAGTGGCAATACTTGGCCTGAGGACAAGGGTTTTGTCCGGCGTAAGGCTTTGAAGGCTAGGTTTGCACTGGGGTTTTTGAGATATTTCCTCCAGTGTTCAAATTTAGTCCTTTGGACAGTTGAGCAAAAGTAAGCATTCCACTCCTTATAGCAAAGACAGGCTTCATTGGTCCCAGTTTGGATCATCCATTGACAGGCACGGTTTCTAGCCTTCAGAATGGGATTGAGGGTTTTGGGTTCCCACCAAGATTTGCATTGTGTATCATTGTGACTTACCATCTTTCCTAGACTGGTTTGGACAGAGTGTATCATAGTTGTGAGATCATCAGCAAAGGTTTCTATGGATCCAGAGAATTGTAGGTTTGCTGTTAAAGCATTGAATTTTTTGCAGACGTGATTTTGATCCAGTAAATTCCATTTAGGCTTTGCCCACCGGGTGACATAAGCTCAACCCTTTAGGCATAAGAGGCCCCTCAGGGCTTGGTTATCCAACCCATAATTTTCTTTGGATACTTGGAGATCTACAAAAACTCCTGACGCTTTAAAGTTGGACCATATGAGGTCAATAGTTGTTCCCTTACCTTTAGTTGAATAGAAGGTGGGGACGTGTTTGGGGGATTCCAAGTGGAAGCCGTGTTTACCACATATTGCTACCAGGTCCGCAGCCTCTTGGTGAGTGGGGGGATATCCTACCGGGTTCCACATCTGATGATGGAGGTTGGAGTCCATGAACAAACACAACGGTGACCTTCTGTCATTGTGTTCATTCAACCATAGGGACAGGTCTGTCAGACCCTTGTTGGTTCTTGGCGGATTGTATAGATTAATTAGCGTTGCTTTGCGGCCCATCAAGTCCAGGATTTGTAGGCTGATTAGATGTTTTGAGTTGCCTGGTAGCTGTATTAGCGCTTTGGAGCGAACTGATTTGTGGACATAGATGCAACATTTGTGCTGGTCCCTCCAAATTTTGGGCTGATGTTCAAATCCAGAAAACATGTGCCAACTGGGGTGCGTTGGAGGGAGAAGTGTATGTGGGTTTACCCAAGGTTCTTGTAAGATCAATATTAAATTGTTGTGCTGGTGGTTTAAGAGGGTTAGAGTAATTTCTTTGGACAGGTGACAGTCGAGTTGGAGGAACGGGTAGGGGAACGTGTTTGAGGATTGTGGCTTGTCAGCGGGAATCATTTGGGGGAGCCTGTGGGGGTTTGGAGGAGCAAAGAGCGGGGCATCAGTATGTGTGTTCTGTGGGGGTTCTTCTACCATCTGTAAGGATTAATAGTGTGTTTCTTAGCCTGGATCCAGGATCTCTTGAACGGGCATTGCGTGCTGAAAACTGAGTGATTGGTGTCTTTGATTCCATCTTCCTTGTTACGTAGGCCTTCCTTGCATCTTACACAGTTGGTGATTTCATCAGTTCCTGCAGGGCATTCTTGAGTCATGTGACCTTTGTCACACCTGCCACACCTAGCACTTTCTACACCATTTTCCATAGTGTCCCATCCTTAAACATTTGAAGCATTGTGCTGGGAAAGATTTGAATCTGGTGGCTTGGTGATAGTTGTAATCTAGAAAAATGCCTGAGTAAGTGAGTTGTTTGGCCAGGTCTTTGTCCGCCAGTGATAGCACAATGGATCCTGCTTTCTTAGCCGTGTGTATATTGTCCAATAACCACCTCATGCAGATAATGTCCTCCATCTTGAGATGGTTTGCAACTGCAAGGTTTGATTTGCTAAGTTCCAACGTTGGATCAAAGGTTTTTGGGATGCCGTGGACCAGGATTGACCATACACTGTGGGTGGCTTCTAAGTCTGCATGTACCTGTTTGGACCATAGGTGTTTGTTTTCCATCAACCATTTCTCATGGATTTTGTTTTTAGTATAAAAGACTACATCACCAGATGGCATAACATGCGCGCCAGTGACCACTATAAGTTCATCCTGAACTTGGGCGTTTAATTTAGCCAGTGCCTTGTTGGCCCGCTGGACAAAGAGAGCTTTTGGTAGCTTGTTGAGTTGATCATTGAGTGGGTTGGAATGAATTATGGCTTTACCAGGTTGGAGCATTCGGAGTTCATCTCTTACTGGTGGGGGGATGGTTGGCTTGTGTCCAAGGGTTCTGGGTTTATTTGCTACAAGGTCAGCATAAGTTGGAGCACAAGATTGGGGTTGATTGGGTTGTGGTGGGAGGGTAATTGCCGGTGGTGGGCCCATTTGTTGGAGACTGAGGATAGTTTTGATTTGTGACGCCATTTCTTTCATCTGCCTGTTGCCTTTCTTGTCAGCCTCTTGACGTTCCTTTTCTGTATGGATTAGGATGCGGAGAAGTTCTATCATGTTCTTGTTGATTGTCATTTTGCCATTTGAATTGTAATTAGTTGGGTCTTCAATCAGATTGGAGATGAAGAGGACTATACCACTTGCGCCATCAACGTTTGGGGGTTGAGGATTTTGCACTTCCATCGTGTTGATTTTGACTTCCATGCTGGCAGTGGATATTCCCACCTCATCAGGCGGGTCAGGGGGGCGGAATGGGGGCATTTAGCCAGGGAGAGAGTGATATCGAGAGGATCAAAGTCAGAATTTAGGAGTAGGGATGTAGGAGATGGTTGACCGGGGGTTTTGGGGGGGAAGGTATTGAGGTTGTGGTACGGACGATGATCCACGGTACACTTTGTAAAACCCGTGGGGTGGGGGTGCGGGGGGGGGGGGTGTAATGAACCATACTGACATGTTTTACCAATTGTATAAACCCATAACCACAATCAAAGACGTACTATAGATTATAGACATAATTAGTAGATTATGCTACTAAAGGAAAATCATCAGGTATATAATCTAGCTCAACCCGCCGACTTGAGGAAACTCATCCTCATCAGAGTTTGACTCCAAAACCGGCGGCGGGTTAAGCAAACACTGTGGTATCGGCATTCGGGCAGATCCCAAATCAAATTCAACACAACACGATTCAGCCGAGGAGGATGAAGTAGTGTAGGACGAGGACTGATGGATGATTGGATGCTTAAATAAATAACTAAATAGTTAGTTAAAGCAGAACAAGATTGATGACATACATATTTAGGCATCTAGAATATACATGCTTACCATCGACCAGATTCCAATCGAACGAGAAGACCCACTTCAACTGACAATCTAACGATGGTCTCCTACTGTAAGTACCCCCTCAATCCATCGACCATCTTCACAAAACACTCTCTCCTCACTCGTACTCACCTTCACATCCACCCCTACGCCTTCAGATGACGAAATCGAGATCGAAGACTTCACCTGGGACCCTGAAACTAAAGTTTATCATACCCCATGCCCATGTGGTGATCGATTCGAGATCACCAGATCACAACTCTCCAGGGGGATCGACATCGCAACCTGCCCTAGTTGCAGTCTCATCATCAGGGTCATCTACGATATCGTCCGTTCTTCATCACCACCACTTTACCCCCCGGTTCATCCTCTCCTCATCCATCGCTCTTTTTATTCTAAATAAAAAATAAAAAAAATAGCTCGACTATGAGGATGACCGATCCGACGAAGAACAGGGAACCGCAAGCCCGGATTCGAGTGCTATCGATGAAAAATCAGTCTCGATCTCAGATTCGTTCTCCGAACTAAGGCTGTGAACCTCACCATCGAACGGATCCTCACCACTTCTAGAGCTCACAAGCGAGACAACATCTAAATCTAGAAACACAGAGTCGGAGTCAACCAGCCAAGAATCAACCCATTCCCAAGAGGCAGCTCAATCAATCTGCCTCGACTCATCATCGGAAACCTAAACACACCCACAGGCCTGGAATCGGGTGAGCATCTAAACCTCATTCCTACCATCCTATCCATCCGGTCGTCATATCGCCCTAACACCTCCTGAGGACTGGCTGAGCACTCACGAGCCTCTGTCGTCCACCTTACTCTACCATCGAATCTATCAGGTTGACCATCCGATCGGATCACCCTCGGCTCGTTAGCTTTTATTATGTTGGCTATCGTCTCCGAAACCTTGGTCAAACACACCAAACTTGCTTTCAGTATATCTCATCATCCGCATAATTCTTCACTTTCACACTTCTATTCGATTCTCGACTCTTCCCCAGTCCCCATGCATTCCTCGGCCCTATTTCTTTCGAGCCGAGGAGAGGGGGCTGAAGCTTTGACCGTTTTATAATGATCGATCCCTTTGACTCTCATCGGAACCTAAACCAATCCTGCCCTTCAACTGGATCTGTGTTTTTTTTTCTTGCTTTTGGAGGAAAAGAAGTCTAGTGTTGACCAGGGAGTAGGTCGATTCTCAGCAATTGTTTTCTCCGTTTGCTATCCTACTCGTCTCGCACCCAAAGGTGCATATCAACACATAGGTTGACCGACTTCGACTCCCTCGGGTAGCCCAAGTGCAGACGAAAAACGATCCAGATCAGCGAAGGTCCAGAGGTGGGCTGGGTCTGGTGGGTCGACGTGAAGAGCGGGATAGCGTACACACCACCGAACATCACTGGAGAGAGAAAAACCAGGCCTGGAGGTCAGTTTGGTGGCGCAACACTTTTGGCGCGCCAAATGGCGTTGCTCATGGCATGCCAACCAAACCACTGTTCGCATTTATCAAGTCCACAAACCAAGTGGATCACGTCCGGTGAACTTAATTACCCGGTCGTCGCGGCCTTGTTGAATTGTATCGACAATATTCAAAACGAGATCCATGATCTCGCTTTGGGGCTCAAGAAGAAAAACAAAGAGCTCTGATCGCATACCTTACTTCACAGCCGATTGGAGAGGCTTCAAGACCATCATTCCAAGCAACCTTAACCTGTGCCAAAGTCATGGTTGCAACGTCAGCCAGTTACCCGTGAGGTGAAGCACCTCATCTAGGAAAATGCCTTGTAGAAGGGTGCAACCTACCAGCAAGCTTCCCAAACCTTTGATGTACATATCTGAGCATACTGTGTGGTGCATCATCAATCATGAGAATAAGAAAAAAAAAAAATCCAGATACTCGACGTTCTTCAGGGGCCCAGACCAAAATCATAGTTGATGTTATCAGTGACTTGTTCCTACACGTTTGAACATGTTATCAGCAATCAGGTTGAAGGAAATGATAGATTAACTTGAGACTGAGGATGGAATACTCTGCTGATCCCAAGCTATCCAAAGAGTTCTCAAAGACATGGATGTCACTTTGAAGAATGCCAATCCAATCCCAATAACAATAATAATTGATGGAATGGAAATTTCAAGCTTACAAAGAAGGTATGATACCCTCCAACTGGCAACTGATGTGAGCTGACCATTGGTGGTTTTCATCAATCAAACTGGGTTTGATCTTTCATACCCATAAGTCTCATGGATATTCAGCTCCTGCAAGGGCTCTCATCAATCACTAGCTACCTGATTTGAAAAAAAAATTCCTTGATGATTAAACTGAATTTTGATTGCTCTGATGGGTAGGTATGTATGTGCAACATACATACAGGTGAACCAATAGTATTCAGTCTAATCCCCAGGCTCAGTGAGATCACCTTGGTTGCCACATGTTCTAAAACAGGATCAAACTACAATGAGCTCTTCAAAAGTGATGGGAAAAAATGTGATGAGTGATGAATGTGAGCAACTTCTCACCACATTTCTTTTTTTTTGGGGGGGGGGGGTCAGATTAAAACCCAAATTCCAAAAAAAACCCAAATTCCAAAAAAAACCCAAATTCCAAAAAAAAAAAAAAAAAAAAAAAATTCAGCTTTGATCCTTTATCATTCATTGGTTCACAATTTAGGGAAATGAACACCCCATGGGAGGTGCTGAAGCCTTTGCACAATCTTAGTAACCCTGCACAACTCCAAATTTGGCTGAGAATAGCAACTCTCTGTTGCAGTAAAGGTGACCAACTCGTAGAGCACCAGCCAATCCTTCCCATCCTCCTCCTGCATTAGGACACCCCCCATGCCAAACTTGCTAGAGTCAACTGCCAGACGTATCCCTCCTGCATTGAATTCAAGGTCCTGGAGGACAATGTTGTGCCCAACAATCTCCTTGAGCTTCCCAAACATGTTGTTGCACTTGGTAGTCCATTCCCACCTTGCACCCTTCTGGGTTAAGGCTTGCAGGGGACTTGCCACCTCCACAAACCGCTCAATGAACATGCAGAAGTAACTAAACAACCCCTGGAACTGGAGGATGTGCAAAAACGTCTGCGGAGTTGGCCATTCAAGAACCTTGTTCCGCTTCTTCTCTGCAATTTTTCTTCTGTCCAAAGCCATTACATGCCCCAAGACCTCAAGTGCCGGAACACAAAATGCCAGTTTCTTTCCTGATACCATAAGTCCCTCTTCCTTGATCCAGAACAGGACCCGTTCCAACATCACAGCGTATTCCCAAATGAACTGGCAACATTTAAGAGCCTCCACCAGAACCGCACCTCCATAATACATCCTTGGGCCCTTGATACTGGTGTTGTCAATGAAGATCTGAATGCCCTCCAGGAGATTGTTGTGCAGTATCCATGTCATCTGGGCGTGGTACACTGCCACCAAGTTAGTTGCGCCTTGTGGCAGCTATGTCAGCTGCATCCTCCCCAATCCGGTCTTGAAGGTGGTCAGCAGATGCAAATTGGGATGAAGTTCCCACTGATCATAACCCCCCATCACATCCACCAACCCATAGCATGCATGCCTGGCCATTGAATCCAAGAATTCCTCCACTTGCAGGGGAAAACCCGCATCATGGATAGTGAATGAGTTGAGAGGCTGCAGATAATGAACAATCCTCAGCAACTTTCCATCTTGCTTGAAAACCGCAAAGATTGGACTGGACTAGCCAGATGCAGATTGCTTGTAGAGACCCGTCCTCATGCGCTTGCACACCAACTCCAGAAAGGGTTCCCAAACAGTCTGGGGAATTGGAATTGGATTGATCTTCCACGGCTTGTGCAGAGCTGTGGGGATAACGTACGGGTTTCCAATTTTGCCTTTCAGCAGTCTGCGCTTGTCTGGGCCAAAGGCAAGGGCCTTCTCCAGCTGTACCAACACAGACACCAATAAATCCCTTTCTTCCATGCTTAACCATCCCGTGGGTCCAAAGTTAAGAGCATCAACCCGCTCATTGGTGATCTGCGCCAATTGTGTTACCCAATTGGACTTCTTCAAGGGTGTCTCCCACAGATCCCAGGACCAAGCAATTGGGCGCAAGGGTCCATTAAGTCCCTGCGGTATTGGCTCATTCCATGGCCAGACCTTCTGCGCCACAGGTTTGTACTTGCTAGTGTTGCACCTTGCCATCCACACCCAAACTTTGTCATTTTGAGTCCTAGCAATAACCAAACCAGGGCTTTTGCCTTTGCTCACAACTGTGGCACAATGATAGGGTTTTCAAAATGTAGAACCTCCCAGAGATGCACACCGAGGAAGGTAACTTACTTCTGTCATCTGACCTTCCTGCGCCGCTTCCTTTCCCACCTTTTCCTTGTTAGTTGACCTCCTGGGCAAAGCCAGAGCTTGCCCCGCGCGGTATCTGAAGCCAACTAGACAAAATCCTCTGCAGGATGACCCTTACAGTCAATTCCCCCATTGGACTTGCCATCACTGCACCCATTTCCCCTTTCCATGGTTACAGATTGTTGTTTTGAAACCCACACCAAACAAATCCTCAACTATTAGCACCTCCTTTCCTGCTTTCAGGTTGAAAGCCATCTGAGCCTAGAACGCAAACATGAACGGCCAACCCAGGATCACGTTGCCACACTCTAAGGAAAGAAACAATAAAGGCTTCCAGACCCTTGCAACCTTGACCTCCTCTCCTTCCACTACCCCGTCAACATGGAACTCCCCACCATTCAACAACCGGAGCCCCATCATGCACTTTCTCTGCAACAATCCCAGCTCATCCACTAGCCTTGATGAAAGCAGGTTGAACATCAATTGGCTATCCACCATTGCCCATAACTTTGGCCCTGCAATTATCATTGAGATGTAGGCAAGCAGAACCAAAACAGACCTTGATTGATACAGTTTGCAACCCACCACCTCCTCCGCCACCTTGTCAGAACCCAGCCTTGTCCGCACTCCCTCAGCTCTTGGACCATCTCTTTGAAAACCACCGGAGACACTGCCACTAATTCTTGCAGCGCTAGCGGTACCGGCGCCTTGTTCCCCATCACCCTCACCTCAATCTTCATGGCTTTCTTCTTCCCCATGGCATTTGCAAACTGTCTGTCTCCGGAGGACACGCGCATGCCTGTCTTTGGGATTGGTGGTTGCTTGCTGATGTCTACATCCATTTTTTCTACTTCAATTTTCTTGTTTGTTGCCAGCACCCTTACCTCAGCTTCCACCCTTGGCACTTCCCAGCTCTTGGGCCCGGTGAAAATTCCAAGCTTCACCTGAGCAGCGTCAGCCTGGGCTTTCACCTGCTCCCATATTTGTACCATTGGGCGTGGTTGACCCTTTGTGAAGTCCACAGGTTCACCCGTAGGGAATATGGCCAGACGTGCGCACCAACCCCTTGTTCATGTCCTGCATGAGATGAGCGCACAAAAACTTCCAGTACCCCTTTTCTCCGCAGTATGTGCACCTGTGTACCGTGAACCCTCCGTAGGGCCCACTGGGAGGCTGAAAGCCCTCCACCATGTGAGGTGGCGCTTTGCCCAGTTGGACCGCAGCCGCCAGAGCCATAGGAGCCATAGAGGCCTTGGCCTGGTTAAGGAAGACCAGCAGGTCCCAAAGTATCTCTGTCATCTTTCCCACTGTTGGATCCAGGACCTTCTGAGGTGTTGCAGCACGCAGAAATGTTGATGAACCCAAGAATGGTGCTACTTCTGGGGCTGGTACCAAAGGCGTTACCAACTTCTTCAAAACTGCCGGGTACGTTTTCACAGTGTCCAAAATGAGCGTTTCTAAGTCAATCTTGCTCTCCACGGCTTTGCGGATGACCAACAATTCCCAAAGGATTGCAAAACTCCTGTCCAACAATCTCAGAAGCAAGCCATGGTTGTACAAGTACCGTTGCACTTGCAAGCGTAGTGATGGCACAAGTCCACCCAAAAACACCTGCTTCATTGCCCCAGTCTGCCCCACAACAACTTTGTTCTTTGACAGGTACCAGTAGATTTGCTCAAACTTTGACATGTACTCCACAAATCCTTTGCGCTTCCAGACACCTCCATGTTTGATTGCCTCTGCTGCAGCTTGCTAAAAGTTGCTTTCTCAGAAGAAAGGCTTGCGTTTTCCCCACCTTGCCAACATCTTCCTCTTCAACCTCCCCCAATATTGCCTTTCATATCCAACCATTTCCTCCACTTCCCAAAGCTTCTCCTCCTTGGTGATGAAGAGGAAAATAGTACAAACCTTATCCACCCCCATTGCGCCTTCTGAGTCTCCAATGCCTTCAAACCTGGACAGAAATAGCTCCATGTCCTTGGTGCTGAACCAGAGGTGAGGGAAATCCCTTGGCCTCAGCCACACCCAACAAGGACTTCAGCTACCATTTCCAACAACTCACCCTCTGATGGCTGAGCAAACCCACGCATCCTGGGAGCGGAAGCTGCTAGTGGCCTAGGCTAAGCCGGAGTGTTAGGGGTTGGTTGTAGAGGAAAAGTGGGTGGAACGTTTGATCCTGGTGCGGTTTTTGGAAGCATCCTGAGTACCTTTGAGAGACTTGAGACAAAAGAGGTTCCCGGCCAGACCCCCAGATGTGGAAAGTAAGAAAGAGAAACTCCCCTAGTTGTCCCAAGTTCTGGAATCAATGGTCCTAGCTTCTGTAAGTATAAGCATTCTCCAGTTTTGAGAGAGAGATAGGGAGAGATGAATTTCCTTCCTTTCCTTTCCTTTTTCTATCCTCCCCCATAAGTTGTACCCCCTCCTACAAGCTGGGGTTGAGAGCATAGACTTCATGCCCACACTCTCAACCCTAACCTAAGTACAAGCGCAATGACAGCCCAACAAAAATAGAAAAGAAACCCTAAAAACCAGAACTCTAGCATAACCCTAACCCTTTCCCATGCTGCAGCCACCCTTAAGCCTGCCTACTGTTACACACACCTGGTTTGTCCTTTTCATTATGCTGCCCTCTGCCGCACCCTACTTGGAGCCCCCCCACATTGTCTGTATCTGCACGGACCGCTGTGTGATTTCCTGCCCTGCGGGTCTGCCTGCGCTTGCGTGCGCCTGGCCCGCTGTGGAAACTTTAGAGGTTGTCCTCACGAAGTTGTCCCTAGTTACGGGATCAATGGTTCTAGCGTCTGTAAGACCGAGAATGCTTCCTTCCTTTTACTCCGAGAGAGAGAGAGAGAGAATGAGATGTAGATTGATGGATGCTAGGATGCTCCCCCCCCTACAACCCAAAGTCAAGGGGAAGGGTGTTTGAGCCCTCCCCCTCAACCCTAACCTAAGCACAAGCACAAAGACAGACTGACAACCATGAAGAAGGAAACCTAGACCCAGAACCCTAACCCATCCCTAAACCCATACCCATTCCCTACCCCCGCCAGCTCGCCTGTCATTACGCGCATCCGGTTTGTCTTTTCGTGGCGCGGCCCTCCGCCGCGCGATACCCAAGATTCACCGCGCTTGCGCGCATCCACCCGACGCGCCGTCGTGAATTTCCCGTCCCGTGGCCGGCCCACGCTTGCGCGCGGCTGCCACGCATATAGCCCCGCTGTCGCCCCGCTTTTTCCTTCCCCGACTAGCCGCTCCGAGAACCCGGTCGGCCCAGCTCCATCCATGAGTCGGACATCCAAGCGGGTCGCGGCCCGCCTCCCTTAGTCAGGCCCGGCCCGCAGTCGCGTGCTTGATCCCGCCGCGCCCACTGCTGAGCCCGCAGCGGCTGCTGCTGAACCCGCAGCGGCTACTGCTGAGAACCGGCGTACCCCAACTGCTGAGCCTAACCTACCAGATGCTGAGCGCGCAGGCCGCGACGCAGTCCCCGACCCGAGGCTATATAATGACACCACATCCCCCCCCAACTTGAGTTCTGTCCCCAGAGGTCCCTTCCCATCGCCACCTCGACTACCCGCACCCCGCTCCTCCCTACCCACTCCTCTTTTCGCACTCCACCAACTCCCCTTCCACACTCATCGCCGTCATGCTCCCCTGCGAATTCTGCGCCCGGACCGGGCAGGCATGCTCGATCGCTCCTGGTCAACGCGCCTGTGTCGCTTGCCGTCGCAGCCATCGCCGTTGCTCGCTTAGCAATGGCATGCCCCAAGCTCCACCCAACTTCGGCTCCCGCCCCAGGCCGCGCAAAAGGGCTCGTCCGGACCCGTTTGTGGTTTTGGACGACGACACCATCTCGGAGGACTCGTGGACTCCGCCGGGCTCCCCTTCCCGCCGCCCTCCGCCGAGCGAGGATTGCGACTCGGCTTCCCCCTTTTGCCGCGCGGGACCGCCGCGGAAGGAGGATTTCTCGTCCGTTGACAACTATCGGAGGGCCGTACGATTCTGGTCGGACCGCGTTTGGATGAGGGAAGGCGCGAGGGACCCGCGACTCGATGAGATTCTCCGGCGTCGCGCTGCTGCAGCCCTGGTTCCCCCTCCAGCACCTACACCTGCTCCTTCCGCCCGGGCTCCACAAGGTACTCCACCGCCGCCCGCGTCACCAGTGGTCTCGGACGGGAGGCCTACTACTCCCGAGGTCCCTCCTCCGCCGTCCCCAATCGTTGTTCCGTCGTCGCCCCCAGATGGACCGAGCCCTCCGCGCGATGCCCCAGGGACCCCCTCATCACCTCCTCGTCCGCTCGGATCAAGCCCCGTCCCAGCACCGGCACCGCCTTCCTCCAACTCCCCCGAGATCCCGGAGATCCCGGTCGTGATGGCACTCCCGGCGGCTGGCTTCGAGGCTTTCGCGGAACGGTCGACCGCGATGCTCCGCAACTTCCTGGCGACCCCCGGAGCCCAATCCTCCGAATCCCGGCGCGAGTTCTTGGCGTCTTACCGGGCCCTTCTGGCCTCATCGAGGGCGGACATGGAGGAGATGATGCAAATGGCTTAGACGTCCCCGCCCCCCTCCTTTTCTCCCTTCCCGTGTACTTTCTTGTCCCATTGTTGTACCGCGTTCGTTGGAGAAATATATTCTGCTGCGCGAGGAAACGAAAGGCCCGCGTCCACGCGTCCGGGTGGAAAGTGAGTGTGAGTGCCGAGATCCGCGTCCGCGTGAGAAGTGAGTGTGAGTGAGGTTGAGGTTGAGATCCGCGTCCGCGCGCTCCCTCTGTGAGAGACCGTAAGTGACCAGTTATCCCAACGAAAAGAGGTACCTGGACCGCCCCAGACGGACTGCCACACAGTTCCCCGTAC
Source organism: Puccinia polysora (assembly GCA_025617555.3). Taxonomy (NCBI): domain Eukaryota; kingdom Fungi; phylum Basidiomycota; class Pucciniomycetes; order Pucciniales; family Pucciniaceae; genus Puccinia; species Puccinia polysora. The sequence goes on from CM062639.1 coordinate 1,547,583, forward strand.
CCGTTCTACAAAACAAAACAAACACCGCGCCGACAGCGCGCGCTCACAACCGGGAGTATAAGGGAGAGGCGATGGGAACGAACATTCTGGGGTGTCTAGTCGTTCCGGCTGTGAACCAGCTAGAGCACCCCCTTACCAAGCTAAGCTTAAATCCGCGTCCATACCGTCCCCGACCGTCGCGCCCGTCCGATGAAGAAAGAAACAGGAGAGAAATAGACAAAAAAAGAAAGGAAACAGCCCGAATCCAAAGAAGAGAAAGAGAACATCCTATATTTATTATTCCATTCATTCATTTTTTTTTTTTTTTTTTTTTTTTTTTTTTTACAGTTAGCTCTTTGTCCCACCATCCGTGAGCGGGGCTCGTCCTCGCGTTTGCGGGCCCGACACCACGCCGGGCCCGCGTACCTGCAATAAATAACCCATAGCCAGTACCAATCCAAAGCCAAGCCCAAACCAAAACATAAGGAAACGAACATTCTGGGGTGTCTAGTTGTCCCGGCTGTGAACCGGCTAGAACACCCCCTTACCAAATCATTCTTTAACCACCTAGCGCCCCCCCCCCAGCTTGACAGCTGTCCCCAGCCGTCTGCAACCTCCTACTTCTCCGGGGTCGCGCGTCGCGCGCCGCCACTTCGCTGTCCGAACAATCCGCGCCGTCGTCCGGCTCTGAGACCGCCTCGCCCCCGGGCCCCGAATCATCGCTCGCCGTCTCGTCGAAGGAAGTGGAGCCGCGCGCGAAGAAGCGTTTTACGTGCAAAGCCGCGGCCTTCCGCTTAAGCGGCGTCCCGTCCAATTCCTCAAGCCCGTAGCTGCCGCCCAAGAACTTAGAGGCCACGCGGTACGGCCCGTTCCACCGGTTGGCGAAAAGCCGGCCCCACTGGGATTCCAGACTCCGATTATACAGCAGGACCAGGTCCCCCTTCCGCAGCGGATCCCGGAGCCAATGGGAACAGCGCTCGTCCCAATAGCGGACTGATGCCGTCCGGGTTTTCTTCAACCGCTCCGCGGCTTTTCCCAAGGTCTCCTCACGCCTAAGGAGCTGTTCCGCGCGCGCCTCGATCAGATCCGCGGACGTCTTAACCTTCCACCAATCCATGCCCAAAAACGTGTTCAGCTTGATGTCCACGGGAAGCACGGGCCGCTGCCCGTAGAGTAACTCGTAAGGCGAATACCCCGTCGAGCGCTTCACGGAGATCCGATCGGCGAAAAGGACCGCGGGGAGTGCTATCTGCCACCTTTTGCCGTCCTCGCCGCACATTTTCACCAGGGCATCCTTGATTGGTTGATGCCCCCGCTCGATCATCCCCGCACCCTCCGGGTAGTATTCCGTCACGCGGCCAAATTTTGCTCCACAACTCTGCACCAGCGTCATCAGGCGTCCCCAAAACTCCGCCCCTCCGTCAACGGTGACCAAGCGAAGCGACCCGTAGCGCGCGAACCAGTCTTCTTCCAGAAACTGAGCCACCTTTTCCGCCGATAGTTTTGCCAGGGGCCTCGCTTCCACCCACCCAGACAGATCGTCGCGCGCAACCAGCAAATACGCAAACTTACCCGCCTTGATGTGGACCACGTCCAGCGAAACGCGCCCGAACAGCGCGTCCTCGCCCGTGGGGTGGCCGACCTCCTTGGGCAGCCTCGAGCTTCGCCGTTGGCAGGCCTCGCACGACTTTACCCAGTCGCGCACCGCGCGAACGACCCCCGGCCACCAAAACCTCGCTTTCACCCTCCTCCGCGTCTCGACCTCACCCCGATGACCAAGGTCATCGTGCAGACTTCCTAGAATCACCTCCTGGTCGGCCCTAGAAGTCGCGACAACAAGAGGCACGGAGCCGCTCCGCCGCCATAACTGACTGTCCTGTAAGAAGAAGTTCAGAACGTTTCGCCTCACCCACCGGGCCACCGTTTCCGTCGTGCCCTCGGGGAACCGGAGATCCTGCAAATAAGAGCGCAAAACCGCGTAACGTCCCGACTGGCGCAACGGAAGACAAACCGCCGCCTCCGTCTTTCCTACCCGAACAACCGGGGCTTCCACGTCCAAGGGTTCCACCCCTTTGTATGGGTCGTCCCGCGGGTACCGCGACAGCGCGTCCGGCATCGTGAACGCCTTTCCTGGGATGTGCACCACGTTAAAGGAGAATAACTGGAGGAACGCTACCCACCTGGTCATGGGCGCGTTTGGCAGCGTTGGTGAGTTAATCATTCGCGCCAAGGCCTCCGCGTCAACCAGGAGCTTGAAGTGCACGCCCCACAAAAGGTGCTGCAACCGCCGTACAATCTTGGTGACACCGCACAGTTCCAGCTTCGGCTGCGAATACCAACTCTCTGTCGCGGTAAAGGTGACCGATTCGTAGAGCACCGGCCTATCTTTTCCGTCCTCCTCCTGTGTCAAGACCCCCCCGCGCCGAGCTCGCTAGAGTCGACCGCCAGGCGTATCCCTCCGGCGTCGTAATCGAGGTTCCGAAGGACGATGTCGCGCCCCACGATTTCCTTGAGCTTCGCGAAAGCGGCATCGCATCCCTCGGTCCACTTCCACTCCGCCCCCTTACGCGTCAATGCCCGCATTGGGCTCGCTACTTCCGCGAACGGCTCGATGAACATGCGGACGTAGCTGCAAAACCCCAGAAACTGCAGGACGTGCGACACTGTCCGAGGGGTCGGCCATTCAAGAACCTTATTCCGCTTCTTCTCCGCTATTCGCCTCCCGTTGTAGGCCACGACATGCCCCAGCACTTTGAGCGCCGGAACGCAGACCGCCAACTTTTTCCCAGACACAGTAAGGCCTGCCTCCTCAATTCGGAAGAGGACTCGTTCCAGAGTTTCCGCGTATTCCCAGATGAATCGCCGGATTGCGGGTGCATCCTCTAAGACCGCGCCCTCGTAGTCCGTTCTGGGGCCTTTAATGCCAGCGTCGTCAATGAAGATCTGCACGCCTTCCGGAAGGTCGTCGCATAGTATCCAGGTCATTTGGGCTTGGTATACCGCCACTGAGTTGGTTGCACCTTGCGGTAGCCGCGTCAGCTGCATCCTTCCTAGCCCGGTTTCAAACGCCGTCAGTGGCCGCGAGTCAGGGTGGAGTTCTCGCTGGTCATATCCCCCCATCACGTCCACCAGCCCGTAGCAAGCGCGCCCGGCCATCGACTCCAGAAATTCTTCAACACGCGGGGGAAGCCCCGCGTTGCGAATAGTGAACGAATTTAGCCTCTGAAGGTCGTGAACAATCCTTAGCGACTTCCCGTCCTGCTTAACGACCGCAAAGATAGGACTCGAGTAGCTTGACGTGGATTGCTTGTAAAGCCCCGTCCTCACGCGCTCCCGTACCAGCTCCAGAAAGGGCTCCCGAACGGTACGGGGGATCGGAATCGGCTTGATTTGCCACGGTTCGTGAGGGACAGTGGGAATAACGTAAGGGTCCCCGATCTCACTCCTCAACAACCCGCGCTCGTCCGGTCCAAAAGCAAGTGCCTTCTCCCTCATTACCAATACCGACACCAGCAGATCCATCTCCTCCGCACTCAGCCATCCCGTCGGTCCGAAGTTAAGGGCGTCCACCCGCTCGTCCGTGATTCGCGCCGACCGCGTTACCCATCCATTCTTCCTAAGGGGCGTCTCCCACGGGTCGCGGGACCACGCAATCGGTTGTAAGGGTCCGTTGAGCCCCTGAGGCATTGGCTTGTTCCGCGGCCGGACTTTCCGCGCTACCGGTTTGTACTTGCCCGCATTGCACCGCGCCATCCAGACCCGATTGTCGCCGTTGTAAGTCCTAGTAATGACCAGACCGGGGCTTTCGCCTTTGCTCACGACTGTGGCACGATGATAGGGTTTTCGAAGCGTAGAGCCTTCCGGCAATGCATACTGAGGAATGGGACTTACTTCCGGCACCTGCGCTCCACGCGCGTCCTCCCCCGCTTGCTCCTCATCTGTCGGCCGCCCGTGCAGAGCCGGAGCCTGCTCCGCACGGTTCCCGCGGCCGACTAGGAAAAATCCTCCGCAGGGTAACCCTTACGGTCAACCCTCGCGCCGGACTCTTTGTTGCCGCCAGACATTGGGTCCTGTACCCATTTCCCTCTCCCGTGATCGCAGATCGTCGTCTCGAACCGTGCTCCGAGCGAGTCTTCGACGGTCAGCGCCTCCGTTCCTTCCTCGGCGTTGAAGGCCATTTGGGCTCGGAACCCAAACATGAATGGCCGTCCTAGAATCACGTCTCTGCACTCCACTGAGAGAAATGACAGAGGCTTACAGACCTTGGCGACTTCCACCTCCTCCGCCTCTACTACCCCGTCCACGCGACATTCCCCGCCATTTAACGCCCGAAGACCCATTGCACACTTCCTCCGCACCAGACCGAGCTCGTCCACTAACCTTGATGGGAGCAGGTTGACCATCGACCCGCTATCCACCATCGCCCACACCTTCCGCCCAGCAATGGTCATCGCGACATAAGCAAGCGGGACGGATACCGACTTCGACCGGCACGGCTCGGGATCCATTTCCTCCTCCGCCACGTTAACCCGCTGAACCGTCGTCGGCACCCGACCCTGACCGCAATCTTTCAAGGCCTGGACCATCTCGTCGACGACCGCGGGGGACACCGCTGCTAGCTCTCGTAGGGTCAGGGGTATTGGTGAGTCGTTCCCCATTACCCTCCGGACAATGTCCGCGGCCTTCTTCTTTCCCACGGGATTAGAGGACGGCCCGTCCGAAATCGGCACCCGCGCGACTGGCTTCGAAGCCGTTGATCGCTTGTCGACATCCATTGCAATGCGCTCATTCGTCGCCAACGCCCTGACTTCGGCCTCCACTCTCGGAGCTACCCAGGTCCCGGGCGCGGTGACAATCCCGAGCGAGACCCGAGCAGTCTCGGTCTTAGCCTTCGCTCTTTCCCGCACTTGCACCATTGGTGGCGGCTTGTCCTTAGTCAGATCCACCGATTCACCCGTTGGAAATATGTACGTCATCCCGGATGCGCAAACAAGCCCTTTGTCCATGTCCCGAGTGAGATCCTCACAAACTGACTTCCAGTGCCCTCTCACCCCGCAATATGAACATTGCGGCGACCCGTACGATCCGGATGATCCGCTAGGAGGCTGGAACCCTTCCGCCATGTGAGGCGGCACCGCGCGCGGTTGAGAAGGAGCCGCCGGAAATGGTGCGGCTGCCGGAGCTGTAGGAGCCGGTGTCCGGTTGAGGAAAACCCTTATGTCCCGCAGAATCTCCGTTATCTCCCCAACTGATGGTCCCGGAGGCTGCTGGGAAAGTCCGACATGAGAGGGCGTCGACGGCCGCGCGGCCGAAGTTTGGTCGGGGGCCGGCGCCAAGATTGTGACCGATTTCTTGGAGGAAGACGGGTACGTTCGTGCCGTATCCGCGATGAGCTCGTCCAAATCGATTTTGCTTTCCACGGCTTGACGGATAACCGAAAGATCGGGGAGAATCGCGACGCTCCCATCCAACGACCTCTTAACCAGGCCGTGGTCGTACAGGTATTGTTGCACCCTGGAACGAAGCTGGGGCGCGAGACCCCCCAGGAAAGCCCGCTTCATGGCACCCGTCTGACCCGCGACGACCTCGTTCTTTGCAAGGTACCCGTAGATTTGCTCGAACCTTGACATATATTCCACTAATCCTTCGCGCGATCGCACCCCGCCATTCTCGATCGCCTCCTCCGCAGCTCAATCGAAGTCGCTTTCCCGAAACCGAGGTTCACGCTTTCCCCACCTCGCCAACATCTCGCTTTTCAACTTCCCCCAGTCTTGCCTCTTGTATCCAACCATTTCTTCCACGTCCCGCAGCTTCTCCTCCTCGGTAATGAACAGCACGATAGTCCGAACCTTATCTGCGCCCGATGCGCCCTCCGAGTCCGCGATCCCTTCGAACCTAGAAAGGAACCGCTCGACATCCGAAGTACTGAACCAAAGATGGGGGAAATCCCTCGGCCTCAACCAAACGCGGCGAGGGGCCTCTACCGCCATGTCCGACGACCCTTCCGAGGGAGGAGCAAACCCGCTAACTCTAGGAGCATGAGCGGACGGTGGCGGAGGGGGTTGAGCAGCAGAGACGGGAGTCGGGCGTGGAGGGTAGGGAAGGGGAGCATTGGATCCCGGAGTGGTTGTCGGTAGCATTCTTCGTAATCTTCAAGAGACTGAGAACGGATCAAAAGTTTCCCGGCCAGACCCCCAGATGTGGAAACTTTAGAGGTTGTCCTCACGAAGTTGTCCCTAGTTACGGGATTGATGGTTCTAGCGTCTGTAAGACCGAGAATGCTTCCTTCCTTTTACTCCGAGAGAGAGAGAGAGAGAATGAGATGTAGATTGATGTATGCTAGGATGCTCCCCCCCCTACAACCCAAAGTCGAGGGGAAGGGTGTTTGAGCCCTCCCCCTCAACCCTAACCTAAGCACAAGCACAAAGACAGACTGACAACCATGAAGAAGGAAACCTAGACCCAGAACCCTAACCCATCCCTAAACCCATACCCATTCCCTACCCCCGCCAGCTCGCCTGTCATTACGCGCATCCGGTTTGTCTTTTCGTGGCGCGGCCCTCCGCCGCGCGATACCCAAGATTCACCGCGCTTGCGCGCATCCACCCGACGCGCCGTCGTGAATTTCCTGTCCCGTGGCCGGCCCGCGCTTGCGCGCGGCTGCCACGCATATAGCCCCGCTGTCGCCCCGCTTTTTCCTTCCCCAACTAGCCGCTCCAAGAACCCGGTCGGCCCAGCTCCATCCATGAGTCGGACATCCAAGCGGGTCGCGGCCCGCCTCCCTTAGTCAGGCCCGGCCCGCAGTCGCGTGCTTGATCCCGCCGCGCCCACTGCTGAGCCCGCAGCGGCTACTGCTGAGAACCGGCGTACCCCAACTGCTGAGCCTAACCTACCAGATGCTGAGCGCGCAGGCCGCGACGCAGTCCCCGACCCGAGGCTATATAATGACACCACACTGCTCATTTAGCCTTGATTGCCCCACTCTACCTCCCCAAACTAGCCACCTGCAAACCCAGTTGGGCCAGCTCCATTCTTGGGTCATTAATGTCCAAGCAGGCCATGGCCCACCACATCCAATCAAGCCCAACCCACACCCAGTATGCTGATCCCTGTGGTGCCTACTGCTGGGCCCGCAGCAGCCACTGCTGAGACCGTGCACATCCCAAATGCTGAGCCTGACATACCAAATGCTGAGAATGCCAACCATGGCTTGGTTCCCAACCCAAGGCTATATAATGACACCACACCATTTTATTTGCACATAAGAATAAAACTTATTAAGTAAAACAAGAATTGAAGCTGCTGTTGAAACCAGGCAATACTGTCTCAACAATAAGAATTATGCCACATGGTCAACAATGATTTGTGCAGATTTATGTGGTCTAGGTCTTATGGTGTTGATTAAAAAAGAAAAACCAATTTAAATGGAAACAAAGAACCTGCAAATATATGTGTTAATAATGAAACATCTAGATGAAGAACACATAGAAATATTCAATAGTGAGTTAGTTCCGGATAAGGAAGGAGATGGACTAGAAGTCTGGGAATTATTCAAGAAGAAGTAGGCAGGGAGCAAGGCTCACCATCAGATGTTAGCTTTAGGCAAATTCATCAACTTAGAATTTAAAGAGACCAAGGAATTTGTGAAGAATATCTGCGGAGGGATCAGAAATATCTGCACAACTGGATTAGAATTCAAGGAGCAATTTTTAGCTCTGTTGATTTTGAAGAAGCTACCAAAGGAATTTGAGTTGCTGGTTAGAATGATCAAATGGTACAACTCAGTTTTGAAAATAGAGGACAAAATTGGAAAAAGCAAATGCAACCACTTACAGTTCAAGATAAAGAAATTGGAGAATGTTGCAATGAGCAGTCAAGTAATGAAGAAACAAATGAAGTGTTACAACTGCGGAACCAGCATTCATTTGGCAAAAACATTTAGACATGAATGGACCAATTGTAAGTTTGAACTGCCAAGGGCCCACCCAAGTGAAACTGAATTAAAATAAGCTAAATCTTTTGCTTTTGTTGGAAACATAACAAATGAATCAAAACATAATAATGATCTGGAGAATGCTAGCTTCATTGATGAGAAGTTGAGTTTAAACCCAGATGACAAGAGCTTTGATTTTTACAAACGGGTCACAGAATGAGAAGAAGGTAATCACAAGGAAGATCATTACAATGCTATACTCACCAAATTAGAGATATTTGGAAATCTTGGTGATATGGAAACTTTTCCATACAAAGGTAATATAATTTGCCCTATGACCGGTACGTTTGTAGGCAATACCGCAGCCATTGGAGACAAAAATTCAATATTGTTGGACTCAGGTGCATCCAACCACATGTTTTTAGATGGGGAAGACTTTCCAAATTATCAAGAAATGAATGGAAAGTTCAGTATAGGAGAAGTTGGAAAAAATGTTGATATTATAGGGAAAGGAGACGTTATGTTGTATTCTAGCAATTTAGCTGTGGTATTCTGTAATGCATACCACTTCCTGTCTTTGCCGTATTGTCTTGTCTCACAAACAGCTTTGTGGGAAGCTGGTGCACAAATAGTCAGAAATACAAGCAATATTTTTCATTTATTAAGATGAAAAAAGGTGGTTATGACAGGAAAAGTAAGAAATAAATTACCTTTTCTAGAACTCAAAAGAAGGAAACTTGGATGTAATATTGCTCTTGAAGAAAATTGAAGGATGGGACAACCAAGTGATGGAACAAATTGCGAGGCATGTAAGCTAGGAAAGTTAAATCTGAAACCATTTAAAAACACCAGGGAACATACAGAGATAGCAGGAGAGGAATTATCTGTCAACTTGGTTGGACCAGTTATGCCAAATTTGTTAGGAGTGGAAAGCTACTTTTTAACTATAGTTGACATGGCAAGCAATTTTAGTTGGGTTAAGGTACTTAAGGCAAAGATCCAAGCTACAAGTACAATACTTGAGACTGTTAATTTAATAAAGAATCACAAGGAAAGAAAGGTCAAACAAATCATCAGAAATTGAGGCGGAGAATTTGTGAACCAAGACATGAAGAAGTGGGTGGCGGAAAAACAAGTTACTCACATAGTTACCACCAGAAATACCCCTCAAAACAACAGAATGGCCAAGAGAATGAAAAGAATGTTGCTAGAAAAAAGTAGGAATTTAACTATAGACACAGGACTGCCTAAGTTCTTGTGGGAAGAAATGATCACAGCTGCATCCTTTTTGTACAACTGAAAACAAAAAACAAACCCTTATAGGAAATTTTGGGGGAAAGACCCAAAGTTATCAGGTATCAAACATATTGGGACCAACCTGTTCTATAGTATAGATCACTTTTAAAACCTAGGAAAGCTTGAAGCAAGATTTCAAAAAGGGAACTTAGTAGGTTTTGATGAACATCTATATTCTTATTGTATTTGGGATCCAGAAAAAAGAACAGTGGTTAGATCAAGGGATGTTTCATTTGAAAGGAAGAATGTTGATGAGGTTATTGATGATGAAAAAAAAACCATCAATGTTTTAGAAATTGATTACATAAATATGGAAACCAAGGATAAGCCACTAGAAGTTGGGTCCAATACACCAATATTGTTGGAACAAGGAAATACTGAGTTTAGAGAAGACAAAAGACATATGGCAGTAAGTGATTAAGTACCCATGATTGAAGAAAATAGAGAACCACATGACAGCTACATGAACAAAGGGTGTGTGTTGATTTTTCTTTCAGCTAAAAGGATTCATTTCAGTGTAAAGCCACTGAAATTATAACTGAAATGACAATACAAAGGGTGAAAGAATCTTCTTTACCTAAAAGCAAGATGGGACAGGAAAAGTATGTGACTATAAAGGACCCTTTGGACTGGAACCAACAAAAACCTCCTCAAAAACAACCAATAGTACCTCCGCTGTTCATCACCTTGACCATCAGTAAGATTAGAGAGGGAGCAGCGGAGAAACAAAGAAGGAAAGATTACCAGCTGATGGTTGGGAAACTGTGAGCCAGGCAGACTGAGCTTGAATGTCGATAAAGCTAATGTGAGAGCCTTGTCTTCAACTGGGTAGCTAAGTTACACAGAAAGCTGGTGAGGAACCAATTCAGGATCTGAGTTGAGTGAACTAATAAACAGAGGCTTACTCCAATTGTGAAGTATGTGCACTGAGGAATGCATGCAGAGTTGTGGGAAGCTTGAGGTGTCCATCCAGGCTTGAAGATTTAACAGGGTGAAGTGAGGCATATGATTAATAAAGTGTCAAGTGGAGAAGAAACAGTAGAGGAAATAGAAAACAGCAACAACATACCAGGGTCATACCCAAGAAGGGAAGGAAAAGTGGATGAAAGGAAAAGCACTGGAACCAAAACACAAAATAAGCAATATGGAAACTGGGAAGTACACCTTGCCAAGTTAGCAAATAGTGGATATCTAGGAATTAGAATGGATGAGTTAGATAATGAGGATAGTCAGTTTCTTGAAGCTATGGTTTTCCAGACATTTTTAGAAGAAAATGAAGTAGTACCAGATAGTTTCAATCAAGCAAAAAACTCACCTGAATGGATCATATGGAAGAAGGCTATCTTTATTGAAATAGATGCCATAATGGAAAATGGGGTTTTAAAAATAGTAAGAAAGGAAGACAGGAATAAAAAAAATTCAGTAATCAACACAAGATGGGTTTTAAACAAAAAATTTGATACAGAAGGAAGTATTAAAATGTTCAAAGCTTGATGTGTAGCTAGAGGATTCAAACAAAAACAAGGTATTGATTATGAGGAAAATTTCTCACCTACCGGGAAATTAAGCACAATGAGATACATACTCAATTAAGCCATGCAGATAGGGGTAAAACCCAGGCAATCCAATTTTGTCACAGCATATCTAAACTCAGAGTTAGATGAAGAAGAGTCAGTATGTACAAGTATACCCAAAGGATTTTTTGAGTGGTTATCAGAAACAAAACAAGAAACTTACACTTTAGATATTGCTAGAGGGGTAAAAAAACATCCAGAAGAATTCTGTATAAAACTAAAAAAGAGTTTGTATGGCTTGAAGCAAGCTGCAAGGGGGTGGTATAACACTATGACAGACTGGTTTAGGAAAAATGGAGACCAAATCAGCAAAGCATATCTGTGTCTATTCATTTCAGATAAAGGGATTCTTGTGTTTGCCTAGGTAGAAAATCTTATTCTTTTCAGAACAGATATGGATGAAGTCCTAGAAAATATTAAAAAACAATTCAAGATAAAATACTTAGGTATAGCACAGCATATATTGGGCATGAAGATAGATTATGGAGACAATGGAAGTATATTTTTGAACCAAACTCACTACATAAAAAGTGTCCTCAAAGAATATGGACTTAAAGATAGTAAACCCTTGGGAACTCCAATGCAAGAAAATATAAAGTTAATCAAAGCTACCAAAGAAGAAAGTGTAGAATTTAAAAATACAGGATTAGACTATCACTCAGCTATTGGGTCTCTGAACTACTTCTCTCAGTTTACCCAACCCAACATTACATATGCTGTAGGAAAGCCCTCACAATTCTTTGAAAAACCCTCAGAAGTGCACTGGAAGGCGTTTAAAAGAGTGTTAAGATATTTAAAAGGAAAAATTAGTTACGGATTAGTATATCAACCAAACAGGAGAAAGAAACTGCTTGCCCATGTTGACTCAAGCTATGGTGAGGATGACCACAGTCAATCAAACAATGTATAATTTTTCCAATTTTCAGGCGGATTGGTTTCCTGGAGAAGGAAAAAGTTGGGGGGTTAGTATATTGTCAACAGAAGCCAAATACCAAGCATACTTATCAGTAGGAAAAGAGGCACTATGGTTAAGAAACCTTACTATGAAAATTCTTGGAAATGTAGAGGACCAAATGCCTATGAATTCAGATAACCAAGGAGCTATTCAATTATCAAAGAACCCGGTATATCATTCAAGAACCAAACATGTCCTTTTCCATTATGATTTCATCAAAGAATTGGTGAATAATAAGGAAGTAAAATTGGAATACATACCTACCAAGGATATGATTGCTGATTTTTTTCACAAAAGCACTGAATTGAGTAAAGCATATGAAATTTGTCAATATGCTGGGATTTATACCTTGTGAATTGACCAAATTGAGCGTAAGGGGGTGTGTTGAGAAGGTGGCCACAGCCAACCTGGCCTGTGTATGCACAAGCCAATCAAATGTCACAAGATATGTCAAGGCAAGTGAAATCTTAGATGACATGCAAGTAACCATAGAGCAAGAGGATATGGCACCAGAAAGGATTAAACCAACACCCAACATAAAAATACCAGTCATGCATGAAGACAATAGTGGATCAACCAACAGATTGACCACAGAGACATTTGATGGTGAGAGAATCAAGACCATCATTGACAGAAATGCTCTCAACTTAAGAAATCAAGTCAAAGCACTGTGTGCTTTACAAACTGTAAGGAAAGTAAACGCAACAAATCTGATTAAGGAAAGGAAAAGAAAGCACAACACGCAAGGGTGGATATGGCGGAAAAAGATAAAGAAAGAAAAGCTAGCAATATTAAAAGTAAGAAGGAAAGTAGAAACAAAAGCAGCATTTGTAGAATGTTACTCAAGAAGAGGAGGAAGAAATGGATTTGTTCACACACACTCATGGGTGAAAGAATTGATATAAATAGATAGATAAAATTGTGGTAATTCTGTTCTCTTCCCCATGAAATTTCAGTTTATATCCTTTTACATTACACCACCAATCAAAGTTCATCCTTAACTGGTAGCCATTACTCAAAAGCTAAGAAGAAGTTAATTTAGCATTAACTTAATAGAATGCATCTGGATGGGTCCTCTTGCGCAGTTGAGGGAAAGGACCAGAGCAGGGAGGTTTCTGGGGAATCCCCTTGCTAAGGGAACAGAAAAAATGGGCGCAGCGGCAGGAGGTCCACGCGCAACAATGGGGGATTGGAGAGCATTTGAACCCGTTGCAATCCCAGAAGCTACAAGGGGCTATGGTGGCGGTGAAGGGAGGAGTTGGGTGGCTGAAGAGGAAAACAGCAAGGGTTGTGGGTAGTATGGGAACCGTGGGTATGGTCAAGGTAATGGTGGGAAGACCTCTGGGGACAGAACTCAACTTGGGGGGGATGTGGTGGGATTTTATAGACATGGATTGATAACCGGTAGCAGCCGGTGCGCTCAGCAACAAGTGCAAGGAAGCTCAGCCTGGGGTCATTACTGCGGGCTCAGCAGCAGCTACTGCATGCGCAGACCCAAAGCACAGGTATGGAAGGCATATTGAGTGGTTATGGTAAGTGCAGAGGGCGCCATGAGAAGGAAAAACCGTGCAGATTTCAATGGCAGTGGTTGGATGGATTTTGGGTGGCTACAGGCAGGCGCGGGGGGTTCCCAGTAGGGTGCAACACGGACCACAAGAAGGAAGAACTGGACAAATGTAGCAGTGCAAGCATTTGGGAGGGGAGGATAGGGTTGGGTTAGGGTTTCTGTTTGTCAGGGTTCTTTCTGGTTGTTTTTGGTTGGTATTTGTGCTTTTACTTAGGTGAGGGTGTGTGGAAGGGTACAATACCCTTCCTCATCACCATGCTAAGGGAAGGGGGGGAATGCCATCAGGGAAGGAAGGAATTCATATATATATATATATATATATATATCTAAAGGGCGCATCCCACTCCTTACAGGTGCTAGAACCAATAACTTCCAAACTTGAGGAGAACTTGGAGATTTTGTAACTCTTTTTTCCACAGAAATGGAAAGATAGGATTGAAATCATGACTCTATTGGTGTATAAGTCAACTGTTCCATAACCAACTGAAAACATATTTTCTAATTGATGAATTGCTGCTCCATTTCCCAATCTACAAAGAGCAACAGCCAGTTGGATAGCTGGATTGTGTTGAGGAGTCTGAGAATTGTTATGGAATATGTGGTGGTATTCAAACACCTCCAGAAGTTTCATGAGTGAAGGAAATAAAGTTTGGAACAGTTTCTGGAAGCTTAAGTTGGGGAGTAGATGAAGCTTTGGCCTTTCATACATAGGGTTGTGGAGAGTGTGTCTTTGTGGAATCATGTATTGCTTTTCCAATAAAGAATTCAAAGCTAACCAAGTTGATTTAAAATTGGAGTCTGAATCAGAGTCTGAATCAGAGTCAAATAATAAAAAAAGTTTGGACAGCTTCTTTGTGTTTTCAACTTGCTGCTGGGAAGTTTGATTGAACATATTGAGAAAGATGGTGATGTGATGTGGGGTGATGTGATGTGGGGTGATGTGATGTGGGGTGATGAGATGTGGGGTGATGAGATGATGATGGAATGTGTGATGTGGTGGAGATGAGATGTGTGTGATTCAATGGAGCAATGGAGATGGGATTGGTATGGATTTGCTGAGGTGGAGGTGTGGATGGGTCTTTTTCATGCAATGGATGGTGGATGAATGATAATGGCAGGTTTGATGTTTTAAAACCACCATTATCATGAAACCATTCATTTTGAAATACACCAGTTAGGGGGTATGTGTATTTCAGAAACCCACCATTAAAAATTGCAGGTTTGGTCAAAAAGATGGCGGGTTTCTAATGGCTGTTTTGCTAACTTTGATAAACCCTAATAAATTTTTTCAATTTTTAAAATGAACTTTTATCCCTGTCATACCTTGCACAACTGTGAAAAAACTGAGAGGCAAGGCCTTACCAAAAGACTATGAAATGGGCTGAAAGACCAGTTCATTTTCCAGTTGTTATGGTGTCACATACCACCATATGACAGTACCCCTGGTTTTAAGGGCACTTCATCCCAAAGTGTGTATTGCTGGTGGCACTAACCCACTTTGCAGTCATGGGGCCTTATTCAGGCACACTCCTGAACACCATAAGGAGCCACCAAGACTTGGGAGTCTTGCTTTTGACAGGCAAAAAACCCAACAATTTTCACAGGAACAAGCCAAACCCTAAACTTGTCCTGATTGAAAATTGAACCCGCAACAGGGCCAGCTGGTTTACTGTCATACCTTTCACAACTGCAAACCAACTGAGAGGCAAGGCCTTACCAAAAGGCTATGAAAATGGCTGAAAGACCTTTTCTTTTTGTAGTTTTTATGGTTTCACATATGATCTGTAAAGTGCGTTTGGGCGCTGACCCAAGTTTTGCCAAAATTCACTAAAGCGCGCATGGCGCCTGGCAAAGCAATTTTGGCGCCTGGAAAAGCCTTCTAGGCGCCTGGCCAAGGTCAACTTGGCGCCTAGCCAAGTAAGTCAGGCGCCTTGCCAAGCTTGTTTTGGCGCCAATCAAAGTTGGTTGTGTTGACCATATAAAACATTATTTTTATTTTTTAAAAGATGAAAAAAAATTTAACAAAACTCAATAAATTTGTGAGTATGATTTTTTTGTCTTGTGGTTTTAATAAAATAAAAAAAAAACAGTTTTAATGGGTTTTTTTGGGGATAAAAATACATTGTTTTGTTGGCATAAATGAATAAAAAAAAATTAAAAAAAGGAGGAAAAATTTATGTAAAAATTCTTAAGGATGTTCCAAGAGAGGAACTGTGATAGGTTGCATTTAAAGGCAGTTTTGATAATACTTTTGAACATGAGGAAAGAAGTTTTGGCTTTTCTCTGGAGTTATGGCATCTTCAATTCCGGCCTTGATTTGTTGAACTAATTCAGCCCTTGATTTGGGCTCCTTTCCTCAAACATACAATTTGATTTAATAAAAAGAATATTCAATGGGATTGAGGAAGGGTGAATAGGGAGGAAGGAAGTCAATTGCAATCAATTTTGAATGTTGGAAATTGGCTTGCAAGTCATCAAATCATTCCCCATGGTGAATTGGGGCATTATGCATGATGATGATGGAGTCCCGGGGAAGTCTTGATGAAAGTGAAGAGAGAAACAAACAAAAATCATTGGAACCTACACCCTTAGCCTTGGTTCCATCAGCTTTGAGGAGTTTGTGATACATAAACCCTTGATTGGAAAGAGCTCCAATCAAGGTCACTTGTTTGATCTTTGGTACAAGGCTGAGAACAGCAGGGGTACCTGGTAAAACAAATGAATCCAAAAAAAAATTAATAATTTATCAAAAAAACTTAAGAAAAAAAGAAGCTCACCTGAAGGGGCATAGCCGTTTGATCTTCCCAAATGCAAATCAAACCCCACTTCATCAACAAAAACAATGATTCAATCCAAGTCGGTCCCACACCAATGAACATAATTTTCTTGTTTTTCAATGAGATTGGCCCAATTCCATGCAGCAGGAATGTTTTTCACCTGCTTCCAAGTGACATTGATATCCCTGAGGATGTTGCTGATGGCCTGGGTGGTGACTATCACCTCATGCTTGTTCTTGAGGAACTCAGCCATCTCCTTGAGGGTGGTGGTTGATCTTTGGTTGATGAACATGAGGAGATTGGTGAACAGGTCATTGTTGAACTTTGATGGTCTTTGCTTGTTTACCTTGACATGGAGGGGGTCTTCCTTAATTATTCTCTGAACTTGATGGCAAGATATATTGAATGTTGAGACAGCTTCCATTTGAGACATCCCTTTGTCCAAGATGTTAGTTTGGATCAGATTGCAAACCTCAGGCTTGATGATAGCATTTGGTTTTCAATCCTTATGAGCAAGTCAGTCATTTGTTATGGTTTTCTTTTGATCAATCTTTTGGTGAGCTTTGAGGATTTTTTCAGTCTGATAATTTTTCCAATTGAGTTCTTGAAGTTGTTGATCTAAGCCCTTTGCTTTGGCTTTGCTTGCTTTGAGCTCAAGGATGGCAGGATCAGGTGGTGCTTTGGATGGTGTTTCTTCAGCCACCTATCTATGTAAATACATGAAAAACCAGAAAATTATTCAGTAAATAAAAAATCAAACAAAGGAAAAAAAACTTATGATTTTGGACAGATGGAAGTAAGAGTAAGTGGATTGTATGGGAGAAATGAGGCTGGTCAGTCTAGCGTGACCAGCTTTGACCAGCATCAAGGGGAGCTTGGTTGGGGGCCAAGTTTTTACCCCCACCAGCCCAACCCAATCAAGCCCTCTGGGTGCCTACCAAAGTCCCACTGGGCGCACGCCAAGTTGAACTTGGACAGGCGCCCAGACGTGCTTTATAGACCATACTACCATGTGACAATCCCCATCAATGAACCTTGTGAGTAAGGTTTTAGTGAAATGTTCCAATATTCATCATTTCATGAACTGCATTGACTCCTTCAATTTTAAGAAAATTTTTCTTTTTTTTATTGAATGTAATTTATGATTTGCTCATGGCACAAGACTGAATAGTTTAAAGGGATCGACCTTTTTGGTACATTGATCCAACATTTTCAATGGACTGAGTGACTGGCTTTAGGCCCTTCTCCCCTTGATTTATTTAAACTTCCTCATGGTGTTCTCAACTGTGTAATTAGAAAAAGAAGTGTGTATGTTTGTATATACATGCATTGCAAGAACAAAATCCACCTCACTGTTTTGTAAATGAGCCACACCCAGACATTTCAATGTTTGCTTATGAAGCCATGGAAACTTCACCAGCTTTTTGTAGTCTCCTTCAATCTGTTCAAGTTGAAAAGGCCTAACTTGATGGCAGTCCATCTCTTTCAAAATAGAAATTTCATTTGATTGATAAATAATCTCAGGTCAGCAATATTGTTAGAATTTTGTTCATTCATTTCAATCCTTCTTTTCCTTTTTTTTTCTCCTAGCTATTGGTCTATTTCAAAGATCTGTGTTTGATGAATGACTCAAGCCATGGATGGACACTCTGGTTGGAATTGATGGACAAACTGCACAAAGGGACTTTCATCTTCAAGCTGCTCTTTGATTACCCAACACAAAAGAGTTCAAGGAAACCTGAAATTTTCCAAAGAAAAAAACCCACCAACACCATCAACACAAGTTTCTCCAAGAGCTGCAACAAGCTCTTTTGAGTGATTTCTGATGACCTCCCCTCATAAGCCCATCCCACCCCTCTGATGAAAATCCTACCATCTCACAGAACAATCAAGCTGGGATGAATTCAGCTCTCATGATGAGTGCAACCATCTAACATTCAGAAGTTTTTTGCTTATTTTGTTCCTCTTGAATCTTCTCCAAGACATACTCCAGAGGACCAATTGTCTATGGTGCAGTTCTGTTTCATTTTTTTCCCTAGAGCAGGATTTCTAATGGTTTTCCGCCATTTAGAAGTTTTCTTCGGATTTCAAGCACAATTTTGTTCAACTGATACATTTTAGTTTTGCAGAAAAGCCGGGGCTGACATATCCAACCAAATTAAGATAAACATGCGTGATTTTGCCACAGTGAAAAGTTAAGCTTAACCGATTTATGTTTGTGTATGAAAGCAAAAGTACTTCGAGCCTTGTGCTCCCCCAGTTTCCAATCATGTTAATGAACTCCTTTAAGTTGAAAGGTCTCTGAGCCAGATGGAATTGGATGAAATGAGATCAGCCGTTGGTTGGTGTATGGGATCGACCAGTTGAATTAACCCATCCCTTTCGTCCCAGCCACTCTTGTGAAACATTCCTCCGACTTGAGCCGTCCCTATTGCTTGTGACCAACTGGCAAAGCAAGTCCCCTCTTCTATGCTTTTGATCAATTCACCGGCAGTGATTCCGTTCCAAACCCACCAAATCAATCTGGTTCTCACCTAACCCGTGCAAGGCCGGGCCGAATCTCAATAACTTGATCTTCTGATGCCGAATATTTATCCATTCAGGCCAACCTACTTGTGCAAGAATACACTTCAATTGACCTCATCCAGCCTCGACTAGATCGACGGCTTCAATATAAGACAAACGCATTGTCCCACACCAGTGGTCCACGGATCAACACCGGATCATAGATCGGATGGATCCCTTGCGGCATTGGATGATCAAGCTATCAGATATTTAGTTTTATCAATATACATTTCTATTTATGCACTGCATCTCAATCAAGATTAGTCCAA
Organism: Puccinia polysora; assembly: GCA_025617555.3. Lineage (NCBI taxonomy): Eukaryota > Fungi > Basidiomycota > Pucciniomycetes > Pucciniales > Pucciniaceae > Puccinia > Puccinia polysora. The sequence goes on from CM062639.1 coordinate 1,566,498, forward strand.
GTCAACTCATCACAGTCATCAATCATAGATTTCCATGGGATTGTACCCAACTTGGGAGAGATCACATGGAGTAGAGCATGAACTCATAGTATAAAAACATGGAAGTCTTTCAGGCTTCCGGCTCGGCAGGAGCACACCTCACTTCGTAGACATCATCCGGCTAGCTGGCCCTGGCCGTTGTGTTTACCACTATTGCTATCCACCCCGACCCCACTCACTGTGTCTGCCACCCTGCATTTAATTTCCATCACTATTCCACTCAACCCAATCTGCAGCGCAAATGAAGCCTCGCAGCGCGAATCTCTTGCGTAGCTTACTTTTGGTTTGTGTCATTCTGCGTTCAGGCCATGCCGCTCCCACCCATGGGATGCTCCTCACGGCGTCACCCGACAGTGGCCCCAGCCCCAGCGTCAGAGTTTCCAAAGCCACCAATGAGTTGAAGCGTTCCGGCAACGCTTTAGGCCTGCAACCCAGGCAAGAGGAGCATGTGACACCAAGCTCAAGTCCCCCTCAGGGGAAGGCAACAGCTTGCGAGTCGCAAGCGGACGACAATGAGCATCCCTTGCCACCTCTGCCCGGAGATGACAATTCCAACTCTGCCGCGCCACCCTCACCACCACCTCCCGATTGTCATCCACCACCACCACCTCCCGGTGGCAGGCCACCACCACCACCACCGCCTCCGGATGGAAGATCACCCCCACCACCCCCGGATAGAAGACCACCCCCACCAGCTCCCGACGGAAGAGCACCCCCATCACCTCCTGATGGAATCCCCCCTTCACCACCCCCACCGTCCCCTGGAGGCCGATCACCCCCACCGCCTCCGCCCCCGGATGATCGTCCCCCTCCCCCACCTCCTGACGGAAGACCTCCCACACCATCTCCTGATGGAAGACCCCCACCACCACCCCCTGAGGGGCATCCACCCCCACCACCCCCGCCTCCAGATGGCCGTCCACCTCCACCACCTCCTGGTGCAAGACCACCCCCACCACCCCCACCACCTCCGGATGGCCGTCCACTCCCCCCACCACCTGATGGAAGACCCTCTCCACCACCCCCAGAAGGCTATCCACCTCAACCAGCTCCGCCTTCAGATGGCCGTCCACCTCCACCACCTCCTGGTGGAAAACCCCCTCCGGCACCCCCACTGCCTCCTGGAGGCCAACCACCCCCACCACCTCCTGATGGAAGGCCACCCCCACCCCCACCGCCGCCGGGAGGCCAACCGCCCCCGCCGCCTCCACCCCCTGGAGGCCAGCCACCCACACCCCCACCGCCCCCTGTAGGTCAACCACCTCCATCGCCCCCGCCCCCTGGAGTCCGACCACCCCCACCGCCTCCGCCCCCACCGCCCCCTGGAGGCCAACCACCTCCACCCCCACCACCGCCGGGAGGCCAACCACCTCCACCCCCACCACCGCCGGGAGGCCAACCACCCCCACCCCCACCACCCCATGGAGGCCAGCCACCCATGCCCCCACCGCCCCCTGGAAGCCAACCATCCCCACCGCCTCCTGGAGGTCAACCACCCCTTCCCCCACCGCCCCCGGGAGGCCAACCACCTCCACCACCTCCTGATGGAAGACCACCGCCGCCCCCTCCGCCCCCTGGAGGTCAGCCAATCCCACCGCCTTTGCCCCCGGATGGCCGTCTACCCCCACCACCCCCTGCAGTCCGACCACCCCCGCCGCCCCCGCCCCCCGGAGGCCAACCATCCCCACCGCCTCCGCCCCCTGGAGGCCAACCACCCCCACCACCTCCTGATGGAAGGCCACCCCCTCCCCCTCCTGGAGGCCGACCGTCACCGCCCCCGGATGGCTATCCTCCACCATCACCCCCTGGCGGAATGCCCCCCCAGCACCAGCAAACGATCATCCCCCTAGTCCGTCAGCTTAACCTAAATCGGTAAGCGAGGAACAATAGTCTGGAGATGGAGCTAATACCGATTCAATTCAAGAAAAGAATTTATTCCTCGTTGATCTCTCTTTCTCTTCAATCTTTGCCCGGTAACTTCATTTCCGTTGTCACGAAGGCCACAATTTTGATCAAGTCATGAATTTCCAATTGTCTCAAGTCTGATTGTTCATATCCAGTTCCCCTTGTTTCTTCTTTTATTTTTTTGTATGATCTATTTCCTATGATGCAACGTTGTCCCCTTAGGAAATTATCCACTCGTTCCCTAACGTACATGTAATGAAGTTTCTCTCTCAATCCAAGCCGACTATGACCACTTGTCTGAAGCATCTAGCTCAATGTGTAGTCCAAAAGCTTGAGACCCAATATGGTCAATGAGTGGCATATAATTCATCACCTCTTTAGAGCGCCAATGAGAAGGCGAGTGTCTGACAGAAGAGAGACCGACATTGAGGAACTGGAATAAGTAAGTAGACACTCACGGTGTCGGAAGGAGGTCCTACGGCCTCAAAAGGCTCCGGCTGATTGATTCATTATTGATTGATTGAGAACTATTCCCTCATTCATGGACATTCTGGGCCTGCGTCTATCTGGAAAGGCGACAAGGATGATATTTCTGGGTGATCCGTATAAGCTCAACGTGGTACTACGGACCTAAAACAACCCAAAAGGAGCATGAATGCTTGAAACGTCTGCTCATGGGAGACGCTATCAAGTGGGTGTTAGACTGCATTCCTCATGTAAGATTTGGCGCATGCCGTTTGATCCAAACATGTACTCCAACCGGCCCAAGTTAGCAGTGAGGGCTTCGATCAGTTTGCATTTTTTTGTCCATTTCGACACCACAAAAAATCAATGATGACTTGATGCCAAGTGACATGAGGCTAATTCCAGCGTGCTATCAGCCGACATCTATCCAGCAACATGTCTTACATCTTGAAGGAGCATGCATTTCATGTGCCAACTCGCGTGTCAGCCACCATTCGGCGAATACCCTCGACGACATCGAACCATACATCATCCTCATCGCCTTCCCTATCGGTCATCATGTCAGATCTACCTCCTGAACCATCGATGGCAACGCTCGAGGAACAATCAGAGCGATCGGACATGCTCGAATTGGTTGATCAGAGGGGCCCGATCGATGTATTGCTGCGCCCCCCGCGCCGCAATCACACTGACTGTTCCGGTTGGCTCGGTGGGAGCGCGGGATTACGTGAGCATGAATGACCATCTGCTAGAGTGCGGGCGCGCAGCCAGCGAAATTTCTACTGAAGCGACCGTAGGACCCGGGGCGGAGAATGCAGCCAGCGCAGAAAGACCCCTTCACGAGTTGACCATGACCACACCGACCAGCTCAATCGATCTAGGTAGCAAGATCCTTGAGAGACTTCGGCAGGATGAACTACAGCGTGCCAACCCGAGAAGGAAGACAGAATCCAAGAAGAAATCTAGTAGTCTAACCTCTCGACCGAATCATGCCCAGGTTTCTTCCGCCAATCAGCCTAACCAGCCAAGAAACAAACGACAGTCTCGCAGATCTAAAACCACTTCGTCATCCAAATCCACCGACGGAGAAAGACTAGATCCTCCAGAGGAGCCTTGTATAACTAGATCTACGATTGATGATTGCCCCGGAGGAGATCGGCAAGCTGGGCTACTCGAACCCGAACCCGGCGACAAAGTGAACGATAGGGAGGTTTTGCTCGCAGAGATTAGAAACTTGGGAGGTACGGAGGAAGATCTCGAGTTGGTTGGATCTTTGTCGTCGTCATCGGAGCAAGAAGAGGTTCTGGAAGATCAATCGGAAGACGTAAGAGCGCCTTTTGAGCTTAATCATAGATTCGATTGATCGAGTCCATCATCCATCTGACGCCTTTTTGACGATTTGCTTCAGCCTCAACTGGCTCAAGATCTCAAAGAGTTTATGAAGGGACTGGACTTCTCGAAAGCTCATTCCACCGTTCAGTCTGATGATGACTTGGCACCATCCCACCTGACTCCTATTAGTACGAATCAACGATCTAAGATTCCTTTGAAAGCAAAGCCTCGAAAACATCAAATCACCCACGGGGCGACCGACTCAACACAAACCCCTAAAAAAAAGAAAAGGCATCGAAAGGATCAAGAATGAATTTTTGTCTCTTCTTTCATTTTTTTGTCGATCTCCTGCTGCAATGGACTGCTAATTTCGATTCGGTTCAATCCTCCTCAAATTTGTTTAAATATTCCTTTCCTTAGAAGATAGCGCACAGTAGGGCGGAGGGGCAGGCAGACAGGAGAATCGATAAAGTGTTTATGGCGATCAGGAAAAGAAAAACTCCATTGTATTTTTTTTAATTGAAGTTAAACATCGCGATTATGGGCAAATTTCCGAATCCAAACAGGCTGTCATCGAGGCTCGAATCATAGCTCTCGATCCGACAAAACTGATCCGAGAATAAACTCATGTCATTTGATGGGTTCCCACCTATCTTGATCCCAAGACTACAGGGCATGAAGATCGGAATGAGGGAACAACAATGATAGAGTCATGATCATTTCATGAATTCATCGGCTGTGGGTTTGGAAAATGAATGATCACGAGTTGCCTAGGAAATTAGATTCTGAGCGGTGGTAACTAATCAGCGATTCCTGATGGTTCATTGACAATGGTGCGTACTGTTGGTAACGAGAATGAGAATAAGAATAAGAATGAATGGTACAAGAAAATACTGCACTAGGAGGTAAGTATCACCCTTCTCATCTGAATCCATTTGTCTTGAAATCCAAGTAGGATTTAGTGATGATTTGAGCCTCTCTGAAAGACTCTGGAACTCTTGACTTGTTGATTGTTCTTCATGCCATTTTTGTTAGTTTGTTTTGGTGTAAGTTAGCGAGGAGAAAAGTTTCACTCAAATCATCCTTTTGCCCATACAATTCCTTTGAGGTGATTGGGAAGGTGGTCAATCTCTTCTGCCATATAGGCTGGGTTCATAAATTCAATCAGGTTGGCATCTTGAATGCTGAACCCCTCATATTTCACATCTATATGTGAGGGGGGTGGTTTGATCATGCTTTGATAGAGACTTCACAAGCTTTCTTGACTTGTGAAGGAGAACTGTGGACACTTTGTCAACCTGCCCCCCTGTTTTATTATTTTTCTAGCTCCATCATCTCTTCTTTTGTTTCCTGTTTCTTCCCATTCCCGTTCTTATTCCTTCTTCTTGTTCTTGCCTATCCTACACACTGCTATTCTGATTTATGCTTTCCTTCTGCATCTTTCTCTTTGCTTTGTATTCTACATTTGATTCTTGTGCATCTTTCTCCTTGCTTTCTATTGTACATTTCTTTGTCAATTTCTGCCTCTTGAGTTAAATCACTACCCTCTTCCCAGTTCATCTCACAATTCTGGACTATCACACAGCTTCTCATCTCTAAATAGATGCATTGATTTCACTCTCATCAAGAACCCATCATCAATCTTTCTTGTCACTCAAGATTTTCTCCTCACCTCTTTCACCCAAATCATCAAAAAACACAACTCACTACTCAAGACCCACTGGCTGTCTTCTCCAACTTGTGAGACTGATTGCTTGCTAAGTGCAGCAAAATTACAAAACCAACATTGAAATCATCTTCCAATTTCCAATCCCTTTGACTCAGCTCATTATCTTCAAAATATCTCTTTGTTTCTTCCCCTCTACATCTATTTTTGCCATGCATTCTCTTTTTTGCACTGCATTTCTAGTTGCTGTTCTGCCTTTCAATCCATGAACTCAAGTTTGAAATCTTTCCTGCTCTTTTTTAAACATCTCTTTTTTTCTGATGAAAAAGAAAGAAGAAAAAACTTATGCTTCTCTTTTGGGCCTTCTGGCCTGAATAAAACAAATCAAATCTCAAAGTTATAATCCAAAATGGTTAAAATTTTCTAAGAAGAAATGGTGTTTTGTGGCATAGGATAATTTTGGGAAAAGGAATTCTATCAGATCATATTTGAGGCCAAAATTGAAATGTTTACATGTCTTAACAACAAAAAATCTTTATTCTACAAAGGGAAGTGTTGAATCCACAACCTAACACAACCCATTCACAACCCAAAATGGGTTGTGTAGCATGGTTCACAGCCATTTGAAACCTGAAAAGTTGTGAAGAAATTCTCACAACTTGACACAGATTGTGAACAACCATTTGAAACCCACCCAAGTTGTGAATGGCAATTCACAACTTGTTCACAACTCCAGGGTTGTGAGTGTTGTGAGCAAAAAAATATAATAATTAGAATGAATAAAAATAGGGAATTAATTTTGTCACACCCCCAATCCTTTATTTCACAGAACATTATGTCTACCTGCCATTGCTCACCTCTGCTTCCACATGGACAAATACTTTATTTCACAGTACTTTCAAGAATTTTTATTTGTTTGAGATCTGACGCAGCAGTACTGTAGCTGGGGTTCATAAAACCCCCAAAAAATATGTTTTTTAATTTTTGGAGGCATTAGAAACCCTCCAAAAATGGAATGCATAAATTAAAAAATTCCCCAAAAACCAATTTTTCCATGAGTTTTTGGATGCTCATTTTGGCTATTTTAATTTTTTTCTTGTTGGTTATTTCAGCTACCAAATATTTCAAGAAAAATTCAAAGAGATCTGCAATAATTTTTTCAGATTTTTTTGATGTATCCTTTTACCTTAAAAAAATCCTTCAAAAAAACAAAAAATTCAAACAATCAAATTTCTCATTGGACATTTGCATCCTGTCATTTTCCTTTTTATTTCATTTCTTTTGGTGATTCACTATATAAAAAGTTTATATAAAAAAAACTTCAAATAGCATTTCAATATCTTGTTCAGATTTTTTGGATGTATTATATTACCCTAGAAAATTCCTTCAAAAAAGCAAAAAATTTGGAAAATTAAATTTTCTCATTAGACTTTTGAATCCTTCTGTTTGCCTTTTTCATTATTTTTTTTTGGTGTTTCAAGCTGAAACAAATTTAAAAAAACCATTAAAGAGCTTTTTAATATTTTTTTCAGAATTTATGGATGTATCTTGGGCCTCCAAAAATACAATCCAATGTAAAAACACTTCAAATTAACAGATCTATTGCAATGTTTCTGTTTTACATCATAAATCAAAATTTCTGCAAATATCTTCTGAAAAAACTTTGGAATAGAATCCAAAGACTCAAATATAAAAACTTCTGACTTCTTGTCACATTTTATACCCCTCAAATTATAAATGACAATGAACATAATACCAAACAAAAGGGTGGTCTCCTTTTAATGATCCTTTCTTGATTTTTTTCCTGAAATAAATAATGATGAACTGAGATATTTGAAGCTGCAGAATTAAAGGGACTGCCAGGAGAATTCTAAAAATCATCTTTTGGGAATTTTTGAGGCAATATTTGTGTATCAAAAACCAAACCAAAAAAGCATCATATTGGACCCCTTTTGGGTTCTGGGGCTCTTCTTTGAACCCTTTCAAATGCATATGTTCAATGGGTAATGTTAAATTCACAACTCTTTTAGTCGTGTAGAGTTGTGTACACAACTGAAACGGGCCGTGTGGCATGCTACACAACTCAAATGAGCCGCGTGGCATGCTACATGACTCAAATGTGCCGTGTGGCATGCTACACAACTCAAATGGGTCATGTGGCATGCTACACAACTCAAATGGGCCGTGTGGAATGCTACACATCCCATTTGAGTTGTTTGGCACGCTAAAAAACTAAAATAAAGTTGTGTAGCCTCCACTAGATAATAAATAATGAATAATAAATAAAAAATAATACATAATAAATTATAAATTATAAATGATAAATTATATATAATAAATAATAAAAAATATGGTTTTGTGCAGGGGTCCAAAAATTAAAAATGCCCATTATGGGGGGGGGAATTCCCCCCCAGGGGTTGCGCATTTTTGAAACAACCCTTTGGAGTAGTGTATGGGCCCCCATGCGTTGAGGGGACCTACACAACTCCCACAGGTTTTATGGGGCCCTACATGATTCCCACAGGTTGTGTGGGGCCCTACACAACTCCCACAGGACCAGAGTTGTGAATTTATCATCACCCATATTCAATATGACTGAAAGTTTTTTCCTGAGACCTCCACCCATCTTGGAGCGCTCCAATTATCTTATAAACCACCCCTTGAACTCTTCCACCCTTCCATCACCCCCTAACACACCATCCCACTGCCATACCATACCACTCCACAGCACACCACTCATCACCACTCCACACCACCAACAACTCATCATCCTTCACCACTTCTCAACAAAACAAATCAACACTCCACACAGTTTCAAAAAATGCTTTTCCCTCTTATATAAAGTCTCTGAATACCTTTTGTTGATTTCACTATTTGATTTCTTAAAAAAAAAAGAACCAGCGGGCTAGAGGCATGGGTTTTAGAGATAATTAGACCAACTGATTCAAAATAGGAAAAATGAATAATGAAGAAAATGAAAGGAGTACCAACGCTAGGACTATGATCAGGAACAGGATAGCATGAGCAGCAGAGGAAAGGATGAGGCTAGAGGAAATGAGTAGACGACTGAAACGGAAAGAGGTCAGAGTTGAGAGTTGTTAGTTGTGATAGATCATGCGGATAGGTCTCTTACCAGACAAGAACACATGGGCCGTTTAATTGAGGTAGCTGAGATGGTGGATCAAGAGTCGAGGCGAGATGAGATTTAAGAGAAAAGAACAGGAACAATAGAAAGAAATAGAAAAGGAAGAAAAGAATGATAGAATGAGGAAGGAGTAAAAGAAGGAAGATCAGAAGAAGAAAGAGATCGATTTCGAGTAGCTGTCGTCAGAGGTTGTTCAGATGGATGAACCTCGAACCTCACACCCTTCCAAGATCTGAAGCTGGGAGACTCAAGTTGAGAGATGACAATCTTAGAAATGGAGTGTTCACACTCATCTTCAGGGTGCGCGGCAGTCAGAGAGAGGAGAGTCGTGAGAAGTGATTTCTCAACACCTTTTTTCACTCAATTTCTTCTCAATATATTTCTCAACTATCAACTCCTATCTTCAATTCATTTTTTACCAAGAAAATATCTTTTTGCAATTTCTCAAGAAAACATCCACCCACTTCTCAGGACTGTTTCACCAGGCCCATTATCAATTATCCGATATAACCAAACTAGTGATTCAAATCCTCTTTATACTTCTTCATCTGATAAAATCCCTGATTACACTCCTCTGGCCCCTCCTCCTGAGCTATCATATAAAAAAAAGGAGGATTTTTTGAGGATATCCAATCATAGGCAAAGTCCAATGGATATGGCATATCTACCAGAGGCTCCAATTGCTAGAAACATACCTACACCTATCAATTTGATAAATCTGGGGAATAGAAACCCCACAAAGATACCTCTGAATTAAAAAAAAAGAAAAGAAAAGAAAGACAAATTGAGCATTAATTTTATCAGGAAATATTTTGAAAAGATTGGGTTTCTGGGTGGTGAAGTTTATATGTCCAGAGTGCAACCATCAACCTTCCATTGATTCTTCAACTCATGCCACCAACAAAAGAATCCAAGGGAAGCAAAAGGAGCTTGTTGAAAATTTATCCAAAGCTGGAGTTCCCCCATTAAAAATTCCCAACTATCTTATTCAAACCTCATCATCCATCTCCTCTCCATACAAATCTCAATAATATTTACAATAAAAGATCCTAAATTCAAAAAAATGCCCTTGAGGGAAATGATCTTGTTGAAGCCCTCATACTGGAACTCTGGAATTTTTCTTTTTTCTACAAAAAAAATAATTTGGATGGTCAAATCACTTCTTTATTCATTTCAAAACCTGATTCCATCAAAATTCTCAACCTTTTCCAAACTCTCATAATGATGAATGTACATACAAAACAAAAAATTTTGAAATGCCCCTTCTTAATATTCTTGGGTTAAACAATTGTTGCATAAGTTTCTTGGTTGCCTTCTGTTTTTTCTCTCAAGAAAAAAAAACAGAACTATGAATGGGCCCTGACTCAACTTCAGGAAATTTTAGAAGAAAAAAAACCTAGTGTGATTGTTACAGAAAAGAAACAAACACTTATCAGTTCAATCAAAACATTTTTACCTTCCTCTCATCATCTTCTCTGTGTCTGGCACATTTTCAAGAATATTCAAACTCATTGCAGGAGGGAATTTAAATCTGAAGATTAATGGAAGCTATTTGTGCAACGACTGCATCAGTTGGTCCATCCCAACTCTGAACAAAGCTATCAGGAAAATTTCACAACAAATTCTTTTCTCTGGAACCCACCCAGTCCTGAATACCTTCTTGAGAACTGAATTCCTCTAAAAAGAAAATTATTCTCCTATTTGGCCAAAAACAACTATCAATTTGGAAACACAAGTACCTCCAGAATAGAAGGCCTACAATAATAAATTAAAAGTTTCATCAATTCTTTGGTTGGATCTTTTTATAATTTAGTTCAAACATATTACAGTTTGATCATCATCAAAAACCATGAGAGAGACATTGAAGCCTCTCAGCAACAATTAAAGCATCTCATTGTTTTACCTCACTTTGTTGATCATCTTTTTGGAGAAATCAGCCACTTTTCTTTCAAACACATTCATTAATTTCATCAAGTTCCTGAATATTCCACCAATTGCAAAAACTGTGATTACTCCTCTAAAATCGGTATACCATGTATTCACAAACTCAAATTAGCTATCAGGAAGGGCAAACTATTACAAATTTAAGATTTCCATCCTCAATGGCATGTCAAAGCTTCCTTATCAGTGAATTTATTTATTTTTCTTTTTTTTGGATTCAAGCTCAAATGAATAATTTCCTGATCAATTTTGATTTTACTTTCTCTGGTTAACTTTAAAGCCTAATGCAATCAAATAATCCAAAAAACCTTGAATTTCAAACCAGAGAAAGTAATGAAAAACTTTATTTCACTGAATTTTTTGATTAATTCAGCAAGTTGCCACCTGGAGAACAGTCATATTATCTGGGTGAAAGCAAGAAGATATACGATGGAAAATATCAACTTAATCTGATTCAAGAGACCAATTACACTCAAAGATCCAAGGTAAGAGGAAGGACCAAAGGAGCATCCAATAATTACAAGAAGATCTATCAGTCTTTAATTAAAAGATATCCATCTGGTTTTGAATATCTAGAAGAAACCAAGAGGAGAGGAAATCCAAAGAAGAAATTTAAAGTATATTACAAGGTCAGTCACCATTTTTTGGAAAACAAAATATATCAACATTCATAATTAATATTTTCTTCCTATGTTTTCAGGTTTCAAGAAAGTGGAATGCCATCAAGGGGAAGGGGGAAGGAAAGAAGAAGGAGGAATCAGAGGAAGAGGAAATTTTATATCTATAATTATTTCTTCTGCAATGGATTTTTTTTAATGAGTCCTTGCCATTTTTTTAACATAGGGTGAATTTCTGACTGAAGAGGAATATTCAGAAGAGGGAGAGGTGCAAGATTTGGATGAAGGGGAAGATTTAGCAGATGAAGAGCTGCCAGATTTGGATCTTATTAAGATGGGGAGCATTCATTTTATTTTGTTGTTTCTTGGTTTTTTGGATTTTTTTTTTCATTAATGTTTTCATTCAAACTTTTATCAGAGGTCTGGAACCATAGTGAATAAGTGTGTTGCTTCTCCTGAATAAAATCCTGGGACAATAATAAAGATACTAAAGGTATCCAATTAAGATGGTGATGCTCCTCACCATCCTCCTGGAAGGAAGGTATTAGAAGCCCCAACAATCAGTAAGAAAGTGAGTACATTCAATATTTTCTCATTTTTTAATTTTGTCCAATGTCTTGGGGTTTTCATCTAGGTTTACTGCACATTATTTTATTCCTCTTCTGAAATATTTAAACAATTCTCAATTGAAGAAGTGAGTTTTATCTTTAGACCATATTTTTTTTTATGAAAAATTCTGATTTTTGTTTTTAGTTCCTGTACAAAGACTATATTTTCCCTAAAACAGCCCTTCCACATATATCACATGTTCAAGATGTCACATGGGTTGGAAATGTGGATTCAGGCCAGCAGCAATTTTTTTGGGGAGGAACTCAGAAGACCATATTGAGGTCAGTAAAGAAATGGTCAAAGAGCTTAAATCAAAACCAATCTTTAAGGACCTAACATTACTGCATGATATCTGGGGTGAAACTTTTCAAGAAGCAAGAAGGCAACTGAACCACCTTTATGGACCATCTCCCATAAATATGTGGATGAAATTTCCATGCCATGGTTTCTTTCTGGCTGAAACACATAAGTGTCCAGTGGTTTTGTTTTCTTCTTTAATGCCTTGCACTTATATTCCTCTGAATTACCCTCCCACTCCAAATTCCAGAACTTGAAATATTTGCTTAATTCTTTTATAAGAATCCAAACATATAGTCTCATTCAAGGTCAAGTCTGATCATTGGCCAGCTCCCTGTTTAGATCCACATTGGAAAATCTTTGTTACCAAGGATTCCAATTCTTGGAAAACCATTATAGAGAAAATTTAGAGCTTTTTAATGAGGTTTTTTTCCCTCCAAGAAAATCAAGTAGAAACATAAAAATAATTGTGGCTGAATAGGGTTTGATATTTGTATCCATATTTGTTCCTTATTTTTTATTTTTGAATGAAGTTTGGAAGGTGTATGCATACATCAAAAAAATCTTTATTAAGAATCTATTTTGTTATTTTTTGAAATTTCTGAAATATTTAATACCCCCAAAAAAATATTTGGAAATGCAAACAAAAGTATCCAAAAATGGAATGAGAGAATTCAATTTTTTGAATTCTTTGGTTTTTTGAAGCAAAGTTTTAAGGTAAAAAATGACATCCTAAAGTTCTGAAAGAAAAATTAAAAATGTCTTGAGAATTTTTTTTTGAATTTCTAAAATATTGAAACACCAAAAAACAGAATAAAAAAGGCAAACAAAAGAATCCAAAATTAAGATGAGAAAATTGAATTTTTCGAATTATTTGCTTTTTGGAGGAATTTTTTAAGGTAAATTGATACATCCAAAACATATAAAAAATATTAAAATTTGCTTTGAATGGTTTCTTAAATGTTTGGTAGCTTGAATCACCAAAAAAAAAAGTGAAATCAAAATTAAAATAACCGGATACAAATTTCCAATGAGACATTTAAATATTTTGAATTTTTTGGTTTTTTGAATGAATTTTTTAAGGTAAAAAGATAAAAGCAAGAAATCTGAAAAAAAAGTGAAAGCTCTTTGAATTTTGCTTGAGATATTTGGTGGCTGAAATAACCAAAAAAAAAAAAAAAAAAAAAATTAAAATAGCCAAAATGAGGATCAAAAAACCCATGGAAAAATTGGTTTTTGCCAAATTTTTGAATTTTTTGATTCCATTTGTGGAGGGCTTCTAATGCCTACAAAGTTACTAAATATTCTTTTTTTTTTTTTTTTTTGGGGGGGGGGGGGGGGTTATGAACCCCAGCTATGGGACTGCAGCGTCATAAAAAAAAAAATTCTTGAAATTACCATGAAATAAAGTATTTGTCCATGTGGCAGCAGAGGTGCGCAATGGGGGGTAGACGTAATAATATGTGAAATGAAGGATTGGGGTTGTGATAAAATTGATGCTCTAAAAGTAAATAAAAAATTGAACAAAAAAGCCATAAAAAGTTTAAAAAAATTGAAAAATAAAAATAAAATAGGAATGTGAAAATTTCAAAACTCCAGGTCATAATGCACCTTCATGGCCTTATGATTGAAAAAAAATAAACAATTAAACATTCTGAAACATCCAAAAATTTTTCCAAAGAAAAAAAAACAAATTGAAAAATAAAGATGGGTGAATAAAAAGTAAAAGGAATAACATACATACAATACATCCCTGAAGCAATATAATATTTAAATGAAACAAAATAAAAACACCTGAGTGGACTAGCCAAAAAGTAACAAGGCAAAAAAAACAAGTTCAAAAAAAAGTTCAACTTCTGTTAAGCTGATCCCATCATAAGAAGTAAAAATACTGCTTATGATGGGATCAGCCCAACACAAGTTGAAGTGACTTACCAATAAAATACCATTTAAAACACTCTGTGAAATAAACAGCGGATTGATAAACCTGGACCAGGCTATTGGAATTGCATGGATTTTATGAGCAAGAATAAAATGGCCAGAGACAGGAGATAACAAGAAATGAGAAAAGAAAAAAACAGATGTAGCCCATCTACAGGCTAGTTTATGGCCTTAAGCAGACTAAGTAGAGTATTAAGGTGCTGGTTCAGCAATAGTCTGATCCTCCCAGAGTAACTTGATGGCTAAGGAGTGAAAATAGTTCAGAAAACCCTGAGGTTGAGTTTATAGTTTGGTTGGTACCTACCACTATGTTGAGGTCTTTGGTGATCAGGTTAATGAGTTTGTGGACGTTGACCTATCCTCCAAAGTCAAGTTGATAGATGGAAATGCAAGTGAGCTGGTGATCAGGACACATTGTTGAAGCAAAGAGTGCTGAGATGAGTGCTGGTCAAGCTGAGAAGTCAAGAGACAACAGGAAAGCTTGGGGATCCTGGGTGACTGGTTTTACAGGTGAAAGGCAAGGGAAATATTCCTGAGAGAGTAGCCCTTGCACAAAGAGCCAGGCATGGTGCCTTCCTTTATACTAATATGTGAAAAATTATGAAAAATAAGAAAATAAAATATGACAAGAAGAAATTGAAGGAAGGACAGCTGACAAAACAAGGAGACTGAGAATCTTCTGAAAGTAAGTGAGAAAAACTATCAAAACACTCAAAAAAATTATCTTAACTCAAAAAAATCGACAAAATGATGTTCAAAATGTGATAAAACTTTATATTAATAAAAATGCAAGATCAGCATCAGAAGTACATGTTTGATGATTCCAAAATTATGAAATTAAAGACCAATTGAGGAAATGATATGATGTTTATAAATTGGAATACAAATAAAGTTGATCTTTCAGATGATCCACCAAACCAGAAGCTTACTTTGAATTCAAAGAAGAATTTTTTGATAAAATGGGCAGGATTGGGATCATATCTCCCACAAGTATTAAATGAAACCAGTGGTTATTGTCAAAAAAGAAAATGAATATGGCCCCTGATGATTATTTTAAATCCATTTCCATAGGATTATAAGTACAAGACAAAACCAAGGAAATGAAAAAAATTGGCATCCCATATAATTTTCCTATTATTTGGCCTATATCTAGCTTTGGAATCCATTTTGAATAGGGAAAATTTTCATTGACATCTTCAACATGAAGTCTTTTTTCAATCTTTTCAACCTCATTGATACCCCCAAGTATCTTAGCATAGCATGTATTATGTTTCCTCAATTTTTATATCACTCACTTTAAACCATCCTTTTTCATTTTTCCCAAATAATTTTGCAATGAATTTAAATCCACAATCACCCTGGATTGGAATCATATCTCCCTCAAGTATTGAATGAACCTAGTGTTTATTGTTAACAAATCAAATGAAGATTTCATCTCATGGTTCTTTTACACCCATTTTCATAGGAGAAAAAGTAAAACATGAAACCGGGGAATGAAAAAAATTTGCCTTTGATAATTTTCTGCTATTATTTGGCCCATATCTAACTTTGCAAGCCATTTGAAAGAGGGAATATTTTCATTTATTTCTTCAACATCAAGTCTTTTTCCAATATTTTAAACCTCATTGATATCCCCAAGTATCTTATAATAGCATGCCTTATGTTTCCTAAATGTTTCTATCACTTCCTTTTGCACTGTAAACCATCCATTTTAATTGTACCCAAGTGATTTTGCAATGACTCTAAATCAAAAATTACCATCACCAACAGGATCCCAAAACTTACTCAAGATCTTATGTAAGCTCTCAGTTATTGTATTGAGGTATTTCACTTTTGGTTTCTATGATCAAAACTCAATTAGACAATATTTTAATCACATTAATTAAATCAATACTCAGCAAAGATGAGCTTCTGGTTGACTTCTCTACTTTTTCTTGTTCCTCAGAAAAGTATTCTGATTACAAATGAAGGGAGCCTGATTCACTTCCAGTATCTTCATCTGAAATATGAAATTCATATTGTGAGCCCAACTTGCACTATAAATATCATTTCTGCATCAGTTCATTAAAACCTCAAAAATAATACTCCTCAAAATAAAAGACAAACAATTTTTGGTCTTTTTTCTGCCCTTCGAACTGCTCTTTTCTTGTTGAGTTCCCTTTTGTGCTGAAATCTTAAAATTTCACATGAGTTTCTTTCAATTTGGTTTGAACATGGCTGGAGCATAAGACTTTTGGCTTGATAGTTGGGTTAGAAAAAAAGGTTTTTGCATGCTTGAACAGGCAATCTAAAATATGCACTTTGACTTCTTCAGGTTTTCCCACAAGCATTGAACTGAGCTTTTCAAACAATTGAGAAGAGTCAAGCACTGGATCAGTTTCAACCTTTCAAAAAGAAAAACAATCACTCATCAGTAAACCCATTCAGGAATCATCAATCAAAAAGAAATTTAAAAAATATAAAATCCAACAATGCAACAATCCAACTTGCTGAGCTGGAAGGTTTATAGTCAACATATTTTCCCATCTTGCTCAATTTCCTTTTTATTTGAATTGAATTGAGCCCATCTTTTATGCCTTCCTTAAAACAAGAGATTCTCCTCAGTTGAGGATGCACTGAGGGGTTTTCAGATGGTTGATGATTACTTTTCTCATTTCTAATGGAGTGAAGCCATGTGGGATCTGCTTCTGTAAAACTTTCAGCAATCAGGAATTGAAACCCAACCTTCCTTGTTTGAGCCTGCCTTTTCCATTTTTTGAGGAATCACCCTTTTTATCTTTCATGCCTGTTGCATGCTAGATCTACATATTTGTCTCTCTTTGACTTGAATTTTGTAACAGTGTAGTCATACATTGAGGCCCATGTTTCAAAAAAGAACTCTGCCTCTTCCCTAATAAGAAAGGCTCTCACAGGAGAAATTTTTCAGCCTCCTGGATGCCAAGACCCTACCTATCCTTTAACTAAAAGAGGTGATCAAATAAATAATAAAAATATTATTCAAAAAATGCAGCAAAAATCTGTAAAATATTTGGATAAAGCTATTGCAAGGTTAATTGGTTTGGTTTATGGTTTAATATTATGATCAATATTAATAAATTGATTATTAAATACATTAATAGAGGGGCCACAATAATAATGGGGATCTGTAAAACCTCTCTTCAGGGAATTCACTTTGAAAACACATAGACCTGGTTACTTTGGAACCTTTAATTTATATTCTTAAAGGATATATTTCCCAAAGATAATATGTATATAAAATACAGGGTGGGGTGGCAGGGCTTTGTAATCAAGCTTCCACGACAGAAAAAGGATAATAAGACTGACTGGTATATTATTTAATCCTTTGGGTACCTGTTTGGGATGTGCACTGATGGGTTAAACCTGTTACTGGGGTTAAAAGGTTGTTCAGCAGTTTGAATTGATAAAAAAGGGGTGGGGACAGATATTATTAATCAGACTAAAGCCATAAACCACTTGATTATCTCTTATAAGTATTTTATTACCTTGAAAGGGTTTCTGGATGTATATATGACTGGGTCTCTGGGTATCATTATACTCAAAAGAGCTCCTTATTTGTAGCTCTTTGACTCCCAATATTGTCCTTCTGAGGGATACAGGAGCTGAAAGGGACAGACACTAAGGCTATCAGGGTAACCAGTGGTAGCATTTCACGTGTTAGGTGCTTTAGCACGGGTAATATCTAATTCCACAGGGTATGGGAATGATTCTACCTTTTAATTGATGTTTTAGACGTGTGAATAACACTAATCTGTCCATATTATTTATTATTAATTAATTATCCTTCCTAAATCTTCCCAGTATGTTAATAATTCTTTTAATGGAAATCACTATGGGTAATCTGATGTCAAGTGGGTTCTCATTATGTATTAGCTGATTGGAGTAAAATCATGATATTGATTTTACTACTTATTTTAAAAATTCTGTTGATTTACTAAAAATAATTAATTAAAAAGATAAGCTAGGAGAATTCATGAAATATTTTTACATCATCAGTTCCCTTTGTATGTCACGGAAATACTGATTTATTGAAGTTCTCACAATTGTACATTCAAAGTATTTTAATATATTTTAAAAATAGTAGTTATCTTATTTTTGACATATTTGGTATTTTTAATTATATTTTTATAAAAACTACATAGAAATTTTATTCAAGTATTTTTATATAATTTTTATGTATTTTCAGATTATATACTATCCACGAGGACATTTATTACATATATAGCATTTCCACGTCTAGGTTGTAGCACCTTTACCTGGTACCTGGAATTTTCAAGCTGCCTGTCACTCTGTTAGCCCATAGTCCCGTGGCTGAATACTTGTCAGATTCCTGGGGCTGCATACAGGGCTTTTCAGAGTACGCTTTCAGGTTGGCAATCCTACTGCTCAGCTGCGCGCAGGTGTATTGGTTGCCACAGCTGCGTGCGGGAATTGTGACAAATCACATTTTTGCCTGTAACTCCACCAAATCACAGAATTCTTGGATTTTGTCACAAAATTCACTGTGAAACCAAAACTTGGGGTTTCATGTGAAATATTAAAACGCAAAAAATTCCAAGGCCATGTCTCTTTCCAGGTTTTAATAAATTACTTAAAAATATAAGCAGTAGAAATTTGAGGTAGGTTTTGGTGAGTGACTCTACCTTAATTTTTATGTAAATTCATAATTTGAAATAATATTTAGAATATTATTTCTTATTTAATAAGGTTTTTACTTCTTTTTGTTATTATGTTACTTTTCAGCTTGCTCTGCAACAGTAGCAACGTGACATTCCCCCACTCCAAGATATGGCCATATCTGAAAAAAATGTGGAGTTTGTTTGAAGAAAATTTAATTCCATATTTAATTCAGTTCCTTTTACAAGCTCTGTAGTTTCTAAGATGTATTGGTCCATCAGGTATGTTACTTTCTGGCAACCATTCATCTTTGTCTGCAGATTCTGCTTTGTATCTTACTAAGTATAGTCCAACATCTTTGCTTTCACTCTCTCTTTCTTGTCTCTCAATATCCTGCTGACTTTCCTTTTTTCCATCACAGGGTCAGGCTCTATTGGGATTATTACCAGAGGGAGGTTGCTACCTTCTCTTGGTTGAAAGTGCTTTAATAAACTAACAGGGAATACTGAGTGCTTTCTTGATAATTCTTCACTCAAGGCTACTTCCACAGCATTCTTGCCATGAATTTTATTGATAACCAATGGCCCTACAAAAGCTGGTTTCAGCTTTCTGTTCCCTGCTAAATTGTTGAAGTTGGCAGAAGAGATCAATATCTGATATGTTATCTTAAATTCAGGTTCTCTGTGTGATTTATCCCATCTTTGTTTTTTGTATTCCACTGCTTCTTCAACACATTTTTGAGCATGATTATTTGCTAGGTCTATCATTTTCTTAAAGTCAATAGATGTGGGGTGGATGGTGGCTAATTTTTGGTTCAGTGTGTTCCTGGGGAGTTTTGGAATCCATCCTCTTTCTAGTATGTAAGGGGCTTTGTTGGTAGTAGAGTTTTCACTGCTATTATAAGCCATCTCCAGGCCCGCTGGGAGTAGGCTTACCCAATCATGGCAATAACCATCTGAGTTTTTGTATTCTAGACCAAAGCTACAGAACCTTCTTAACATATCTTCTAGGGTCTGTATCATTCTTTCAGCTAATCCATCAGTCTGGGGATGGTATGCTTTAGAAAAGGCTAAAGTAGTACCCAGTACATCATGTAGATTCCTCTAGAATTCAGAAGTTAATTTGGGGTCTCTGTCACTGATTATAATCTTAGGTATACCTACATCAGCTATAATCCTGTTCCGAAATAGCAGAGCCACATCCATAGCATTGTCTTCTTTGTGTTTAGGTAAGAACTTTGCCTTCTTAGAGTATCTGTCTATTATAACCAGGACAGAGTTATATGAGTGTGTACCTCCAGGGGGGAGGCCTGTGACAAAATCCATATCAATGATTTCCCACCTAGTTTTGGGTTCAGAGATCTTTTGTAGGAGTCCAAACCTTTTTCCAGTAGTTTTATTAGATTTTTGGCAAGTCTCACAGCTAGCAACACACTTAATAGTAATTTCTTTCCAATCTATCCACCAAGCAGTCTGTTTTACTTTCTCCAAGGTCCTTTCAGTGGATAGATGCCCTGATGAACAGTTTTCATGGAATTCCTGAAGTATCTGTTGTATATGCTCTTTGTTGCTCAGTATCAACACACTGTAATGATGGTTTCTGTAGTAAAGGAGACCATCCCAAAAAGTGAAACGTCCTGCTTTATATGGTTTGAGTAATGAGGCTGGTGAAATATTTATCAGGGCTGTTTCTGGGGATTCAAATTCCATAATGGTAATCAGCAGCTTGAGGTGAGAGGAATAGTTCTCTCTTACTAGATCAAAGAAAGAAGTATCTAATTCACATAGGTGGATTCCCATAATTGGTGCATCTGATGTAAAAAGATTAATGTTTAAGATAGGAAAGATATCCTGATCCTCAGGGTCATATTCTGGATTGCTATAATCATTAGGCAAAGCGTTCCTACTTAAACTATCAGAATTCTGGTGTTTAGCTCCAGCTTTATGCACTATATTCATCTGGCCTCTATACTGTTGTATAGCAATTTGCCACCTGAGCATATGTCTACGGGGAGTCTTCATGTACATGAGAGTTCTTACAGCATTACAGTCTGTAATTAATTGGAAAGTGGTGCCTTCTAAGTAATAGTTCAACCTCTAGAGCCCATAATAAAGCCAAGCATTCCATATGACTGGCCCCATATCTTTTCTGAGTGTCTTTGATCTGCCTGGATATAAAAAGTACTGGTTTCTCCACTGGTTTGTCTTCTTCTATTTTTTCTTGGTGTAAAGCAGCTCCTAGCCCTTCCATAAAAGTGTCAATGTACATCTTAAGGGGTTTAGAGTAGTCTGGTTGGATCAGTAGAGGAGTGGAGGTCATTATAGCTATCTTAAATTCTTCATAGTTTTTCAACCTCTCATGTGTCATTTCAAAGAGAGTGTTATTGTTGCATATTTCATGCAGACGTTTAGTCAGCATAGCAAAATTTTGGGTGTATTTTCTGTACTAATTTAAAAAACTAATAAATGATAGCAACTATGTTTTTTTCTGAGGAATGGGTCTTTTCATTAAAGAATCTATCTTATTCTGGTCAGCAGCTAGAGTTAGACCAGAGGCTATATGTCCTAGAGCTTTCAGCTCTCCATATCAAAAGTTACATTTATTCATGGAGACTTTCAATCCTGCTTTGGAGATAGTTTGGAGGACTAATCTTATTTGATTTAAATGATTATCCAAATCATCAGAATATATGATAACATCATCTATATAAACCATCATACATCCTTGTCTGATGTAAGTACCTAGAACTGTATCCATTGTTTTCTGGAAGTGTGATGGGGCATTCTATATACCAAAGGGCATCCTGAGGTATTCATATATTCCTAAATGGAAGATTATTCTCATAAAACTTGTACTTTCAGGGCTTATAGGTATCTGGTGGAACCCTTTAAGCATATCCATAATAGCGATGTATTTAGCTTTAGACAGGTTATGCAGAGCATGATCCATCCGGGGTATGAGATAATAGTCTGCTTGAGTATAGTTATTCAGCATTCTGAAGTCTCCTACCATTCTTGACTTATCATTATGCCAAGCTATGATTACAGGGGTAGTCACATCTACTTGTTCATTGTGCCCTAATTTCCTCAATACTTGTAAATTTATAAGTTAGTGGATGTGTTCCTCAAGGGCTATTCTAGAGTTAGGACTAGAGGGATAAGCTGGTCTTCTTATAAGGTTAGGAGGATAAGGAGGATTAATAGTCAAGTTCAATAGCATGTCATTTCCCTTGATATTAACAATGGGATGATCTTTAATACAGAAAGCATTTGGTTCTCAAAAAAGACTATCAATATATCTTTCTTCAGTTCTTCACAAAGTTTCTCATTTAGAGCCACTTGAGAGAAGTATTCTTGATTGAATTATTCTGAGTGCTTTTGATAAGTAGAAGAGGGGAAGTTAGTTTGGATAGTGCATATCTTAAAGTTCTTTTCCCAGTTACCACCCACAGTGAAATACCTTCCTTTACTTTGGAACACATCTATGCCATATAGACATGAAGAATCATTTCCTATTATCAGGTAGTCACATAATCAGTTGAGCAATACTACAAATTACACTTGAATCCTCAAAGATCCTTTGGTATGGGGTAGTATTATGGGAGCAGTCCATAATCCAATAGCATTCATAGTGGAGTTGCAAGATCTAAACTAAGCTTTTGGGACCGGCAGAGGTGGTCTTTCCAGTTGGGATCCCATTTGTTCAAGAATTCAGCGCAAAAACATGAAAAGAAAGCTCCCCTGTCAAGTAATAACCTTATAGCTCTGTCTTTATACAATCCTGTTGCATAAAAGGTTTGACCAGTAGTATAACTCTTACCACTCATAGGTTTAACTGTTAATGGTTTAACATCAGTGAAATGTTGAGGAATTATGGAGGCGTCCCATTGTTGGGGAAAACTAGATTCACCATGGATGTTATTGATTTCTATAGAATTGCCTATATCTCCTTATATTACATTGACAGGGTTAGTCAAGATAAATTCACATTCAGACAGAGATCCTTCAGTATCAGCTGTTTCTTCATACTTCTGGCTCCCTTCAATCTCAGGTTCTCCTTCCATTACTTGTATCTTTCTCTTTGGTAATGGGCAGTCTTGTCTCATATTCCCTGTTTTGTTGCAGTTCCTACAAGTTCCAGATATTCTTTCTTTATCCTTTTTCTCATTAGATTCCTTTTTATCAGGGATATCTATCAGAGGAGGTTGTTCTCTGGTTTTGTTAGTATTGAATTTATCTTTGTGTCTAGAAGGAGCCTTCTTGTATAACCCATTCATATCTATTACTTCTTCCAAAACATTGATTAGAGTTGGTAAGTCAGCATCCATACTCATTCTGCATCTCAAACTATGGTTAAGGTTTCCAGGGAACAGGTTGAGAATTCTTTCATCAACTTCCTCTTTATCAGAATCTGGATAGAAGAAGTCTAGTCTTCTTTTCTGTTCTAAGCAAAATTTGTGAGGATTATCCTTGGAGGGGTCAAATGAGGAATTTTTGAAATTTTTTGTCATTTTTCTTTTCCACATTCTAGAACCAAATTGTTCTTTAATTAAGATTTTCCAAGAATTCCGTGGTAAGGATCCTACTTCTTCTCTTTTACCGATAAACCAGTCTAAAGCTACTTCTTCAAAGAGTCTAGGAAACCTGACTACGGCTATGGCTCCTGGCAGGTCATAGGAATTTATGGTATAGTCAATAAATTTGATGAAGTTTATATGGTTTTATTCTCCTTCTACAGAAAACTTAGGCCATTCTGTCAGCTTGCTACTATGTACAGAGCAACCTGTCATAGCAACACAAACTATAAAAAATTAGAATATCTAAATTAACAAAAGAAGGAGTGAGAAATCCATAAATATTATTAAAGAAATGGATTTGTAACCCAAAATTAGGTAGGGTCACTCACTGACCCCACCCTTGAAATCCAAGTCCTTACATTTTTAAAATAATTAAAAAGAAAAGTACTAAAAATTACAACACCAGTATGGCACCTTTTTTCCATTTTAACATTTCACGCGTGTTGTCACATATAGGGTTTACGCCTAAAATTCACTCAGAAATGAGGTGTTGTTTATATTTCAGGAGTTAAACACGGAAATGTGTTATGTCACAATTCCCACGCGCAGTCCCGTATCATTACATACCCCTACGTATTCATAGTAGGAGTTTCCCGCGTACTAGAGACCCGCGCGCAGCTAATTATGCCACAAATGCAGCGGATCCCACCCCGCGCGCATCTGAACTGACTGATCCCTGCATCTGGATCCGTCGTGAATAATCTGACAATCAGGTACCGCTCAAAAGAGCTACAACCTAATTAGGGTTACCTGGCATATGTAACAAGTTGACATATGAATTAGTAATAATCTAAAAAGATCAAAACTTAATTAAAATAAATAAAAATTAAGTTTAGAGCATTTTCTAATAATAAATCAAAGATCAAGGATTACCACATAAATCATTAACTCTGATCTTTGAAGACCACAAAACACTACAAGGAGTGTTCATAAAAATTATTGAAAATTATCTACGTGATCAGCAGATGATGGAAAATCAGTAAACGTCCACTTTGGTTCACTTTAAAGCAATACTCATAGTACAAATGAAGGATGAGTGAAGAATGATCAAATTTACGCCATAATAGATTAACAGATACTGTGGCTAAAATAGCACATAAATCCAGCAGATCTAAGGTCAGCTGATTAACAGCACCAAGTGGACGTGCTCATTTTTCTCTGACTGGATTGGAAGCCTCAGCCCATGAGCAGAACTCTCCCCACGTGCCCTGAGAAGCTCAAAATCACCCCAAAAAGGTATTTATACAGACCTCTTTGGATCCATTATTCCATCATCAGTTTACCAGGAATTATTATTATCAATCAGACACCGTGTCATTGTTACTCAAGTGCTTATGAAGAATCTAAGCAAGTGATTTATGAAAAAGTCTTTAGTATTACTATTTATTTCTTAAAACCAATCAACCCTTGAAGTTTAGTCAGGCAATCCATCCCATCTGCTCTGAAACCCTTCCTATTATTGCAGGATTTTTGTGGTAAAGTGCTCAGAGTGAGTGTTTCCCTTCCTGTCTAGGCCATTGTGCTGTTATGCCTGGCCATTAGTGGAATCAGCCCTTTCTAAGGCACCCATCTTCATTCCAAGTTTCTTAAACTGCCTAAGGAGGCCCCTTGAAGAGAGGTTGCTTTGTCTGTAAAGACACCCAGTACTATAATACTGTGGCCCCTCTTTTATATACATATTGAAAAACTTTTATTACCAAAAAAATTAAACCTTGCAACTGCTCTTATTATATTATTTATTTGAGCCTCTAAGCGTTTATTTTTGGAATAATAATAATTATTATTATTGCAGTATTTATATCACTCTCTGTAGCTAAAGGACTGCAAGGTTCCTGGTATCAGAGAGCTGACACATTCTGATATAGGGGGTAAAAGTTTTAGGGCTTGTTTCATTTCAGGAGTAGGAATGGGCCTGAAAGTGTCACTCCTGTGCATTCCTGTTAAGGGTGGTGCATAAGGGGTAGTTGTTTGTCTGGGAGGTTTTGGTTACTCCATGGTACTCCCCAAGGGGTTGGTCAGACAGACGTTTAAGTCTCTAAGATCATTCTTGATCAGATTAAGTTTCAGGTCCACTTTATTATTAAGCAGATCTAATTTCTCACCAAGGGGAAGAATAGAGTTGTTAGTAGTATTTATTAATTCTTCTCTAATAAGCTGAAGGGACATAATAAAATATTCTTGGATACCTGATAAAATATTCTCAATGGTTTGAGTCTGACTAGTTTTTGTTGAGATCTCAATAGACTCGCACATCATCTCATGTTTTCCCGCTCTATGAGGAGACCCCCGGGGGGCTCCAGGGATGGTTTATACTTCTTTTCTTTCCTCTATCTATCTCTTTGGTTGAATCTCTTCTTTCTGTTTTCTACCATTATTCTTCTGTCTGTTTCTTTTCTCGCGTCTGCTCTTTTATCTTGTCTTTTCTATTCTTCCTCTATCATCTGCTTGTACACCATCTCTCTCCTCATTGAATCTATCCACGTCCACAAACTTCTCCTTGTCAAATCTTTCCTCATCCATCTGATCTCAGCCTACTTTATGATCTCTGCCTGGTAAGACAACCCAAAATCAATCACTCATCAACCAAGAGAGCCTAACAATGTTTCCACAGACCTGCATTCTTATAGTCTACTCACCTACACTCAACATGTCCTTCTTGTCCTGATTAAACTAACCCTCTATCCAGTTTGGTTGATCTGTTGGTATCTGTTTTCTTTCTTTATGCTCATTATTCACGGCTATGTTTCTCCTCTTTTGAATTATGATTCTAACCCTGAAATGCAGTCTGTTGGTTTAGTCCTCTAGCTCATTATCTGAATTCTTATCACGGTTAAAAGCCGAAAATTCCCCTGAAAAACCAAAATTCTCAAGATGACCAAACCAACAGGAGCCACCAACTACTTTCATCAAGTTGCTCTAAAAGCTGCGGTTGACGCCATACCTCTCCTCAACTACAAAAGCTATTCCATATGGAGGGATAAAATGCTTATGCTTTTTGACCTCAAGGACATCAAGGATGCTATAATGAGTAATACTGGTCAAATGTCAATGAAGCAGGATCAAGATATTAGGGCCTTTCTCCTCTCAAAACTGGACAGTACTACGCATGCCAATGTGGTCAACTCGGCAAATTTTAACTCATCCAAACTGCTTTGGGCTGAGATAACTCGTTGTTTTGCGTCGTCTGAAACTGCCAATTGTGCTAGGATTTTCAACCATTTTCTTCACATTACCTTCAACAACCACGCCATCAAGGATTTTGTAATGGATACTAAGAAGGCTCTAACAAGGATGCACAACGTAGGAATAGAACTACTGTTGAAGATAGATGACTACCGCGCTACTTCATTCTCATGCTCCAATGTCACAGACCTGTCTCTCCTTGTCTTCTTTCCTCCTTTGTCTTACCTGCTGTCCGCACGACTCCTCGTCATTCCATGTCTCTCATTGTCTCCTTCCTATCTTTCCTCCACTCTCTACCTCTTCTTATCACCTAGTACCCATCTACCACAAGACAGTACCCTACCGGATCGCCTCCTTCAAATTCCTCAGTACCTCGTCATCCTCTGAAGGACTCGTCCTTACCGTTCTTCATACCTGCCTTAGTCTCAGATCCAGTTTGGTACAAACCACCACCTTCTCCTTCCGCCTTTTTTTCCTTTGTCTCATTGTCTCAATCTCTGACTCTTCTACTGACAGAAGTAGAGGTGGATCTCTGGCTCTTTTCCTCAAACATTCAAACCGCCCTGCTCAATCTCAGCTCTTGTCTTGCAATTGTACTTCTTTGTCCTTAACCCATTCAGTCAATCAAGGATCGCCTGTTGGGCCTGTCACGGTGGTGGGATTCTTTGTCACCTCTTCTCTTTCCTCCTGTTGAACCTGTTCTTTTCTCTTCCCTTTCCTTTTACTGAGCTGTTGTCCCTCTTCTAGTTTTTGATCTCTGTCGAAATATCAGTTTCTCCATCGCGATTAACAGTCGAAAACAACCGGAGACGTTCCCCATCTTCCGAACACCATGACGGACCAACTACAGCAGACCATATTAAAGACTGCAATTGAATCCATCCCTCAACTAAACTCAGACAACTTCTCCCTATGGAAAACTCAAGTTGTCAACATGCTAGACATTCAGGGCATTAAGAACGCGCTTTTTGATGACAATGTTGATCTTTCCGAGACCAACAACATCTACCTGAGATCCATTATCACCTCCAAGCTCGAATCTTCCATCCATGCAAACATTATCACTCCTAACAACAAAGGTGACGCCAAACTTATCTGGAAGGCCACCATCAAATTCTTTGCCTCCTCCGATGCCTCGAACCAAGCTCGTGTGTTTGACAATCTCCAGAATCTTGTCTTCAACCCTTGGGACATACAAGGATTCATAACTGGGGCCAAGGTAGCTATTTTCCGGCTTCACGAAGTTGGAATCGAAATTCCCATTGATATTCTAGCGTACATGCTCATCCACAAGCTCCCTGCTTCTATGTCCAACATCAAAGATTGCATCATCCACGACCAGAACCTGATCAATCCAGACACCGTGCTCGAGCACATCCAAATACATTTCAATAATGTCAAGATCAAAGAGGAACAATCAAACGTCTTTCCGTCAGCCTTGATCAATGTGGAAAAAAGAACTGACTCTCCCAGATGCTTGAATGGCAAACACAACTTGAGCGCGTTCCACTCACCAGCCAACTGCTGGGCCTTACACCCTGAACTTTGAGAGGAATTCTTAAAAAGGAAAAACCAGTCACCAAAGACCGTCAGTTGCTTCTACCACACTCCTTTTGAGTCACTGCCCAACTTATTTGTTCTGGATTCGGGATCGTCTTCTCACATGACTTCCAACATCAATTTGTTTGCCTCGTTCTCAAATAAAGAAACAGGGCTCGTAAAAACTGGCGCCAAGAGTGGAGATATGCTGATTAAGGGAATTGGAGACATAAAAATCAAACTCGGACCGTCCTCTGTTGTTCTAAAGGATGCTCTTTTTGTGCCCGATCTTCGAGTCAATCTCATTTCCTCTTTATGTCTACTGATGGATGGGTTCCTTATCAATTTTGATAAATATAAATTTCAAATTCTCAAAGGAAAATATACTATCTACAAAGGTTGTTATTTAAACAATCTACCCACTGTTATCACTGATGAAATCCAACCACTTTCACTACTCACATCCTCAAAATTTCTCCACAAGGCCCTTGGCCACGTGAGCTACCATTGCATTCAAAACAAGCTGAATATTCCATTGAAAATGGATAAACCCTGTGAGATCTGTGCCTCCTGTAAAATTACCCGTGCCAGTTTCAAGAATTCTCACAACAAGGCTCAAAAACCCTTCAAAGAAGTTCACCTCGATCTAGTTGGCCCGCTTACCTCTACCACCAAAGGCCACAAGTACTTCATCATGGTCGTCGACAGCGCCTCTTGATAATGCTCTGCTATTCCCGCCAAACAGAAGAGCGAGGTATCCGATGCTCTTGTTCATCTCCTCGGGCTGGAAGCCAAACGCTTCGGCTACTTTCCCACCGTAATCCATTCAGACCGGGGGACCGAGTTTCTCAATTCAACCCTAATTGATTTCTGTCATTCCAATCGCATCCGCATGAGACAGTCGGATCCTTACACCCCTCAACAAAATGGTCGCGCCGAGAGATTCAACAGGACTATTGTTGAAAGCTTGAGATGCATGATTGAGGACTTGCGCATTGGAAAGAATCTCTGGCATGAACTCATCCCATCCGTCACCCTTGTCTTAAACCAAATTCCAGCTCACAAAAGTCTGCCGTCTCCGTACCAACTTTTCAGAAATAAAGAAATTCCCCTTTCCTTTTTCAAGCCAATTGGCATCAATCTTATCTTTCTTGCTCCTCCTGGTCTTCCTCGCTCCAAACTGGATCCCAAAGGAATCCCAGGAAGGCTCATTGGGTACAATGACAAATTACTTTTGTATTGCATCCTGACTGAGAGCGGACGAATTTTCGACCCCAAACACATTGAATTCCTAGACTTTTACCCGCCTGTAAGGGATCCTCTCCCCAGATCTTCAATCATGGATGATGATCTTCCTGATCTACCAGATCAAGCCATTCCCTCAAATCCACCTAATCTCATCACCAATTCCAACTTTGACCTTTGCAGTATCAACCAAAGCCAAGACTGCTCCGAAGAAACCACAACGGAGGAATTTGTCACGGCTGAGGAAGAAATTGAAGACTCGGACTGTTTTGCCGAGAACACTCCCGAGGTCGACACACCCAGTCACCCCTACTCCTTAAGAACCAGAAATCTGAGTGTTAAACCTATCAAATATTCCCATCTTACTGAACAGTTGCACACTTACAAAGACGCCATAGACAAAGAGTTTGAAAACATCGAGAAACAAGAAGTATGGGAAGAATGTTTCACCACTCCTTCCAAATATCTTAACACGACCCTAGTTCTGAAGACCAAACCTGCCACTGAATCCAGCCTCGAGAGAAAGAAGGCTTGGCTCTGTATTCAAGGTTTTCAAAAACAACACGGAGTAGACTTCTTCGATACATTCTCCCCCACTGGAAAATTTTCCTCTCTTCTTGCCTTGCTCACCCTCTGTTGTGACCAGAAATCAAAAATCAAGCAGTTCGACGTCAAAGCTGCCTTTCTTCATGCGCCGCTCAAGGAGGAAATCTACATCAAAACTCCTCTATTCTGCAAACGCAAATCCCCTTTCCTTAAACTTAACAAGTCCCTATATGGACTGAAACAAGCTCCGGCCAACTGGTTTGGTACTCTCACTGAATGGCTTAATGACATTTCCTTTCTCTCCTCTGACAGCGATCCCTGCCTCTTCATCAACCGCTCCTCCAATTCTGTTGTTTACTTCCACGTCAATGACCTTCTTGTAGTGGGAGACGTTGACTCTTTTTCTCTTGCCTTTCTTTCCCGATTTCCTAATTCTTCTGCCCACTCTCCTGACACCATCCTCGGCATGGACTTAAACGTATCTACGGACTATATCACCCTCAACCAAAGAAAACTGATTGACAAAACTCTGGTTGAACTGAATCTTGTTAACTCCAGATCAGTCCTCACTCCTCTTTCGCCCGGCGTATGTCTTAATAAGGCCTCTACAGAAGATCTTGAAGCCTTCTCCTGCCTCAACATCAACTACCAACGTTACACCGGCATCCTGAATTTCCTTGCCTGCTGCACTCAACCTGACTTGGCTCCCGCTGCATCTATTCTTTCCCGATTCAACAATGCCCCAGGACTGTCCCACTGGAAAGAGGTACTTCACTGCTTTTGCTACCTGGTTGGTGCCAAAAATCTCAAACTCAGACTCAAACCGTCAGAATCAGCCAAGCCCCAGATCCAATACTTCTACGACGCCACATGGGGAGACAATCACCACTCCAGGAAGTCTCAGTCAGGATACATCTGTCTCTGGAAATCCTGCCCCGTCTCTTGGTACAGTGGCAGCCAAAGAAACATCGCAATGTCCTCCAATGAATCCGAACTAAACTCCCTCTCCGATGCCAACCAAGAGAACAAATGGATGGTGAAACTCATTCAAGAGCTCTGGCAGATTGAACTACTTCCTACCTTGTTTCACATCGACAACTCCGGTCTCCTCGACAAAATCAAAGACTTCGGATCACACTCAAAGACCAAGCACCTTGCCATCAAGGCCAAATACCTACAAGAAAAATTTAAGATGAAAGATATTGACGTCATGCTCATCTCTTCTCAGCACATGCTAGCTGATGGGCTGACTAAAGCGTGCTCGAGGAGCTCTCTCGATTCCCTTCTGAATACCTGCTTTGGGTGTTTGTCCCAAACTGAGGGGGGTGTTGAAGATAGATGACTACCGCGCTACTTCATTCTCATGCTCCAATGTCACAGACCTGTCTCTCCTTGTCTTCTGTCCTCCTTTGTCTTACCTGCTGTCCGCACGACTCCTCGTCATTCCATGTCTCTCATTGTCTCCTTCCTATCTTTCCTCCACTCTCTACCTCTTCTTATCACCTAGTACCCATCTACCGCGAGACACTACCCTACCGGATTGCCTCCTTCAAATTCCTCAGTACCTCGTCATCCTCTGAAGGACGTGTCCTTACCATTCTTCATACCTGCCTTAGTCTCAGATCCAGTTTGGTACAAACCACCACCTTCTCCTTCCGCCTTTTTTTCCTTTGTCTCACCGTCTCAATCTCTGACTCTTCTATTGACGGAAGTAGAGGTGGATCTCTGGCTCTTTTCCTCAAAAATTCAAACCGCCCTGCTCAATCTCAGCTCTTGTCTTGCAATTGTACTTCTTTGTCCTTAACCCATTCAGTCAATCAAGGATTGCCTGTTGGTCCTGTCACGGTGGTGGAATTCTTTTTCACCTCTTCTCTTTCCTCCTGTTGAACCTGTTCTATTCTCTTCCCTTTCCTTTTACTGAGCTGTTGTCCCTCTTCTAGTTTTTGATCTCTGTCGAAATATCAGTTTCTCCATCAACTACCCAAAGATGTTCTTGCCTATCTAATTTTATTCAAATTTCCCCCTAGTCTCGAGAATCTCAAACAACAGATCATGCACGTGGAGAAGCTAATGATGATTGATGTTGTTTACAACCATTTAATTCAATAAAATAACAAACAAAAGGCTCAGCTAAAAGCCTCTAAAACCACTTCTACTCTCTCTCTAGTAACTACGAGACCCCAAAATAATCGAGAAGACAAGAAGGTGAAGATGAGATGCAAAGATGGGTATCATGACCCCAACGCTCCACATTCCAAATCTTCTTGCTTTCACTTACATCCTCAAATCGCGCCCAGCTGGTGGATAGAACAACAAAACGAATGGAGAAATAAAAACAAGAAGCCTCAACCAACCATCAATTACCACGCTCTTCTGACCCTATGGATCAATGCAGATAACACTCCCAATCTCCTACTTGATTCTGGTGCTAACATCCACGTCTTCAACGATTTCAAATACTTCACCAATCTTAAACTCCAAGAAGAAAATGAAGTAATCAAAACAGGAAAACTTGAAGCTAGTCTTAAGATTGTGGGGAATGGTATGGTAAGATTAGAATGGAAGAACTCTATCATCACCTTAGAAAACTGCTTCTTTGTTCCCAATATTGTAGTCAACCTAATTAGCCCCGGTCTCTTAGCCAAGAAAGGTTTCTGTCTAACTCAAAACCACAACAAGTTCTCCATCAGCAAGGATGGGTCAGTCGTTCTCAGTGGGTTAATTTGCAATAATCTATTTGTAGTCAAGAAACCAAAGGCCATTGGATCAAATAATGTGATTAATCACACCTCTCAATCCGCTCAAGATCCACATTCTACAATCCTATCCCTGATGGAAATCCACAAGAAATACGGTCATGCCTTGGTCTCCACTCTTTGACCAATCTTAAAGGATCTCTTTACTCGAGAAGACTTAAATCAATTCCAATGTGATGCTTGTGCACAAAGCAAGATCACACGTTTGTCTTTTCCTTCTGTTTCAACCCAATCCAATCTCCCACTTGAACAAATCCACCTTGACTTGGTTGGACCCATCACCCCCCAATCCAAATCTGGCCATTGATACTTGTTAACTCTAGTAGACAACAATTCTGGATATCTCGCTGCATTTCCCTTAAACTCAAAAGACAAAAAATCCAAAACTATAATCAACGTGCTGGATGTTGAATTCAAGAGACTCAAGTATTGTCCATCAGAAATCTACTCCAACAAAGGCTCCGAGTTCACTAATTCCACACTCAAGGAATTTGCCAAAACTAAACATATCAAGCTACTCACCTCAGAACCCTATCACTCCCAACACAACGGCCATGCCAAAAGAGCAAATCAAAAAATTTTTGAATCAGCTTGATCCACATTTTCTTCCTCCCAAGTGCCCAAAAACTGTTGGCATATCATCACGAGAAGCCGTTGCTTCATGCTTAATCAGATAACTAGAGAAGGTAACCTTCTCTCTCCTTGGGAGCTGATGTTTGGTAAGAAGCTTCCCGCTAACTATTTGAGACCTGTAGGTTCTCTGATCTATCTGGCAAATCACATGCAAAAAGGCCCCAAGTTTGATGAAAAGGGACATGAGGGGATACTTGTTGGGTTCAATCCACCCTTTCACTCTTATCTTGTTCTTAACTCATTGGGTTCTATTTTTGAAACAAAGCACATCACGTTCCTCAAGAACCATACAAACAATTTTCCCCTTCTGGAGCCTGTTGGCACCAATATCTTCTCTCAATCTTGTCAAGACTCCAACAAATCCGATTTTTCCTCTACCAATAAACAATTCACGGCTAGAGATCCCAATTGCAAATCCTCAGAATCTGACTCTGCTCACAACAATTCTATCTCCCTCAATTCTGATTCTTCTGACCTTCAACCAGAACCCTCTTGGATCCCATCTCCTGTCCCTGCAAGTCCTGAAGTCTATCAACAACCAAAACACAAGACTTGAAAACCTCAACGCTATGGTTTTCATCACTATTACAAACCTCCTTCATACAAGGCCGCTTGGAAATGCCCTGAATGGCTTAAGTGGGAGAAGGCTTCTAAAGAAGAATTGGAATCTATCAAATCACAAGAAGTGTGGGAAGAGTATTATGGGACCCCTGACAACATTCTAAACACCACGTGGGTCTTCAAGGTGAAAGAAAACTGCCATGGCGAACCGGTGAAATATAAAGCAAGATTATGCGTACAAGGGTTCAATCAAATTCTGGGTGTTGACTACGATGAGACCTGGGCACCCACCGGAAAGCTTGGCTCTTTACGAATTGCTCTTCTATACAGCTTAAAGGAGAAAATGACCTTTACTCAATTTGATGTTAAGGGCGCTTTTCTTCATGCTCCTCTCAATGAAACTGTCATTATCCAGACACCTGAGGGTTTGCTCAGAAAGCCCCCCTATCTCAAACTCAAAAAATATTTATACTGCCTCAAACAATCTCCAAAGAATTGGTACAAAACACTGACCTGTTTGATTAAAGCTCAAGGATTCCAAGAATCTAGCAGCAATCCTTGTCTATATATCAATACCAATTCAAAGGAGATTTTCTACTTCCATCTAGACAATCTTATTCATATGGGAAGGAACAAAACATTCAAAATTCACTTTCTGGAGAGGTTTAAAAACTCTTCTTGTCACCCGCCAAATACAATTCTTGGAATGTTGATGGAGGTTGATAATGATTGAATTCTGCTTAGTCAACCTAATCACATCAATTGTGGTCTGGAAGAATTAGGTCTCACAGACTGTAGGGACACCCACTCTCCTCTCACTCAAAATCTCCACCTGGAACCTGCCTCCAATGAAGATCACAAAGAGTTCACGAAACTCAATATTAACTTTTGTTCAGTTACAGGACTCCTCAACCATCTTGCTAAATATACTCCTTGCAACATTGTGTACGCTGTTTCAAATCATGCTAGATTTAATACCAAGCCTGGCATGTCCCATTGGAGAGAAGCTCCTAAAGTCTGGAAATATCTCAAGACTACTAAAAACCTCAAACTTATCCTCAGTCACAAATCCAAAGAAGAGATGATTTCTAGTTACAGTGACGCGAAATGGGGAGATGATCCGTCCTTGAGGAAGTCTCAAACTGGTTTTATCATATTCCACTATGGTAGTCCTGTAGTCTGGAATTCTTCAAGACAAAGAAATGTTACTTACTTGTCAACCAAATCTGAGCTCAATTCTCTCCTTGACTGTTTTCTTGAACTCAAGTGGATTACTCACTTAATAGGCAAAATTTATCAATCTCCAATAATCAAACCCACCATCTAAATAGATAACAAAGGATTAGATGATAAGATCAAACAATTCGGATCCCATTCTAAATCTCGTCATATTGACATCAAGACAAAGGGTCTAAGGGAAGACTACAACAAATTTGAATACAGTCTATCACTCATCCCAATGGATGAAATGTTTGCCGACTCTTTGAAAAAGGCCTCCAGCCACGTTTCTCTTCAACTTCTCCAAAAGTTCATCTTTGCCGGTAATTAGAAAATTACCTTTCCAATTCTCTTCTCTCTCTGTTGTCCTACCAGTCACAAGGGGTGTTGAGATCTCAATAGACTCTCACATCATCTCATGTATTCCTGCTCTGTGAGGAGACCCCCAGGGGGCTCCAGGCATGGTTTCTAATTCTTTTCTTTCCTCTATCTATCTCTTTGGTTGAATCTCTTCTTTCTGTTTTCTACCATTATTCTTCTGTCTTTTTCTTTTCTCGCGTCTGCTCCATTATCTTGTCTTTTCTATTGTTCCTCTATCATCCGCTTGTAAAACATCTCTCTCCTCGTCAAATCTATCCATGTCCACACACTTCTCCTCTTTGAATCTTTCCTCATCCATCCAATCTCAGGCTACTTTATGATCTCTGCCTGGTAAGACAACCCAACATCAATCAATCATCAACCAAGAGAGCCTAACGATGTTTCCACAGACCTGTATTCTTATAGTCTACTCACCTACACTCAACATTTCCTTCTTGTCCTGATTAAACTAACCCTCTATCCAGTTTGGTTGAGCTGTTGGTATCTGTTTTCTTTCTTTATGCTCATTATTCACAGCTATGTTTCTCCTCTTTTGAATTATGATTCTAACCCTGAAATGCAGTCTGTTGGTTTAGTCCTCTAGCTCATTATCTGAATTCTTATCAGTTTTACCTTGGTTTATTTTCTCCAATAATTTTTCTGTATGTTCCTTAATATCTTCTATGCCTACAACTTTTGATTGGTTACTAATTAATTTGGCTACTACTGAGGTGAACTTATCCAATTGGGTGTAAACACTGTCCAAATTTCCACAAACAATTTTGAAATTATGATGCATATCATTAGAAAAGGAAGTAATTACATCAGAGGTTGGTTTAGACAAGAAACTGCACCACAGAAATCTGCATGTCACTTGCTAGCAAGTGCCGTCAAAGAGTTATTGCCCAATGTATGGCCAAGCTCAGTTCAAGCTCCTATCAAGATCATGTCAAAATTTATCAACACTGCAATGCAAAGTCACTGACTGTGCACAATGCATAGTGACTGTGCACAATGCACAGTGACTGTGAACAATGCATAGTGACTGTGCACCATGCACAGCAACTGTGCAAAATGAACAGAAACTGTGCACAATGCACAGCAAATGTGCACAATGAACAGAAAATGTGCACAATGCACAGCAACTGTGCACAATGCACAGAAACTTTTCACAATGCACAGAAAATGTGCACAATGCACAGCACTGTTCAAAATGCACAGA
Organism: Puccinia polysora; assembly: GCA_025617555.3. Classification (NCBI taxonomy): domain Eukaryota; kingdom Fungi; phylum Basidiomycota; class Pucciniomycetes; order Pucciniales; family Pucciniaceae; genus Puccinia; species Puccinia polysora. Next base: position 1,602,929 of record CM062639.1, read on the forward strand.
AACTGTACACAATGCACAGAAACTGTGCACAATGCACAGAAACTTTGCACAATGCACAAAAACTGTGCAAAATTCATGGCAACTGTGCAAAATGCACAGCAACTGTGCAAAATGCACATCAATTGTGCACAATGCACATCAACTGTGCGCAATGCACAGCAACTCTGCACAATGCACAGAAACTGTGCACAATACAAAGAAAATTAACACAATATACAGCAACTGTGCACAATGCACAGCAACAGTGCACAATGTACAGCAACTGTGTACAATATTTATCCAAGCTCCAATGCACAATGCACAGTGACTGTGCACAATATTTATCCAAGATTCAATGAACAGTTGCTGTGCACTGTGCACAGTTGCTGTGCACTGTGCACAGTTGCTGTGCACTGTGCACAGTTGCTGTTCATTGTGCACAGTTGCTGTGTGTTGGGCACAGTTGCTCTGCATTGTGGACAGTTGCTGTATATTTTGCAAAGTTGCTGGGCATTGTGTACAGTTGCTGTGCATTGTGCACAGTCACTGTGTGTTGTGCACAGTAACTGTGGTTGTGCACAGTAACTGTGCCTTGTGCAAAGTAACTGTAAGTTGTGCAAAGTAACTGCGGATTGTGCACAGTAACTGTGCATTGTGCACAGTTGCTTTGCATTATGCACAGTTGCTGCGCATTATGCACAGTTGCTGCACATTATGCACAGTTGCTGCACATTTTGCACAGTTGCTGCACATTATGCACAGTTGCTGCACATTTTGCACAGTTGCTGTGCATTTTGAACAGTTGCTGTGCATTGTGCGCAGTTGCTGTGCATTTTGCACAGTTGCTGTGCATTTTGCGCAGTTGCTGTGCATTTTGCACAGTAGCTGTGCATTTTTCACAGTCACTGTGCATTTTGCACAGTTGCTGTGCATTTTGCACAGTCACTGTGCATTTTGCACAGTTGCTGTGCATTTTGCACAGTCACTGTGCATAATTGCACAGTTGCTGTGCATTTTGCACAGTTGCTGTGCATTTTGCACAGTTGCTGTGCATTTTGCACAGTTGCTGTGCATTTTGAACAGTTACTGTGCATTGTGCACAGTTGCTTTGCATTATGCACAGTGACTGTGCAAAATGCACAGCAACTGTGCAAAATGCACAGTGACTGTGAAAAATGCACAGCTACTGTGCAGAATGCACAGCAACTGTGCAAAATGCACAGCAACTGTGCAAAATGCACAGCAACTGTGCAAAATGCACAGCAACTGTGCAAAATGCAGAGCAACTGTGCAAAATGGCACAACTGTGCAAAATGAACAGCAACTGTGCAAAATGCACAGCAAAAAATGCACAGGAATGGTGCAAAATGCACAGCAATGGTGCAAAATGCACAGCAACAGCCCAAAATGCACAGCAACTGCGCAAAATGCACAGCAACTGCGCAAAATGCACAGCAACTGCGCAAAATGCACAGCAACTGCGCAAAATGCACAGCAACTGCGCAAAATGCACAGCAACTGCGCAAAATGCACAGCAACTGCGCAAAATGCACAGCAACTGCGCAAAATGCACAGCAACTGCGCAAAATGCACAGCAACTGCGCAAAATGCACAGAAACTGCGCAAAATGCACAGCAACTGCGCAAAATGCACAGCAACTGTGCAAAATGCACAGCAACTGCGCAAAATGCACAGCAACTGTGCAAAATGCACAGCAACTGTGCAAAATGCACAGCAACTGCGCAAAATGCACAGCAACTGTGCAAAATGCACAGCAACTGTGCAAAATGCACAGCAACTGTGCAAAATGCACAGCAACTGTGCAAAATGCACAGCAACTGTGCAAAATGCACAGCAACTGTGCAAAATGCACAGCAACTGTGCAAAATGCACAGAAACTGTGCAAAATGCACAGCAACTGTGCAAAATGCACAGCAACTGTGCAAAATGCACAGCAACTGTGCAAAATGCACAGCAACTGTGCAAAATGCACAGCAACTGTGCAAAATGCACAGCAACTGTGCAAAATGCACAGCAACTGTGCAAAATGCACAGCAACTGTGCAAAATGCACAGAAACTGTGCAAAATGCACAGAAACTGTGCAAAATGCACAGAAACTGTGCAAAATGCACAGAAACTGTGCAAAATGCACAGAAACTGTGCAAAATGCACAGAAACTGTGCAAAATGCACAGAAACTGTGCAAAATGCACAGAAACTGTGCAAAATGCACAGAAACTGTGCAAAATGCACAGAAACTGTGCAAAATGCACAGAAACTGTGCAAAATGCACAGAAACTGTGCAAAATGCACAGAAACTGTGCAAAATGCACAGAAACTGTGCAAAATGCACAGAAACTGTGCAAAATGCACAGAAACTGTGCAAAATGCACAGAAACTGTGCAAAATGCACAGAAACTGTGCAAAATGCACAGAAACTGTGCAAAATGCACAGAAACTGTGCAAAATGCACAGAAACTGTGCAAAATGCACAGAAACTGTGCAAAATGCACAGAAACTGTGCAAAATGCACAGAAACTGTGCAAAATGCACAGAAACTGTGCAAAATGCACAGAAACTGTGCAAAATGCACAGAAACTCTGCATAGTTGCTGTGGATTGTGCACGGTTGCTGTTTATTGGGCACAGTCACTGTGAACCAAAAACATGTTAGAGAATGAAAATACCTTCAACTAGAGATTGGACAGAGCTTCAACCAGAGCTTCCTTGATGGCACTTGCTAGCAAGTGCCACTACTTTTTTTGTGGTGCTGGGTTTAGAATTAGAAGCTAATTGTGGTACACCTTTTTCAACTTTTGAGCTAAGAATATTTTCTGATCCCAATCCTTCTTTCCCTTTGGCTTTGGATGGGAAGAAGATCTCTTATTTCCTGATCCTCTTCCTTTCAGTTGGGATAATTGATCCCACAGATTCCACTTTTCTATGTAGGACTCTACATCTTTCCTTGGAACCTTGGCATCATTTTATGAAGAGCTATCTGGGTAGCCTTGGCCTGGGATATTATCTTTTTCATAGATACTACCTCCTCCTTGGCTTTGGCTTCTTTGAATTCTTCCCAATATTTCACGTGCTCTTTGCCTAAGTCGTTGATCCTGGCTTCATTGGCCAAATTTTGCTGGGGTGGCTGCAGGAAACCTCCTTGTGATGGAGGGGGGCTTGATTCTACTACCTTCTCCAGCTCTAGTTTGAGGGAGGGCAACAGTACTTGGGGCTGTTCCTTGTTCACCAACTTTTGATTCAAGGGTTCCAGGCCCCTCATGGTTGTCATTATTGGTTGGATTATGGTTACTGGGAGCTCCTGGCAAAGATCCATAAGAGGGAACTCTTCCTGAGGCCCTTTTTCTATGTCTATATAGGTTGAATAAAATATTTATAAGTATTTTTCTAAAGAGAAATCCTCAATAATAAGTTTATTAAAACTTACTTAAGTTGATGTTCAAAGGTACTAAGACTTTATTGGGATTATATTGGTCCTTAATAGTTAATCCTACAGGCTCTTGGTGGGTTCCAATAAGGTCTTCTCCAGTCCAGTCAATGTTTTCAGGACATCCAGAAATATCTGGAAATTCTTGATCCAATAGACCAACTTCAGTGGCGGTGGTTTCTGGAATAGGACGGTTCACTGATAGTATGAGAAAGATATTTTATTGGTTGATTAAATATATATTAACATTATTTTAATAAAATAATCTGGTAATATTAAGTTTTTGCTTACTTTTATATTTTAAAAAGTAATTTATACAGTATTTTTTCCAAGCTTTATGTTTTCTTAATAGGGCTTGAAAGTTGATATGCCTCTCAAGATCTTCTTGTTTAAGGAGTTTATCTAATTGTTTATGGACAGAAGAGATATTAAGTTGTTCAGCTTGAATTAAATCTTCCCAACCAGTTGGTTTATAATTTTTGATGTATTCTTCTTTTCTTATTTTCAAAGATTTAAATAATCTATTATAAATTCTGCATTGGTTTTTAAATCCACTGCAAAAGAAATTAATGATAATTCATGGTTAAAAAGTCAGATAAGTTATCTTTGATTAATTTTTACTTGAAATTTCTGGGCCAAGGTATTAAATATAATATAATGGAATATTTCCCGGCAAGACCCCCAATTTTCAGCCTCCTGGATGCCAAGACCCTTTCTATCCTTTAGCTACCAGAGTTGATAGAATAAATAATAAATATATTATTCAACAAATGCAGCAAAAATACGTAACATATTTGGATAAAGCTATTGAAAGGTTGATTGTTTTGGTTATGGTTTAATATTATTAATCAATATTAATAAATTGATTATCAAATAAATTAATAGAGGGTCCACAAAAATATTGGGGATCTTTAACACCTCTCTTCAGGTCATTCACTTTGAAAACACGTATACCTGGTTACTTTGGAACAATTTATATTCTTAAAGGAAATATTACCCAAAGATATAAAATATATGGTGGTTTGAAAGGGCCTTGTATCCAAGCTGCCACGACAGAAAAAGGATAATAAGACTCACTGGTATATTGTTAAATCCTTTGGGTACCTGTTTGGGCCGTGTACTGATGGGTTTAACTTATTAATGGGGTTGAAAAGGTTGTTCAGAAGTTTAAATTGATCAAAAAAGGGTGGGGACGGAAATTATAAATCAGACTAAAGCCATAAATCACTTACTTATCTCTGATAAGTATTTGATTACCTTGGAATGGTGTCTGGATGTAAATATAACTGGGTCTCTGGGTATCAATATCCTCAAAAGAGCTCTATATTTATAGCTTTTTGAGTCCCAATTCAGTCCTTCTGAGGGATACAGGGTATAAAAGGGACGGGTTGTAAGGCTAGCAGGGGAACCAGTGGTAGCCTGTCACATAGTCGTGGTGCTGTAGCATGGTTAAAATCTAATTCCACAGGGTACGGGAATAATTCTACCTTTTTATTGATGTTTAGATGTGTGAATAACACTAATCTATCCACATGATTTATTATTTGATTAATTATCTTTAGTGAATATTCCCAGGATGTTAATAAGTCTTTGAGTAGACACTCCTGCGGGTAATCTCATGTCAAGTGGGATCTCATTATGTATTAGATGATTGGAGTAAAATCATGATATTAATTTTACTCCTTATTTTCGAAATTCTGTTGATTTAATCAAAATAATTATTTAAATATATAAGCTATGAGAATTCATGCAATATTTTTACATCATCAGTTTCCTTTGTATGTGATTTAAATACTGATGTCTTGAAGTTCTCACAATTGTATATTTAAAGTATTCTAAGATATTTTACAAATAGTAGTTATCTTATTTTTTACATATTTGGTTTTTTTAATTATATTTTATACAAAATACATAGAAAGTTTATTTAAGTATTTTTATATACTTTTCTGTATTTTTAGATTATATGATATCCACAGGGACATTTATTATATATGTAGTATTTCCACGTCTAGGTTGTAGCACCTTTATGTGGTACCTGGGCTTCTCAAGCTGCCTGTCACTCTGTCATCCCATAGTCCCACAGCTGCATACTTGTCAGATGCCCGGGGCTGCGTACAGGGCTTGTCAGGGTACACTGTCAGGTTAACAGTGCTGCTGCTCAGCCGCGCGCGGGTGTATTGGTTGCCGTGGCTGCGTGCGGGAATCGTGACAAATCACATTTCCGCCTGTAACTCCTCCAAATCACAGAATTCTTGGATTTTGTCACAAAATTCACTGTGAAACCTATACGTGGGGTTTCATGTGAAATATTAAAATGGCCAAAATCCCAAGGCAGTTTCCCTTTCCAGATTTTCATAAATTATTTAAATATATAAGCAGTAGGAATTTGAGGTAGGTGTCAGTGAGTCAACCTACCTTAATTTTTATGTAGATCCATAATTTGAAATAATATTTAAAATATTATTTCTTCTTTAATAAGATTTTTGATTATTTCTTTTATTCTGGAACTTTGCAGCTTGCTCTGCAATAGTAGCAAGCTGACAGAATTTCAAGGGGATCTGCAACCTCGTAGTTAAATGGTTACATATTTACATAGTAACATAGTTACATTAGTGTTTATCAATAAAAATAAATTAAATGGCACATGAAATGTGACCCACCACCAACAGTCAATTAAAGTTGTGAGACATATTTTTCCTCAATTGTAACCCCAGATGAGGATGAAATTTGGGCTTCCAATGTTTTATTTCCCAAATCCCTACCCAAATTCCTAGCTTCTGCCACAGATTTTTTAACAGAACCATCAATGAAGTCCTTTAATTCAGCCATTTTAAAACCAGGGGGGCTTGGTCTTGCCACTGTTCCCATAATCCATAAAAAAATGTCAATTTATGATTCAATGCAACTGTTTCAAAAACTCCAAGGTGTACTCACTTTTGGGTTGAGAAAAAGAAAATTATCCCACACACATGTGTTGTGTGTGTACAGTTTGTGACAAGAATTTGTTTTGCAAATCAGAATGATTTGCACAAAATTTTTCAAATTCTTTTTGTGGTCCAATAGTCCTGAAATGTATGAAAAATCCCCAAATCTGGGTCGATGGAACTCAAAAGTGATCCAGGGGTACCTAGGTACCCCTATTTAACTCTTAAAAGGCCCTTTTGGGGATATTTTGCCCCAAATGGGACAAAAGTGGCAATCAAGACACAAACAACCCCAGGGGGTTGCAGAAATTGTTTGGGTTTGCAAGCAAGTATTTTGCAACCACCTGGGGGTTACACAAGTTGTAAAAAAATCTGTTTGCAACTCTTTGAGTTGTGAACCTCCCTTCACAACTCATATGGGTATGTAATTTTGGTTCAAACCTTTTTTCTACCTCAAGTTGTGAATTCAACACCACCCCAGATCCAAAAATCCCCAAACTAATTTTTTGCAGAAAATATTCTCAATTTAAGGCTCCCATCAGCCACAGTTCCTATTTCATAATACTCATCCTCTTAGTTAGTTTCCTCACTGAGAACTACAAGCATTCCCTTATCTCAAAAAATGAGCCCCAAATAGAAAATACTCTCTTAACTCAAAAAAAGCCTTCTTCCCTGGAAAATTCACAAAAACCCCATTAAAAACTGATTTAAAACCAAGAAAGCTCCCAAAGCTCTACTTTCCTGAGAAATCAGCATTCCAAAATTTATTTTTGATTCCAAAAAAACCATAAACTGCTTGAAAAAGCAAGCAACTGAAACTCAATTCTGTTTGGCTAAGGATTTATATGAATTACCCACCCTCTGTTGCTTGGAGTTTTTTTAAAGAAATGAATGCCACATGGTTTTCCAAGGAAGTGAAATACTTGCATCAGAAATAAATTTTAAAAAAACCTTTGATGGCAAATTTCTATCAAATAAATGGCAAATTTCTAGAAATTTGATTTGAAAGAAAATTCAAAATTCAATTTTCAGAATTATTAGAAAATTTCAAAAACAGAGGAGAGAGATTGTAACTGGAGGGAATACCTAAAATTTGTGGGTTTGGGGGCCTGTGTGGGGGGGGGCTGAGGGTTGCTGGATGTTCAGAGGCTGGGAGAAAAAATTGTGAGGGTGGCAGTACTGGGGTGAAGAGGGATGGGGAGGAGGTGGGTAGTCTTGTTGAGGAGGAGTTTGGCAGTTTTGGTGAGGTGTTTTGTGGTGAGGTGGAGATTTCTGGTGGTGGTGAGGTGGACTGGTAAGGAGGGGATGATTCTTGGTGGTTTTTGTGAGGAGGTTGTTTGTGAGAGGGAGCTCAGTTTTTTGCAGCAAGTTTGAGATTTCTGGTTGAAGTATGAATAAGATTCAAATAGTAGAAAATTTTCAGTCAGATTGATTCTATCGTGAGCTTTATTTTGGGAAGTTTGTTTTAAGATTTTCAGAGTGCTTGTGATTGGATTTGTCAGCTTACTACTATTGCAGAGCAAGCTGCAAAAGTAGAAGAAATAACATAAAAATAATAATTAAATTAACCTGACAAGGAGTAGGAAAACCATAAATATTATTGCAAAAATGGATTCTCCATCCAAAATTAAGTAGGTTCACTTACTGACCCCACCTTGAAATCCAACTCCTTATATTTTTAAATAATTAAGGAAAGAAAGACCAAACTACCACAGCACCACTATTGAACTTTTTGGCCATGTAAATATTTCACATGTATTGTCACATATAGGTTTCACACCTCAAATTCAGTCAAAATTGAGGTGTTGTGAATATTTTGGGAGCTACAGACGGAAATGTGTTCTTTCACAATTCCGGCATGCAGCCGCGGCAGCCAATGCACCCGCGCGCGGCTGAGCTACAGCTCTGTCACTATTTCAAAGTTGTGTAATATCCAGACACTGTGCCAAGGTAATCAAATAATTAAAAGAGATAGCTAAGTGATTTATGGCTTATTCTGATTAAAAATATCCATCCTCAACCCTCTATTTCTGAATTTGAACTGCTGAACAACCTTATAACCCCAGTATACAGGTTCAACCCATCATTGCACATCCCAAACAGATACCCAAAGGATTTAATAATATAATATTGAGTCTTATTATCCTTTCTATGTTGTCTCAGATTGTTTAAAAGGCCTGCCACTCCACCGTGTATTTTATATACATATTATCTTTGGGAAAAATATCCTTTGAACTAAAGGGCCCAAAGGAACCAGTCCTATATGTTTTCATACTGAACTCCCTGAAGAGAGGTGTTAAAGATCCCCACTATAATTGTGGCCCCTCTATGAAAATATTTAATAATTAATTTATCTATATTGATTCATAACAATAAAACATAACCAAACCAATTAACCTTGCAATAAGCTTTATCCAAATATTTTATGGATTTTTTCTGCTTTTATTGAAAAATATATTTATTATTTCTTCTATCACCTCTGGTAGCTAAAGGATAGCAAGGGTCTTGGAATCCAGGAGGCTGACAATTTGGGGTCTGGCCAGGAAATATTCCATTTTATTATATTTAATACCTTGGACCAGACATCTCACATAAAATTAAATCAAAGATAAATTTATCTGACTTTTTAACCGTGATTCATCATTAAATTCTTTTGCAGTGGATTTAAAAACCAATGCAGAATTAATAATCTATTATTTAAATCTTTAAAACATAAGAAAAGAAGAAGATATTAAAAATTATAAACCTACTGGTTGGGATGCTTTAACTCAAGCTGAGCAACATAATATCTCTTCTGCACATAAACACTTAGATAGACTCCTTGAACAAGAAGATATTGAGAGGCGTATCAACTTCCAGGCCCTATTAAGAAAACATAAAGTTTGGAAGAAATAACGTATTGATTACTTTTTGAAACATAAAAGTAAGTATACAACTTGTGTTACAATATTATTTTTATTAAAATAATATTAATATATTTTATTGACCAATAAAATATCCTCTTACCATCAGTGAACCCTCCTATACCAGAAACCACCACCAATGAAACTGATTTAATGGATCAAGAAGTCCTAGATATCTCTGGACGCCCTGAAAATATTGATTGGACGCGTGAAGACCTCATTGGGACACACCAATACCCGTAGGATTACCTATTAAGGACAAATTTAATCCCAAAAAAGTCCTGGTACCTTTGAATATCAACTTAAGTGAGTTTTAAATAAAACTTATTTTTACAGATTTTTTCTGTAGAAAAATACTTCTAAAAATTTTATTTAATATGAATAGACATAACACAAGAGCCTCAGGGAGAGTTCCCTCCTATGGATCTTTCCCAGGAGCCCCAAGTAACCGTGAGACCACCAATGATGAAAACCATGAGGGGACGGGAACCCGTGAATCAAATCTGATGGAAAAGGAACAACCCCAAGTACTACTGCCCTCCCCCAACCTAGAGCTGGAGAAGGTCATAGAATTAAGCCACCCTCCATTAGAAGAAGATTCCCTACAGCCACCCCAGCAGAATCTGTCCAAGGAAGCCAGGATAAAAGACTTAGTCAGAGAGAACGTGAAATGATGGGAAGAGTTCAAAGAAGCCCAAGCCAACAAGGACATGGTATCTATGAAAAAGATAATCTCCCGGGAAAAAGCTACCCAGATAGCTCTTCCAAAAATGATTCCAAGGAAAGAGGTAGAATCCTGTGTAGAAAAGAGGAATCCTTGGGATCAATTAGCCCAACTGAAAGGCAAAGGAACAGGAAAGAAGAGATGTTCTTCCCATCCAAAGCTAAAGGGAAAGAAGGATTGGGATCAGATAATATCCTTAGCTCAAAAGTGGAAAAATGTGTACAAAAATTAGCCTCTAATTCTAAACCCAGTAACTTGTCTAAACCACTCTCTGATGTAATTACTTCCTTTCCTAATAATATGCGCCATAATCTCAAGATTTTTTATGGAAATTTGGATGGTGTATATACCCAGATGGATAAATTAACCTCAGTAGTAGCAAAATTAATTAATAACCAAACAAAAAATGTAGGAATGCAAGATATCAAAGAACATACAGAAAAATTATTAGAGACAATTAATCAAGGTAAAATCAGACAGACTCAAACAATTGAGAATATGTTATGAGGTATCCAAGAAGATTTTATGATGTCTTTTTAACCTTTAAAAGAAGAATTTGTAACCACCACTTACAGCTCCATTATTTACCTTAGTGAGAAATTAGATATGCTAAATAATAAAGTGGACCTGCAACTTAATCTGATCAAGAATGATCTTAGAGACTTAAAAGTACGTCTGACCAACCCCTTGAACCAAAACCTCCCAGACAAACAACTACACCTGATGCACCACCCTTACTAGGAATGCATAAGAGTGACACCTTCAGGCCTAGTCCTACTCCTAAAATGGGAAAAACCCTCAAACTTTTACCCCCAATTTCTGTATTGCCTAAGTTCTCCGGTGAAGGAGAATACAATCATTCAAATTTCATTAAATTTATTGACTATAATATTAACTCTTATGAATTACCAGAAGCAATAGCTGTAGTCAGGTTGGACAGACTATTTGAAGGAGTAGCTTTAGAATGGTTTATAAGTAAAAGAGAAGAATTAGGATCCTTACCATGGAATTATTGGAAACTTCTAATTAAAGAACAATTTGGTTCTAGAATGTGGAAAAGAAAAATGGTGAAAAATTTTGAAAATTCCTGGTTTGACCCCTCCAAGGATAATCCTCACAAATGGTGCTTGGAACAGAAGAGAAGACTAGATTGCTTCTATCCAGATGCTGATAAAGAGGAAGTAAATGAGAGACTCCTTAAATTGTGTCCTGGAAATCTTAACCATAGTGTAAGATGCAGGATGAGTATGGATGCTGACTTACCAACTCTAATCAATGTGTTAGAAGAAGTCATAGACATGAATGACTTAGAAAAGAAGGTTCCTTCTAGACCTAAAGAAACTTCAACATTAACAAAAACAGAGAAAAACCCCCTCTGATAAATACCTCTGATAATAAGAAACCTAATGAGAACAGGGACAAAGAGAGAATTACTGGAACTTGTTGGAATTGTAACAAGACAGGGCATATGAGACAAGAATGCCCATTAAAAAAAAGAAAGATAGCAGTCTTGGAAGGATAGCAGGTGGTTCAAGGGAATCAGAACTATGGAGATATAGCTGATACTGAAGGATCCCTTTCTGAATAAGAATTGATCCTGAAAAACCCTGTTAATTTTATAGATGGAGATATAGGAACTTCTATAGAAATCAATAACATCCATGGGGACTCTAGTTTGCCCCAAAAATGGGATCCTACCATAATTCCTAGACATATCACGGATTTTAAACCATTAATGGTTAAAACTGTGAGTTGTAAGAGTTATAATACTGGTTAAACTTTCTGTGCAACAGGATTGTATAGAGAAAGACCTATAAGGTTATTAATGGATAGTGAAGCTTTCTGCTCATGTGTCTGTACTGAATTCTTAAACAAATGGGATCCCAATTGGAAAGAACACCTTCTGCCCGTCCCAAAAGCCAAGTTTAGCTCTTGCAACTTTACCATGAATGCAATTGGATTATGGACTGCACCTAAAATATTACCCCATACTAAAGGATCTTTCAGAATACAAGTGGAATTTGTGGTATTGCTCAACAGACTATGTGACTACCTGATAATAGGTAATGATGCTTTAGGTATATATGGTATAGATGTGTTCCAGAGTAAAGGGAGATACTTTACAGTAGTTGGTAATTGAAACAAGAAGTTTAAGATATGCATCATCCAATTTAACTTCCCCTCTTCCACTTATCAAAAGCATTTAGAAGACTGGAATCAAGAATACTTCTTTCAAGCAGCTCTGAATATGAAACTTTCTGAGGAACAGAAGAAAGATATATTGACAGTGTGCTTTGAGAACCAAAATTCTTTTTTTACTAAAGATCATCCCATTGGTGACATCAAAGGACATGACATGGTATTAAAATTGAGTATTAAGCCTCCTTATCCTTCAAACTTAAGAAGACCAGCTTATCCCTCTAGTCCTAAGTCTAGAATAGCTCTTGAGGAAAATATCCAAGAACTGATAGACTTAAAATTATTAAGGAAAGTAGGACACAATGAGCAGGTGGATGTGACCACACCTGTAATCATATCTTGGCATAATGACAAGTCAAGAATGGTAGGAGACTCCAGAATGCTCAATAATTATACTGAGGCAGATTATTATCCTATACGCCAGATTGATCATGCTCTACATAACTTGTCCAAGGCCAAATATATCACTACTATGGATATGCTTAAAGGTTTCCACCAGATACCTATAAGCCCTGGAAGCAGAACGTTTATGAGAATAATCTGTCATTTGGGAATATATGAATATCTTAGGATGCCCTTGGGTATAAAGAATGCCCCATCTCACTTCCAGAGAACAATGGATACAGTTTGAGGTACATACATCAGACAAGGATGGATGATGGTATATATAGATGATGTTATCATGTATTCTGATGATTGGGATAATCAATCAACCAAATAAGATTAGTACTAAGAACTATATACAAAGCAGGATTAAAAGTTTCCATGAAGAAATGCAACTTTGGATATGGAGAATTGAAAGCCCTAGGGCATATAGTCTCTTGTCTAACTCTAGCTGCTGATCAAAATAAGATAGCTGCTGTCATGAACAGACCCATTCCTCAAAACAAAACAGAATTTCTTTCTTTCATTTGTTTTTGCAGTTAATACAGACAATACATACCAAAGTTTGCTATGCTAACTAAAAGTCTGTAAAAAATATGCAACAATAAAACTCTATTTGAAATGACACATGAGAGATTGAAAAACTATGAGGAGCTAAAAATAGCTATGAACTCTACTCCTTTACTCATCAACCAGATTACTCCAAGCCCTTTAAACTGTACATTGACACCTGTATTGAAGGTTAGGAGCTGCTCTACATCAAGAAAGAATAGAAGAAGAAAGAACAGTGGAGAAACCAGTACTCTTCATATCTAGACAGATCAAAGATACATAAAAGAGATATGGAGCCAGTCAGTTGGAATGCTTGGATCTAGTATGGGCTTTAGAAAGGATACAATATCAATTAGAAGGCAACACTTTCCAAGTGATCACAGAATGTAATGCTCAAGAAATCTCATGAAAATAAAAACCCCCAGCAGAAATATGCTCAGGTGGCAAATCACTATACAACAGTATAGACGTCAGATGACTATGGTGCATAAAGCTGGAGATAAACATCAGAATGCTGATAGTCTAAGTAGGAAAGCTTTGCCTAATGACTCTAGAAATCCAGAATATGACTCTGAGGATCAAGATATCTTTCCTATCTTGAACATCAATCTTTTTGCATTAAATGCTCCAATTGTGGGGATCCACTTATGTGAATTAGACACTGCTTTTTTCAATCTAGTGAGGGACAACTACTCCCCTGAAATCATGCTGCTGATTAAAATTATGTAATGTGAATCCCCAGAAGCAGCTCTGATAAATAGTTTTCCTGCTTCATTACTTAAAATTTATAAAGCAGGAAGGTTTACCTTTTGGGATGGTCTCCCTTACTACAGACACCAAAATTCCAGTGTATTAGTACTAAGCAACAAAGAACATATACAACATATACTCCAGGAATGCCATGACAACTGTTCATCAGGGCATCTATCCACAGAAAGAACCTTGGAGAAAGTAAAACAAACTTCTTGGTGGATAGACTGGAAAGAAATCACTATTAAGTATGTTACTAGCTGTGAGACTTGCAAAACATATAATAAAAGTATTGGCAAAAGATTTGGACTCCTAAAAAAGATCTCTGAGCCCAAAACTAGATGGGAAATCATTAATATGGATTTTGTCACTGGCCTCCCCCCTGGAGGTACTCATTCATATAACTCTGTCCTGGTTATAGTTAACAGAAACTATAAGAAGGAAAAACACAAAGAAGATAGTGCTATGGATGTAGCTCTACTATTTTGGAATAGGATCATAGCTGATGTTGTTATACCCAAGATTTTAATCAGTGAAAGAGACCCCGAATTCACCTCTGAGTTTTGGAGGAATCTACATGATATAATGGGTACTACCCTAGCATTTTCTACAGCATACCATCCCCAAACTGATGGATTACCTGAAAGAATGATACAGACCCTAGAAGATATGTTAAGAAGGTTCTGTAGCTTTGGTCTAGAATACAAAAACTCAGATGGTTATTTCCATGATTGGGTCAGCCTACTCCCAGCTCTAGAGATGACTTATAACAGCAGTAAACATTCTACTACCAAAGAAGCCCCTTACATACTAGAAAGAGGATGGATTCCCAAAATCCCTAGGAATAACTTAAACTATAAATTAGCCACCATTCATTGAACATCTCTTGACTTTGAGAAAATGATAGATCTGGCAAATAATCATGCTCAAAAATTTGTAGAAGAAGCAGTAGAACACAACAAACAAATATGGGACAAATCACATAGGGAACCTGACTTTAAAATAGGAGATCAGATATTGATATCCACTACCAACCTAAACAATCCAGCAGGTAACAGAAAGCTGAAACCAGCCTTTGCTGGACCATTTGTTATCAATAAGATGCATGGCAAAAATGCTGTAGAAGTAATCTTGAGTGAAGAATTATAAAGAAAACACCCAGTATTTCCTGTTAGCCTATTAAAACACTTTCAACCAAGAGAAGTTAGCAACCTCCCTCCAGCAATAAGGCCAATAGAACCTGACCCCCCAAAGAAAAAGGGAAATTCAGCAGGATATTGAGAGAAAAGAAAGAGAGAGTTCAAGTAAAAGATGTTAGAATATACTTAGTAAGATACAAAAGAGAATCTGCAGACAAAGATGAATTTTTACCAGAGAATATTATACCTGATGGACAATACATCTTAGAAACTACAGAGACAGAAAAAGGAACTGAAACGCATGAAATTAATTTTTTCCCAACATGCTCCAGATTTTTTTGAGATATGGCCATATCTTGGTGGGGGAATGCCAGCATGCTACTATTGCAGAGCAAGCTGCAAAAGTAACAGAAATAACATAAAAATAATAATAATAAAATGAACCTACAAAGGAGTAGGAAAACCATAAATATTATTGAAAAAATGGATTTTAAACCCAACTTAGGTAGGGTCACTTACTGAACCCACCCTTGAAATCCAACTCCTTATATTTTTAAATAACTAAGGAAAGAAAGAACAAAATATTATGGCACCACTATTGAAATTTTTGGCCAATTAAATATTTCACATGTATTGTCACGTATAGGTTTCACACCTAAAATTCAGTCAGAATTGAGGTGTTGTGTATATTTTAGGAGTTATAGACATAAATGTGTTGAGCCAGCTTCACATTATTTTCCCATCTATTTATTACTTCCCTCACAATGGAATCCACTTCTACCACACAAGAAATCCCACCTTCAGGTTTTTTAACCCACTGTTTTTTATTTCATCAAATTGAAAGACCCATCCCTACCAACCTTGGCCTTCATTGAATAATTCCTTTTTATAATCAGCATAGTCCTCACAATCAACTTGTGAAGATGAACAACTCTTAGCCTCTGCAGATGGGTCCCACCATGCATCAGAAGTCCAGGAAGTAACTGAGGAAGAATTCTATCAGAATGTAGATACCATTCAAGTGATAGTCACTACCTGTGCTCACCTCAGGATCCTAAGGTCAATCCCAGATACTTTCAACAGGTTAAACTCCAGCTTGAGAAATATAAGAAAAGGTTAGTTTTTTCCCCACTGTCATGCTTCAGATTTGCATATTTGGAGGTCTGATTGGTTTTTTTTGCCTTAGAATATCATTTTAAAAGGTTTCTCCCCAGCAGAGAACCGCTGAGCATCACACCAAGCTCCTCATTGTCCCAACAGCCCCCATCACAGCCACCTCCAAAATGTCCATGCTTGACTCATCCACCTGGGGACATGACCCTGAATCTACAAATAATGGACAATAACAATCCATCCTCCTCCTCCCCTGATGCAGCATTAGATCACAAAGCCATTGCACCCTCCCCTTAACCAGAAATTCAAATAAATACTGCACCTCCCCTCTCCGCCCAACCCACTGCAACCATGGAGGAACCCCAAGTCACTTCTGAGCATCCCCAGGTGGCCCATGTGGCCCCAGATCAACCCAAGACATTCATTCAAGAATTAGGGATTGAATCAGACCCACCTCTACCCAGCCTATTGTTTCTGGTATGGATGCTCCCCAAGATGAGGAACCCACTTATGATTTTGATGATCAAGCAAGTAGAGGTTATTTTACCATCATTTACCACAAAAGAATGCGCAAGGAGCTTCATTCAATCACTCAATCTTTCAAGGGTTGGAAATCTCCAAAGAAACTCCCAATGGGAAGGGATTTGTTGAAGCACTTGTTGGATTTTAGCCTCCAGGCCACCACTGCTATGGAACCACCAGAAATGTGGTACATCTCCCATTCGGCCAATTTTGAGTATGGTAACTGGGTTTGGAAGATCCAAAAGCAAGGTTATTTTTATTTGAATATCAAATCAACATGCAAGATTTCCTTTTTCTAATGACAAATTTTACATTTCACAGAAAAAGAGTTTCTAGGCTCAGGTGCACATGAGCCATGGTGGGAACCAGAAATCATCAATTACCATGCCCTAAACCCCCTCCAGAACAGCCATACTTGTCCCACTGGTGCACCCCCCCTAGGTTAGAAAAAGTCTCATCTAGAATCCAATCTGGTGCGCTTTCTTAATTGCATCAAAAATCCCACTGGAAAAGCCATAAATAAATGGGCCAAGACAGTGGCTTTCTCAGTACAAACAGTTCCCAATTAAATGTTTTCACAGCCTCCACATTCTCTCAAATCTCCTGTCTGAAATGTCAGCTCAAACCTACAAAAAGTCATGTGGCTCCAAAGCATCAAGACTTGCCAAATTAACCCCAGCCCAAATCAATACAGCATCACATGCCTCTAGACAATGAGGCCAAGACCAATAAGTCAGAAGCTATGCCAGTTGAGCAAAGGGACTGTCTTAAAGAGCTACAGGGCGTCATTATTGATATCATGATCAGATTCACTTTAATTTATGCTCATTCCCAGAAAGACCCACAGGAGCCAGCCAATTGCAAGAAGAAAAAGGCCAAGCGCAAAGAGCCTCCAGCATCCACTATTGAAAACTATTCCCTCACTGTCTAACAGTTTTCAAATGAACTATGTTGAAACTGAATTGAATTAATTGGAATTCCTTCACGATTTCCTCCCATTTTTCTTCTACCTGCTTGCTGGAATCCAGGGGATCTTCATTACTTCAAGAGATGGAAGGATTGCTTCTTTATGTGATTTTCATGAACTCCTCTGTTTAATTCAAAAAATTCAGTCAGTCTCAGATGGGAGACCTTCAGCCCAGGAACCCATATGGGCTACCTTCCAATGTACATTTGATCCATCATTCTCAGTATATCTGAGAACCCTCAAGATACAGGCAAATTCAAATTAACACCCGGCATGATTAAGCCTAGGCTATTGCTCATGACTACATGAACCACATGAACAAAAATTCCTTTTCCAACATGGCTATCAGCCCAGAACCCCCTCAAATCTCTGAATTACCATGCTCAAATGGTCAATGTGAGTGTTTTAAATTATTCTCTGAGTTGCTTTAGCTTTACTGTTTCATCTTCCATGTAATTTGAATACTCTTTTCATAATTTTAGCTTAATTTTTGCTTTTTAATATTTCTTAGAATTTTTATTAGCATGATAATTCAAAATCAAACATTTCAAAAGAGTGATTGTCCAATATTTTTCAACACTGGAAGCCCCAGTTACAATAATTTTCCCATGAGAAATGAGATTGGATTCCTCAAGGTCAACATTTGGATTTGTACTTTCTAAATCCCTGAACCACCACTCAGCACTTTTTGATCAATTGAATATTGACAATGCCAGAGATTGTTTGCCCCCACCCACCAATCAACCACCTTGCTGAAGCATCCATCAAGAATTACTTAAACAGGTCCTCTTTCTCCCCTCAAGCCATTTCCCCCCATCCCATCCCACCCCTTTCAGCAATATGGCACATTTTCCATTTCAGAAAAACCAAACCCTCATTCAAAAGTAAAAAATCTCATCTTTCTTCAAATTATCATTTGATGATCAATGATCCTCTTTGAAACCAGCTCTGATAACATACAAGAAAATTGCATCCACATATTTCTTGGCTGCAATGCAACAGTACCTGTCCAGAATGCACCAAATTGGATTGTCTTTGCAGCTTTAAGGACGCCTAAGTAGGCCTTTGTCAAGTCTTTGAAAGATCTCACAAGCTTCTGAAACTATCTGCTTTTATTGTAGCCCAATCTATTCAGATATTTGTTTGCAGAAGTAAACTACCAGAAAGGGAGGATAGATTTTTTTGAATTATCCTTGCCCCATTGATTGGAATGAAAAATTGATCCAAATAACAGGAATAAAAATCAATGGTGGACCAAGGAAAACACAAAAGAAATCTATCCTCCTTTGCTGGTAGGGGGGGGGGGGCACAAAAGCTGGTGGGGGGGGGGGATTTCATCACCCCCCCCACCTAGCAAGCAAATTTGGGGGGGGGGGGAGGGAGGATTTCATCACTTCCCCACCTAACAAGCAAATGGGGGGGGGGGGAACAGCTGGGTGGGGGGATTTCATCACTCCACCACCTAGCGAGACAATGGGGGGATTTCATCACCCCCCCACCTAGGGAGCAAGCAAGGGGGGGGGGGCACAACGGCTGGTGGGGGGGATTTCATCACCCCCCCACCTAGGGTGTGAGTGAGGGGGGGATTTCATCAGCCCCCCACCTGGGGAGCAAATGGGGGGGATTTCATCACCCCCCCCACCTAGGGAGTGAGCAAGGAGGGGCGCACAATGGCTGGTGGGGGGGATTTCATCACCCCCCCACCTAGTGAGCAAATTTGGGGGGATTCCATCACCCCCCCCACCACCTAGAAAGTGAATGAGGACAGGGACTGGCTTGGTGGGGGGATTTCATCACCCCCCCACCTAGCAAGCAAATGGGGGGGGGGGGGGGAGGGGTCCCGGCTTGGCTGGGGGATTTCATCCCCACCCCACCTAGGGAGAAAGCAAGGGGGGGGGGGGAACAATGGCTGGTGGGGGGGATTTCATCACCCCCCCACCTAGGGAGTGAGCAAGGGGGGGACAATGGCTCAGTGGGCGGAATTTCATAAGCCCCCCACCTAGAAAGCAAATGTGGGGGGAGTGGCTCAGTAGGGGTGATTTGGAATCCCCTCCACACCTGTTGGTTGAAAGGGTGGGGGAATGCATTTCCTCCAGGCTACCCCCCCCATAGTCACCTGGACCACACTTGGGGTCTGTCCCCTCCAATTTGAGGTCCTGCCCTACTATGTGAGACAAACCACCTCAACCACCCAAAACAACCAGCACCCACAGCAACCAGCACCCCCACCACCAGCACCACCCACCACCAGCACCACCCACCACCCCCACCCACCTCATCCACATCATCCACCACGACCACCACCCCATTGGTAAGTCACGTTTCTTTTTTTTTGAAAAAAAATAGAGGGTATTTCTTGTTTGTAGATATCAATCTTGATGGAGAATTTCTGGTAAAAATTTGTATGGGATTTAAACTTTATTCCACAATATTTTTCATTCTTTGAAAATAAAATTACTAATTGAACTTTTGATTCTGCATTATTTTTCTTGGGGTTTTCCATTCATGCTGTGATTCCTGGGTGTCATCCTAAAACACGGTTTGTAGTTTTGATGAGGTTGGGTTTCAGGGGATGCCAATGAGAAACATGGATCAAAACCTCTTCAAAAACTCTTGTAGTAGGAAAAAGATACCAGAAACCAAACTCAAATGTTACTTCTACATCCAAAAGCAACATAAGGTTTAACTGTACCAGAAGCCAATGGGTACAAGAATGTGATGATCCAACAAACTTTGTGACCCTTTGGGATAATCTTTCACCAAATTTGGTTGTCTTACCATGGGTTTACCCTGACATTCTGGTCAATGCTGTCACAAACTGCCAATTTCAGCCCTACTGTTTTGTCAAATACCACCCTTTGAAGGCCCCCACTACTCCACAAATGGATACTTTGTGCAAAATAATCTCTGACCTGTACAAAATGGCAAAGAACCACCATTCACTCAGAAAAACAAACACAGAAGCCTTAACTGACTGTATGCATGCCATTATATTTTGTTCTGGAAGTGATAAAGGTGTCTCTGCAGGTTTGTCCAATTTTTTATGTCAAAATTTTTGAAAAATTGAATCCATGTTGACGTCAAATTAAAAATAGGGGTCTATTTTTGAAAACCAGGTTTGGGTGAAGAGAATATCAAAAAGGAGGATGAGCTGTGGGAGAATCTTCCTGAACACAACAGATTCATTGTTGAAAGAATCAAATCACTGTGTAATTCAGCTCATGCCCAAAAAAAGAAAGTTTTGGATCAATACCTAATCCCAAACTGGTATTCATCTGATTTGATGGAAATCAAGTGAGATACCATCATGTTTTCCAATGTGGTTGTGACATTTGATGATTTCTCAAACAAGCTCCATACTGATAAGAATAATTTAAATGGTTTTAAATATGGGATATTTTCTTAAATCAACAGATCTACAGGACAGCCTATCCTTCCTCCCTGAAATGATTTGGGTCATGGTTTATCTGTCAAAAACTTGGTTGTATTGTTGATTTTGAAAAATCTGAAGTAATTATGGAAATTCTTTTGAAGAATCAAATTTTTGATCATCAGACTACATTTCCTCCTCCTAGTTTGAAAAATTCTGCATCCAACACTCACTTTGGCTGCTCATCCCAAATTAATAAAAAACTGGCCAATGTATATTTAAAACTTAAAAATTGTAGTCCTTCAAACATTCTTTACAAAATTTTAGGAAAGAAGTCCTGATATTGCTGATGTTGTTGTTCCTGTTGTAAGTTTTTCCATTTTTGAAAGTTTGATATTTTTAATAAATCAAATCTATTTACAATCCCAGTAATTGAGGAATCTCCTTGATTTCCTCCACTGTTATACTGCTTCCAATATGATGAAGCAAACAGGATGGGAAGAGGTCAGAGTGATGAGAGTTAGGATTTGATGAAAGTGATAAAGTGATGAGAGTGATTAGAGTGATGAAGTGATGAGGATAGCAATGAGAAGATGAAGAGCAATGAATCAATTTTTTTTCAGATGAGGTTGGAGTTAGAATTTTTCCAAGATTGGAGGTTGAAAGCAAGGGTGATGATGTGGAATTTTGGGTTGAGGTGGTAAAACACTTTGAATACTTTTTTTGAAAAAACATGTTTCACATCAGACTTGTCAGAGTTACCTGAAAATAAATGGGTTTTCTGATTTCACATCAAAATTTTCAGAGTTACTGGAAAATAAATAAGTGGTTTTTTTTGATTTTTAATGGTGGGTTTTGGTTGAAACCCGCTATTGAAAAATGGTGGGTTGCGTCACCAGGGCTGGTAGTCAAAAAATATGAGGTTTTTGATTTCATGCCTTGGTGACTAGCCCTATTCCCACTCAATTTCATTTCTTTTTTTTCTCTTCCACAATGGATGCCCTCCTGCTCAGGCCAGAACTAGTTGAATGCATTTTTCTATTTTTATGAATTTCAACTACTCTTGATTTTCTACATTGAAAAAAGAAGCCTGCCTCTTGCCTTGGTGTCAACATTCTACCTCAAAAAACAAAAGAACATTCCCTTTTCTGCAGACCAGGGATGGTGATCAACACATCTAAGTGAGGATATAAACTTTTTTTCTCCCTTCTTTTGTTCTTTTTCCTTTTTTCCTCTCTTTGGTATTTTTTCATCTTCCATTTCAAATATTTTTCATTTCATGGAATTTGAACAAACAATTTTCGCTTGGATTTCTTTATTTTCCCTGATGGAAAGTAGAATTATAAAAAATAAAATTACACCAACATAGGTTATTGAATGAGAAACCAACTGAAAAAAGCCATTTTTTGCTGATTTACATAAGGAAAGATTTGTACAGTTTTTGAGCATGGTTTGTTATTATTATCCTAAACACCTGTTTATGCATTTAATTTTGGACAGTGAATAAGAGGACTTACCCACTTCTTGACCAGTTAATGGAAATTCAAGTCTGGAAACAATCAGCCTCTTCTGGAATTTTTGAATTTAACTTTGAAGAAATTCCCAAACACCAACAGCAGTAATTTGTGAATGATTGTTGATATTCATTTAATTTTTTGTCTGTCAATCCACCATGCTTCCATCTACTTAGTCTACCAGTTTATACAGCAGTTGTGACTGTCTTGTGTTGTGTCATTAGTCTCAGTTTCTCTTTTCTTCTTTTCTTATTGTCTCATAAGTTGTTGTCAAGCGCGGCAAGTGCTGCTCTGGCCGCAACAGGTGTCAGCAGCCATCAGCTTTCACGGATACCTCCACCATGGGGAGACAACTCAAACAACTCCCTCACTCCTATATCAGCTGTCCTACATTCAACCCTTGAAGACCGGAACCATAGCCTCAGCCTCCAGCCATGATTGCATCAACTATCAACCTGAACTAGATTGATTGGTTTGCAAATTTGACTTTTTCACCAGATTGCCATCAGCATTGATACAGGATTAGGTACCATCTTATCCTTCAGCTCAATCTCCGGATGATCAAACTAATGGGATTCATCCTGGTTAAGTATATCTATCTGGAAGGATTGGCGTTGGTATAGTCTCTTGTGCTTGAATACTCTACTTAGTCCATTCAAGGGCCATCACCCTTCCCGTAGAGGCAATTCTCCTGTTTCTCATTGTTCATTGTCATTGGATTCTTGTGCACTGGCTGTTCATAGTTGCTTACCATTTCCTGCAATCTAAACAGCCTGGTCTTGGTTTTCCATTCATTCAATTGTTTCACACGGTTAAAAGCCAAAACATGGATTGAATGAGCCAAACCAACATGGCAAGGACCACCGAATCACCTGGACCAGGAGTCAAGGGTAATTTCAAAGCACTGGCACTCAATTTGCTCATGGAATCAACTCCACTACTGACCAAGACCAACTACTCCATTTGGAGGAAGAAAATGGAGCAATTATTTAAGATGCAAGGGATACTGGATCTGATTAACTCTACCAACATCCACAAGGACATACCTGACGACAATGAAATGGCAGGTTATTTCATGTCAAAACTGGACCCTGCAAATCACACCAACATTATAACCCCGGAAAATGAAGATTTGTCAAAACTTATTTGGCTTGCCCCAAAAAACCACTTTGACTCAAGTCAAGCTGCCAATTGAGCTTGAATGTTCTTCAACTTTCTGTAACTAGGGTTTGATCAAAACAACATAGATGGTTTTGTTATGTCCATGAAAGCCCACCTTGGAAAGCTTGATGAAGTAGGAATAGTGCTACCCAATGACATCCTCAGCTATCTCATTCTGTTCAAACTGCCGGACACTCTCAAAGCTATGCAATCTCAGATAATGCACTCAGGAAACAAAATTTCCGTCATGATTGTTCTGAATCATCTCATCCAGCATCGCAATGAAGTGCAATCAAAAGCCGCTGAAACTTCCGACACCAACGCAGCAATGTATCACTCCAACAACTCGGGGGATGCCAATACACCCAGATGCGAGAATGGGAAACACAAACCTGCCGTCAAGTCGCACCCCGCCTCATCCTGCTGGGTAGAATTCCCTGATATCCGACCTGAACAGTCATCAAACAAGGGAAGACGCGGTGTCAAGAAGAAAACCCTGGCAGAATCTCACTTTGTGGACTACTCCTTCTTCTGTGCTACAAACCACTTGACCCATCCTCATTCCAATTGGTATATCCTGGACAGTGGATGCTCCATTCACATGTTCCATGACCAAAATTCCTTTCTGTTGTTGACAAAAAAGCCTGGCGAGGAATTCATCAAAACTTGGAAGAAAGGTGAGGGAATTGCAATCCAAGGCCTCGGCACAGCTATACTCAAAAGCGCCGGAAAAACCATCCACCTTGAGAATGCAGCCTGGGTCCCTGAAGCCACCGTCAATCTTGTTTCCCTTGGAGTCCTACTACTCAAAGACTGCTACCTCCGAGTAAATACCAAATATGAACCGTGGTATTTTACCCTCAGAAGATTGAAATATTCTGTTCTGACAGGTACAGTTTAAAACAACCTACTCATGATTCAAGCTGAAAAGCTCTCGGAACCTCTCTCTCTTACCACGAAGGCTCCCAAAATCAAGAAGGTCTCTTCCTGCTACCTAAGTGAAGCCAAACTAAGAGACATCCAACTTAAACTTGGTCATGCCAGCATCAACCAAATGGAGAAGTATCTGGGCTTTACAATTCAAAGCAACGTGGCAAAGACTTTTGAATGCTCAGCCTGTAAGAAAAGCAAAATTGTGAAGGCTCCGTTTAACAAAGATCAACAGTCCGCAGCCAGGGTTTTTGAACGTCTTCATCTCGAACTGATGGGTCCGCTCAATCCCACCAGAAACGGAGGAATGAGATTTGCTCTCACCATAGTAGAAAATATCTCCGGGTATCTTTCCTGTTTTCCTCTTCCCTCCAAGGATGCAGCTGCCGAAACAATCAAATTCGTGATTGAGAATGAAGCAAAAAGGCAACAGAGGTATCCGATAGAAGTGGTCTCAGACGGGGGAGGAGAGTTTGTCAATGAAAATCTCAAAACCTTTTTCAAATCCAAATTGATCAACCATCTTATCAGTGAACCGTATCACTCCCAACACAATGGCAAGGCTGAAAGGGCGAACCGGACTATTATGGAATCACTACAATCCGTCTTCAGTTTGACTAGGATACACAAAAATTGTTGGCACGTAGTCATTCAAAGCTGTTGCCTGGCTTTAAACCAAATACCATAGGAAAAAGGGGGTGCAACTCTGTGGGAAATGCTACACAAAAAAAAGTTACCAACAGACTACCTAAAACCCATTGGCTCGACGGTCATCTATCTACTCAATCAAGGTTTGATCAAGTCAAAGCTTAGTGAAAAAGGAGAAGAGGGACTCTTTATTGGGTATGTCCCTAGGTTCTCTTCCTACAAAATTCTATTGAAGTCTGGGAAGATCATTGAGACCAAACACGTGAAGTTCTTGAAAACTCAACCCGTGGAAGGCTCAACTCTGTCTGAAAACCAAGATCCAGCCATAATGTATTCTCCAGCCAGAGATGTCAACTCGATCTCACCTGCAGACAAAACTATCAGTGAGGATCCTGAGGAGCTTAAACCTGAGATAGGTAACTCCATTGACCAAGATTCTTCCAACACCAACCACTCATCCTCTGAATTCCTCAAAGTACTAAGACCTAATCTAAAGGATATATCCAGACTTAAAGCGCCGGATCAATACGGTTATCATCACAAATCCCTGCCAAAGAACATAGGAGAAGCTCTGAAATTGCCAAACTGGGTGCCTCCCATTGAAAAGGAATTAAACACCATTGAAGACCTTGGGGTTTGGGAGGATGCCAACAAATCAGAATTCTTCAAACCTCTCAATACCACCTGGGCCTTTTGAAGGAAGAAAGATCTGCACTCCAGTGAGACCACTCTGAAAGAAAGAGTCTGTGTCCAAGGGTTCAATCAAAGATATGGAATTGATTACTTCAACACTTTTTCTCCCACAGGGAAAGTTGCGTCTTTACGGGCTCTTCTCAGTTATTAGGTTGACAAAAACCTCAAGATTCTTCAATTTGACGTTGAGGGGGCATTTCTGCATGCCCCCATGGAGGAGAACGTATTTATTAGAACACCAACTGGGTCAAAAAGAACTTCTGAATTTCTCAAATTAAACAAGTCACTGTATGGCCTGAAGCAAGCACCCCTCAATTGGTACAAGACGCTCAGCACATGGATCAAAGAGAATGGATTGAAAGAAAGCAACAGCAATCCTTGTCTCTATCTTCATGCAGATAAGATAACTGCACTCTTTTTCCATGTAGATGACCTAGTGGTTTTTGGGGACGCTGACGGCTTCAAAAAAAAATTTCTCACTTGGTTCAAAGACTCTTTGGCGCATGGGGTGGACACACTACTGGGGATGAAAGTTGACATTGGTAAGGACTATATAGCCCTTTTGCCCCCAAATCACATAAGGAAAGGACTGGAAGAAAGGAACCTACTGGAAACTAAACCTCTAAATAACCCTTGCACATCTGGCCTCCACCTTCAACCAGCCACCGAGTGGGAAATAGAAGAATTTAAGGAACTGAATAGAAATTATAGATTGCCCATAGGACGACTCAATTTCATTGCAACGCTGGCCAGACCCAACATCAGCTACGCGGTGTCAAACCTGGCCCTTTTCTTGGAGAATCCAGGTATTACTCACTGGAAAGAGGTGGAGCATGTGTGGAAATATCTTCTCAAAACCATCAACTATTGGCTTGTTCTTCGGGCCAAGACTCCAGCAACAAGACTTGTGATCTATAGCGATGAAACTCGCGGGGACAATCCCACCACGCGACTTTCTCAAACAGGATTCATCTATCTGCTCAAGGGATCGCCCATTGATTGGACCAGCCGCCAACAGCGAAGCATAGCTCACTTGTCAACGGAGTCTGAATGCAATGCGCTCTCAGCCAGTCATCTCAAAGGACGGTGGATCAACCACCTTATAGGGGAAATCTGGAGGACCATACCGCAACCCCCCATACACTTGATCAATAACAAAGGACTCAACGATGAAATAAAGGAGTTTGGTTTCAAATCACACGCCAAGTACATCAACATTAAACTTAAGAGTCTTCGGAATGACTGGAACAACCAACACATTGAAATTAAGCTCATCTCATCCCGAGACATGCTGGCCAACTCTCTAACAAAAGCAGCTAGTACCACATCTGTGGAAAGACTTGCTAAGTACATTGGATTGTAACATCATCCTGATATTGAGCTGAGCAGGCGTGTTGATATTCATTTCATTTGTTGTCTGTCAATCCACCATACTTCCATCTACTTAGTCTACCAGTTTATACAGCAGTTGTGCCTGGCTTGTGTTGTGTCATTAGTCTCAGTTTCTCTTTGCTTCTTTTCTTATTGTGTCATAAGTTGTTGTCAAGCGCGGCAAGTGCTGCTCTGGCCCCGACAGGTGTCAGCAGCCGTCAGCTGTCACAGATACCTCCACCATGGGGAGACAACTCAAACAACTCCCTCACTCCTATATCAGCCGTCCTACATTCAACCCTTGAAGACCGGAACCATAGCCTCAGCCTCCAGCCAAAATTGCATCAACTATCAACCTGAACCAGCTTGATTGGTTTGCAACTTTGACTTTTTGACCAGATTGCCGTCAGCATTCATACAGGAGTAGGTACCATCTTATCCTTCAGCTCAATCTCCGGATGATCAAACTAATGGGATTCATCCTGGTTAAGTCTCTCTATCTGGAAGGATTGGCGTTGGTATAGTCTCTTGTGCTTGAATACCCTACTTAGTCCATTCAAGGGCCATCACCCTGCCCGTAGAGGCAATTCTCCTGTTTGTCATTGTTCATTGTCATTAGATTCTTGTGTACTGGCTGTTCATAGTTGCTTACCATTTCCTGCAATCTAAACAGCCTGGTCTAGGTTTTCCATTCATTCAATTGTTTCACAATGATGTGTGGAATGCTTGTGAAGCAATGTCTTGGCTCATATCTAGCTTTCCATTGACAATGTATTATGAACTAATGTTCGAGAAGTTCAGAAAATGCTGATCTTTAGTCACAATATTTCTCCACCTGCTGAAATTTAATGATGATATACAGCATAAGGTAACTTTGAGATATCAATGGGATACAGAAATGCAACCTGCATACAGGTGGTTGCCATTTTTTTGTGGTTGGTGGTATTTTCCTCACCCTCCGCCAAAGGTTTGGTGATTATTTTCTGTCAAGGAAGTGCAGAATCCCCAATACTCTGCCGTGGAAAAATAGAATGTGTAACATTTCAATTTGGTATGTATGACATTATGTAGAAAAAAATGACTTTAAAATTGAAAAATTTGAATCCAGAACATCTTCTGCCATGAGAAAGATCTTTAAGAATGATTTGGGTGATAGAATATTTTAATTTATATATACATGGGATACATCTAGTATTATTAAATGGGAATATGAAATCAAGTGTAGAAATAAATATGGAGAACATTTGAGTGGAAGGTTGCTGAAAAATCAAAGAACCATATTACATATTATATATGCATGCTTTCAAAACTAATTAATTTGGTTAAACAACCAATTGAATTTATTTGATATTTAGAGATTTAAATTAAACCCAAAGCTCAAATCAATTCATTTATATCTGTATTTTTTTGTGAAGGATTTTAGCATCAAAATCCACAGAAATTGGTTGTGAAAAGCCAATTGAGCAGGCTGGAAAAGGAATGGTGGCATGCATGGAGGTTCAATTTTTGTAAGGTTGATTTTGAAGAACTTGGAAGTGGAAAGAAAATATTATGATTGAGTTCAGCATATTTAGTTGTGCACAATTTTTTGCGTGAAAATTTGGATTTGGACTTTCATCTTCCAATTTCTTAGAAAAAGAAAACAATTTTATCTCATTATATAAGAAGATAAGGGCTTTGAAAGATCATCCCTGGATCTATTGTACATTCTGTAGTGAGTTTGCAAGTGGGATTCATGGGGAAGTTGTTTAAAACCTTCCTGATTCCTGGTTGGTCACAATCCTTTTCTTAAAATAAAACTGATGACTGAAGATATTTGGTGATTTTCTAATCAAGAGAATAGGAAAAAATTTGAAATGTAGGGATCTTTTTCAAGTTTAACTAAAAAAAGTCAGTGTGCAAAATTGTGAATAATTCAAGCCATTACATATAATAGTGGGAAAGGAAATGCATGAAAATTCAAAGATGTGTGTAAAAATACTGAATAAAAATTTTTTGATGAAGAAGATTAAGCAATCAAATTGAAAATTTCCAAATGCAAATCACATCAAAAAATCAAAAAAGGATAGATATTGTATTTTTCTATTACTTGATATGAGATCAACATATAATTCCCAATTCAACTTGCCATTTCCTATTGACCATAGAGCAAGATTTTCAAACCAATAATAGAAGTATACACAAATACAGTTTAAAATCTGAAATTTCAAATAATTTCCTGCATGATAAATTTGCACAACTTCAAAATCAAATAAAACTCCTAAATCTATTTTTGGAGTTGATGCAATGAAGTATGAGGCATTAAAATTCTGTATTATACAGAAAAGCTTTTGTTTATTTCCATCTTGAATTCTTGAAAAAACCATCCAATTACAATAACTAGTTGTTTTTAATATCAGAAAAAGCAAATGATCATTCAGTCAGACAAAGATTATTGGTGTGTAAGGATCATGCATCTTGTGATGTATTTTACCTAAATCTGTATTGGTGTTTGTTATCTAGAGCTGTTTTATTTGATCTGTATAATGCAGGATACCCATGTGTTATTCATCAAAAAATTAAATAAATAAAAAGAGTTTTTGAGAAGAAAATTAGTTTTTAAATCCATCTCAAAAATTTCATTTTATCCAAGAAATGAAAAAGCTTGATATCAAATGAATTCTGAAGTGAATCATTTTGGGATGCAAAATGATGCAACAGGTGGGTTGGTTCCCAAAAATTTTGAGCCACCTACCCAGAAATAAATAACCCTGATGATGATTGGGGGTGTTCATTTGCCATTTGATCTGGTATTTTTGGTCTGTCTTTCTCAACACCATGGTGCACTTAGGCTAAGTGCACCATGGTTCTGGAATTGATACCTACTATTCTTGATCAACTGCTGTAATGATTGTAGTTAATTACTGGTAACTTGGGATAATCATGGAATACTTTAACTCTGAATCATTCCATGAAATTTGTTTTGGTAACAAAAAATGCCCCCAGGAATGATGGAGAATTTGTTGGGAGGATGGTGCACTTAGCCCAAATTCACCATGCTCTCACAATTCACAGCTCATTGAGCCTTGCACAAAGTTTGAAATGGGCTGTGTGGCACAGCACATGGTCCAATTGGAGCTGTGTACATCCCCCCATGGCTCACAGAGTTGTGCAGCCCACCCAACCCGGTCCCCCTCTGTGTGGACTTCCACACAACTTATTTGAGCCGTATGGAGTTGTACAAGGCTCAAATTTAGTTATGTGTCATTCCACACGGCACCGGACCAAAGTTAGCAAAAAAAAAGGGAAATGGAATGAGAGGGTACTTACACAAACCACAAACTAAATAAACCTTTCAAAAAATCAAACAATGTTCATTTTTTGGTTAAAAAACAAAAATAATATAAATATATATATAAAAAAATAGTAGTATCCAATGGAATAGCCCAAAAGTAAAAATACCCAAAAAAACAAAAGTAACTGGACTAGCCCTAAAGTAAAAACACCAAAAAAAGACAATGAACTTGACAAGCCCTAAAGTAAAAACAGCAAAAAAAATACAACTAACTTGAAACGCCCTAAATTCATTTCAACTAGAATATCCCTAAATTTAAAGGGCCAAAAAATTAAACAAATCTTTTGAAAAGCCCTAAAG
Organism: Puccinia polysora; assembly: GCA_025617555.3. Lineage (NCBI taxonomy): Eukaryota > Fungi > Basidiomycota > Pucciniomycetes > Pucciniales > Pucciniaceae > Puccinia > Puccinia polysora. The sequence goes on from CM062639.1 coordinate 1,633,850, forward strand.
TAAAAGTGCCCAAAAAAATACAAGTCTTTTGAAAAGCCCTGAAGTAAAAACACCAAAAATATATAAGTTCAACTTGTGTTAAGCTGATCCCATCCCAAGCCTAACATAATACTCAAAACACTCAACATGATGATGTTCAAAATGTGATAACCCTTTATATTAATAGAACATTTTAGCTGCATTAGAATTAAAATTTAAAAGAAACCCAATGATGAAATGAATTCATAGTCTATTACAATTGAGAATAAATTTGCAGTTGATCTTTGAGATGATCAACCCAACCAGATGCTTTTTTAGAAATCAAGGAATGTGGTTTTGATACAATGGGCGGGATTGGAATCATATCTCCTTCAAGTAATAATAGAACCCAGTGGTTATTGTTTACAAAGGAAATGAACATTGGAACTTATTGATCAGTAAAACCATTTTTCATTGGAGTATAAGTATCACATGAATTCAATGAAATGAAACATATAGGTTTGGAATATGGTTCTGCTATGATTTGACCCATGTCCAATTTAGCCAGCCATATTGAGGAGGGAATCTTTTCATTGATTTATGCAACATCAAGTCTTTGTTGAATCTTTTTAACCTCCTTTGAAACACCAAGCATCTTTTTGTAGCATGCTTTATGTTTCTCTAACATTGTAAGACTCCAAACGGTGCTAAGCTGTGGCAGTTCTGTGGAGGGGAAAGGTGCTGTTTAGGCTGCCCTCCTAGGAGTTACAATAATATTTAAATGTAACCGGAATCAAGGTCCAGAACCTTATGGATGAGAAATCAAAGTAAGGGAAGAGGATAAGAGTTGTCGGTAGCGATGGAAACAACACTATCTGAGGCAAGATGGTGCAGGTAAAGAATTGAACAAATAAGTCAAGGTTTGTTCAGAGTTCAATAGGACAAGGCAGTTGTAAGTAACAACACCCACAAGCTAATAACTCTGGTCGTCAGCAGCTGATTAGGAAAGATCAACTCAATCCCAAGCAACCTCCAGGTTCTCAATGAACCTGCCCAACTCTCCGCAATCAAGCGCTTGAAGGGTACCAGATAACTGTGGGAGGCTGAACAAAACAAAAGAAATTTGTTTATGAAGCTCTAGAAGCAAATCAATAAAGAATTTGAGAAAGAATATCCCAACACTTCTCAAGGGACTCAAGAATAGCGTGGCGAAATTCAACCTTAAAGAAGAAGGGAGGTATAACACTCAAGGTTTTGAGCTTAATAAAAACTCTTCAATCAAACGTGATTGGCTCCAGAAAGATGATCAAGGAGAGATCAAGACCAGTATGGTCGGAAAAAGGGATCAGAGTGGTATAACACACTCAAGAATTCAGACAGACAGGAATTCTTCTTCAACCAGCAAGGCTATTGGTTGGTGATAAGGATCAAGGTCACAAGGGACAGAGTTTGAGTATGGAGGCTCAAAGGATCAAGGGGCAATCATAGATATACCCGGATAAATTGCTCAGATAAGTGGGGAAGGATGCCCAGGGATAAGTTTGATTATGATGATGGTCTCATTGGATACTAGGATGATGATGATAGGATCCTCTGATGCTGGGCCCAAAGGCAGGGGAGAGCCCCTCCTTTTATAGACATGAGGCCCTGTATACTATGTACAAGAGATACTACAAATAGGTGCGGAAAAATGAAAACATAAAAAAAAGATGGGATGAGAGGAAAAAAAAAGAAATGTTGCCCGCATTGAGAATGACCGCGGGCAACCAGATGGACACCCGCGACAGCGGTCGTGGGTGTCAACAATGGCTGTCTTCGCCTGATCGGCGGCGACAGCGGGGTGAAGGTTCCGACGGCCGCAAGCAGTTGCTCGCGGTCGTCGGTCGGATCAGATGATGGGCGAGATGGATGATGATCTCCTTGTTGGTCGGTATCGAGGGTGGAGCTCAATGGTGATGGGATAGGTGAGTAGTTTTGAGACGTGACGCCTGGATCGATCGTGATTGATGGAACAAAAGCCACGGGTGTAGAGGAGTAGATCCCAGTTAGCGAGCGTGATGGATTCTTCATAAGGTTGACAGTCGGGTAGATCAAATTCGAGCATTGGTCTACCGGACCTCAGGTTGTGTTCATCCTTGTTTGCCTCCCTGAGCCTGGGCCAATAGTTTGCCTTCTCGGGATCGATGAGCCAAGCCTGGGAGGATGAGTGAGTGGGATAACCGGAGCAAGGACAGTCGTAGTCAACCAATCAATTGGGTTCGATGGGACACCTTGCGATCAATTTGATCCTCTTTGCCTTCTCTCTCATGGCTGGGATGGGGGAGAATGAAGGTACCCATAGGGGTACAACCAACAAAGATATTTTTTTTTTTTTTTTTTTTTTTTTTTTTTTTTTTTTTTTTTTTTTTTTTCTGTGGTGTCCCGGATTGGTCACCACATCTCTCCCCAACTTACAGACTGTCCATAGTCTGCATCTAAAATTTGAAGGGTTTTTTTAAAAAAAAAACAGGGAACAAAGAAATTGAAGCAAAGAGTGGCCATTTCTTGATCTTGAGAGCAATTGAAGAGTTGAGGAAAATATCTTGATTCTTCCAAATGAGCCCTAGAAGCGGCAGTAATAGAACAAGGAGGGCGTCCCAGGTGCTCACATATGTGGCATACAGTAGAGTTTTACAACAAAAACGCAGCAAATGACCCTGGTGGTGCACAATTGGGAGGACTTACTTCTGAGATAAGTTGCCCCCACGACAATGAAACTTCTTGACTTGATCAACAGAGAACCTTCTGGCCAACCGAGTACCATCCAGCTCCTCCAAAACATAAGATCCACCTCTAACTTGATGAACCACTTGATAAGGGCCATTCCAACGATTAGAGAAAAGCTTGCCCCACTGGGTCTCCAGAGATTGATTATAAGCTAAAACTAGGTCACCAGGGTTCAAGGGCTCCCTGACTTGATTAGAGTGCTTGTCCTCCCAATACTGGACGGATTTTGCTCTGGACTCCATCATTGTTTGATAAGCTTCATCACGAACGTCTTCAATTTGCTCCAGTTGCTTGGATCTAGCAACTAAAAGATCAGTGGTTGAGGACACCTCCTCCCAAGAGATACCCAAGAAAGATTCCATTTCCAGATCCAAAGGAAGGACTGCTCTTTGACCAAAGATGATTTCATAAGGTGAGTAGCCAGTAGTTCTTTTGGTTGAGATTTGAGCAGAGAAGAGAACAAGAGGAAGGAATTTGTGACAATTCTTGCCACTTTCATCAGCCAGTTTAACAAGTGCAGCCTTCAAAGGGGCATGGCCTCGTTCCACCATGCCTTGGCCTTCAGGATAATAAGGAGTAGTAACTCTATGTTGTCCAGGAAGGGATTGGATCATTTCAGCAAGCTTGCCCCCAAATTCAGAGCCACCATCAGTAGAGTAAGATTGAGCCAGGCCATAACACATTGTCCAGGTCTCTTAGAGGAAAGCTGCCACTGATTCAGAGCTAAGGTTCTTAAGAAATTTTGCTTCAACCCATCCGGAAAAATCATCTCTAGCCACAATGAGATACTTAGCACCACCTGCCTTAATATGAACCACATCCATAGCAATCCTTCCAAAGACAGTGGACTCCCCAGTAGGATAAAAAATTTCAGCTGGGCGCCTAAGATCACGTTTTTGGCAAACTTCACAACTCTTGCACCATTGGGAGACGGATTTCTTCAAAGATGGCCACCAGAATCGTTTGGATAATTGTCGATAAGTTTTGGTTTCCCCACGATGACCAAGGCCTTCATGGAGGCTTTCAAGGATAGAATCTTGTTTAGAGGGAATAGTAACAACAATAAGAGCACAAGGATTGACTCTCTTCATAAGTCTAGAGCCTTGAACAAAAAAATTAGAAGACTTTTGTTTAAGAGATTGAAATTCCTTAGCAGAGAGATCAGGGAGTTTTTGAAGAGTTGAAAGGTACTGCTCTAATTTAAACCAGAAGCCTTGTTGAAAGCCAGAATAATTTTGAGAAGAAAAAGAGAAAATAGGTTGGATTAAAGGTTCCTCTTCATTGAAATTGGTTCCAACATCAGATTTTTTGTCCCCAAGAGGTCGTCAAGATAAACCGTCAGGCATGGTGAAAGATTTCCCCGGCCTGTGAACAATATCAAAAGAGAAAAGCTGGATAAAGGCCACCCAACGAGTCATAGGAGCATTGGGAAGACTGGGAGCATTGATCATTTCAATGATGGATTGAGCATCAACTTGCAATTCAAAATGTTGGCCCCAGAGAACGGTTTGAAGTTTCTTCATCATTCGAGCCACACCACAGAGTTCCAGTTTGGGCTGGGAGTATCTAGATTCTACATCTGAAAACAACAAAGATTTATAAAGAGCAGGACGGTCCCGACCATTTTCATCTTCCTGAGTAAGGACGGCCCCAACAGATTGATAACTAGAATTGACAGCCAGCTTGATCTTGCCAGCTCCAGGTCCATAAGAGATCTTTTTCAAAACTATGTCTTTACCAACTATCCTTTTGAGTAGCTGGAAAGCACATTCACAATCTTGGGTCCAAATCCATTCAGCATCTTTTCTGGTTAGACAACGCAAGGGTGCACAGATTTTGGATAAAGATGGGATAAAGATTCTAACATAAGTGACAACACCTAGAAAGCCCCTAACTTCAGTTGGATTGTTTGGGGTAGGCCAAGAGATGATCTTGTTGACTTTGGCTGGTGCCATCCTTCTTCCTTCCTTGCAGACCACATGACCAACAATTTCCAGAGCAGGGACACAAGCCGCCAGTTTGGATCCAGAGACATTAAGGCCAGATTCCTCAATTTGAAACAGAACCCTCTCCAAGGTAGTAGCATATTCCCAGATAAAACAACAAATTCCTGAATGCCAAGGTAAGAGCTCATTATCATAGTCAGATACTGGACCTTTAATTCCTCCATTGTCAATAAAGATACCAGCATGATCAGGGATTTCATCCTGGAGGATCCACATCATCTGAGCCTGATAGACTGCAACCGAGTTGGTGGCTCCTTGAGGCAATCGAGTAAGTTGAAATCGACCAAGAGGAGTATCAAAAGTAGTGAAAGGACGAGAAATAGGATGTAAGGATCGTTCGTCATAGCCACCCATAATATCCCCTAGACCATAGCAAGCTCTCCCCGCAAAGGATTCAACAAATTCTTCAGTAGCAGGAGGGATACCAGAGTCTTTAATAGTAACTTTATTAAGAGGTTGAAGATCATGAACTATTCTAAGTTTACCATTACTCTTGAGGACACAGAAGACGGGGCTGGAGTAACTAGAAGTTGACTGTTCATACAGGCCAGTTCAAACTCGTTCCCGGACCAACTTGATGAATTCGTCAACTTTAGCAGCAGGGATAGGGATCTTTTTCTTTTGCCAAGGATCATGTTCAACTACAGGGATGATATAAGGGAGGCCATAGGATTCCCGCAAGAGACCTCTCTCTTCTTCACAGAAAGCAATAGATTTTTCCCTTAGAGATAAGACATTTTTGATTAAATATAACTCATCAGGAAGAAGCCATCCATCTGGACCAAAGTTGACCACCCTCAGACGTTCTTCAGTGACCCGTCCATTAGGCACAAAGGGACCAGTAAGAGATTGAGGAAGACCACAGTAAGGATTGCGAGATAGAGGAGGACGCATAAGGGGAGGATTGAGGTTGAGAGGCATAGGCTGGTTGACTGGTTGGATCTTCTTAGCAACTGGTTTATACTTAGTGGCAAAAGAGAGAAGTTCTTGTTTCCTCCAAGAGTTGACCAGAGAGACTTGATTACAAAAGCTGAGTCCAAGTTCCAACATCTTCCAAGTCCGATGTTCTGCAATATCCTTGAAGGGTGCCTTTTCCATAAAAGGAGAACCAGGAGATAATACGTTGCTCACATGTGTGGCACAAGGTAGGGTTTTGAAAATGACGGTAAAAGATTGCCCTGGCAGTGCACAATTGGGAGGACTTACTTGTACCCCAAATTGCCTCCACTGAAGCCCATATTCCTTCATACCAAAATCACCAAAAACGGAATTGCAATTAGGATCTAGTTTAGACTCATTGCGGAGATTGAAACCGGAACTAAGAGAAGATTGATCAGACTTAAAAGTAGAATGAAAAGAAGACACAACAGATCCAGAGAGAGAAGGAGATGGAGAAGAAATATTTTTAGATTTTTCTATTTTGATGTGTTTTTGTTTTTTAATATTCTTGAGCTCAGAAGAGAATGATGAAAGGAATGAAAAATAAGCCTGAGGGATGGGAGTTGACCCTTGAGTTGCAGTCTGAGGCTGAAAAGAACTACAACTATTAGTAGGATCAACTATTCCCCTAAAAAATGAGAGGAACTAGAGTTATCCTTCTGCTTCCCCTTAAAAGATGATTTGGGAGAATGACCAGGAAAATATCTTTCCCAACAACCAGAATCCAAGGAGCAAAGAGGAACTTCAATTTTCCTGCCATCAGCATCAGGGAGAATAATTCTCTCCCCAACTTGATCAGAAAACATCAGGGTTGCACCAAAGTCCATTAAGAAGGGTTGTCCCAAGATCATAGGACTGTCCAAACAAGTGATCCAAAAGTGGCAGGTTCCAACAATATTTCAACCAATCCTGACCGGTACATCTTCAGAAATACCAACCAGTTCACAAGCTTGATTTCCTATCCCATACACTGCAGAGTTGAAGCTGACCCTAGGACTAAGTTTGAGCTTGCAGGCCATAGCATCCAAGATTAAGTTAAGCTGAGATCCAGAATCCACAAGAGGAGAAACAGTTTTAGCTGAGTCACCAAGATAACAAGGAAGAAAGCCAAGGGGAAAGGAATAAATGTTGGAGTCTAAAGAAGGACTGGTTCCACCAGAGTCCTCCATTAAAGTGCCAGAGGAGACTTTGAGTTCTTCGGGGCCAATTTCCACCCGTCGACAAGAGACCCATTTCTTCATTCCTTCAGCAACAGATGGAGAGATCGATAGGAGTTCAGCCACAGATAGATCAGGAATTTTGAGATCAGAAATTTTCTTTAATACTCCCTCCACAGCATTGGGGTGATCCTTGGAGATGCCCCTTTCAAATCAAACTTTGGGCTGGGTGGAGGGAGGAAGTTCAGGTGACGCAGAATCTAAGATAGGATTAGAAGTTTGAGGTGAGGGAGAAGGATCAGGGTGATCTGGGAACCTTTCCATGAGTGGTTCCTTTTCCACCTCCATGTCTTCTACATCAGAGGAAGGAGGCTCAAGTGATGATCGACGTTTAACGGGTTTTCGAAGGATTGAAATTGGCAAGGAAGGAGCCTTATGAGGTTTAGGTTCCTCATGTCGTTTCCTGGCTGGATCAGATTGATAAGTAGTCCCAGCAAGACTAGAGGAAGAAATAGCTGGAGGGTACCAAGGTTGGAGGGTACCACAGGATGATCAAAATTCAAAGGAAGCAAGAGATGCTTTCACAGGAGGTGATGACTGGTAACAGGCCACCACATGTCGGATAGGACGAGACAAGTCAAAAGGGATTAGGGCACCATTAGGGAGGAAGTAATTGTTTCCCCTCTGCTCTACCAATTTTTCCTTTAGGTCCTTCTGAAGTTCTTGGCATCTTCCGGTTCCATGGCCTTCCCTATGACAGTAGTAACAGACCAGAGTTGATTTGGGGACAGAAGAAGGAGTTTTAGGCGTAGCTAGCGAGGAAATCTTTTGATCTATTTTGTTCTCAAAGGCTCTAAGTAACTTGGTGATTTCATCTATAGTAGTAGGTTCTCGATTGGAATTAGGATCTGCTTTAGGCCTACGATCTGCCTCCATTTTAATCATAATATTGTTTGACTCTTTAAAAGAAGGAGCATGGACTGGTTCAGTAGTTCTAGGCTTTTCAAAGTTAAGAGCAGTTTGAACTTTCATGACTTTATCCACAGTACTCCTAAGAGTGAGAAAAACAGGGAGCTTGAATCGATTATCCCTGGTGGTAATCATGGATCCAGATTTGACCAGTTCTTCTTTAATCCTTTCCTGCACAGCCAACGAAAAAGATTGGAAGAACTTGGCTCAAATTTTTTCCACTGTGTCAATGTGATTGTTTTGGATAAGATAGTTTTGAATGGGATCCCAAGACTTTCTAAAAATCTGATAGTCAGAGGCTGAAGAAATACCACCATTGGAGATCCACTGAGAAACCAGAGCATCCAAATCCAGAAGAGTAAACCTAGCCACATCTATTTTACCCCAGTATTCCAACATAGCCTTCCTGAGAAGTGTCCAGTTATGGGATTCTAATCCCTCAAAAGACTCGATTACCTCCATAACTTCATCAGAGGAGATAAAGAATCGCAACTGATAAGCCATATCAAATTCACTAGCTCCATCCACTTCAGCAGCCATTTCGTAGGAGTCCAAGAATCGCTTGACATTTGTACCATTGAAGCCTAAGTTCTTGTTCTGAGGTTTGATCTTTAACATCTTAGGTCGGACAGGGGTGGTTGGAGTAGCGGAAGATGCCATATTGAATAACAGAGTTCCTAGGGGATCCAAAGAGCAGATTTCCAAAGTGGCTCACGAGTGTGGCAAGAGTAGGGTTTCGCCAAAAACGACAAGTATCTTGCCCAAGCGGTGCACAAATTGGGAGGACTTACTTCTAGGATAAGTTGCCTCCACGGATCAGATTTGAGAAGAGAGAAAAAAAAGATTGGTTTTCAAGGTTGATTTTAAATGTCTTGGGACTGTAAATCCCAAGGTTGCTGGTTCAATCCCGGCCCGGGGGACCAAATGTAAGACTCCAAAAGGTGCTAAGCCGTGGCAGTTCTGTGGAGGGGAAAGGTGCTGTTTAGGCTGCCCTCCTAGGAGTTAAAATAATATTTAAATGTAACCGGAATCAAGGTCCAGAACCTTATGGATGAGAAATCAAAGTAAGGGAAGAGGATAAGAGTTGTCGGTAGCGATGGAAACAACACTATCTGAGGCAAGATGGTTCAGGTAAAGACTTGAACAAATAAGTCAAGGTTTGTTCAGAGTTCAATAGGACAAGGCAGTTGTAAGTAACAACGACCACAAGCTAATAACTCTGGTCGTCAGCAGCTGATTAGGAAAGATCAACTCAATCCCAAGCAACCTCCAGGTTCTCAATGAACCTGCCCAACTCTCCGCAATCAAGCGCCTGAAGGGTACCAGATAACTGTGGGAGGCTGAACAAAACAAAAGCAATTTGTTTATGAAGCTCTAGAAGCAAATCAATAACAAATTTGAGCAAGAATATCCCAACACTTCTCAAGGGACTCAAGAATAGCGTGGCAAAATTCAACCTTAAAGAAGAAGGGAGGTACAACAATCCAGGTTTTAAGCTTAATGAAACCTCTTCAATCAAATGTGATTGGCTCCAGAAAGATGATCAAGGAGAGATCAAGACCAGTATGGTCGGAAAAAGGGATCAGAGTGGTATAACACACTCAAGAATTCAGACAGACAGGAATTCTTCTTCAACCAGCAAGGCTATTGGTTGGTGATAAGGATCAAGGTCACAAGGGACAGAGTTTGAGTATGGAGGCTCAAAGGATCAAGGGGCAATCATAGATATACCCGGATAAATTGCTCAGATAAGTGGGGAAGGATGCCCAGGGATAAGTTTGATTATGATGATGGTCTCATTGGATACTAGGATGATGATGATAGGATCCTCTGATGCTGGGCCAAAAGGCAGGGGAGAGCCCCTCCTTTTATAGACATGAGTCCCTGTATACTATGTACAAGAGATACTACAAATAGGTGCCAAAAAATGAAAACATAAAAAAAAGATGGGATGAGAGGAAAAAAAAGAAATGTTTCCTGCATCAAGAAAGACCGCGGGCAACCAGATGGACACCCGCGACAGCGGTCGCGGGTGTTGACAACGGCTGTCGTCGCCTGATTGGCGGCAACAACGGCTGTCGTTGCCTGATTGGCGGCGACAACGGCTGTCGTTGCCTGATCGGCGGCGACAGCGGGGTGAAGGTTCCGACAGCCGCGAGCGGTCGCTCGCGGTTGTCGGTCGGATCAGATGATGGGTGAGATGGATGATGATCTCCTTGTCGGTCAGTATTGAGGGTGGAGCTCGATGGTGATGGGATAGGTGAGTAGTTTTGAGACGTGATGCCTGGATCGATTGTGATCAATGGAACGAAAGCCACGGGTGTAGAGGAGTAGATCCCAGTTAGCAAGCGTGATGGATTCTTCGTAAGGTTGACAGTTGGGTAGATTGAATTCGAGCATCGGTCTACCGGCCCTCAGGTTGTGTTCATCCTCGTTTGCCTCCCTGAGCCTGGGCCAATAGTTTGCCTTCTCGGGATTGATGAGCCAAGCCTGGGAGGATGAGTGAGTGGGATAACCGGAGCGAGGACAGTCGTAGTCAACCAATTGATTGGGTTTGATGGGACACCTTGCGATTGATTTGATCCTCTTTGACTTCTCTCTCATGGCTGGGATGGGGGAGAATGAAGGTACCCATAGGGGTACAACCAACAAAGATATTTTTTTTTTTTTTTTTTTTTTTTTTTTTTTTTTTTTTTTTTTTCTGTGGTGTCCCGGATTGGTCACCACAACGTTTCAATCATTTCCTTCCTAACCTTAAACCAACCATGTTCTTCATAACCAAGAGATTCAGAAATGACTCTAAATCCGCAATTCCCATCTCCAATTGGATCCCAAACCTTGCCCAAGAAATTATGGAATTTCAAGGGTATTTGTTTGAGATATTTCATGTTTTGTTCCTATCATTAAAATTGATTTAGTATTTTTTTCTTTAATTGAATCAATAAAATGAAAACTCACCAAAGATGAGCTTCTGGTTGAGATTTGCTGCATGTTCTCTTCCTCTGAAGAAAATTCTGATTCCAAATTAAGTGATCCCAATAAACTTTCAGTCTCTTCCTCTGAAGTATGAAATTCAGATCCAGATTCTGCCAAATTTGACTCACAATTAATCATTAGTTAGTAACTAAGTTCATTAAACCCAAAAGATGAACATATCTCAAAAGAAAAGAATTACAATCTTTCATCTTTTCTTGTTTGGAGCCCTTCTAGTTCTTTTTTCCCCTTGAGTTGTTTATTAAAAAGCTCAAACCAAGATTGTTCTTGCCGCGTATCTGTCACTTGATTGTAAGACTTTAGGTTCAAGTCTTGGCTTGGACTGATATTTTGTAATCTTCTTAATGATATACTTTAATAGGCCGCTTTGCTCATGATCTGGAGATTTCAAGATCATTTCATTGACTTTTTCTAGTAACTGAGTAATGCTTAGCATTTCATCAACATTGAACTGGAAAAATTCAAAAGGATCAACCATTATTGAGTTAGTTAATCAAACAGCATTAATCACATAGTGATTTGAACAATACAACTTAAGCCAACTTACAGAATTAGAGCTGCAAGGGTCATAGGCCAACCTCCACATAGGATGATCATCTTCAGGTACCATTGATCCTCCAAATGCTAGACAGTGTAGAGACTCCTGTGGGATTATGTAAATGATTTAGCAAATAGCTTGCTGGCAGTCGTTGAAGGGGAATTTAGTATTACTTCTACTCCTTTAGAGTATTAGTAACACTAAGAGTGGTTTTGAATTGCCTACCCTTCTAGTACTATAGTAAGTCTGCACAATAATTTATTTAAATTAATGGCTGGTTTCTTTGAGACTTAGTATAGGTCTCAGATCAGATCTTGATTGGTTATTAATTGTTATTGGTAGGGTTGTTGAAGAATGGACCAGATGTATTGGCTTATTGGTTAGTGGTTGATCAGATATGTGTGATCTTTAACCAATATCCAAATATTAAAGGGTTCAAGGGTTTTATCAAAGGGGTGGTTCAGGAGAGGACCCAAGGATGGGTTTACCCACAGGGGGCTGGGTAGAGGAAAATAAAGGGTTGGCAGTCCCTTTTTGTTGTGCTCTCTTTCCTTGTAAGGGTAATTATTGAGTGATGGGTGGTTTCCTTTAATTTGGTGCTGAATAGTTCAGGTCACAGAAGAACCCTTATTCAAAGCACCTAATGGGCTGGTTTCAATGGTTGATGAGGTTATAGAATTGGTCTTTGATTTCCTTTTTTTTTATTGTTACACTGACAATATCCTTTTTTTTTATATCTGGGTAGGACCACAGATAATTGGGTGGTAATTGGATGATGAGTAGTTGATGAGTGGGTGGAGCTCCTTGATGGTGGATGATGATGATGATAGTAGTGGGGGATACAACCTGGATAGGGCAGAGAGGCCCTCCTTAAATAGAAAATCTGGTCCTCAGGGGATGCTCAGGGCTGCCCCTGAGAGTGCCCTGGGGCTTCCCCTGTTACAGTGGGATACAGGTACATGAGACATTTTAGCTGGTTGGGAAAATCTAATACAGTTACATGAGGCATTTCTGCTGGTTGGGAAAACCTAATACAGTTACATGAGGCATTTCTGCTGGTTGGAAAGAGGTTGTACTGGGGTTACATGCAGGCACTTGCCTACATTAATTGCTGTGTAGGGCTGGGTTGAATTTGTGCTGTGGTGAACTGGTACTGGTCCGTTGTTTGGATCTACATGGTCCTAGCTGCCTGCATATATTGCTGGGTAGTCCTGTGGTATTTTCACTGGTGGTTGTTTGGTTACACATGGCCCAGACTGCCTGCATACATTGCTGGGTAGTCCTGTGGTGCCTGTACTGGTGGTTGTTTGGATCTACATGGCCCTAGCTGCCTGCATATATTGCTGGGTAGTCCTGTGGTATTTGTACTGGTGGTTGTTTGGTTACACATGGCCCCAGACTGCCTGCATACATTGCTGGGTAGTCCTGTGGTGCCTGTACTGGTGGTTGTTTGGATCTACATGGCCCAGACTGCCTGCATACATTGCTGGGTAGTCCTGTGGTGCCTTGTACTGCTGGGTGTTTGGTTACACATGCTACTGGCTGCATAAATTGCTGTGTGGTGCTGAGGGTTGTTGGTACTGGTAGTTTATTTGGTATCACATGCTACTGGCTGTATGTACTGGTGGTTTTTTGGTTACACATGGCCCAGACTGCCTGCATACATTGCTGGGTAGTCCTGTGGTGCCTTGTAGTGCTGGTTGTTTTGGTTACACATGGCCTTGCTTATGGTTCTGAGTATACAGGTGAGGTGATTTGTTGTATGTTTGGTTGAGGTGTTATGTTGGGATGTTACTGGTATGTCTTTAGGGATTCCAAGTATACCCATATGGCCTTTCACTAGTTTGTGATACCTGGGTGTGATATGAGCTGTCCACAATTTATTTTGGCTGTATCTTCTAAACCATGAGAGATAGAGGGGGAGTTTGGCTGGGTGACTATGGGTTATTTTTGGTGTAGAATCCATTTCTGAGGTTAAATTTATGATTGGGATTATATTTATAATAGAAAATTGAGTCTGATGGCTATAGATTAGGTTTGGTCTACTACAACTGTCACCTAATTGGTGGCAACAGGGAAAACCCATAGTCTTGAAATATGACTTGGTGCAGAATTTTGAGAGTTATAAAGTGATGCATGAACTGAATTCATTTGATTTGAAACTGTTCTGTCAAGGTTTTTTCAAACATCAAAAAGGTTTCCCAAAGATTTTGCAAGGAATCATTTGAGAGTTGCACGTGCCCCTTCAACCAGAGAAGTTGTTTGGTTTCCAAAATCTGGGTTTATAAAAGTCCACGCTGTTAAAAATATCTCTTTGATAGGGAAAATGTTATCTTCCATATACTCAAGTAAATCCTCATAGTCTTTCAAGAAACACTATAAAAGTCAAAATTTCAGAACCCATAACTAGGAAGAATAAAAAGCAGTGATTTGGACCTACTCTGAGTTCTGCATAATTGACATCTGCCTCCTCCTTGGTCTTTGAGGCCCCATACTTTTCCCACAGATTCATAAAGCTTTTCCATCCTTCAATGTCATTAACAAAGCGCACTTTACAGTTTTCTTGCATGTTTTTAGACAAGTGCCTAGTGCAACATTGTCTTGATGACTCTGGGAAACTAGTTTCAATTTCACAAATCAGAGCTTTTTCACGGTCCATCACAAAGACTTTTGGAAGTCTCTCAGGATCATAATGCAACTCCTTTAATGCATTTACAGACCAACTGTAGAACTCAAAAATTTCTTTTTTTATAAAAATAAGAGCTTTTGTGAAAGTTTTCTGATTGGCTGTCATTCCTACAACATGCAATAGTGGGGTTTTTCACTTATTTTTTTTATCAGTACAATCCAAAATAGCAATATGATGGAATTGTTTTGAAAGCTTTACTGCCTCTGGATGTGCTAAGTACAGGGCCTCCAAGTGAATCTCTCCACTGAGCTTTGACCGGTGAATCAAACTTGTTTCTTCAAGCTGTTCATAGAGTACCTTCATAACACTTTTTCCCTTTGTTTCTGCAAGCATTAACTTCTGCTTAGTCTTTTAGATTGTTTGGTAATCAACATAATCCTTCCCATCAATCTTTCTCAATTTTCTCTTCAGTTGTAACATATTGAGCCCATCATTCATCCCTTCTACTAGATTGTTTAAGGCCACCCCCAAGATTCTGCTCATTTGAGGATGCACAGAGTGATGTTCAGATGGTTGATGGTTATTTTTGGTTTCTCTGTAGGAGAGGCACCACAAGGGGTCTGCCTGTGTTTGACTTTCATGGATTAAAAACTTGCACCCAACCTTCCTTGTGTGACTTTTTCTAGACCGTTTGGTAAGAAGACTTCCTGAATAGGAACCATGTCTATCACAGGCTAAATAAACATATTTGTCACGCTTTGAGTTGAAAACTGTGAAAGGGTAACCATGCTTCATTTCCCATGTTTGAAAATAGTTTTGTGCCTCTTCCCTAGTAGGAAAAGCACTCAAGGGAGGTGGGTCAAGTGTATCTAGTAGAAATTCATTGGTTAAGTCATAGTTTCATAGTTACATGAACCCATCAGCTTCAATCAAATTAAATATGGCAAAGACCAGTAACATAAAATGTTACTCACCATCAGCGGTCATGTCCATTTGTGAAAAAGTTTGTTCCTCAATTGTCACCCTCGATGAGGATGCAATTGGGGCTTCAAAAGTTTCATTACACAAATCCTTTTTTTCTTTTTCCAAAGCTTTGTTGATGGCACTATCAATGTAGACCTTCCACGCAGCCATTTCAGAAGAAGGAGGGCTTGCCACTGTTCCCATAAAAAAACATGCAATGATATACTTCAGTATTCAATCCAACTTTCAATTGATCAAACAAAGTTTGCTCAATTTCAAGTTGAGAATGAATTGTTTGCAGATTTTTATATGATTAATGATTATTCACTTTAAATTTGTTTGGGTTTTGCTTTAATTTCTATTTTGGATTACTAGGTGTGAAACAAAAGTCCACAAAGTATGCGTTAATCCAAAATTTGGGTTGAAAGAACCCAAGTGTGGTCCAGGGGTGCCCAAAATTCTGGCACGGCTTCCGGGGGGTTGTGCACCCCCAAAAATGGCCAATTTGAGCCGTGTATGGGGTTCTTTTGAGCTATGCACGGGGCTATTTTGAGCTGTGTACAGGGATCTTTTGAGCCGCATAAGGGGGTTAAACGGCTCCTACACAACCCCCTGGGGGTTGCGCGTTTTTGAAACCACCCTTTGTAGTTGTCTTTGGGCCCCCACAGCTCATTTGAGCTGTGTAGGGCCCTACACGACTACCACACGGTTGGAGCCACAAATTTAACATCACCTTTTTTGTTTCATCCTAAACCATTCTTGATCACAAATAATGAAATGTGGATTCTGGAAATCCTTTGGATTTTGCAGGAGTTTCATGAAATTCTGAAAATTTTTATTGGATGAATTTCAAGCCCTCAATGTTGAAATGCAACAAAACCTCACCCTGAATTTTTAAATGAATTAATCAGTTATTTTTGTGTATTCATGGTCCTTCAGAACATGCATATTGTGAGTTGATGGAAGAAGCATTTACAAGGCAAGAAACAAGAAATGTTTAATTATATTTTCTCCAGGTTATTTGATTTGGGAATATTAAGATTCCAATTGACTGAAGGAAGCAGGTCTATGCAAAACAAATCAAATTTTAGATGGATTGATTGAAAGCACAAAAAGTTTCAGAAGACAGCTTTTCATAGCTCTCAAATGAAAATGAAATTTATTTACAGTTTTTGATATCATTTCATTATGATGGAAATCTTGAGAAGCATGTAATTTTAATGAGTTTATGGAAGAAGAATAGATGAGATTGCATTAATTGCATCCCATTGTAAATATACTGCATTTTTGTTTTTTTGATGTTTATTTTGCAGCTTTGCTAATTTCAATTTCATTAAAGTAAATTCTTTGGTGTATGTATTAAGGCAGATTATTTTTTGATAAGGAATAATTAAATTGGAAATACCATCAAGCTTCATCATTCTTTCAATTAGAACTAACTGTCATAAAATCTTTTTTAGCCAAAAACATTACTAAGAAAAGAAAAAAATTACAATCAACACTTGCAAAAGCTAACTCATGCATTGATATGGATGGCCGCTGGTTATTTTAAAAACAAATTCACAGCAAGTTTTGCATTTGGGGGAATTGCCAATTTTCCCTCAAGTTACCCAGGTGTTTGAGAATTAAATAATGCAATAGAGTTAGTTTCATAGTGTTTTGGTGATGGTAGAATCTTGACACACAAAATTAAATGATAGAGTGTATGGGGAATCAAAAATAATATTTATAAAGCCTCCTCATTTTTTCTGTTGTTGGAAAAGTTTCATTTGGTTTTGACTATTTTCTGATGAAAAATTATTTCAATAAACAATAGAGTAGTGGAAGCAGCTGTTGGTTGGAACCAGCAATTCCAAATTTCTACCAGCTGGTAGACATAGTTTGAAAAATTTAATATTCCTTAACATAAAGTTCAGGAAGACCAGGTGAAGTGTCTTTGAAAAGGATTTATGCAGGAGCATATTCAAGATCCCTTGATGGCACAAGTTGATTTTTCAAAAGATATCATATCTTGAACCATGAATTCCAAACAGAAAGTGATTTAATTTTCTTGCACATTAGGTTTTGAAGTTTACATTCAATTTCTACATAAGAGATGGACAGAATTTTCGGAGGATTCTCCTTGGAAACCATGTTCAAAAAACATGGTGTCTCCAAAACCAATATTTTTTTAGGCATAGTTTATTGAGTGTGAAAAGAAAATCATACACTGGGAAAGGTGAAAAAATCATGAATATTGGGACCATCTTGATCAATCCATGAAAGAAGTTTTTGCTCTATTTCTAATAATTCAATCTTTCTGAAGAAGAAAATCAAGAATTTGAGGAAACTATTATCAGTAAATCAGGCTACATCAACTTAAATATGTTTTAAAAAGAATTTGGATTAAGTTTTCTTATTGGACTCAATCAAAAAATAATTTTTAAACTGAAAATAGATTATCCCAAAATTTGATGGGGGGGTTGAAAACTTAGGCTAAGTTGTCCACACCTCCACATCTCCTTTGACACTGCTTATAAAAAGGGCCAATTTAACCAATTCAATATGTAATGTGCAGGTATAATGTGGTTTGAATATTTTCTAAAATGTTGTTCTTGTAACCATGGGGTGGTTATTTGACCCTGTGGCTTACAAATAAAAACAATAAATCAAAGCCAGCATGACGTTCAAAGGCGCCATGACGAAGTCAACTGCTGTGCTTTGTGTTTCATGCCCCTAATAGGTCATTATCCACCTCATTGAATGATTGCAACAGCCCTTCAATTTTGGTTTTGTAAGAAAACTCCAATACTTTAATAAACTGAAGATCCTCTTTCAGATGTAAAAATTTCACCAATTTTGTTATTATGATTATAAGAAGTAGAATAATTAATTATGAGGCCTTAATTAAACTCAGTTATATTGTATTTGGTAGAATTGTCAAAAAATGATGTGATTTTGGGCTTGATTAATATTTTGAGATATTAATTGAATTTCTTGTGAGTTTTTTGGCCAGAAAGAAGATGAATTGGGTATTGAACAAAAGTTGAATTTGGACTGCATCCAAATTTGGGTATAAATATTGAGATCTTGATAGAGACACTCAAGATAGTTAAAAGATAAGATGTAGCTGGAAAAATCCATGGTAAGGGCCCTGTATTTCTGAACCTGGATTCAAAGAAGGCTACTGTAACAGATAAGTTAGTCAAAATTTTTTTTTAAAGATTCAATCACTTAAACTGCTGGTTACAATTCAAGGAAATGAGGAATAATTTCATGAAAATTGTTTCAATGATGAACATCAAACACAAAATTTGATGGTGATCCTCCCAAACATTATCCCAAGGAAAAATAATCTAGTGTTATGTTGGGAGTGGCAGGGTAGCTTTTTTAGTATTTAGGACCAAAAATCTTGATTCTGTGAAGTGTGGAAATTTTTGGTTATATTGCAATAATAGTGATTTGGGATTATTTTTGGTTATTCCATATTTTATCTAGGCTTACTTGGAGACATTAGCAAGCAATGATCCTTGTGGCCAACAATTCAAATTAACTATTTTCAATTCTTTCCAATGGTAAAACACTTAGGTCTTTCTTTTTTTGTCCATATCTTTTATGTGATTTTGTGCTTTCTGGAATAGGTTCATAAATGACAAAACATGTTAAATGATTGATTTCAGATTTTCTAGGCCCACAAACACAGTCAACTGTTTTCCAGGAGAATGGTGCACTTGACCAAGTGATCTATGCTGCTGAAAATGTACAATCCCAATTCAGCATTGTCTGATTACCCCAATTCTGATGATGCACCCCTTTTTATAAACCATAGCATCAAATTTTTATTAACAATTTGATATCCAAAATCATTGTGACAAAAATACTATCAATCATCTGGCATTATGAATCCATGAATTATTCCCCTCCTGTGGAAATTTATCTAAAAATAAATACTCAAATCATTAATAATTCAATGCCATAATCAATTCTGAATCTGCTAATCAAAAATTTCCACAAACATAAACAGCACACAGTTTTTTCAAATTTCTTTTAATTTGTGTTCCAAATTTAAAAAATATCAGCATATCAGCTTTGTTGATGGAAGTAAAATTTTGAGATTCAAGAAAATAGTTTTGGTGTCAAGAATTTGAGCCATAAAATCCTGCCAGAAATTTTTGAAGTCTCTTTTCAAGCATCATACAAGTTTTCAAATACATTTCCTTAATTTCATTCATAATCCATAGCATGGGCCAATTATTCAATGAATTATCTTTTTCCTGAAAGTTATATGTCACTGTAACAATAATTTGTCAATGAAACTTTTGAAATAAAGCTGACTGCAAGCAAAAAGTAACATTTGATGAAAATTTGAGTTTACTACATAAAAATCTTTTAATAATTTTTTTTCTTTACCTTTGAAAGACAGGGTACAGTTATTATTCCTGAAATAGTGAAATTTTCACAATATCACCAAGAAGCCTATTTTATACATGGTCAATTTTAGAATAATTAGATCACTTCCATCTATTTCTGGTGTAAACTGACCAAAGAATTTGGCCTCAGAAATAATATTTTGTATGTAAGACCCATTTTTTTTTATTTTCTGATGAATTCTTCCACAAAACTCAACATCTATTATTTTTACTATTCAAACATATCTAGTTCACCCTTTGTGGATGGTACCCACTCTTTACTTTGCAATCACCATTTTTGATTAATTTATTTTACGACTTCTGTTTTTTAAAAGATTGTGCTTCTGAAAATTGATTTAAATCCTTGCCTTGACACATGAAAAATTAATCACTTACCACCATCATTGTGCAGGGATTCATTGTGGCCACCACAAATCCCTTTATCCCCGGACTTGAGGCTTCCAAAACCGCCTGGAATCCCCCTTGTGCCCCCCAAACCATCTGATTTCAGATATTTGGGGGGAAGCGTGGCCTTTCTATACAGAAGGCCACGCAAGCAAGCGGCATGAGTGTGCATGACGTGTCCCAACTTGTCTTGCTTCCATGTGGGTGCGCACAGACCTCAATCATTTCCCCAACTTTGGAGTTGTTCCTGGTTATTGCCTGCACAACTCCAAACCTACCAGTTAAGACTATGTCATTGGGTATATGCTGTCATAACCACATTTTTGACACTCATTCAACTAAACCAACTAAACCCCTTCATCAGATTCAAAAACAGCTCAAGTAAAACTTCACTTACTCATGTACCTTCAACTGGATAGTACATCTTTACATCTTTCAGTCCTCACCTTCTCCTACCACGTTCAACCAATCCCCCTATGGGACAACCTCTAGGTCCATGTACACCTTACCACTGTTTCATGCCATTCATTCAACCTTCTCAGGACCTCTCCTTCTCATAGTGGCTTGGTACATCATTCATCTCTCCTCAAAAAATTCATATATGAGTTAGTACATATTAAAATTAGTATATACATAGTACATACTCTCCACTGTCTGTTCAGGCCATACTCCCAGGACTCCAGATCAGTAAATTTCAAACCTTCCTGAATAGGCTCATCACTAAATCATTCAACTACAGCCTCCAGCCCAATCAGTTGAAATTTAATACTGTGGGAAGTCCAACCTGCAACACCAGCCACTCATGCCTCAAGGCCTCCTTCTCAGCTCTCACATACACTGGCCTCTCCTTTCATCCTGGAATAATTAACCCAAAGGAATTAGTATAGTAATTCTTACTGGTTATTCCCTCTGCCAGTAGGTGTAATCTCAGTGCAAGACATCCTTCACTCAGCCTGCTTAACTCATATCACCTTGTCCCTTCCTGGTGTTAATCTTACAGGATTAAGCAACCACTTATTAAACAACCTCCTTCTGGACTTCTCCATTCCATCCTTACATCCTCTAATAACTTTTAATCCTCCTCTCATCTTCTTCATTGCAATTCAATCATCCTTGAGTTCTATAAGTAGTAGTGCCTTTAACTTCAGCCCCTTGCATGCCAGGGGCAGTTTTGAAGTTATACTAATTCCTTACCCTTAATTACTACACACTCTCTTTTCTTCCAATCATCACCTTCAAAAAACTCCAATCCATACCACCCCATCTTAAAGATATCACTACCTACAATTATTTGTGGTCTAGTGAGTGATAAAGTGCTAAATGTTTGTGTGGCCCTTCAGGTTTCCAAAGGAACTTCCTGCGGAAATATCTGTTTCCCCCCAGCCCTATCACTTTGGCGTTAAAGCCCAACTTTGAGTTTGATGTTTCAAAGCTTGAATGCTTTGAATTCAACTGCTTTGACGCTTTGACTTTGAATTGTTCAACTTTGACGCTTTGACTTTGACTAATTAGACTTTGATGCTTTGACTTTGACTGCTTTGACGCTATGAATTTGATGCTTCAGCTTCAATGGTGCTCAATCAGCTTTGAGGTGCTTTAAAGGGGCTAAATCTTATTTGACAAGCTTTGATGGGATCTTGTATAGCTTTGAAGTTCTTTGATGGGGCTCAGTCAGCTTCAAAGTGCTTTGACGGGCCCTAAAATAGCTTTGACATGTTTTGATGGGGCTCAATCAGCTTTGAAGTGCTTTGATGGAACCTCAAATATCTTCGAAGTGCTTTGGAGGAGCTCAATCAGCTTTGAAATGCTTCTAAAGGAACTCAAATAGCTTCAACGTGCTTTGATGTGCTTTGAAAGGACCTCAAATAGCTTTGACATGCTTTGACAGGGGTCTATGTACCTCAAATATAAACCATTTTGGAAATTTCATTCTTTAAATCCTCCCTGCGAACTTTTTTCAGTCATTTCCCTTCTATGGCTTACTTGGAAACCATGCCAGCTCAAAGTGCAAAACCTTCATTCATTTCAAGTACACCTCTCACTAGAGCAGCAAGAGGCAGAGTTTCTGTCATCAAAATCTACAATCTGGACCAGTCAACTCCTCAAGCTTGTAGACGTGGGAGGGACCCTTGCAGCTTTCCAATGCCAGAAAGCTCCACTTCCATGGACAGCAGTATCCTTCCTCCAGCTCTTCCCAGAGCTTATCTTTCCCCTGCCCCACCTGCAGTTAGTTGTATCACTAATTGTGTAATACTTCAATATCCCCAAGCAGGATTTGGATTAGGTTCTCCATCTTATGATCCCAGCATCATTCCTATTCCAGAAGACAAGGGCAAGGAAGGAAGTGAGTATTCAGACTTTGATGCAAGGATCCTAAATAATCTTAATTCACCAAATATGGAACCTCAAGAAGTATTCCCAGCCTCCAATTCTACTGCAACCCATGAACCTCCAACCCAACCTCAACCTCCAACATTTGCTGTGAAGCCAAATCTATTAACCCTCCTCCAGATCATGACTTCTGCTTTAATAACACTCTCTAAACCTCCATCAACCAGTAACGTTTACTCTGGAACCTTCAATTTTCCTTCAATGAAATATGTTTGAAGGAAATAATCCTAGAAAACTACGAAAAATCCTCCAATCTTGTGAACTCATTTTTGCAAACAATGAAGAAACTTTTAGCCTGGATCAGACGAAGGTACTCTTTGCAGCTTCCTACCTATTGGTAAGTGCAAAGCAATGGATGCAGCCCTATCTGGCTCACCTTTCCTGTTATAATTATGGCCAGCAATTAGCTTAGGCAAATGAGCAGTATTTAAAGCAAAAGAAATGCTGGACACTGTGTGTCAATAATGGCTAATGGGGCTCTCACAATGGGGCAATATGTTGGATGAATTCGATTGGATGATGAATGAATGATGGAAAACAGCAGGGAGAAGAGCTCCTTAAGTACAAAAGATTGGCCTCTTGTGAGCCCATGATACAACAAGCCAAAAGGCAAATTTTCCGCCCCAAATGAGCTCTACAGGCTCTACAAGCCTTGTTACTTGGTTTGGACTACATCAGCCCACATGGCATTAGTCCCTGAACCCTTACGACCAGCCTATTCCGGTCCATTCTGGTGTTTCCACCGTTAC
This sequence comes from Puccinia polysora, assembly GCA_025617555.3. Classification (NCBI taxonomy): domain Eukaryota; kingdom Fungi; phylum Basidiomycota; class Pucciniomycetes; order Pucciniales; family Pucciniaceae; genus Puccinia; species Puccinia polysora. The sequence continues at coordinate 1,656,702 of CM062639.1, forward strand.
GGGGCTGAACCAGCCCCTTTGCTGTTCAATCCCCTGGCTGGTTGTCTATTACAACCGGCCCTGATGGCCTTATTACCTCTTTTACGGGCTGGTTGCCTCATGCATCCAGCCCCTGGCCCCTCAAATGGGCCAGGTGGGACCCAGGGCTCACCTGGGTCCGGTTTCAACCTCACATGGGGGGGGGTGTAGCCGGCGGACATGCCGCCCCCCCCCCCTCTTTCTCTCAATTCCCTGGTGGGGGCGGTCAAATCCCCTCACCAGGGGCCCTGGGGGTCGATACCCCCAGGGCGTCGTCAAGGTAAGGATGGCTGGGGGGTGGTCAGATCCCCCCTGGCCCGTCGCTCCTCCCCCTCGGTAAAGGGGGGGGGAGAGCGCCCCTCGTCACCTCTTCGCTACAAGGTGGGAGGGTGATCAAATCCCCCCCACCGTCCGGTCGCTACACTCGCGGCCGGCGCCGCCACCTCCCTGGGCAAGGGGGTGGTCAGGTCCCCCCTGCCCTGACCGACCGCGTCATCGCGGCCGGTCGCTGGCTGGTTCAACCCAGCCAGCCTGCCCCCTCCCCCTCGCGACGGCCAGCGAGGGGAGGGGGAGCGAGCCGGGGCCGCGAGCCCCGGCTCCGCGGCGCTGGTCGCCGGTCGCGACCAGCCGGGCCCGCGCGGCATCGCACCGCGCGGGATGCCTCGGCCGCGCAACAGCCCCGCGCGGGCCGTCGGGCCCCGCGTGGGCCGTGCCGAGGAACACAGGCGGCCCCGAACGGGCCGCGGCGCGGGCAGCGGCCCCGGGTGGGCCGCGACACTGGCGGCGGCCCCAATGGGCCGCCCCAAGTCCGAAAACTGAGAAAAACATACTTTGGCGGGCCAGTCCGTCTGGCCAAGTATGTCCAAAATAAACCTTGGGCCCAATTATGCCCATACAAGCCCATCTGGCTGTATCTGCCCATATACACCACCGGGCCCGTTAGGGCCCGTGTACCAATAGGCCTATTTCACGCATTTTGAGGCCAGTTTCCCCAAATCCGTGACATCCACATGGGCCCGTATGGTCCGTGTGTGTGTCCAATGGGCCTTAGAGGCCCATTTGTGCATCCCATTTGGATTACACTTATACATAGCACCCGCGTAAGTGCGTACGTATTTTAACACACCCCCTTAATCCAAAAGGGGTGACATCCGCATATTAGTCACAAAGCCTTGATGCTTGTTTCTGTCTAATGCCTTAGTCAAGATATCCGCAATCATTGCTCCAGTGGGCATGTACCTCAACACAATCTCTTTGCAGTTAACTGCATCGCGAATATAGTTATAGTGGACATCAATATGTTTTGTTCTTGAATGGAACACTTGGTTTTGCGCCAACGCAATGGCACTCTGGTTATCGGAATACAACAATGCAAACCCTTGTGGTTTATGTGTATCCTCTAAGACTTTTCTCAACCATTTTGCTTCCTGTGAAGCTGCTAAGTAAGCTCTATACTCAGCCTCTGTTGATGAAAGACTTATTGCCGACACCTTCTTGGACATCCATGACACCAGATTCTTACCTAAAAAGAATACAAAACCACTTGTTGATTCCCTAGTGTTACCATCTGCCCAACTTGCATCGGAATAACCAACCAAATCAAAGTTTGCTGACTTTGTAAACAACAGTCCCAGACTGTGTGTTCCTTTAAGATACCTCATAACTCTCTTAAACGCTGACCAATGCCTCATGCTTGGCTTCTCTAAGTGTTGCGACAAGACCCCAATTGCAAACGCAATATCGGGCCTTGTACACTGCCCCAAATAATTAAGCGATCCGACAGCTGACCTGTAGTCATTCCCTGATTGAACAAACTCCAGATACTCCTCATCTGTAGACTTCTCTAAACGAATGTTTGACTGCATAGGAGTACCAAACTCCTTTGCATCCTCTAAGCCGTATTGCTTAAGAAGAGCTTCAACGTAATGGCTTTGGTCTAACTTAATACCATCTTTGCCCTTACTAACTTTCATCCCTAGCACCTGTTGTGCCAGACCAAGATCTTTTATCTTGAACTCCTTTTTGAGTGTCTCCATGACTCTCTCTTTACCACCACCAATAATGATAATGTCATCGACCCATACAAACAAAATTGCATCCTTTCTCACAAAAAGGCAAGGATCGGCCTCAGACGTCTTAAAACCAATCTCTATCAGTTTCTCACTCATGGTGTTATACCATGACCTAGCTGCTTGCTTCAATCCATACAGGGATCTACACAGCTTGAGGACATATTCCCCTTTATCTGCCGAAAGAAAAGTTCTAACACAGATTTTCTTCATGGTTTCTGGTTTAGTCTCTACTAACCATTCACGAAAACCATCAGGAATCGACATATAAACAGTCTCCTCCTCTCCAAGTTTTGCATTCAAGTATGCTGTTACAAAATCAGCTTGTCTGATTTCTTCACCCAACTCCACTGCCAGAGCAATGATGTACCTGAAGGTGGACAGCCTTCCAGTTGGTGAGAAAGTTTCTTGGTAATCAATACCCTCTCTCTGCTTGAAGCCCTGTGCAACACATCTAGCCTTGAACCTTTTCAAAACTCCGTTTGTGTCAAACTTCTTGTTTAACACCAATCGAGACCCCACAATGGTCTTTTCTTTTGGAACAGAATCCCGCTTAACCACTTCAAAGACACTATTATTCTCTAGAGAATCAAATTCCTCAAAAATAGCACTCTTCCAGTTGGCTCTCTCATCAGAATTCATAGCTTGGCCAAAGCTATTTGGGTTAACCCTGTTACCCATTTCTGAACTCAACTCCAGGACTTCATTGAGCATACACTGTTCCTGAAATGTATCTTCCTCATATCCTGCGGCAGCATAATGGGATCTCCACTCCCCGTACCTGTCAACTGGTACTCTAACCCTACCACTCCTTCTAACCGGAGGTGGAGGCTCATCAGGTTCTGATTCCACAGAATCACCTGAAGCGGGTACTGAACCCTCTTGTGGCACGTCTGCCACCTCTTCATCTTCTGGAACCACATGTTCCACAGCTTTTGCTGGTGAAATAGGTGCTAATTCTATTTCTTGTTGTGGCTTAATCACAACAACATCTTCACTCCTTTTGAGTGGAAAGGTACTTTCATCGAATTTTACATCCCTGCTACGGATAACCTTTCTTGTCCCTGGACTATAGATCCTATAAGATTTACTTATTAAATCATAGCCTACAAGTGCCCCTGTTCTGGCTCTAGGGTCTAATTTTCCGACCATTTCATTATGGTGGACACTATAATACACCAAGCAACCAATTGTTCTTAGGTGTGATGTTTTGGGGTACAACTTCCAAAACTGATAATGGGGACACTTCCCATTAACACTTACAATGTTGTGCAACAGACACACCGTACACATCAACTCAGCCCATAAGAACTTTGGCAGACCAGATTGAGACATAATAGTTCTGACTTTGTCCAGTAAAGTCCTATTCATTCTCTCAACTATTCCATTATTTTGTGGAGTACTTGCAGTAGTGACTATATGAATGATACCATAATCTTTCAACAGCCTCCCAAACTCTTTACTCACGAATTCACCCCCTCCATCGGTAATAACCCTCTTGATCTCCTTCATCAGACCATTCTGTTTCCAGACTTTGAAGATTACAGAAACCTCCTCTGTGGTCTGATCCTTAGATCGAATCGGTTTAACCCAAACATAATTAGTTGCAGTATCAACTAAATTGATGAAGTATCTTGCCCCACCAAGGGACTCTGGAGTGAATGGCCCTGCCAAATCAATGGAAAATTCCTCTCTAGGAACATCTGTGTGATCTCTACTCTAAGAGAACACATTTCTAGTCTTGGCCCCCAAGGTACAACTCTCACAGTTGCTGTCCTTTACCTTATGGCCACTTCTATTGTGAGAAACAGTGCTCAGAGCTGAGAATTTGAACAAGCTTGCACACAGAAGCTTATTCCGAACTTGTCCACTAAGAACAGTTCTCCCATTCATATCAATAACAAACCTATCTCCTTTAAGATAACGAATTTGGAAACCTTTTTTCCATAACACCCCAAGAGACACAAGGTTGTAAGGCAACTCTGGTACATAGAACACTTTATCAAAAGTAATTTGGAAACCCAATTGATTTGCAAGAATAACTTTTCCAATTCCTTTAATCTGAATTGTTCTGCCTTTCTGACCAATATTTACAACCCCATCATAATCACTAAGATTTGAAAATAAATTTGGTTCAAAAAACATGTGATCTGTACAACCAGAATCAATCAAAACAAGAACATCCTCCTTCAATCCTCCTAGTAGGAAAGAAGCTTTATCAGTCACTGATAAGTTCTTATCTTTGAGGTTAAGATTACTCACTTCATAATCAATCAAGTCCATTTCTTGATCCTCATCGATTTTGGCCTTCTTGTTGGGACCTTCTTCCACAACAGCCTCTTCAATTGGAGCATCCAACGCCACCATTGCAACGTTTTCAGTTGTGAGATTGACCTCTTTGTCATCCCCTTCGGACTTCTTCCTTTTCTTGGCCTCCTTGCAGTCCTTAGCATAGTGCCCCTTATTCTGACAATTGTAACATAAGACCTTGGACAAATCCTTTTTCGCCTTCTTGCGAGATTTTCCAGTCTTTCCAACTAGGGCTGTTCCAGAACCCCCCTTCATCTTGAATTGAAGGTCATCCTTTTCAATCCTTTTAAGCACATCCTCCTCCCCAGGAAGAGGATCCAATTGAGAAATGATTCTGACTAAGGAATCAAACTCTTTTGGCAGCTTTTGAAGGATTAAGAGTGACAAACACTCTGGATCCATGTTAAGTCCAGATGACTTGAACTTGGCTATACTAGACCTAGCCTCTGCCACAAACTGTTTACAATTCGAATATTGTAACTTGAACAGTTTATTAAAGGCTATACCCTTCTGGTGAACAGAATCACCAGCATACTTGGACTTAAGCAGCTTCCAAAGGATGCTGCCCCTCCTCCTCTCATCTTCCCTAAGAGTATCAGCAACCCATGTCACATGATTCTCATCAAGATGCCTAAGGATCAGATGGTAAGACTTCTTCTCCACTTCTGAACTGATCAGAGTGTCATCTGCATCCATAATTTCCCCACAGCAGATGTTATCCAGCTCACTATCCATAAGGACAGCCCAAGCATTATAGTTCTGACTATTCAGAACTATTTTGGTAGAGCTAACATCAGGGATATAGGACATCTTCTTGGAAAACTTGAGGTCTTTGAGGTTCTCCAAAGTAAGGTACAAAGGTCTAGATGGCTTGGAAGTAATGATGATGTTGGTACTGATAATGTGTTATAATTATGGCCAGCAATTAGCTTAGGCAAATGAGCAGTATTTAAAGCAAAAGAAATGCTGGACACTGTGTGTCAATAATGGCTAATGGGGCTCTCACAATGGGGCAATATGTTGGATGAATTCGATTGGATGATGAATGAATGATGGAAAACAGCAGGGAGAAGAGCTCCTTAAGTACAAAAGATTGGCCTCTTGTGAGCCCATGATACAACAAGCCAAAAGGCAAATTTTCCGCCCCAAAAGAGCTCTACAGGCTCTACAAGCCTTGTTACTTGGTTTGGACTACACCAGCCCACATGGCATTAGTCCCTGAACCCTTACGACCAGCCTATTCCGGTCCATTCTGGTGTTTCCACCGTTACGGGGCTGAACCAGCCCCTTTGCTGTTCAATCCCCTGGCTGGTTGTCTATTACAACCGGCCCTGATGGCCTTATTACCTCTGTTACGGGCTGGTTGCCTCATGCATCCAGCCCCTGGCCCCTCAAATGGGCCAGGTGGGACCCAGGGCTCACCTGGGTCCGGTTTCAACCTCACATGGGGGGGGGTGTAGCCGGCGGACATGCCGCCCCCCCCCCCTCTTTCTCTCAATTCCCTGGTGGGGGCGGTCAAATCCCCTCACCAGGGGCCCTGGGGGTCGATACCCCCAGGGCGTCGTCAAGGTAAGGATGGCTGGGGGGTGGTCAGATCCCCCCTGGCCCGTCGCTCCTCCCCCTCGGTAAAGGGGGGGGGAGAGCGCCCCTCGTCACCTCTTCGCTACAAGGTGGGAGGGTGATCAAATCCCCCCCACCGTCCGGTCGCTACACTCGCGGCCGGCGCCGCCACCTCCCTGGGCAAGGGGGTGGTCAGGTCCCCCCTGCCCTGACCGACCGCGTCATCGCGGCCGGTCGCTGGCTGGTTCAACCCAGCCAGCCTGCCCCCTCCCCCTCGCGACGGCCAGCGAGGGGAGGGGGAGCGAGCCGGGGCCGCGAGCCCCGGCTCCGCGGCGCTGGTCGCCGGTCGCGACCAGCCGGGCCCGCGCGGCATCGCACCGCGCGGGATGCCTCGGCCGCGCAACAGCCCCGCGCGGGCCGTCGGGCCCCGCGTGGGCCGTGCCGAGGAACACAGGCGGCCCCGAACGGGCCGCGGCGCGGGCAGCGGCCCCGGGTGGGCCGCGACACTGGCGGCGGCCCCAATGGGCCGCCCCAAGTCCGAAAACTGAGAAAAACATACTTTGGCGGGCCAGTCCGTCTGGCCAAGTATGTCCAAAATAAACCTTGGGCCCAATTATGCCCATACAAGCCCATCTGGCTGTATCTGCCCATATACCCCACCGGGCCCGTTAGGGCCCGTGTACCAATAGGCCTATTTCACGCATTTTGAGGCCAGTTTCCCCAAATCCGTGACATCCACATGGGCCCGTATGGTCCGTGTGTGTGTCCAATGGGCCTTAGAGGCCCATTTGTGCATCCCATTTGGATTACACTTATACATAGCACCCGCGTAAGTGCGTACGTATTTTAACATTTCCAACCAAGAGTCTTCTTTCCTCCTCAACTCATGCTTCCACTTCACAGAGAAATTTCACACCAAATAGAATTTTTCAAGGCTGAAAAGGAACTTGTGAACTTGAAGATGAAGGAATATGGCTATGCTTCAACCCACATCACTGAATTTAGATCACTTATGACCAAAATCTCTGGATGAGTTGATAGAGCTTTTTACTTCCATTTTTGACAAAGAATTCCTTCATGCCTTCTGGATTAACTATCAGGGTAAAATAGCTTTCAAGAAACTCTCCAGGATATTATGGATATAGTTTTGGACTATGATAAATTTATCATGAAAGGGTAAAAGAAAAATCCTCTTCTCTAAATAATTCTCAATACCACAGTTATTCTAAATCTCCATCTACCTCCAATCAGCCTGAGAAGGGTATTGGTGACAGTAGGTAGCATGACCAGTCCCCAGAAAATTAAACTTCAACTACCAAATTTACCAGACCTTTTTTGGATCTAGGTCTAGATGGAAAAATCAAGGCAGAAGAAAAGGTAAGAAGAGAGAGGGAAGGCTTATGCTTATATTGTGGAGGTAAACACAAGACAGAGGAGTTTAGAAAGAAGCCTGTCAAATGATCTTCTTTTTCTAATCCAGAAACTTCCAGTGCTTCCCAAAAGACAAAAAAACATCAGGCTCACCCTTGTCTTCCTCTTTTTCAAGGCTTGTCTCTATTTTTTGTTTGATTAAGGTGAAAATCCATCTTAAATGGTCAATTCAATGGTTCAAAATTATCTATACCTTACAGAACTCTCCCTCTGGGCAAACATATTCATCCTTTCAACCTCAGGGTTTCACTTAAATCCTTGTTTTCCTAGCTTTGAATGGGAACTCCTTCAATTAAATGCACCATTCCTCAAAAACTTTACCCTGGAAATTGACTCTCCTCATCACTGGAATCCAGAGGCCAGCTTGGAAGATGGGGATAATCATCTCAATAAACCAACTAAACACTGAAATTTCCTCCAATCTTGTTGAACTCAACCTGGCTGTACTGCCACAGCTAAAATTCCTTCTACTCTGCCTTTGGAGCTGAAGCGCAATGCAATCTCCCTCACATCAGAAACTTTTGAAATTCCCCAACAAAACTTCCAATTCCTTTGAGTTCAACACTCTTTCCACTTGCTTGGCTATTCATTCATCATTTGTTTTACAGGAGGAAGATCTATTGGATTCATTCTTGCATACTATTCAATTGGTTACTTCTTCTGATGTTTCTCTTTGCTGGTGATTAATTCCCTGAAAAATCAGAAACCATGTTAAAGAAATTTAATTCTGATGACCATTTTTTCCTAGATTTCTACTCCAAGGTTAAATCAGGCACCAGAGAAATTTTCCTTTTTTCTTCCAAGAAGAATGATAGTGGTTAAAAATCATGTGTTTATTCTTGCAAACCTGATTCTGTTATAAAGGAGAACCTTCACCCAATTACTCCAATGAATTTCACTGACTGTCTACTTACGTTCTACCATCCTCACCAAAGTGAAATCAGGGTGCTTACCCCTTAAGCATCAAAGGTCTTTAATTCACTCACTGATCTTTCTTCTCTAAAAGTATTTCCATTTATTCCACAGCTCTCACAAGAAGACAAGGGTATCATATGGAAATCTTTCTTGTTTCAACTAACTTACAGTCCTTGGATCTTCTTCATTGAATTCACTCATCCTCCTGTCAATTTGAGACAATGTGTTTCCAGAAAGGGGAAAGCTTACTCTGAACAGAATCCTGATGAATTTAAAACTTCTGAAATTTTTGAACTCTCTTTGAAAAAAATCTTGAAGCAAAACTGAGTTAACTGACCTAAAATCAATAAGCTGAAAATTTTCTTCAAGAAATTATTAAAAGATTAAAGAAAGGGGATGAAGTGACTAAAAATTCTATTGATTCCTAGAAATTTTTACTCCTGTTCATGGGTAAATTGGTTATACCCAAAATTCTGACCAAAAAAAGCTAGAAACACTCTTTCAATCAACCACACTCCTCTGATCAAGATCAAAACAGCCAATGAATAATTATATTAACTATGCAGACCTGAATAGAAACTGATTCCAAAAGAATTTAATCCTGGGAATTAATTATGACTGTCTGAAAAGAAAATCACCACTGAAAGACCTTCCAAGATAGCTCTTTTGAGCTTTTGTTGGGAAAATATTCTTATTTTGGAAAAATTAGGTACTCATGCTTCAAATTCAAAACCCTGATCAACTAATCCATCCATCCATCCATAAATTCATCCATCCATTTATTCATCCATCCTCAATCCTATCAACTACCTTCTGGGAACCAACATCCAACTTCACCACCCCTGGTTTTCCCTGCTTCATCCACCAATTCAACTCCATTAATAATTCCAAAACCAACTCATGCTACAATCCTTTCCCCAATCCAAATTCAAATCACAATCACTTTAAAATCACAACTCAATCCATTTATCTTCCATCAAAATAAAATCCATAAAAACATTCCATCATCAAAAAAACTCAAATCCTTAAAATCAATCAATTCCAAAATTAAATCAAAATAGAAAATATAAATAAGAAATATAATATTTTCCTTCCTATCCTACACCTTCCAAATAGTCCTTTTCATCGTAAAAATCATATCGAAAAATACTTCCAAATCAAAATATCCTTCAGTCCACCTATCTATTCCTATTCCAACCCTTATATTCCTTCTTCCTTCAAATAATCAATCCTCAAATCCACCAACATCAAATCATCATTATCTTCAATCATCCATCCCAAACATTCCTGGAAACCTTCCAAATTCACTTCTGGATATTCATTACCATCAGCACTTCAAAACAATCTTCAATACACAAGAACGTTTCAATACACATTCATATCAAATAAATTCAACCTCCTCAACCATCTTCCAGAACCTCCTCTTTTCCTTCTCTCTTCTCTTCCCCACAAAACCTTTTTTGCCTCCACAACTCCCTTATACTTCTTCATTATTTCTTCTCCACTAACTTCTTTTATTTTCTTCATTTGCTTCAACCTAGAACAAAGAAGAATCTTTCTCAGTCCTCCTGAATAACCTTCAAACTTCAAAAGTGTCTATCTGAGTTTATCAAACTTTGAAAAATCCAATTTTCCCTTTTACAAGTTTAAAAGCTTTGATGGGAAATTTGAAATGCATTTCCAGCTTTTAAATTGTTTTGATCAGCTTTTCCAGGTTCATCTCCACTAGGTAGAGCCTCAAACAAATCCATTTGGGTTCATAGAGCTTCAAAAAATCCAAGTCTCTCTTTTCCAAATTTGACAGCTTTGATGGGCACTTTTGCACGCATTTCCAGATTTGATCTTGCTTCAAGAAGCTTTGCCAGGTTCATCCACCCTAGGTAGAACCTCAAAAAAATCCATTTTGGTTGATCAAACTTCCAAGTTCTCAAGCTTCATACTTCAAAATTCAATCCCCTACTTCAAATCTCCAACTTAAACCTTCTGAAGTCCCATCCTAGTCTCAGAATTAAAGCCCCAAAACATGTGCAATTCTTCACCAGCTTCAAGCTATTCAACCTTGCTTCCAATTCTTCCAGCTTTCAACAGCAAGTTCTGAAGAAATCAATTTTCACCTCCAGAACATACTTTTTTGGGCATCAGGAGCTGCCCCTTCCCTTTCCGGGGGGGGGGGGGGTACTGTCAAAACCATAGTTTTAACACTCATTCAAATAAAACAACCAAACCCTTCATAAGCTTCAAACAGAGCTCAAGTCCAACTTCACTTACTCCTGTACCTTCAACTGGATAGTACACCTGTACTTCTTTCAGTCCCCGTCTTCTCCTACCAGGGTTAACCAATCCCCCTATTGTCAGCCTCCTGGATTCCAAGACCCTTGCTATCCTTTAGCTACCAGAGGTGATAGAATAAATAATAAATATATTATTCAATAAATGCAGCAAAAATACATAAAATATTTGGATAGAGCTATTGCAAGGTTGATTGGTTTGGTTATGGTTTGAAATTATTAATCAATATTAATAAATTGATTATTGAATAATTTAATAGAGAGGCCACAATAATATTGTGGATTTTTAACACCTCTCTTCAGGGAATTCACCTTTAAAAAGCATATAACTGGTTCCTTTGGAAATTTTAATTTATATTCTTAAAGGAGATAATGCCAAAATATAATATATATTTAAGATATATGATGGAGTGGCAGGGCCTTTTAACCAAGCTTACACAACGGAAAAATGATAATAAGACTAACTGGTATATTATTGAATCCCTTAGTTACCTGTTTGGGACATGCACTTAGGGGTTAAACCTATTACTGGGGTTAAAAATTTTTTTCAACAGTTTAAATTGATAAAAGGGTTGTGGGATGGATATTATGGATCTGGATAAAGAAAAAAATTGATTAATTATCTCTTATAAGTATTTGATTACGTTGGAACGGTGTCTGGATGAAAATATAACTGGGTCTCTGGGTATCAATATCCTCAAAAGAGCTCCATGTTTCTAGATTTTTGAGTCCCAATTCTGTCCTTCTGAGGGATACAGGGGCTCAAAGGGAAGTGTGCTAAGGCTAGAAGCATAACCATTGGTAGCCTTTAATGTGTTTTTGGTGCTGTAGCATGGGTAACATGTAATTCCACAGGGTATGGGAATTTTTCTGCCTTTTGATTGATGTTTAGACGTGTGAATAACACTAATCTATCCTCATGTTCATTATTTAATTAATTATTGTTAGTAAATATTACCTGAATGACAATAATTTTCTTAGTAAACATTCCCACGGGTAATCTGATGTTAGGTGGATTTTCATTATGTATTAGCTGATGGGAATAAAATCATGATAATGATTTTGCTCCTTATTTTCGAAATTCTGTTCCGTTACTTGAAATAATTCATTAAAAATATAATCTATGAGAATAAATTTAATATTTTTACATAATCAATTCCCTTCGTATGCCACAAACATACTGACGTCTTGAAGTTATCACAATTATATATTCAAATTATTTTAAGATATTTTACAAGTATTAGTTATCTTATTTTGGACATATTTAATATTTTTTATTATACTTTATAAAAAATACATAGAAATTCTATTTAATTATTTGTATATAGATTTATGTATTTTTACACTATCTACTATCTACAGGGAGATTTATTAAGTATGTAGTATCTCCCTGTGTAGGTTGTAGCACCTTTACATGGTACCTGGGCTTTTTGAGCCGCCTGTCACTCTTTCAGCCCATAGTCCCGCGGCTGAATACTTGCAAGATGCCCAGGGATGCATACACGCCTTGTCAGGGTACCTGGACAGGATGGCATTGCTGCTGCCCAGCCGCGCGCGGATGTGTTGGTTTTGGCAGCTGCATGCGGGAATTGTGACAAATTACATTTCAGCCCGTAACTCCTGTAAATCACAGAATTATTGGATCATGACACAAAATTCACTGTGAAAAATTTACATAGGGTTTCATGTTAAATATTAAATTTTCCAAAATACCAAGGCCATGTCTCCTTCCGAATCTTCATAAATTATTTGAAGATATAAGCAGTAGGAATTGGAGGTAGGTGTCAATCAGTGACCCTACCTTAATTTTCATGAATAATCAGAATTTAAAATAATATTTTTAATATTATTTCTGCTTTAATAAGATTTTTATTTATTTTATTTTATTTAAGTTATTTGGTTAATTTTTCAGCTTTCTCTGCGATGGTAGCAAGCTGAAATTCTTTTGCTCCAATATATTGCCATATCTGAAAAAAAATATGTATTTGTTGTGAAAAATTTAATTCCATATGTATTTCAGTTCCTTTTACTGGCTCTGTAGTTTCTAAGATGTATTTGTCCATTGGGTATAGTACTCTCTGGTAACCATTCATCTTTTTCTGCAGATTCTCCTTTGTATCTTACTAATTATAGTCCAACATCTTTACCTTGCACTCTCTCCTTCTTGTCTCTAAATATCCTTCTTACTTTCCCTTTTTCTTTCACGGGGTCAGGTTCTATTGGGATTATTACTGGAGGGAGGTTTTTACCTAATATTAGTTGAAAGTGCTTTACTAACATAACAGGGAATACTGGGTGCTTCCTCACCCAGGAATACTTCCACAGCATTCTTTCCATGCATTTTCTTGATAAAAAATGGCCCTAAAAAGCTGGTTTGAACTTTCTGTTCCCTGCTGAATTGTTTAAGTTGGCAGTAGATATTGATATTTGATCTCCTATCATAAAGTCATGTTCTCTGTGTGATTTATCCCATCTTTGTTTTTTGTATTCCACTGCTTCTTCTAGAAATTTTCAAGCATGATTATTTGCTAGGTCTATCATTTTCTTAAAGTAAATAGATGTGGGATGGATGGTGGCTAATTTTTGGTTCAAAGTATTCCTGGGGAGTTTTGGAATCCATCCTCTTTCTAGAATGTAAGGGGCTTCTTTGGTATAGAGAGTGTTTACTGCTATTATAAGCCATCTCCAGGGCTGGTAGTTAGCTTATCCAGTCATGGCAATATCTATATGAGTACTTGTATTCTAGACCAAAGCTAAAAAAACTCCTTAACATATCTTCATGAGTCTGTATCATCCTTTCAGCTAATCCATCAGTCTGGGGATGGTATGCTTTAGAAAAGGATAAAGTAGTACTCAGCATATCATGTAGATTCCTCTAGAATTCAGAAGTTAATTTGGGGTCTCAGTCACTGATTATAATCTGATTTATACCTACATCAGCTATAATTATGTTCCAAAATAACAAAGCCACATCCATAGCTTTGTCTTCTTTGTGGTTAGTTAAGAATTTTACCTTCTTAGAGTATCTGTCTACTATAAGCAGGACAAAGTTCTATGAGTGTGTACCTCTAGGGGGGAGGCCTGTGACGAAATCCATATTAACTATCTACCACCTAGTTTTGGTTTCAGAGATCCCTTGTAGGATTCCAAACCTTTTTCCAGTATTTTTATTAGATTTTTGGCAATTTGTGCAGCTAGCAACATACTAAATAGTAATCTCTATCCAATCTATCCACCAAGAAGTCTGCTCCACTTTCTCCAAGGTCCTTTCAGTGAATAGATTCCCTGATGAACAGTTTTCATGGCATTCCTGAAGTATGTGTTGTATATTCTCTTTTTTGCTTAGTATCAACACACTGGAATGTTGTTTCCTGTCGTACAGGAGACTATCCCCAAATTTGAACCTTCCTGATTTATATGGTTTGAGTAATGAGGCTGCTAAACTATTTATTAGGTCTGCTTCTGGAGATTCACATTCCATAATGGTAATCAGCAGTTTAAGGTCAAAGGAATAGTTATCTCTTATCAGATTAAAGAAAGCAGTGTCTAATTCACATAGCTGGATCCCCATAATTGGAGCATCTGATGTAAAAAGATTTATGTTTAAGATAGGAAAGATATCTTGATCTTCAGGGTCATTTTCTGGATTGCTAGCATCATTAGTAAAAGAATTTCTACTTAAACCTCCAGCATTATGGTGTTTAGCTCCAGCTTTATGCACTATAGTCATCTGGCCTCTATACTGTTGTATGGCAATTTGCCACCTGAGAATATTTCTACTAGGGGTCTTCATGTTCATGAGAGCTCTTACAGCATTACAATACAGAATTAATTGGAAAGTGGTGCCTTCTAAGTAATAGTGAAACTTCTCTAGAGTCCAGACTAGAGCCAAGAATTCCATCTGACTGGCTCCATATATGTTCTAAGTGTCTTTGATCTGTCTAGATATAAAAAGTACTGGTTTCTCCACTGGTTTTTCTTCTTCTATTCTTTCTGGTGTAAGGCAGCTCCTAACCCTTCCATACAAGTGTCAATGTACAGCTTAAAGGGTTTGGAGTAGTCTGGTTGGATAATTAGAGGAGTGGAGGTCATAGCTATTTTCAATTCTTCATAGTTTTTCAACCTCTTATGTGTCATTTCAAACAGAGTGCAATTGTTGCATATTTCATACAGAATTTTAGTTAGCATAGAAAAATTTGGGATTGATTGTCCGTAGTAACTGCAAAAACTAATAAATGATAGCAACTCTGTTTTTTCTGAGTCATGGGTCTGTTCATTACAGCAGCTATCTTATTCTGGTCAGCAGCTAGAGTTTGACCAGAGACTATATTCCCCAGAGCTTTCAGTTCTCCATATCCAAAGTTGCATGCATTCATGGAGAATTTCAATCCTGCTTTGGAAATATTTTGGACTACTAATCTTACTTGATTTATATGAGTATCCCAATCATCAGAATATATGATTATATCATCTATATAAAACATCATCCATCCTTGTCTGATGTAAGTACCCAAAACTGTATCCATTTTTCTCTGGAAGTGTGATGGGGCATTCTTTATACAAAAGGGCATCCTGAGGTACTCATATATTCCTAAATGGAAGATTATTCTCATAAAACTTCTGCTCCCAGGGCTTATTGGTATCTGATGGAACCCTTTAAGCATATCCATAGTAGTGATGTATTTAGCTTTAGACAGCTTATGCAGAGCATGATCAATCAGGGGGATGGGATAATAGTCTTCCTAAGTATATTTATTCAGCATTCTGAAGTCTCCTACCATTCTTGACTTATAATTATGCAAAGCTATGATTATAGGGGTTGTCACATCCACTTGTTCATTATGCCCAACTTTACTCAATACTTTTAGGTTTATAAGTTCTTGGACTTGTTCCTCAAGAGCTGTTCTAGATTTAGGACTAGAGGGATAAGCTGGTCTTCTTAGGTTAAAAGGATAAAAAGGCTTAATAGTAAAGTTCAATAGCATTTCATGTCCTTCAATATCACTAATGGGATGATCTCAAGTACAGAAACAATTTTGATTCTCAAAACAGACTGTCAATATATATTTCTTTTGTTCTTCAGAAATTTTCTCATTTAGAGCTGCCTGAGAGAAGTATTATTGGTTGAATTCTTGTGATTGATTTTGATAAGTATAAGGGGGGAAGTTAGTTTGGATAGTGCATATCTTAAAATTCTTTTCCCAGTTACCACCCACAGTGAAATACCTTCCTTTACTTTGGAACACTTCTATGCCATATAGACATAAAGCGTCATTTCCTATTATCAGGTATTCAAATAATACGTTGAGAAATACCAAAAATAACACTTGAATCCTCAAAGAACCTTTAGTATGTGGCAGTATTATAGGAGCATTCCATACTACAATAGAATTTATATTGGAGTTGAAAGAGATTAAATTAGCCTTTGGGACGGGCACAAGGTGGTCTTTCCAGTTGGGATCCCATTTGTTCAAGAAT
Source organism: Puccinia polysora (assembly GCA_025617555.3). Classification (NCBI taxonomy): domain Eukaryota; kingdom Fungi; phylum Basidiomycota; class Pucciniomycetes; order Pucciniales; family Pucciniaceae; genus Puccinia; species Puccinia polysora. Next base: position 1,672,771 of record CM062639.1, read on the forward strand.
TCAGCGCAAAAACATGAAAAGAAAGCTCCCCTTTCAAGTAATAAACTTATAGCTCCGTCTTTATAAAATCCTGTTGCATAAAAGGTTTGACCAGTAGTATAACCCTTACCACTTATAGGTTTAAATTTTAATGGTTTTAAATCAGTGAAATGTCTAAGATTTTTGGAGGGGTCCCATTGTTGGGGCACACTAGAGTCACCATTGATTTCATTTATTTCTATAGAAGTGCCTATATCTCCTTCTATTACATTGATAGGGTTAGTTGGGATCCATTCAAATTCAGACAGTGATCCTTCAGTATCAGCTGTTTCTTCATAGTTCTGGTTCCCTTCAATCTCATGTTCTCCTTCCATTACTGCTATCTTTCTCTTTGGTAATGGTCAGTCTTGCCTCATATTCCCTGTTTTGTTATATTTCCAACAAGTTACAGGTATTCTTTCTTTATCCTTTTTCTCATTAGATTTCTTATTTTCTAGGATATTTATCAGAGGAGGTTGTTCCGAGTTTTTTTTAGTATTGAAGCCATCTTTAGGTCTAGAAGGAGCCTTCTTGTCTAACCCATTCATACCTATTACTTCTTCCAACACATTGATTAGAGTTGGTAATTCAGAATCAATACTCAGTCTGCATCTCAAACTGTGGTTAAGGTTTACAGGGAACAGGTTGAGAAGTCTTTCATTAACTTCCTCTTCATCAGCATCTGGGTAGAAGCAGTCTAGTCTCCCCTTCTGTTCTAAGCAACATTTGTGAGGCTCATCCTTAGAGGTTTCAAATGAGGAATTTTTGAAATTTTTCATCATGTTCCTTTTCCACATCCTAGAACCAAATTGTTCTTTAATTAAAAGTTTCCAAGAATTCCATGGTAAGGATCCTACTTCTTCTCTTTAAATGATAAACCAATTTTATGCTACTCCTTCAAAGATTCAAGGCAGTCTGACATGGGCTATAGCTTCTGGAAATTCATAGGAATTTATGGTATAGCCAATAAATTTGATGAAATTGGTATGTTTGTATTCTCCTTCACCAGAGAACATAGGCCATTCAGAAATATGGGGTAAAGTTTTGAGGGATTGTTCCATTTCAGGCATAGAAATAGGCCTGAAAGTTTCACTCCTATGCATTCCCATTATGAGTGGTGCATTAGGTGTAGTTGTTTGTCTGGGATATTTTAGTTCCCCTGTGGTACTCCCCAAGGGGTTGGTCAGACAGAAATTTAAGTCTCTAAGATCATGCTTGATCAGATTAATTTGCATCTCCACATCATTATTGAGCAGATCTAATTTTTTGTTGCGATCTGAGGGTATAAAGAATGGAGAGCAAAGTTGAAGGATCAATTATTTCATAAGTGAATAGGAAAAATGAGAAATGATAAGAAGAAAGGAAATGAATAAAGAACATAACTTACCTGAGGGTATACAGAATGGAGAGCAAAGTTGAAGGATGAGAAAAGAGAATCCTTCAACTTTGTCTTGTCTCTGCCCTAAGATATACATTTCTAGATTAGATGTCACACATGTTGTGATATTATGAAAGAGTATATTGAATATTGAATAATGAGACTGAGAAGAGCGCGCGCTAGGTGAGATTGATGTGAAACATATAAGAGTATGAAATTGAGAAGTGATTTTAGAACTGAGGATGAAAAGAATAGAAATGTGAAAAAGAAAAAGAATAAGAAGAAAAAGGAAACATGGAGAATGGAGATAAGTGATTATTCCAACACCCCCCCTTGCTAGCCAAAGCCGGTGAGACCAAACATCCGCTGATGAGCTTCGAGAAGAACACGGGACAGAGGCTTGGTTAGCATATCAGCTAGCATGTTTGTTGTGGGGACATGATCAACCTTGAAAACACCGCGGTCAACACATTCGCGAATAAAGTGATGGCAAGCGTTGATGTGTTTTGTGCGGGAGTGGTGTTTGGGATTTTTGGCGAGTGCCTCGGCACCTTCATTGTCAATGAGAAGCGGAACAGGCGATTTGTCCCTCAGACGTAGCTCGCAAAGGATGTTCCGGATCCAGAGACCTTCCTTGCAGGAGTCGGAGAGCGCTTTGTATTCGGCTTTGGTACTGGAGAGGGAAACGGTTGGCTGCTTTTTGGATTTCCATGATATAGCCCCTTGTCCAAGACAAAAAGTGTAGCTGGATGTTGATCTGCAATTGCTTTTGTCTTTGGCCCAGTCTGAGTCCGAATAACCAGACAGGTCGACTGAGGAACCGCCGAGCGTGAGACGGTGATTGCGGGTGTGGTTTAGGTACCGGAGAATGCGGAGAGCGGCATTCCAGTGTAGTAGGGATGGATTTTGAAGAAATTGAGACAGTCGGTTAACTGCGAATGCTACGTCGGGACGGGTGCATTGCGACACCCACAGGAGAGAGCCTATGAGCTGGTAGTACTGAGGTGGCGATGGAGGGGAGTCGGAAGAGCGTTGTATGAGATATTTGAAGTGTGAGTCCGTAGGCGTCCGGACGGTGAGGTTGTTGTTGGGGAGGACAGATAGCATCATGGAGGAGATAAAGTGGGTTTGTGAGATGGACACTACTTTACTGTCGAGGTCGCGATTGATGGAGATAGAGAGAAAGAGGGAAAGTTTATCATCCAAACCAACCTTGAAACGCTTGCTGATGGAGGTGATGAAAGAGGTGACGAAAGAATTTGTGCCTACTATGGCAATATCATCAACATGGGCTGTAACAGCTCCAATGAGATTTCCGTTGGACAGTTTGAAGTATAGGGATGGATCGTAGCTCGAGCGGGACAGGCCAAGAGATAGGAGACCGGAGTTGAGCTCAAGGTTCCACTGACGGGGGGACTGCTTAAGACCGTATATTGCCCTTGTGACTTTGCAGACCCAGTCAGGGTGGTTAGGATCCTCGAAACCAGGTGGTTGGGCCATATAAACGGGTTCTTAAAGATGACTGTTTAGGAATGCAGTTTTGAAATCTAGCTGACAACCGATCCATCCCTTATGACCTAGAATACTGAGAAGAAGCCGGAGAGTCTCGAGTCGGAGAGTAGGGGCAAAAACCTCCAACAATTCAAGACCGCGGACTTGGGTGAAACCCATAGCAACGAGCCGGGCCTTCAGCTTGATGATGGAGCCATCCGGTCGTCTTTTTACTTTGAAGACCCACTTACTACGAACTATTTTGCGTCCTTTAGGAGGGGGGACCAAGGTCCAGGTTTTCATGCCCTGGAGCGAGGCCATCTCCTCTTGTGCCAAAAAAATCCAGCAACGGTAATTAGGAGACCGCAGGAGTTGTTTCCAGGTCTTCGGGGCGGTGAGATAGTCCTTGACAGAGGCGTGTCGTGAGAAATTCCCATAGCAAGCCAGGGGACGTGAGGTACAGGAAGATCTACGTGGGGAAGGAGGTCGACAAGGAGAAGGATGCAGCAGAGGTGGCGAGGGGAGAGATGGGGGAACAGGCAAGGGGGAATCCGGCGAGCATGGAACGGTGTGTGGGGGGGTGAGAGCGAGCGGGGGGAGAATGATGGAGTCATCGGAATTGGTGGGGCTGGAGGAGCGGAAAGGTAGAGATGTGGGGACGACTGAACAATTTGGGTTGACAATTGAGGGAGGAGGTGGTGAGGGAAATGATGTGGGGGTGGTGTCAGTAAGGGGGGAGGGTAAAGAAGATGATGTGGAGGGAGCGTTAGGAAGGGGGAGGGATATGGGAAGCGGATCAGGTACGTTGGAAGGGGGTGGAGGCAAAATAAGGGAATGGGAGGGACATGTTGACGGAGAGTTTGGGGGAGGTTCAGGCCAAGGAAGTTCTACGGGTACGGGGGATTGAGAAGATGTATCTTTGGTGGGATGTGAGTCATGTGGGAAACGGGAATCTTCAAATAGGCAATCCCTGGATTTGATAACCCTCTTGGTAGTGAGATCAAAAAGATTGAAACCAGCGTTGTCCGCCAGGTAAGATAGGAAAGCGGCAGGTCGACCTTTTCAATCCAGCTTCTTTCTGTTGGCTTCAGGGACTTTGTACCATACTAGACATCCGAATGGGTGAAGGTGTTGAGGTTTTACATTGGGGGCATCGAGGATGGAATTTGGAGAGACAAAACCCCTTGGGGTCTTGCACGGATAAGAGTTGAAAGAGAAAAGACAATGTCTGAGGGAATCTGCCCAGAAAGACTTTGAAAGATTTGATGAGTGAAGGGAGCATCGTATTAGGTTTGATATCGTGCGTTTTGTTCTTTTGGCAACACCATTTAGTTGGGGAGAGTGTGGAGGACCAGGTTCATGAGAGATACCTTTATCTGTGAGGTAGGTTTTCATGGATTGATTCAGATACTCTCCTCCGTTGTCAGATCTTATTGATTTAATCTTTGAGTTGTATTTGTTTTCAAAAAAGGTGATAAAGTGTTTGGTGGATTGGAAAACGTCAGATTTAAGGCGAATGGGATAGGTGAAAGTGGCTTTTGAGCAGTCGTCGATGTAGGTGACAAAGTAGCGGTATCCTTCCCTGGAGGTAGTTTCAAAGCTGCATACATCCATGTGAATGATCTCTCCCGGTCTCGACAATCAATAGCTCAGGCAAGAGTGGAAAGGTTGTCTTGTCATCTTTGATTGGACACATGTGACGCACTTCTGGACCTCTTTCTTGTTCTTTGGTTGTGGTGTTATACCGTGCGTCTTGAGATATTTTTGAAGAGATTTCAGGTTCAAGTGAGATAACCTACAGTGATAACCAAAAAGACTATGGTCAGACGTTTGACTGATGCTCGAGTGGGTTGATTCTTCACTGCTTACGTTCAGTTGTGGTAGATAGTAGAGGTTTCCCTCTCTGTATCCCGTTTGAAGTGGTTGTTGATTGATTTTAGAGATTGATTTGTCAAAGATCTTGCAGCTGTCCTTGTGGAAGACTACCATCATACCGGAATCGCATATACCAGATATGGAGAGTAGGGGATCTTGGAGATCTGGAGCAACCAACGCCTTCAATTTACCAAAAGGAAAAGTGATGGTACCTTTTTCAAGTGAAGAGATTGCTGATCCATCTGCCAGACGGATTATTGTGTTGTCTGGACTGTTGTTTCTGATTTGATTGCGATGTGGAGTCATAGAGACTGAAAAACCCAAGTCGAGGTTGAAGACATTTCGTGCTGGTTGGGCAGGCTTTGTGGAGCAGGCTACTGCAGATCCGGCATGGACAACAATCTGTGAGTCGGAGAAGTCATCCAAATCAGATTCCGCGTTTGCATCTGTCTTACTCAGATTTGCTTTGGCGGATCTTGATTCGTTCGTGATGCTGCTATTCTTTGATCTATTGTTGTTTTTCTTTAGTTGATCCAGTGCCTTACATACCTCTGTGCATCTTGAGAAGGAGTGACCTTCGACGTTACAGTGGGTGCAGAAATAGGTTCTGGGTTGTCTTGATTCCGTGTTTTGATTTGAGGAGATAGATTTTTGTTGTTGTGTTTTAGCTGAGTTGGCCATAACGTCTTCATTTCTAGTTTGACGATGTAGGTGTTCTTGTTTTAAGGCTGCAATAAGTTTTGAGGATGGAACAGACTCTTTGTTCATTAGGCTTGATACGCATCCGAGCCAGTCATTGGGTAAGGATAAGAGAATGGCGGTCAATTGAAGATTGTCTGCAGTTAATGGGTTTTCGGGAGTGATCAGCGACAATAGCTTCTCTCCGTATGAAACGATTTCGGACAGATGAGCGGTCATCTCCTTGTTGTTTAGTTTGGTGAGGAGTAGTTTGCGTAACCAGTACATTCGTCCTCCGGATGAGCTGTCCTGATGAGCGTCCCGTAACGCGTTCCACATTCCTTCCGCACTTTCCTTGTGTTTATGTATGAACTAAAAATTTGATGGGGTGATTGATCTCGAGATGACTGAGCACACTGCGTGATTGTCTCGTGACCATATTTCATCATTTGGTTTCTTTGATTTGTTATTAATGAGATATCCAATGCTGGAGGCTCGGAAGTGAATTCTCAGGATCATGGCCCAATCCAGGTAGTTTGAATCAGATCCTGGCGCACTTAAGGGAATGATTGGTGGTGTTTTGAGAACTTGATGGGAGGCATTAGAGTTGTCTTCCATGGTTGTGAAATTATCAACACAAAACGTGACGGATCCTTCTGAGCGATGGTAAGCGCGTTATTTATTTAAAATAGTCTGGGCTCATAACCTGTTGCAATCTGAGGGTATACAGAATGGAGAGAAAAGTTGAAGGATCAATTATTTCATAAGTGAATAGGAAAAATGAGAAATGATAAGAAGAAAGGAAATGAATAAAGAACATAACTTACCTGAGGGTATACAGAATGGAGAGCAAAGTTGAAGGATGAGAAAAGAGAATCCTTCGACTTTGTCTCGTCTCTGCCCTCAGATATACATTTCTAGATTAGATGTCACACATGTTGTGATATTATGAAAGAGTATATTGAATATTGAATAATGAGACTGAGAAGAGCGCGCGCTAGGTGAGATTGATGTGAAACATATAAGAGTATGAGATTGAGAAGTGATTTTAGAACTGAGGATGAAAAGAATAGAAATGTGAAAAAGAAAAAGAATAAGAAGAAAAAGAAAAAGGAAACATGGAGAATGGAGATAAGTGATTATTCCAAGATTTTTCACTCAGGTTCAGAATGGAGTTGTTAGTGGTATTAACTAAATCTTCTTTTAAAGGTTGAAGGGAAATAATGAAATATTCTTGGATAACTGATAAGATATTCTCAATGCTTTGAGTGTTACTGGTTTTATCTGGGTTTATTTTTTCCAATAATTGTTCTGAATGTTCCTAATATCTTCCATCCCTACAGTTTTTGATTGATTACCAATCAATTTGGCCAGCACGGAGGTCAACTTATCCAATTGGGTGTTAAAACCCCCACATTTCCACAAACAATTTTGAAATTATGACAATATCATTAGAAACGGAGGTCATTAAATAAGAGTTTGGTTAAGAAAAGGCACTGGGTTCAGAATTAGAAACTAATTGTGGTACAACTTTTTCCACTTTTGAGCTAAGGATATTAACTGGTCCCAATCCTTCTATCACTTTGGCTTTGGATGGGAAGAAGATCTCTTCTTTCCTGATTCTCTACCTTTCAGTTGGCCTAATTGATCACATGGATTCCATGTTTCAATGTAGGATTCACCTCTTTCCTGGGGATCATTTTCTCTTGGAATCATTTGGCTGGGATATTATCTTTTTCATAGATACTATGTCCCCCTTGGCTTGGGATTCTTTGAATTCTTCCCAATATTTCATGTGCTGTTTGAATCAGCCTTTGATCCTGGCTCCCTTTGCCATATTCTTCTTGGGTGGCTGCAGGGAACATCCTTCTGATGGAGGGGGAGTCTATCCTACTACCTTCTCTGGCTCTAGGTTGGGGCAGGGAAACACTAGTACTTGGTTCTATTCCTTGTCCACCAAAATTTGATTCACTGGTTCCAGCCCCCTCATGGTTGTCATTATTGGTTGCCTCAAGGCTACTGGGGGCTCCTGGCAGAGATCCATAGGTGGGAGCTCATCCTGGGGCCCTTGTGTTACGTCTTTTCATGTTGAATAAAATATCTATAAGTATTTTTCTAAAGAAAAATCCATTGAAATAAGTTTATCAAAACTTATTTAAGTTTATATTTCAAGGTACTTAGACCTTATTAGGATTATATTAGTCCTTAATAGGTAATCCTATGGGGTCTTGGTGTGTTCAAATGAGGTCATCTCCAGTCCATTCAATGTTTTCAGGAACTTGTGGTGTCGTTATATAGTCTTGGATTGGGAACCGGGCGGCGGTCGGTGTGCTCAGCATTTGGTAGGTCAGGCTCAGGACTTGGATGCGGGCGGTCTCAGAAGTGGCTGCTGCGGCCTCAGCAGCGGCTGCAGTGGGATCAGAAGTAGGCACCGAGGGGCTCCAAATACTGGGAATGGGTTGTGCTTGATTAGATGTGGTGGGTCACGACCCGCTCGGAAATTCCAGACCCAAGGATGGAGCCAGCCCAACCAGGTTTGCGGGCAGCTAGTTTGGGGAAGTAGGGCGGGGCAATCCAGGCTATTTGGGCAGGAAAACCCGTGAGGCAGGGATTCATGCGGCGGGAAAAGCTGATATGGAAAAGCTGGGGGCTCCAAGTAGGGCGCAGCAAAGGGCTGCGTCATGAGAAGGACAAACTGGATGTAAGTAAAGGTAAGCGGGCAGGGAATGGGTTGAGGTTAGCCTAGGGCTCTAGGCTAGGGTTCTGGGCTTAGTGTTTATTTTACATTGTTTTTTGGGCTGTTATTGCGCTTGTACTTAGGTTAGGGTTGAGAAGGTGGGAATAAAGTCCAAACTCTCAACCTCAGCTCTTGGGGGAGGATCTTATCTTATCTTATGATCAGATCTTGGGACAAGGAAAGGAAAAGGAAAGGAAAAGAGAAAGAGGAAAGAGGTTGGAATGAGGGATGGATGAATGAAAGGATATGGAAAGGAAAGGAAATTAATATCTTTATCTCTTTCTCTCTCTCTCTTTACTGTAGCATCTTTATCCTTACAGATGCTAGGACCATTGATACTGGAACTTGAGGTTAACTAGGGGAGTAACTCCCACCTTGTTTCCACATCTGGGGGTCTGGCAGGGAAATTCTTCTGTCTCAAGTCTCTCAAAGTTACTGAACATGCTACCAGCAGTTGCTTCTCCCTCTTCTTCCTCCTCCCACCATCTACTCATAAAAAAAAAGGATTACCCTCACATTTGATTGAACACCATGGATGTGGGATAATTCATCTGACAATATGAAGTGATTGCAGACTCCAAATGCGCATTGGATCCCAAAAAGGCGCACCATGTTTTCCTGTTCATCATGGACATGGAGGAGCTTTGGGATGTGGATGAGATGGAAGGCTACCATTACCTGGATTGGCCAAAACTGAAGGGGAATATGTTGGCAAGATGGGGGAAGAAAAATTCTTTTTTTTGGGAAGGCCATTTCAAAGAATCCATGGCAGGGGCAGGGGCGTATGGCAGGGTCTGGTTGCAAGCGGAATTGAATTAAAAGCCAGGCGCGCCTGGCGGGGTCAAGTTGCAAGCAGAATTGGATTACGCAGAATTGAATTACAGAGCAGGGACGCGCCGAGGGGTCTGGTTGAAAGTGGAATTTGATTACCAGGAAGGCGCATGCGGCGGGGTCTGGTTGCAAGCGGGATTGAATTATGCAGAACCATATTACAAGGCAGCTTGTGCTCCATCCCCACTGCCAGCAACCTTCCTTGGGTGAGTGAAGTTGCAGAGTTGTCAAGGGATCTTGGAATGTATTTGAAGGGTCTTCTGCTCCCTAGCATGCCCGCACCCCAGGTATGCATTTATGGTAACAAAAGAAGCTATTGGAAGTTTGGATGGAAGAACCAGACAATGGATTCAAAAGGGGGATTTGTTTCCACAGCGGAGACAGGATACATGTTGGGAAAGCAGTTCTTGGCGGAGTTGGATCAGCCCATTGCTACAAAGCAAGCAAGGAAAAGGGAATGGGAAGCCAATAATGCGCATGGCTTGGGAATTGATGGGCTGCTTGCGGGTCTTGCGGAGAAGGGAATGGGAGCAGATATTGCGCATGGCTTGGGAACCAACAAGCGGCGGATGGGTCTTGCAGAGAGGATAGGAGCTGGCCAGGTATTGGAGGATTGCAACCACTGTTGAACCCCTTTGATGGCGGGGAGAATAGATTTGGAATGGAAGGAAGCAGAGTGCGGGGAATGCAGAATGGGTGGGCCAACAATGGTCACCTTGCCAACACAGCTAGTGGAGATTTTGGCATTGGTGCGGCGTATAGGTGTGGCGGGGCTTCAGGTGCGGAATGGGAAGGAATTGGGCATTAAGGGTATAACTGGTGAGAAAGAAGTGGGGGGGGGCGCTAGGAAAGAAGGGGAAGCCTGATTTGGTGAGGGGGTGCTCTAGCCGGTTGACAGCTCAAACAACTAGACACCCCATAATGTTTGTTTTCTTATTTCTGTGATTTGATTGGTTTCTTGGATTGGAACTGGCTTTGGGTTGTAAAATTGCAGGTTTGTGAAGTCCTCCTTACGCAGCAGTCATTTACTTTGCTTGCTTGGTGAAACCATGCAATTTTCCCAGACCAAATCCGGCTTTCCCCCGCAAGAGCGCTTGCCACAACTCATTCATGGTCTCTAGCAACAAGTCAATATTGGAGCAGGCATGGACCCCGCTTGGACTCCTTCATCCTGTTTTCCCCATGCTCCCCCTCCGCCAACCTTGGCCAAAAGCCCCAAATTGGCCTCTCTGTTCTGCCATGCTGGACCACCGCATAAGGAGGACTTTGCAAACATGAAATTTACAACCCAAACCCCGGACCAATCCAAGAACCCAATCAAATCACAGAAATAAGAAAAAAACATTCTGGGGTGTCTAGTTGTTGCGGTTGTGAACTGGCTAGAGCACCCCCTAACCAAATCAGGCTTCCCATTCTTTCCTAGCGCCCCCCTAACATGGCAGCTGTCCCCAGTGGTTTTTGATATTCAAAACTGTGTGGGATTGGATGAGGCCGCGCATCTCTCCCTCTCCTGGAAGAGCAGAAGGTTAAAAACTGCTGGGGACAGCTGCCAAGTTGGGGGGGGCGCTAGGAAAGAAGGGGAAGCCTGATTTGGTGAGGGGGTGCTCTACCCATTTCACAGCCAGAAAAACTAGAAAAAACCAGAATGTTTGTTTTCTTATTTCTATTATTTGATTGGGTTCTTGCATTGGTACTGGCTTTGGGTTGTAAAATTGCAGGTTTGTAAAGTCCTCCTTACCCAGAGGTCCAGCACAGCGGAACAGAGATGCCAAGTTGAGGCTTTTGGCCAAGGTTGGCAGGGGCTGAGCACGGGGACAACAGGATGAAGGAAATCCAAGCCAGGTCCATGACTTCTCCAAGATTGACTTGTAGCTAGAGACCAAAAATGAGCTGTGGCAAGCCCTCTTGTGCGGGAAAGCTGGATTAAGTCTGGCAAAATGGCATGGTTTCACCAAGCAAGCAATGTCAATTACCAGCGCGGCAGGACAAGCAGGCGCAATGGCCGGAGAGGAGGGTGCAGGGCAACGTGTTACTGGCACAGAAAGTGCATGGCAGAACCATAGTAGGATAAGGCTTAGTAGGGGGGTGACCTTGGTAGTGGGTGCGGTAACGGTGGAGTTAGCCGTTGGAAGACCTCTGGGGACAGAACTCAGGTCAGGGGGGATGTGGTTTCATTATATAGTCTTGGAATGGGAACCGCCCCACTAGCGGTGCGCACAGCATTTGGTAGGTCAGGCTCAGCACTCAGATGCGCTTTTTCTCAGAAGTTGCTGCTGCGGGCTCAGCAGTAGACACCGTGGGGCTTGGCATAATGATAATGCGTCGGGCTTGATTGGTTGTGTTGGGCCGCAGTCGGCTTAGACATAACAGACCCAAGAATGGAGCCGGCCTGACCAGGTTCACGGGCAGCTAGTTTGGGGGAGTAGGGTGGGGCTATTGGGGCTATGGGCGCGGGCCTGGTGGGCAAAAGAATGGGCTGACATGTGGGGCAGGGATTCAAGCGGCGCGCAAAGCAGGTACAGACATGTGGAGGGCTCCAAGTAGGGTGTGGTTTAGGGCCCCGTCACGAGAAGGATAAACTGGATGTAAGTAATGGTAAGCGGGCAGGTAATGGGTTAGGTTTATGATAGGGTTCTGCGCTTAGGGTTTCTTTTAAACTTGTTTTTGGGCTGTTATTGCGCTTGTACTTTGGTTAGGGTTGAGAGGGTGGGCATAAATTATGCACTATCAACCCCAGCTCTGAGGGGAGGATCTTATCTATTCTTATCAGTGGATATTGGGACAAGGAAAGGAAAAGGAAAGGAAAAGAGAAAGAGGAAAGAGGATGAAATGAGGATGGATGAATGAAACGGTATGGAAAGGAAAGGAAATTCATATCTTTATCTCTCTCTATCTCTCTTCAATGGAGAATATTTATCCTTACAGACAAGAGGAAAATTGATACCGGAGATCAAGGGTAACTAGGAGAGTAACTCCCACCTTTTCTACCCAACGTCCAAAAATATGTGGTACCTCTTGATCCAATAGATCAATTTCAGTGGCGGTGGTTTTTGGGATAGGAGGATTCACTTATATTATGAGAAAGATATTTTATTGGCTATTAAAATATATTAATATTATTTGAATGAAATAATTTTGTAATATAATGTTTTTGGTTACTTTTATATTTTGAAAAGTAATTTATCCAGTGCTTTTTCAAAGGTTTATTTGGTCTTAATAGATCTTGAAAGTTGATATTCCTCTCAGTTCAAGGAGTTTATCTAATTGTTTACAGACAAAAGAGATGTTAAGTTGTTCAGCTTGAGTTAAAGCTTCCCAACCAGTTCTTTCATAATTTTTAATGTATCCTTCTTTTGTTATTTTTGAAAGAATCAAATAATATATTATTGATTCTGCATTGGTTTCCGAATCCACTGCAAAAGAAATTAATGATAAATCATGGTTGAAAAAGCCAGATAAATTATCTTTGATTAATTTTTATGTGAAATGTCTGGTCCAAGGTATTAAACAGTATATTAGAGAATATTTCCTGGCCAGACCCCCAATTGTCAGCCTCCTGGATGCCTAGACCCTTGCTATCCTTTACCTACAAGTGGTGATGGAATAAATAATAAATATTGTATTCAATAAATGCAGCCAAAATCCATAAAATATTTGGATAGAGCTATTGCAAGGTTGATTGGTTTGGTTATGATTCAATATTATTAATCAATATTAATAAATTGATTATGAAATCATTTGATAGAGCACAATAATATTGGGGATCTTTAAAACCTCTCTTCAGGGAATTCACTTTGAAAACACGTATACCTTGTTACTTTTGAACCTTTAATTTATATTCTTAAAGGAGATATTGCGCAAAGATAATATATATATATAAAATATATGATGGAGTGGCAGTGCGTTTTAACAAAGCTTCCACAACAAAACAATTATAAAAAAACTCACTGGCATTTTATTGAATCCTTTAGGTACCTGTTTGGGACATGCACTGATGGACGCAACCTATTACTGGGGTTCAAAAGGTTGTTCAGCAGTTTAAATTGATAAAAATAATTTGTGGAAGGATATTATTAATCAGAATAAATCCATAATTCACTTACTTATATCTTATAAGTATTTCATTACCTTGGCATGGTTTCTGGAAGTAAATATTACTGGGTCTGTCAGAATCAATATCCTCAAAAGAGCTCTGTATACATAGCTTTTTAAGTCCCAATTCTGTCCTTCTGAGGGATACAGGGGCTCAAAGGGACATTTGCTAATTATATCAGTGTAAACACTGGTAGCCTGTCATGTTTCCTTGGTTCTTTAGCAAAGGAAAACATCTTATGTTTATAATTATGTCCAGCAATTAGCTTAGGCAAATGAGCATTATTTATAGCAAAAGAGATGCTGGACACCTGGTGTCAATAATTGCTAATGGGCTCTCAAAATGGGGGCAATATGTTGGATGATATCAGTGATGAATTCAATTGTATAATAAATGAATGATGGAAAAAAGAAGGGAGAAGAGCTGCTTAATGACAGAAGATTTGGCCTCTTGTGAGCCCATGATAAAAAAAGCCAAAAGTCAAATTTTCCGCCACAAAAGAACTCTACAGGCTCTACTGGCCTTGTTAATTGGTTTGGGCTACATCAACCCGCATGGAATCAGTTCCTGTACCCTTAAAACAAGCCTATTCCGGTCACTTATGGTGTTTCCACCATTATGGGGCTGAAGCAGCCCCTTTAATGTTCAATCCCCTGGCTGGTTTTCTGTTACAACCGGCCCTGTTACCTCACATGCTTGCTGGTTGCCTCATGCAACCAGCCCCTGGCCATACAAATGGCCATGTTGGACCCAGGACAAACCTGGGTCAGGGCTCAGACTCACCTGTGGTGCGTGTGACTGGCAGACATGCCATTCCCCCCCTCTTTCTCACAAATCCATGGAGGGGGTGGTCAAATCCCCCTACAAGGGGCCCTGGAGGTTGATACCCTGAGGGCGTTGTCATAGGTAATGTTGATGTTCTTACTCTCTCTAATCTCATGATTTGTTATTTTCCTGTTCTCCTTTCTTTCATTCTTCTCACACTGTTATTCCTTTTCCTCATATCTCCATTTCTTTCCTTCATACTTATCTTTATATTGCCAACAGTACTACATATTCTTCTGTTCTCATTGTAAAGCAGACCTGCGCGCCATTCCTATCTCCAATCCCGCGCACACTACCCAAGCGCGCTGTTTCTTCTCGCGCTTGCGCTCTTGCGGTCTCAACAATCTGATGGTCAGCGCACCGCGCTAGCTCATGACCTCAAGGACAAACTGGTCATTGGCTCAAGATCCAAGCAACAATCAAAAACCCAATCAATCAATCAAATTAACCCAATCATGTACTACTCAAAACCAAGTCAACAACTCAAGATCAATTAATCAATTCGAGCCATCTTAGGACAACAATCTGCTAATCAGTTCAATCAGCAATTCAACCTCCGGCCAACAAATCAAGTCACTTCACAAAGCAATCAGTTTGCTCATGGTAAGAACTTCATCTGGCAACTCGTTGCTCCGTGAAAGAACTTACTTCAGCAATCTTGGTCCCCAATCAAGCAAATCACCTACTCCAAACTGGTTGTCTCACCTTGCCTGGCTGCCTCTTCTCAAGTCCCTCATTTTCACTTACTCTAGATAAGACTTGCTTGTCTCAGCTAGCTCATCTCTCTGTTGGTTACTTTTGACTTGTGCTTCACGCGTGATTGTTTGTACAAATCTAACTCTTACTTGCTGTGTTATGCAATTCAGTTTGTCCTGGTTTCCAGTCCTATTATTTACACGGTTAAAAGCCTGCGCCAATAAAGCAATGGATTGACCAGGAATCTCATCCACACCAGGAACAGGGGGGGACTCCACCAATTAAAAATCTCTTTCTATCAAATCACTCATTGAATCCACGCCTCTGCTAACAGCCAATAATTACAGAATATGGAGGAAGAAGTTTGAGAAACTCTTCAAACTACGTGGAGTGTTTAATATCATGAAAAGAAATGACTTGACCTGTCTGTATTAGGACAGGAATCAAGAATTTGTTTCTCACCTCCTAGCCAAGCTTGAAACCAACTCCTACAACAGCATCATTGATGAAACCAACAAGGATGACGCCAAGCTGATATGGATCTCAACCCAAGAACACTTTGCCTCATCCCAGTCTGCAAACCAAGCTTGCTTCTTCAACAGCTTCCTAAACCTATACATGAAAAGCAATATTCAAACCTTTGTGACCACAGTAAAGGTCTATCTTAAAAAGATGACCAAGGTTGGCATTGAACTCCCCTTGGATATAATTGCTTACCTTGTCCTCTTCAAATTTCCCTCTTCAATGCAAAACATGAAATTGCAGATCATTCACTCCACCATCAACATGAAGTTTGATGTTGTTCTCAATTACCTCATTCAACACAAAAATGAATCAATTTCCAAAGGAGAATGTGTTGAGCCGGTGAATTTTGCCTTGTACAGGGGACCGCAATGCCAGAACGGGAAGCACAACCCGGCCGTAAAATCTCACTTAGCCAGCTCATGCTGGTTCAAATTTCCAGAACTCAAGCCTGCCAATTCCCACAATAACCCAGGACCAAAGAAAAGCAAACCAAAAGCCAAAGACAAATCTCACTTCTACAACTTCTTCTATGGGCTCTGCTCAAACAGGTTGTCAGAACCAATCGACCATACGGGCTCCATTCTAGACTCTGGCTGTTCAACCCACATGATCATTGACCGGGTCTCCTTCATCACTCTTGAAAAGAGCAACAGGACGGAACAAATTCAGACCAGAAAGAAGAATGCCGCCATCTTGATTGAAGGAAGCGGTAAAGCTGCTTTGGCCACCAAGGATGCTAATCTGATACTGTCCAACATCGCCTGGGTACCCAAATCAATGGTAAACCTGATCTCATTGGGACTGCTCATGAGTCAAGGAGCAAATATTTGAGTTGACACAAGCAAACATCCACACACCTTTGAGCTCACCAAGGTCAATTCCAATTCGGCACTGCTCTCTGGTTTGATCATTAACAACCTGTTTGTAATCAACATGGCCAACAACCCAAGAACCTCATACTACTCAAACACCAAACTCTTCTCCATCCACCATTTGTTAGGTCATTCCAGTCTGTTGCAAATGGAAAGGTTCCTCAACATTGAGCTCAAAAAATCTCAAAAAAACTCATTCAAGTGTCTCAGCTGCGACAAAGCTAAGATAACCCAAGCACCATTTAAGCATCCAAAAGAAATTTCTCAAAGCTGCTTTGAGAAGATCCATCTGAATCTCATTGGGCCCATCAACCCAACTTCAAAAGGAGGCTTCCGGTATGTTCTCATGCTCATTGACTTGCATTCTGGGTACTTGGTGGGTTTTCCACTCAGATCCAAGAGCAACACAGCGGACGTGCTCATCTTTGTGATAGAAAACCAGCATTGAAAAACAAATGATTATCCAAAAGACATGGTCTCCAATGGCGGTGGCAAATTTGTGAACCACAAACTTCAAAACTACTAAAAAACTCACCACATCAATCAAATTGTAAGAAAACCCTATCACTCCCAACCCAACGGTTGGGCGGAAAGGGCAAATAGGACCATGATGGAGGCTGTTCAAGCAACTGTCACACAACCACCCCACGTACTATAGGGCAATTCTTAGATGATTGTGAGCGCAAAGGAATGCCAAGTGCGAGGGCAAGTGCAAATAGCAAGACTCAGTTGCAAAGTGAAAACTTGGTTATGCCACTCAACAAATGGCGAGAGGAATGGAATGTGTTCCGAAAAAGGAAACTCAACCTGAGTCCAATGTGATAACTAGGTTGTAGCAAAATGCGAGAACGTATGAAATTAAATAACTGAGGAGACAATCATGAGGCAAGGGGATAGCCCTTATAAGGTAATCCAAAGTGACTAGATACAACCTGGTGATGGGCTAACTACAGTTGAAGCGGTGAGGCAATGAATGAAAGGAATGGGATAGGAAATGAAGCAGTAGTATAGATCCAAGGTCATAGCGTAAGTGCAAGACAATAGAATCTGAGCGTACAATTGCATGACGAATTGGGATAGGAGCGAGTGACGTTGAAGGTAATGCAAAAAAGAAGTAATATTGTATGCAGGGTAGGGACTAGTCCAATTGCAAACTTTACAGTAATGATGGATTAGTTAGATGTAGATGCAAACTAACAAACAATGCATGACCAAAGATGGAAGTCCAAGGCTGTTGATTGGCCAGGGAAGGAGATTGGATCTCATAATGGATGGCCGACCGGTATGGAGTTAACCGTGAAGTTCCCAAGTATATACTGAGTTGGTCGCCAAGATTGGAAGGTCAGCGCGAGCCAGAGGAAATAGCGGATTGCACCATTGATGTTGTGCTCTTATTTGTGTCACGCTTTTAGACTGAGGTAGATTGTACTGAGGAGAGGACATTTTGAAGTGATGAAGACAATAATCCCTAAGTTCAAAGCGTGACAGCAACCTTGTCAGACTCAAGAATCCCAAAATTCTGCTGGCACAAAGTGGTTAAAGGTTGCTGCCTTATGCTCAACCAGATTCCAAAGGAGAAAGGTGAGGATTCCCCCTGGAAGAAAATGCACCAAATGCAGCTTCCCAAAACCTATATCAAGCCAATTGGCTTCAGTCTCACCTACAGGATCAATGACTCTGTCAGCCTCCTGGATGCCAAGACCCTTGCTATCCTTTAGCTACCAGAGGTGATAGAGTAAATAATAAATATATTATTTAATAAATGCAGCAAAAATCCGTAGAATACTTGGATTAAGCTTATTGCAAGGTTAAATGGTTTGGTTATTGTTTATTGTTTCAAATCAAAATTGATTATTAAATATTTATAGAGGGGCCACAATTATATTGTGGATCTTTAACATCTCTCTTCAGGGATTTCAGTATGAAAACACGTAGTCCTGGTTACTTTGGGTTCTTTAGTTAAAAGATTATTATACCCAAAGATAATATGTATATAAAATACAAAATGGAGTGGTAGGGCCTTTTAGCAAAGCTACCACAACAGAGAAAGGATAATAAGACTCACCGGTATATTATTAAATCCTTTGGTTATCTGTTTTGGACGTGTACTGATAGGTTAAACCTGTATACTGGGGTTATAAGGTTGTTCAGCAGTTTTATTTGATAAAAAAAGGTTTGAAGACGTATATTACTGATCAGACATTGCCATAAATCACTTAATTATCTCTTATAAGTATTTGATTACCTTGGCACTGCGTCTGGATATGAATATTACTGGGTACTGCCCATCAACATCCTCAAAAGAGCTCTGTATTTATAGTTTTTGGAGTCCCAATATGGTCCTTCTGAGGGTTGTAGGTGCTCAAAGGGACAGAAAATAAGGCTAGCAGGGGAACCGGGGGTAGCCTGTCATGTGTTCTTGGTGCTATAGCCCGGGTAGCATCTAATTCCTTAGGGTATGGGAATTATTCTACCTTATAATGGACATTAGGACGTGTGAATAACACTAATCTGTCCTATTTATGTAATATTTAATTAATTATCCTTAGTATATGTTCCCAGTAATCTAATAATTATATTATGAGACATCTCTACGTACATTTTGATTTCAGGTAAGTTCTCATTATGTATTATATAACTGGATTCAAAGTCATAATATTGTTTTTACTCTTTATCTTCAAGTTCCAGTTGATTTGTTAAGATAATTACTTAGTCATGAGAATTCATGTAATATTATTACATCATCATTTTACTTATTATGTCACGATAATATTGATGTACAGCAATTCTCATAAAAGTATATTAAATTATTTTAATATATTTTTGAAGTTGTCATTGTCTTATTTTCTACATTCTTGGTACTTTGCATTATATTAAATAAAAAATACGTGTAAGGATTATTTATGTATTTTTATATAATATTATGTATATTTGAACAGTCTACTATCCACGGGAACCTTTATTACATATGTAACAAGTTCCCGTGTATGTTGTAGCCTGTTTACGCAGTACCTGAGCCGCCTGTCACTCTTTCAGCCCGTAGTCCCGTGGCTGCGTACTTGTCAGAGGCCCAGGGCTGCGTACACAACCTCAACAGGTTGACACGGCTGTATCTCAGCTTCGCGCGGGTGCTTTGGCTGCCGCGGCCGCATGCGGGAATTGTGACAAAACACATTTCCGCCCGCAACTCCTAAAATATACACAACACC
This sequence comes from Puccinia polysora, assembly GCA_025617555.3. NCBI lineage: Eukaryota > Fungi > Basidiomycota > Pucciniomycetes > Pucciniales > Pucciniaceae > Puccinia > Puccinia polysora. The sequence continues at coordinate 1,691,999 of CM062639.1, forward strand.
TCAATTCTGACTGAATTTTAGGTGTGAAACCTATACGTGACAATGCGTATGTAATATTTAGTTGGCCAAAAAGCTAATTAATGGAGCCGTGGTATTTTGGTTTTTCTTTCCTTAATTATTTCAAAATATAAGGAGTTGGATTTCAAGGGTGGGGTTAGTGCGTGAACCTAACTAATTTTGGGTGGGAAATCCATTTATTTAATTGGCCAAAAAGCTCAACACCGGAGCCGTAGTATTTTGGTTCTTTTTTCCTTAATTATTTAAAAATATAAGGAGTTGGATCTCAAGGGTGGGGTCAGTGAGTGACCCTACCTAATTCTGGGTGGAGAATCTATTTCTGTAATAATATTTATTGTTTTCCTACTACCTCTTAGGTTAGTTGTATTATTATTATTTTTATGTTATTTTATTTCCTTTTTCAGCTTGCTCTGCAATAGTAGCAAGCTGACATTCCCCCACTCCAAGATATGGCCATATCTGAAAAAAATCTGGAGGAAGTTGGGGGAAAAAATCAACTGCATATGTGCTTCAGTTCTTTTTGCTGGCTCTGTAGTTTCTGAGATGTATTGGTCCATCAGGTATATTATTTTCTGGTAACCATTCATCTTTGTCTGCAGATTACCCTTTGTATCTTACTAAGTATAGTCTGATGTCTTTTCCTTGTACCCTCTCTTTCCTACATCTCAATATCCTGATGAATTTCCCTTTTTCTTTTACAGGGTCAGGTTCTATTGGGATTATTGCTGGAGGGAGGTTTCTGCCTTCTCTTGGTTTAGAGTGTTTGATTAGGCTAACAGGAAATACCGGATGTTTTCTTGATAATTCTTCACTCAATATTACTTCCACAGTATTTTTCCATGCATCTTCTTGATAACAAATGGTCCAACAAAGGCTGTTTTCAGTTTTCTGTTGCCTGCCAGGTTGTTGAAATTAGTTGTAGATATCAAGATCTTGTCTCCTATCTTAAAATCAGGTTCTTTATGGGATTTGTCCCATCTTTGTTTGTTGTATTCAACAGCTTCTTCCACACATTTCTGAGCATGTTTATTTGCAAAATCTATCATCTTCTTAAACTCAAGAGATGTTGGTTGAATAGTGGCTAAGTTATAGTTCATTTTATTCCTAGAGAGTTTTGGATTCTATCCTCTTTCTAGTATGCAAGGAGCTTATTTGGTAGTAGAATGTTTACTGCTGTTATAAGCCGTTTCTAGGGCTGGAAGTAGGCTTACCCAATCATGGCAATAACCATCTGAGTTTTTGTATTCTAGACCAAAGCTACAGAACCTCCTTAGCATATCTTCTAGGGTCTGTATCATCCTTTCAGCTAATCCGTCAGTTTAGGGATGGTATGCTGTAGAAAATGCTAGAGTAGTACCCATTATATCATGTACATTCCTCCAAAATTCAGATGTGAATTTGGGGTCTCTGTCACTGATTATAATCTTGGGTATACCCACATCAGCTATAATCCTATTCCAGAATAGTAAGGCTACATCCATAGCACTATCTTCCTTGTGGTTAGGTAAGAATTTTGCCTTTTTGGAATATCTGTCAACTATAACTAGGACAGAATTATAAGAATGAGTACCTCCAGGGGGGAGGCCGGTGAAAAAATCTGTATTGATAATTTCCCACCTGGTTGTAGGTTCAGATATCTTCTGTAAGAGTCCAAAACTTTTCCCAAAAGTTTTATTAGATTTCTGGTAGGTTTCACAGCTAGTAACATATTCTGTAGTGACTTCTTTCCAGTCTATCCACCAGGCAGTTTGTTTCACTTTCTCTAAGGTTCTTTCTATGGATAAATGTCCTGATGAACAGTTTTCATGGCATTCCTGGAGTAAATGTTGTATATTCTCTTTGTTGCTCAGTACTAATAAGCTGGAATGTTGGTGTCTATAGTAAAGGAGACCATCCCAAGGGGTAAACCTTCCTGCTTTATAGGGTTTAAGTAGTGAAGCAGGCAGGCTATTTATCAAAGCTGCTTCTGGGGATTCAAATTCCATAATGGTAATCAGCAGCTTGATCTCAGGAGAGTAGGTATCCCTTACTAGGTTGAAGAAAGCAGTGTCTAATTCACATAAGTGGATTCCCATTCCTGGAGCACTCAATGCAAAAAGATTGATATTCAAGATAGGAAATATATCTTGATCTTCAGGGTCATATGCTGGATTGTTAGAGTCATTAGCCAATGAATTCCTACTTAGACTATCAGCATTCTGATTTTTAGCTCCACCTTTATGCACTATAGTCATCTGTCCTCTATATTGTTGTATAGCAATTTGCCACCTGAGCATATGTCTTCTGGGGTTTTCATGTTCATAAGAGTTCTTAAAGCATTGCACTCCGTGATTACTTGGAAAGTGGTGCCTTCTAAGTAATAGTGTAGCTTCTCTAAAGCCCATACTAGTGCCAAACATTCCAAATGACTGGCCCCATATCTCTTCTCAGTATCTTTGATCTGTCTAGATATGAATAGTACAGGTTTTTCTACTTGTTTGTCTTCTTCTATCCTTTCCTGATGTAAAGCAGCTCCTAGCCCTTCCATGCAATAATCAATGTACAGTTTGAAGGGCTTAGAGTAATCTGGTTGGATAAGTAGAGGAGTAGAGGTCATAGCTATTTTTAATTCCTCATATTTCTTTAGTCTCTCATGAGTCATTTCAAATAGTGTATTGTTGTTACATACTTCATACAGACTTTAAGTTAGAATAGAAAACTTTGGTATGTATTGTCTGCAATAAATGTAGAAACTGATGAAAGACAGTAATTCTGTCTTTTTTTGAGGCATAGGCCTATTCATGAAAGCAGCTATCTTATTTTGATCAGCAGCTAGAGTTAGGCCAGAGACTATATGTCCTAAGGCTTTCAATTCTCTGTAGCCAAGTTGCATTCCTTCATGGAAACCTTCAGTCCTGCTTTGGAGATTGTCTGGAGTACTAATCTTACTTGGTTAATATGAGTATCCCAGTCATCAGAGTATATGATAACATCATCTATGTATACCATCATCCATCCTTGTCTGATGTAAGTTCCTAGAACTGTATCCATTGTTCTCTGGGAGTGAGATGGAGAATTCTTTATACCAAAAGGCATCCTAAGATATTCATATATTCCCAAATGAAAGATTATTCTCTTAAACTTCCTGCTTTCAGGGCTTATTGTTATCTGGTGGAAACCTTTAAGCATATCCATAGTAGTGATGTACTTAGCCTTGGACAAGTTATGCAGAGCATGATCAATCCGGGGTATAGGATAATAATCTGCTTGAGTGTTATTTTTGAGCATTCTGAAGTCTCCTACCATTCTTGACTTGTCATTATGCCAAGCTATGATTACAGGTGTGGTCACATCTACCTGTTAATTATGCCCTACTTTACTTAATACTTGTAAGTCTATTAGTTCTTGGATATGTTCCTCAAGAGCTTTTCTAGACTTAGGACTAGACGGATAGGCTTGCCTTCTTAAGTTAGGAGGATAAGGAGGCTTAATGGTCAATGTTAATACCATATCATGTCCTTTAATATAACCAATAGGATGATCTTTAGTACAAAAAGCATTCTGGTTCTCAAAGCAGACTTTTAATATATCTTTCTTCTGTTCCTCAGAAATTTTAATATTCAGAGCTGCTTGAGAGAAATATTCTTGGTCAAAGTCTTCCAAATGCTTCTGGTAAGTAGAGGAGGGGAAGTTAGACCGAGTGGTGCATATCTTAAACTTCTTGTCCCAATTACCTCCTACTGTGAAGTATCTTCCTCTATTCTGGAACACGTCTATACCACATAGACATAAGGCATCATTACCCAGTATCAGGTAGTCACATAGTCCGTTGAGCAATACTACAAACTCCACTTGTATTCTCAAAGATCCTTTAGTGTGAGGTAGTATTATAGGAGCAGTCCATACTCCAATAGCATTCATGGTAGAGTTGCAAGAGCTGAACTTGGCTTTTGGGACGGGTAAAAGGTGCTCTCTCCAATTGGGGTCCCATTTGTTTTAGAATTAAGCACAGACACATGAGCAAAAGGCTCCACTATCCAGTAATAACCTTATAGGTCTGTTGTTATACAACCCAGTTGCATAGCACGTTTGACCAGTGGTATAACTTTTCCCACTCATGGGTTTAACTGTTAATGGTTTGACATCCATAATATTTCTAGGAACTATAGTAGGATCCCATTGTTGGGGCAGGCTAGAATCCCCATGGATGCTATTGATCTCTGCAGAAGTACCTATATCTCATTCTATAACATTAACAGGGTTGGTGAAGATCAATTCACATTAAGAAAGAGATCCTTCAGTATCAGCTATGTCTTTAAAGTTCTGGTTCTCTTCAACCTCCTGTTCTCCTTCCAAGACTGCTATCTTCCTTTTTGGTAATGGAAAGTCTTGTCTTATATTCCCAGTCTTGTTACAATTCCAACAAGTTTCAGGAATCCTCTCTTTCTCCCTATTTTCATTAGGTTTCTTATTGTCAGAGGCATTTATTAGAGGAGTTTGTTCTCTGGTTTTGTTGATGTTATAGTTCTCTTTGGGTCTGGAAGGGGCTTTCTTGTCCAACCCTTTCATGTCTATTACTTCTTCTAACACATTGATTAGAGTGGGCCAGTATGCATCCATACTCATCCTACATTTTACACTATGGTTAAGATTGCCAGGACACAGGTTGGGAAGTTTTTCATTTAATTCCTCTTAATCAGCATCTGGATAGAAGCAATCCAATCATTTCTTCTGTTCCAAGCACCATTTGTGAGGTTTGTCCTTGAAGGGGTCAAATAAGAAATTTTCGAAATTTTTCATCATTTTCCTTTTCCACATTCTAGAACCAAATTGCTCTTTAATCAGAAGTTTCCACAAATTCCATGGTAAGCATCCTACTTCTTTTCTCTTACTGATAAACCAGTCCAATGCTACTCATTCAAATATTCTGGGTAGCCGGACTACAGCTATAGCTTCTGCTAGTTCATAAGAGTTAATGGTGTAATCAATAAATTTAAAAAAATTTATATGATTGTATTCTCCTTCTCTGGAGAGCTTGGTCCATTCAGAAATAGGGGGTAAAGGTTTGAGAGCTTGCTCCATCTCAGGAGTAGGACTAGGCCTAAAGGTGTCACTCCTATTCATTCCTAATAAGGGTGGTGCATAAGGAGTAGTGGTTTGTCTGGGAGGCTTTGGTTCCTCTGTAGTACTCCCCAAGGGGTTGTTCAGACAGACTTTTAAGTCTCTAAGATCATTTTTGATCAGATTAAGTTGCAGGTCCACTTTGTTATTGAGCACATTGAATTTTTCACTAAGGGATAGAATAGAACTGTTAGTGGTGGTTTCCAATTCTTCTTTTAAGGGGTGGAAAGACATGATAAAATCTTCTTGGATTCCTGATAACATATTCTCAATTTTTTGAGTCTGTTTGATCCTACCTTGATTAATTGTCTCCAATAAATGTCCGTGTGTTCTTTAATTTCTTCCATTCCTACTGTCTTTGTTTGGTTATTCATCAATTTGGCTACTACTGAGGTTAATTAATCCATTTGGGTGTAAAACCCGTCCAAATTTTCACAAACAATTTTGAAATTATTACGCATATCATTAGAAAAGGAAGTAATTACATCAGAGGCTGGTTTGGGCTCAGAATTAGAATCTAATTTTTGTAAACCTTTTTCCACTTTTGAGCTAGGGATATTATCTGGTTCCAATCTTTTTTTCCCTTTGGCTTGGGATGGGAAGAGGATCTCTTCTTTCCTGATCCTTTGACTTTCAGTTGGGCTAATTGATCCCACGGATTCTACTTTTCTACGTAGGATTCTACCTCTTTCCTTGGAATCATTTTCTGAAGAGCTATCTGGGTGGCTTTTGCCTGGGAGATAATCTTTTTCATAGATACCATGTCCTCCTTGGCTTGGGCTTCTTTGAATTCTTCCCAATATTTCACATGCTCTTTGACTAAGTCTTTGATCCTGGCTTCCTTGGCCAGATTCTGCTGGGGTGGCTGCAGGGAATCTTTTTGTAAAGGTGGGTGGCTTGATTCTGCTACTTTCTCCAGCTCTAGTTTGGGAGAGGGCAGAAGTGATTGCTGCTGCTCCTTGTCCATCTACATTTAATTCACGGGTTCCAGTCCCTTCATTGTTGTCCTTACTGGTGGTCTCACGGTTACTGAGAGCTGTTCATTGGAGGGAATTCTTCCTGAGGCTCTTTTGTTATGTCTACTCATTTTCAGAATAATATGTTTATAATTATTTTACAGAAAAAATCCGTAAAAATAAGTTTTATTTAAAAACTCACTTAAATTGATGTTTAGAGGTACCAAGACCTTATTGGGGTTAAATTGATCCCTAGTAGGTAATCCTACGGGGTCTTGGTGGGTTCCAATGAGGTCTTCACCCGTCCAATCAATATTTTCAGGGCTTCCGCTGATGTCTGGGACTTACTTATCCAATAGATCCACTTCAGTGGCAGTGGTTTCTGGTACAGAGGGTTCACTGATAAAAAAAGTGTATTTTATTGGTTTAATAAAATATATTAATATTATTTCCTTTAAAAATAATATGGTAATTCAAGTTGTGTACTTACTTTTATATTTCAAAAAGTAATTCATACCGTATTTTTTCCAAGCTTTATGTTTTCTTAATAGAGCCTGAAAGTTGATACGCCTTTCAAGATCTTATTGTTCAAGGAGTTTATCTAAGCGTTTACGTGCAGAAGAGATATTAAGTTGCTCAGCTTGAGTGAAAGCTTTCCAACCAGTAGGTTTAAAATTTTAATATATTCTTCTTTTCTTATCTTTAAAAGATTTAAATAATAGATTATTAATTCTGCATTGGTTTTTCAATCCACTGCAAAAGAATTTAATAATAAATCACGGTTATAAAGTCAGATAAATTTTTCTTTGATTTTATTTTTTGTGAAAATGTCTGGTCCAAGGTATTAAATATAATAAAATGGAATATTTCCCGGCCAAACCCCCAATTTTCAGCGTCCTGGATGCCAAGACCCTTGCTATCCTTTAGCTACCAGAGCTTATAGAGTAAATAATAAATATATTATTTAATAAATGCAGCAAAAACCCCTAGAATACTTGGATTAAGCTTATTGCAAGGTAAAATGGTTTGGTTATTGTTTATTGTTTTGAATCAAAATTGATTATCAAATATTTGTAGAGGGGCCAAAATCATATTGGGGATTTTTAACACCTCTCTTCAGGGATTTCAGTATGAAAACACGTAGTCCTGGTTAATTTGGGTTCTTTAGTTTAAAGATTATTATACCCAATGATAATATGTATATAAAATACACAATGGAGTGGTAGGGCCTTGTAGCCAAGCTACCACGACAAAGAAAGGATAATAAGACTTACTAGTGTATTATTAAATTCTTTGGGTATTTGTTTGTGACGGGTACTGATGGGTTAAACCTGTATACTCGGGTATAAGGTTGTTCAGCAGTTTTAATTGATAAGAAGAGGTTGGAGGAAGGATATTATTGATCAGACATTGCCATAAATCACTTACTTATCTCTTATAAGTACTTGATTACCTTGGCATGGCTTCTGGATATGAATATTACTGGGTCTCTGCCCATCAATGTCCTCAAAAGAGCTCTTTATTTATAGCTTTTGTAGTCCCAATATGGTCCTTCTGAGGGTTGTAGCTGCTCAAAGGGACGGACACTAAGGATAGCAGGGTAACCCGGGGTAGCCTGTCATGTGTTCTTGGTGATATAGCCCGGGTAGCATCTAATTCCTTAGGGTGTTGGAATTATTCTACCTTATAATAGACATTAGGATGTGTGAATAACACTAATCTGTTGATTTATGTATTATTTAATTAATTATTCTTAGTAAATGATCCCAGTAATTTAATAATTATATTAATATACATTTTTAAAGACATTTTGATTTCAGGTAAGTTCTCATTATGTATTATATGACTGGAGTAAAAGTCATAATATTGATTTTACTCTTTATTTTCGAGTTCCAGTTGATTTGTTAAGATAATTACTTAACAATACAAGTCACCAAAATTAATGTTATATTTTTACATTATTATCTTCCTTAGTATGTCACAAATATATTGATGTATAGAAATTCTCATAAAAGTATATTGAAGTATTTTAATATATTTTTAGAAGTTGTCATTTTCTTATTTTCGACATTCTTGGTACTTTGAATTATATTAAATAAAAAATACTTATAAGAATTATTTATGTATTTTTATATAATATTCTGTATATTTAGACAGTCTACTATCCACGGGAACCTTTATGAAATATGTAACAAGTTCCTGTGTATGTTGTAGCCTGTTTACGCGGGACCTGAGCCTCTCAGGCCGCCTATCACTCTGTCAACCTGTAGTCACACGGCTGCGTACTTGTTAGAGGCCCGGGGCTGCGTACACGACCTTGATGGGGTGACAGGGCTGTATCTCAGCCGCGCGCGGGTGCATTGGCTGCCGCGGCTGCGTGCGGGAATTGTGAAAAATCCGCCCTTAACTCCTAAAATATACACAACACCTCAATTCTGACTGAATTTTAGGTGTGAAACCCATACGTGACGATGTGTGTGAGATATTTAATTGGCCAAAAAGCTCAATAATGGAGCCGTAGTATTTTGGTTTTTCTTTCCTTAATTATTTGAAAATATAACGAGTTGGATTTAAAGGGTGGGGTCAGTGAGTGACCTACCTAATTTTGGGTGGAGAATCCATTCCTGTAATAATATTCATGGTTTTTCTACTCTTTCTTAGGTTAATTGTATTATTATTATTCTTATGTTTTTTTTGTTACTTTTGCAGCTTGCTTTGCAATAGTAGCAAGCTGACACTCTTGCAATGGCAAGCGAGGGGAGGAAGGGGAGCCAGGGCTGCTGACCCCTGCTCCCGTGGCACTGACTGCTGGTCGCAACCAGCTGGGCCCGCCAGCCGTTGCACTGATGGGATCCCTTGGCCGCTGTTACAGCCCCTTGCGGGCCATTGGGCCCCGCATGGGCCAAATCAAGAGAGACAAGCGGCCCCAAGAAGGCTGCAACACCGGCAGCAGCCCCAAATGTGCTGCGACATGGGTGAGTGCCCCATTGTGCCGCCCCAAGCCCAAAATTTGAGATTAAAATACTTTGGCAGGCCAGCCCGTCTGGAAAAGTATGTCCAAAATAAACCTTGGGCCCAATTATTCCCATACAAGCCCATCATGCTGTATTTTCCCCTATACCCCACTGGGCCCAATAGGGCCCGTCTACCAATAGGCCAATTTCATGCTTTTTGAGGACAGTTTCCCCAAATCCATGATATCCACACAGGCCTGTATGGTCTGTGTCTTTTTCCAATGGGCCGCAGAGGCCCACATGTGCATCCCATTTGGATTACACTTATATGTAGCACACGCGCAAATGAATACTTATTTTAACAGTACTTCCACAGGGTATGGGAAATATTGTTCTTTTTGATTGATGTTTAGACGTGTGAATAACACTAATCTATCCACATGTTTATAATTTAATTAATTATCCTTAGTAAATATTCACAGGATGTTAATAATTTTCTTAGTAGACATTCCAACGGGTAATCTGATTTGAAGTGGGTTTTCATTATGTATTAGCTGATGGGAGTAAAATGATGATATTGATTTTGCTCCTTATTTTCAAAATTCTGTTCATTTACTTGAAATAATTAATTCAAAATCCAAGCTATGAGAATAAATGTAATATTTTTACATAATCAGTTCCCTTAGTATTTCATGGACATACTGATCTCTTCAAGCTCTCACAATTGTATATTTAAATTATTTTAAGATGTTTTAAAAATAGTGGTTATCTTATTTTTGAAATATTTGGTATTTTTTATTTTATTTTTATAAAAAATACATAGAAAGTTTATTTAAGCATTTTTAAATAGTTTTATGTATTTTTAGACTATCTAATATCCACAGGGACATTTATTAGATATGTAGTATGTCCCTGTCTAGGTTGCTGCACCTTTATGTGGTACCTGGGCTTTTCAAGCCGCCTGTCACTCTGTCAGTCCATAGTCCCGTGGATCCTTACTTTTCAGATTCCCAAGGCTGTGTACACGGCTTTTCAGGATATGCCAATAGGGTGGCAGTGCTGAATCTCAGCTGCGCGCAGATGTGTTGGTTGCCACAGGTGTGTGCAGGTATTATTGTTGTCTTTTTCTGTTCATATTCTGTAACAAATAAATTTAGTTACCTTTATCTCCAACTTAATTTTTCCATTAAATAACTACTCATGTCTCAGGCCCCCTCTGGGACTCTCTAGTTGTCACTAACCTACTGTCTTAGGCCACTTTTGGGGTTTCTCTAGTTGTGCCTAAATACTGGTCCTTCCTTGGGACAATGAATGAAAACTCATCTGATTACCATAAAACTAAACCAGAGTGTCCCTTCCTCCTCTTCAGATCAGTTCCACTTGACTTTACAAGTAAGTCCCTCTTCCTTGGCTCTTAGTAGCCTTATCCTTCCTCTTCATTTGACTCTTCAGAGTCATACCGTGTCCCCTACTTCAACAAATAACCTTGCTTCTCATTTTAAACTTTTCATTAGTTTCAGAATATGAACAGAAAAAGAAAAAAATTGTGACAAATCACATTTTGACCTCTAACTCCTCCAAATCAAAGAATTCTTGGATTCTGACACAAAATTCACTGTGAAAACTATACGTAGGCTTTCATGTGAAATCTTCAGATAGACAAAATCCCAAGGCTGTGTCCCTTTCCAAATCTTCATAAATTATTTAAAAATTTACCCAGTAGGAATTTGAGTTAGGTGTCAGTCAGTGACCTTACCTTAATTTTTATGTAGAATCATAATTTGAAATAATATTTCTAATATTATTTCTTGTTTAATAAGATTTTTATTTATTTTCTTTTCTTTTATTTATTTTATTTTATTTATTTTATTTATTTTATTTTATTTTATTTTATTTTATTTTATTTTATTTTATTTATTTTATTTTATTTATTTTATTTTATTTATTTTATTTTATTTATTTTATTTTATTTTATTTTATTTTATTTTATGTATTTTATTTTATTTTATTTTATTTTATTTTATTTTATTTATTTTATTTTATTTATTTTATTTTATTTATTTTATTTTATTTATGTTTTTTTGTTACCTTTTCCGCTTGCTCTGCAATAGTAGCAAGCTTAAAATCTTGCAAAGGAAAATGCAATTGCTTCTGAATCTGGAAACACTGAAGGACCTGATGAGACTTCCTGACTTGCTCTAAGATGATTAAAACTCCATCCTTAGGTCAATTATCATCTCAAAACTATCTCCAGCTGTGCACTCAAACATTATCACCACTGAAAATGAGGAAGAGGCCAAGAGAATCTGGAAAAACCTCTTAAAACAATTTGTCTCATCCAAACCAGAAAATGAAGCCTGCCTCTACAAGAAATTCACTTCCATTACCTATGACAAGTCAAAAATCCAGCTCTTCATCACCAAACTCACAACTGGAATAAGCGGCTTACACGAGATTGGCATTGTGCTCCCAATAGACATACTAGCATACGTGATTCGGGAAAATCTACCATCTACTCCCAAAATCAAAATAATTCAGAAATCCATCACTCACTCTGCCGTGGAATCAGAGATAACCCCCAATTCCTTTCTCAACCACCTTCAAATCCATCTCAATGAGCAGAAGATGTCTGGAAATGAATCCCAAGTGGGTACCACTATTACTCTTATCATGTATGCCACTAAGAAGTGCAAACCAAGGAAACATAACACCCTTGCTAACCACCCCAAGGACAAATTCTGGATTCTCTATCCGCATTTGAGGCCTCCTCCTTCCAATCCCAATGGACACAAAAACATCAGCTATCTCTCTTATACTCAAAACACCAATCCCTTCCTTTTCATCTTTGACTCTGGATCCTCCCACCAAACAAAGGCCAACTTGAATCTCTTCAAATTCTTAGACAACAGCCACCAAGAATAAGTAAACACTAGCTAAGGGCAGGACACCCTGGAGATCAAGGGAAAGGGTGTTCTTTGTTTTTCTTCTGGATCAACTTCCTTTGCCATAAATGACATGCTCTATGTTACACAAATCACTTCCAATCTTCTGTTTTTGCATTTCCTGCTACTTGAAAACTTTGTTATCACTCTTCAACCTGAATTTTTCCTTGTAAAAAAGGGGTCATAAACTGTTTGCAAGGGATTATATTCCAACCACATTCCATACCTGAATCTTGCACCTAGCCAAGTGTGCTTGTCTCATCTCTTATTGGACAAACTTCTTCATAAGTCACTTGGACATGTAAGCCACCACTTCCTTCAAAAGAAACTTAATATCCCAATAAAGCAAGAGTCCAAATGCAACTCCTGCTCAATATCTAAGATCACCCAAGCTTCATTCAAGGACCACCAGTCAAGAGCTTGCAGGGCATTCAAAGAGCTGCATCTTTGGACCTCTTCCCCTCTCTGCTTCAGGTCAAAAGTACTTCCTGACCATTGTGGACTCCCACTCCAGTTACTGCGCTGCCTTACCCGTTGAAGGCAAGGACACCATACCTGAGAGGCTGATCCAATGCATCAAGATTGAGGCAAAACACTTTGGTTACTAACCTAGCGCCCTTCACTCCAACCGCAGCTTTGATTTCATCAATGGATGGCTCTCCAGCTTTGACCACTCCGACCACATCAAGCACTGTGTGTCTGATCCATACACCCCCCAACAAAAAGGTCTAGAAAAGTAACAAAACAGAATGATCCTTGACTCCCTACACACTCTTCTTCATGACTCTGGATTTCCTCCCAACTTGTGGCACAAGTTGGTATCCTCCTCCACCCTCACTCTGAATTGAATTCCCTCTCACAGTAGCAAGAATCCCCCCTTAAAAACTTTTCAAGAATCATAAGCTGCCACTGTTGTACTACCATCCTATAGGCAATCTGGTCTCTTACCTTGTCCAGCAGAAAAACTCCTGAAGCAAGCTTGATCCTCCCAGAAATAGAGGAAGGCTGATTGGTTAAAATCCCAACCTTCAATTCTATTGGGTCTTAACCGCAGTTAGTAAGATACTAGACACAAATAATGTTGATTTTTTGGATTTTTCAATGCTGCCGCCCTCATCTTCCAGCTCATGCAAATATTTTCCTATAGCCATACCTCTGACCGCCAGACCTCTCCAAAAGACTTTGAATACCAATATAAATCACTCCAATGACTCGGTGGATGAAGTTTCCAAAAATTAAAAGTCTTCCAATGTTGAAACCATCCTGATACCCAAGCAATCTGATCTTCCTTCATCTATATCAGCTCTTATTGGAAGATTTCGCTGAGAGTGTACCTCCAGCATCCGCCCTGAGAAATACAGAAACCTGACTCTATCCTCTGACTCCCTCAAAGTTCAGGCGGCCAAGTTTGTTGAAATGTAGAACATAGAGGATCACAACTCATGGGAAGACTAGGACAGAACTCCTGATTGGCACCTTAAAATAACCTGGGCTGTGCGTGACAAACCAGCTAGTGCCTCCACTCTGTCCAAGTTAAAGGCCCGCCTGTGCATCCAAGGGTTTCTGCAAGCTCCTGGAATCAACTTTAACAACACCTTTGCTCCCACAGGAAAATTTTCCTCTCTTCTCCTTCTACTCACCTTTGCTCTTGAAAAGAAACTACTGGTACAACATTTTAAAATCAAGAGCGCCTTTCCATATGCTCCCCTAAAGGAGGATATCTTCATCAAGACTCCTCCTGAATCAACTTGGTTTTGAAATTTTCTCAAACAAAAAAATTCTCTCTATGGACTGCCCCAAGCCCCATTAAACTGGCATGAGACGCTCACAGAGTGGCTCAAGTCCATCAACTACCATCAATCCAAGTACAATGCCTGTCTCCTCATCAACAATTCATCTCTTTCTTATTTTTTCTTTCACTTAAACAACCTTTTTGTGGCTGGCAACATAGATTTATTTCAAGACTCTTTCCTAGCCAGATTCCCTGACTCCTCTGCCCACTCTCCAGACCTTCTACTTGGAATGGACATTGTGGTAAATAAATCATCCTGCCGTCTCTCTCAGACTGCTCTGATCAACAAATGCCTTGAAATTTCCAACCTTCAAAACTGCCAGTTGGTTCTCATGCCTCTGACTCCATACATTCTGCTCACCCCTGCCACTCAAGACAATTTGGAGGCATTTGACCAGCTCAACATCAAATAACGTCAATTTACGGGGATTCCCAACTACCTGTCCTGTTGGATGCGTCACTGCTGTCTCCAACCTCCCCAGGTTCAACCAGTGTCCAGGTATCTCTCACTGGAGAGAGGTCCTGCACTGCTGGATGTACCTGAAAGGGACCATTGCCTCAGTTCTGAATCTGTCTCCTAATCCATCTCTTACAAACAGACTCACTTACTACACTGATGCAACTTGGAGAAGCAAACTTTGCAACAGAAACTCTAAAATTGGGAAAATCTGCTTCTGGAAGGGTTTCCCAATTAGCTGGAGAAGCAAGAAACAAAGCAAAATTACTATGCCCTTGAAGGAGTCAGAAAAGAACGCACTGTCCAACAAGGTACAACAAAGTCAATGGCTGTTTCACTTGATTGGAGAGCTCTAAAATTCTCCTCCTCTGCCCCCTGTCTTTGAAATAGACAACAAGGGCCTACTAGAAAAAATAAAGAAATTTGGCTCCAACACAAAAAACAAGCACCTCAAAATCAAGATCAAGTTTTTCTGGGAAAAATACAGCTTTCAATCCATTGAAGTCAGGCTATTAAGCTCATCCAGGATGGTTTCTTACTCTTTTTCTAAGGCCTCCTCCTACAATTCCCTCTCCAGGCTACTCCATGCCTTTTTTCACCAAAAATCTTAGCTCTTTGCTCACCAAACATTGTGGCCTGTTGTAATCATTCTGAAATCCTCCATCACCAGCATTATCTTTAGCAACCTGTCCCTGGCAATTGAGCTGTAACCACCACCTCTTCCCTCATCTTTCTTGTCTCCTCTTCCATCTACACCCGGCTCTGGTTAAACTTCTTCTCCCCACTGCCTCATCCTTACTTCCTTTTTCTTCACTTACTTCTTCCCTTTTTCTTTTCACTCACTTCGTTCTTTCCTTTTTCTTTTCAATCCTCTATTTTCCACCTCCCAAATTTTCAGCCTGTAAATTCTCCAATTCTACTCAGCCGGCCTTGTCTCTTGATCAACTCTCAAATCAGATTCAAACTACTGAACCCAGGTCCTTCCTGTGTTTGGTGAGAAAGTGCTATTTTGAAACCGCTCAACTCTCAGTCCTAACTTTCTGCCCTTTCTGAGTTCTGTCTACTAGTCACTAAACTTCCAGCTCCACCTTGTCCTTGCCTCTTGTCCTAGTATTAATCAACAGTGATAATATATGAGGGTGTTTTTCCATGACCTCCTCATCTCTTGTCTTGTCCTCTTAAGAATGTTGTTCATTTTTACCTTTTTTCAGGGTCTGTTTCTACTTCCAGTTACATCTGAAAAGATTCTTTGGCCTCTTTTGATTCAAAAACCTTTTCCTCAAACATTTCCCCAATTCCTCAGCTCATATTCCAGGCACTCTCCTAGGAATAGAATTGAATATCTCAGACTCCAACTCTTAAAATACGGATGCAATCAGGTAATGTGCATATTAGTGTGTAATCCAAATGAAATGAACAATTGGGCCTCCACGGCCCATTGGAAATCACGTGGGCAAGGTGGGCCTTTGTGGATGTTACTGTTTTTGGGAATTGGGGCGCCAAAACACATTTTTCAGTTCCTTTGGGACACATGCCCTGATGGGCCTGCCGGGATGGATGGGAAACTCAAGCCAGATGGGCTTATTGGGAATAACTGGGTCAAAGGTTTCTTTTGGACATACTTGGACAGACAGGCTAGCTTTCCAAATTATTTCTTTTGTGGCTTTTGTGCCGCAGAAGCCCATTGGGGCCACCACCCATGTTGCAGCCCACTTGAGGCCGCTTTTTTCTCATCTGGTCTAGTTGCAGGTCCCAAAGGCCCGCGGGGGGCCGCAGTATGGGGCAGGGGGCTCTGTTGGGAGTCCCCCCACCTGCTTGTGTGTGGGGCCAGGGCCAAATTTGTGTCTCTTGGTTGGTTGGGGCCGTGGGTGATGGTGGCCCCTGCCTCCCTCCCTCCCCTTGCTTGGTTGCAAGGGGGAGAGAGGGCTGGTTGGTCTTGAACCAACCAGGCTGGTTGCAACAAAAAAACCGGCAAGGTGGGAGGGGAATTGATCACCGCCCCCACCTTGAGATCAAGATGACCAAGATCAAGCAGGGAGCTCTCCTCCCCCTGTTACTGAGGAGGAGGCTCCACGGGCTGGGGTGACTTGATCCTCCTCCAGCCCACCATCATTTCCTTTTGGCCTGGGGAAGGCAATTTCCCAGGCAACCAGCGGAGGATTTTTTCACCCCTGCTGGTCACCTAGCTGAGAGACAGCAGGGGGGGTGCACATGTCTTCTGGTTACACCCCCCCCCTCCTATAGGTTTTGGCCGGACCCAGAGGGATTCTGGGTCCACCCCGGCCATTTTGAGGGCCGGGGGCCTGGTTGCCCAATAGAAGATCTATGGTTGATGTTGAGTCAACAGAATTGAGCATGATCTTCGTCGGACGCCGGCTTGAGGTGATGATTTTGAGTGAGAGGAGTATTGATATCTTTGCATTCAGCAAGACCCAGTACTTCTAGACCTCTGTCAATATGTTTGGGTTGGCTTAAGTAAATGCTGTCTCCGTCGAGTTCCATTAGCATACCAAGGATTGTATTTGGTGCGTGGCAAGATGAATTTGAGAATTTTTTTAGAAAGTTAACCTTGAAAGAGTCTGATTTTCCTACTAAGATCAGGTCATCTACATGGAAGTAGAGGACCTCCCCGGAACTTAAATTGAGATACAAGCAGGTATTGCTAGTGGATTCGCGGAATCCCTGAAATTTGATCCGCGTGGTTAGCGTCTCATACCAATTCTTGGGTGATTGACGCAACCCATAGAGAGATTTCTTTAGTTTGAGATAGGGAGATTTCCGATTTGAACCTTCTGGAGTTTTGATTATAACTGTTTTGTTCAAGGGGGCGTGAAGGAAGGCCCCCTTAACATCAAACTGGGTAAAGGTCATATTATTCTTCAATCCATAGACCAGAGCAAGACTGAGAGATCCAAGTTTTCCAGTTGGAGCCCAGGTCTCCTCAAAGTCTATCCCTTGAATCTGATTGAAACCTTGCACACAAAGACGTGCCTTATAATTCACGAGCTCACCGTGACAGTTCTCTTTCACCTTGAAGACCCATGTTGTGTTGAGTATATTATCCGGTTTGTCGTAATAATCCTCCCAGACCTCTTGAGTTTTGATAGAATTGAGTTCTTCCTTGGAAGCCTCTTTCCACTTAGGCCATTGGGAAAATTTTCTGGCAGCCGTGTAAGAGGGAGGCTCGTAGTAATGGTGGAAGCCATATCTTTGAGGTTTCTGAAGTTTGTGTCTGGGACGTAGACTGATCCGTTGAGGAGGAGGTTCAGGTTCAGAGTGAAGAGGAGGAGATGGAGGTAGAGGTGTAGAGTGAGAAGGTGGAGATGAAGATGGAGGTGAGGAGTGAAGTACATCTTCTGAATCAGAATCTGAATCAGAGGATTCCAGAGTGGGTTGTCTAATCAAGTATTGTTTCTCGTACTTGGAAAAATCTGTTTCATTTGAGTTTGAGTTTGATTGAGAAAAGATATCCAGGCCAGGCGACTCTAAGAAAGGAAATTCGGATAGTTGATGTTTGATGAAGTTGACGTGCTTGGTTTCTATCACGGCTCCAAGCATATATAGAATAAGATAAGAATGGAAAGTCGGGTTAAATCCAATTAAGACACCCTCTAGCCCTTTTTCATCAAACTTTCTTCCTTTTTGAAGACGATTGGCAAGGTAGATAACAGACAAACCTACGGGTTTCAGATAATTAGCTTGAAGAGCCTTACCAAACATAAGCTCCCAGGGAGATGACTGACTACCTTCCCGGGGAATCTGATTTAACATAAAACAGCAACTCCGAGTTACTATATGCCAATAGTTCTTGGCGAGGCGAGAAGAAGAAAAAGTGGATCAGGCTGATTCAATGATCGTCCTATTAGCTCTTTCAGCTTGTCTGTTGTGTTGAGGATGATAAGGTTTGGAGGTCCGAAGTTTAATGAAATTCTTCTTGGCGAAATCTTTCAGAGTTGAGTTAGTGAATTTGGTTCCTTGATCCAAGAAGATTTCTGAAGGATAATAGCTTAGATGTTTGTGTTCCGTTTCCAGAATGCTAATAATCGTTTCAGGAGTTTGATCTTTGGAAGAGAGAGGAAAGCAAGCGAGATAGCCAGTATAATTATCAACTAGAGTGAGAAGGTAGAGGTGTCCAGCCTTAGATTGAGGAGTAATCGGCCCAACTAGATCAAGATGTATTCATTCTAAAGGTTTGCGGGCAGGAGTAGAGATGTTGGAGAAAGGAGATCTGGTGATCTTGCTCTTGATGCAGCTGTCAAATTGAAAGGATTGTAGTTCTTTATTGGTGAAGCAATCTTTGAGAAGAGGTTTGAGCGTAGAAATCGAGGCATGGCCATACATCTTGTGTAAATCCACTAGAGTATAGGAGGGAAGATTATTGAAATTTAACAAGTTGTTTTGGCCAGTTGATAGGGGTTTTTCAACAACAAACAGATTGTCTCTGATTGAGCCCTTCAGCACGGTTTGTCCTCCTCGAGAGACTTTGAATCTATCGCGAGTTTGAGTGAGGTTACATCCTTTCTTTGATAGTAATCCGGGGCTGATCAGATTGACAACGATATCCAGTACGTAAGCACAGTCCTCAAGTGTGATCACCAAATTGTTCCATTCAAGTTTTACCGTTCCGATTCCTTGTATCTTGAGATTGGCTTCTAATTTTCCAGTCTTAATTTCTTCTGTCTTGAGTTTTAGATTTATAGAAGAGAAAAATTTCAGGTCGTTGAAGATGTGGACATTAGCTACGGAGTCTAAAAGTAGATTAGGATTGTTGTCCGCATTGATCCAGAGAGTTAGTAAAGCATGATAATTAATGGTTGGATTATTCTTAATCTTATTTTTCCATTTGTTTTGTTTTTGGATCCACCATTGAGGAGCAGTTTCAGGATGAATATGGAAACAGGAAGATTCGGCGTGAGGTGCGTTAGGATCGTGGTATCCCTCGCGGCATCGCAATTTTACCTTCTTCTCATCCTTGAAGCTCCTTGTCTTGGTAGAGACTAGTGACACATCTGTGGTTGACTTACTGACATTCGTTTGAGCCTTTCTCTCGTTGAGGTATTGAGTGAGATGGTTGAAAACCACGTCTATTGTCAGGTTCTTCTCCACATGCATAATCTGCTGTTTTAGATTTTCGAGTGTGGGGGGAAATTTAAACAGTAGCAAGTACAACAGTATATCCTTCGGCAGCTCGATCCCAACGTCTGACATTCTCGTGATGGCTTTTCTCATTTTGGTGATGAAACTCTTGATAGCATTTTCGTGAAAGGTTGAATGGAGGAAGTGATTAAATACCCGCGCTCAATTTTCTGTCTCTGAAGAAGAGAATCTTCTCGTAATTTTGGCCCATAGAAGTTTTGAAGAAGAGATATTTGTTGAGTTTACAATGTTTGCATGGGTTGTATTGTCGAGCTTGGATAAGATTATCCCCCTGATTTCTCTATCTTATTTTGACAAAAAGGGTCCCAAATTTTGAGTGATGGCGTCCTTAATGTCTTTGAGATCAAAGAGCATAAGCATCTTGTCCCGCCAGATAGAATAATTTTCTTCATTTAAAGGTGGTATGGCGTCGACAGATGCTTTCAGAGCAACTTGATGAAAATAATCGTTCGCTCTGGCTGGTTTGTTCATGGCTAGATCGGCTAAGTTTGTTGGTAGGTCCTTCGGCTTTTAACCGTAATAAGTATCTATTGAATTTCTCAAAAACTAAAAACCAGCTGAGGCTGAGATAAACAAACCAAATCAGAGAAGGACTCTAGAGAGAGAAGAGAAGATATAAAGAGATGAGAAATAGAGCCCTACAGCGGAGATTCATCAGGATAGAGAAAAAGAACAGCTTCGAGTGGTGAGAGTTTAAGAATGAGAAGACAGGTTGAAGAGACAAGAGTGATGTTATTTGAGCATAGACAGAAATGGCCGCTAGATGTGATTGATAGTTAGACCATGTTCAATAGCGTTATTGGAGAATTGAGTATCTTACCAGTCAGAGATTTGAGAGAAGATTTGATCGGGTTGGTAAAAGGTTGATAGTCAAGAGGATAGAAGAAGAAGAAATAAAAAAATAAAAAAGGAACGAAATGAGAAGGAAGAGAAAATATAAAACGAGAATGTGAGAGTGGGCTGATGACAAGTAAGATGGATCAGAAGTAGATGAGAAGTAAGACGGATGAGTAAAGAGATCATCGATCTAGAGAGACATTGCGGACATGAAAGTGAATAGAGCAGTATTGTCGGGGTCCCTGTTGTGGACTCCGAGAGCACCCGCGCGCACTTGGGTGTAGGTAGAGAGGGTGAGCACGGGGAATGGATACTCAACATAATTCCAACTCATTCTCTTCAAATACATTTTTGCTGATTCTCTGACCATGGCCTAAGCCTGAGCTTCTTTAACCAGAATCAATAAAAGGCATGGGCTCTTCACATCCAGTTATGGTGGGTGTTGAAATCTCAGCTGATGAAATCAAAAAAAAACTTTGTTTGAAACAACTACATTGCAAACTCAACAAGTAATCCCAATTGAAATAAGTTTCTGCATCACAATTGATGACTCCAAAAACTTCATCTGGCAGTTACAATGGTCAGGAGGACTCCTGTGGTTGTGCAGGCCAAATACCAGTGCAACTACACATGGAATTCTTTTGAATCTTGAACCTGTCCCTGTTTCGTTTGTGGTTCCCTTAAGAAAAACCAGACCAGAGCACCCAACCTCAAGACCAATAAGAAGACCTCAAGATTGACCCAATTAACAAGGAAAAAGCTATTCCTTAACAAAAAATCAACCAGCAACCAATCTCCAGACCATACGCCCATCAGAACAACCAACCAAATAAGATTGATCAATTTCCCAGCAAACAACTTCCAAACCAAGAACAGCCACCCTTCAGACCTTGGACTTCTTTCAAAAAACTCAATGACCGCCAAAAGAATCCTCACCAAACTTAAAAGAAAAAAAGAAAGAAAAATAGAAGTCAACAACTCAATACCAGGAGTTAAAAATCCAACAGACTAGAATTTAAACAAAAAAAGGCCATCAGCTAACACCTAGGCCACAGATCAGTTTTAAAGCAGAACCTGCCTGCTTCTTAAGAACCTCATCAATTTCAGTCAGAAATCATGCTTTTCATTTCAATTTTCCATTGACCTGAAGACTGAGACACATATTTCTGACCTCATCTTAAATCAATCTTCTTTCTCATTCATCCTCCAAATTTTTGTAAAAAAAGTGCCCAATAAGTTCAGTTGCTGGTTAGAAAAAAAGAATTAATAAAAGCCAATTTTGAGTATCAGGACCCTTTTAATTCAACAACCACTGTTTTGTTTAATTCATTCAACCTTCCCAGGATCTATAAATCTCTCCATGGATTGTTTCATCCTTTCTCTCTTCAACAAAGTTGGTATATGGATTATTAAAAATCAAATACTTAGTATATACATATTAAATACCCTCCACTGCCCGGTAAGCCCATCCTCTCAGGACTCCATATCAGTACTTTTCAAAACTTCCTGTACAGGTCCATCAAAAAATCATTCAACATGTAATACCATGGGAGCTCCAACCTTTAGAACCAATCACTCATCCCTCAAGTCCTCCTCCTCAGCTCTTACATATATTGGCCTCTCCTTCCCTCCTGGAATAATTCCCCCAAGAAATTATTATACTACTTCTTGTAAGAACTAATTGAATAGCAATCCAAGACCAGACTTTAATTGCATTCACAGAAGAATATAATCAGAAATGGAGCATGACATCAAAGAATGAGAAAGAAGATCAGGAAATAAGAAAATGACCAACAGAAGACTTCTGCTGAAAATATGGCAGAAGTATGAGGACAAGCAGACTTTCAGAGCAAGCAAAGGAGACAAGACAACGAATAGCAGGAGCCTGAGACGATAGAATGAAGCCAACAACAACGATTAGACAAGAATCTGAGTGAGCGCCTTGAGCAAGCTGTTGAGATAGGGTCAGTACGGGTATGACCAAAGAGTTGGATACGGTCCTTACAATAGTAAAGCCAGCTGCTTATAACAGAACCAAGATGGTAGTCGCGGTTGATAGTTCAAGAGTGTTGATCTTGAAGAGTAAGTTGATTGAGTTGGTCCGGACTAGAGTGATCTTGAGCCTCTGTTTCTCTTCCTCTGATAGTTGTGGACAGATAGGAGACCGAGAGTGCTCTGAGAATGGAATTTGTACACTCTGAACAAGCCGCAACATACAACCGTAGTAAAATCAAGATTAGAATGAAAGAAAGTAAAACAAAACAAGAAAAACTGAAACATTAGATTCAACACTCCCCCTTGACTCAGAGGTGAGTGGAAGGATGAAAAAAAATAATTTACAAGTCTTAAGTTGGGCCCTATATTGGCCAATTTTATTGGCCACTTTTGTCAACGCATTGTCAGTCATTGATTGTGATTGTATGAGCTTCAAGTTGATCAGATTTTTTTTAAAATCTCCTCTTAAGCTTTTTTTTTATGTCTATGTGTTTGGCTTTGGAGTTAATGCCAAAATTTTTCACTTTGTCATCTAAACCCTTGTTGTCAATAAGGTGTACTGGATAGTTGAGCTTCAGTCGATAAACTTCAGTGATCAATTGGTTCAGCCATCTTCCTTCAAGATAGCTGCTGGATAAAACCACGCCCTCTGACTCCGTAGAGGAGTGAGTGATGCAGCGTTGTCTGCAACTGGTCCAGTATAGTGGGCTGCCTTTGAACAAGAAAGCCATACCTTTTTGGGAGATTTGATCATGGAGATTGTCTCCCCAGGTTGCATTGCTGTAACAGGTAAGGAAATTTGATATAGATCAAGGACATAATTTAAGACATACATTCTTGGTAGCTTATAGGTAGCGCCATGCGTGGATCACTTCCATCCAGTGGGTATAGCCAGGTTTTTTGGAGAAGCATTCCAGGCTAGACACCACAAAACTGATTATGGGTCTAGCTAAGCCCGCAATGAAATTGAGACGGCCTATTGGGGACCAATAGTTGACGTTAAGGGACAGGAATTTTTTGTGGTCTTCTTCAGTCGCCGGAGACAGGTGAAGTCCAGTGGTTCTGGGAGTGGATACTGGCTTACAATCAGTCAAATTCAGTTTGGATAGGCCCTTTTTGATGTGAAGGGGTAAACTCAGATGGAGAAAGTTGTTCTCTCTGGTAACATTCATACCTAGCAGGGTGTTTGGAGCATGTGCGGAGGAATGTTTGAATCAATTTAAGAATTTGTCTTTGAATTGATTGGTGTTTCCAAAAACAATAAGATTTTCCACATGAAAAGACAAGGCAGATACATTGTTGTTGCTAAGAAAGAAATAGGGGTTGTAGGAGGATTTGGTGTATCCTTAAGCTTTGATCCAGGATTTCAGCGTTTGGTACCAGTTTTGCGGGGCTTTTTTGAGTCGGTATAATGAATTCTTTAACTTCAAGAATTTTCCCTTTCTTCCAGAGCCAGGAGGATTGAAGATATAGACGTCTTCATCCAAGTCGGCATGAAGGAACACCCATTTTAGGTCCAGCTGGAGTAGTCTAAGTTTCTTATCCATGGCAAACGTTAGAAGTGCTCAAAGTGAGGCTATTCTCCCGGTAGGTGCATAGGTTTCTGTTTAATCCAAGCTGTATTTCTGGTTGAATCCCTGTACGCAAAGTCATGTTTTATAAGTGGCTGCTTTGCCATGTGCATTCTCTACTATTTTATACACAGGTACTGTCTTGTGAGGATTTGTAACCTGATCCTTGTTGACTTCTTCCCAAACACCTTGATCTTTAATTGTCTGAAAATCTTTCAATGTGGAAGCTTTCTAAAAGGGAATGGAGAGAGCTTCCTCAATTGTGGATGGCAGTTTCTCTTCATGAAAGACATACCAGTCAGGTTTGGTTAGAGTTTCTCTGTTTCTCAGAGACAGTTGCAAGCTGGCAGATACATTCTCTTCATCCCCTGATTTGTCATCAATTGAGCTAGACTGTTCTTCCTTGAAGTTAAGACTAGGGATTGGACTAGTTTTGTTTTCTTCAGATGGGGAATTGGTGATAGCAGGTAAATTCTGGCTAGCCTTAATTGTCAGATTGAAGCTGGTTTCAGAGTCAGAAATTTTGTCTTAGAATTTGAGTTTGGCTGATGTTGATTTGGAGAATTGGAAATGTTTGGTGTTAATAATTCTGCCCAAGCTGGAGAGGACTCTGTAAGATAGTAATGCAGGATTGAAACCAATGAGGACGCCAATGTCTCCTTTTTCATCCATCTTGGATTTAATCTGAGGTTCATTCAGTCAATATGTTAGTTTAGAACCAATTGGTTTGAGGTAATCAGCTGGAAGCTCCTTTCAATGCATAACAAACCAGGGTGATCTGTGTCCCTTTTCTCTAGGGATTTGGTTGAGTAGGATGCAGCAGCTTTTGATGACTTTGTGCCAATTGGATTTGGGGATTTGAGTTTTGCAAAGGATTGTTCTAGTCAACTCCATGACAGTACAGTTGGCTCTCTCCACTCGACTGTTGTGTTGAGAGTGGTAAGGTTTGGAGATGATCTGGTTGATATGCTTCTCCCTGTAGAATGACAATAATTTGCTATTGAAAAATTATCCCCCTCCGTTGGAACAAAATTCTGAAGTGTATCTCTGATTTTTCCTAAATTTGTTCTCAATTATGAATATGAGAGTGCTGGCAGTCTTGTCTTTTGATTAGAGTGGGAAACAAGTGGTGTAACCGGAGAAAGAGTCCACAAGATTAAGGGAAAATCTGAATCCTCCTTTGGCCATGGGATTGAGAGGATCCATCAAGTCAATTGGGATCCGATAAAAGGCCTTTTGGCAGGTTGTTGAGTCTGAGGAAACAAGGACCTTTTTATTTTGCTTTTGTTGCAGTTGAGACATTCAAAAGCTTGTTTTTCTTCAGCTAAGATGGAATTTTCCAGGTATTTCTCCATTTTTCCAATACTTGCATGCCCCAAGGTTCTGTGTATCTCAGTTAGATCCTTTCTTGAGTATAGACTTTCATTATTTTCCCTGGCCATGTCAATCAAAAAGAGCTTGTTAAGAATTTTCCTGGTGAGTAGCATCTTTCCTTGGAGTGAGAGAGAAAAGGTGCAGGGAAGATTGGTTGAGTTAACCTTGAGACTAGCGCCTTTCTCAAACAGAGCCCCAAGTGAGATGAGATTGACTGTGGCTTCTGGTACCCAAGCGGAGTTACTGAGGAGGATGTTTGATTTGAATGATGGTATGAGAGAGCTCCCTATCCCCTTGATTTTGATATTGGCGTTTATTTTACCAGTTTGAATCGCGCCCTTGTGGTCTGAGGTTGAGATAAATTTAAAAAAAGCCTTATCAACAATCATGTGGATGGACCATCAGGAATCAAGAATGAATTGATTTGGAAGCAAGTCGCTTTGAATGTTCAATGTCATCCCACAGAAGAAAGAATAGTAATGAGCTTCTTCTTCCGTTTTCTTCTTCCCTTTCTTTCCCCAGTTGTGGAGATGGGGGGGTTTCAGTTCTGGAAATTCAGCCCAGCACGAGTTTGCGGGATGGGTGGTGACAGCGGGATTGTGTTTCCCATTCTTGCACCTTGGTCCATTGTACAGAGGTGTGTTCACTGGTGTGGTGCTGTATTTATAACCTTGGATTGGGAGCTGCTTTGCGGGCCGCGCGCTCAGCAGTTGGGTAGGTCAGGCTCAGAATTTGGGCTGCGCGCGGTCTCAGCAGTGCCTGCTGCGGGCTCAGTGGCAGGGATTTCAGGGCTGGGCACCAGGTGCGGGTTGGGCCTACTCTGGGGGGGGGGGGGTTGCCGGGCCGCAACCGGCCCAGGGAACGCGGACCAAGTGATGGAGCCGGCCCAACCAAGCTTGCGGGGGCTATTCCGGGAGGCAAGGGCGGGGCAATTGGGGGTTATACGCGCCAGGGAGGTTCATATGGGCATAAGCGCGGGCCGACTGACCAATTGCGGGATGGGCGGGCGGGCGTGGATGGATAAACCCGGGGGGCTCCAAGTAGGGCGCGGCGGAGGGCTGCCCCATGAGAAGGACAAGCCAGACATAAATGACATCAAAGGGGAGGGTTTTGGACGGGGTGGGTGGTAAGGGGTAGGGTTATGGTGGAGCTAGGGTTCTGTACTTGGGGTTATGTTTTCATCTATCTTGCTGCTTGTGGTTGTACCTACGTTAGGGTTGAGAGGGAGGACTGAAAAATACCTCACTCTCAACTCCGGGTTGGGGGGGAGTCTATTGGATTACGATACATATCATATAGTTCATATCACCAGACTGCCAGGAAATGGTATAAGAAGGATTGGAGGGAAGGAATTTATCTTATAATCAATCTCTCTATTCTTAAACTCATTGCATCCAATCTCCTTACAGATTCTTGGACCAATAACTTCCCAAACCTGAGGACAACTTTGGGGGTATTACCCCTCTTGTTTCCACATCTGGGGGTCTGGCCGGGAAAAATCTTTTGTCTAGGTCTCTCAAAGCTAGCTGGGGCAATGTTTCCAACAATTAATCCAGGATCAAAAGTCCCACATTCCTTCCCTCTCCGGTTGGGAGCTGGCGGGCCAACACCTCCACCACCGCCAACTACTTGGTCCGGCGTTTTGCTCCTCCTTGGTCGGAGCCTTTGGAGGGGGCTGAGGCTCCACAACGGGTATGGCTTAGGCCGCAGAACTTCCCTGATCTCCAGTTCAACACCGCGGACATTGGGTCCTTTCTGGCAAGGTTTGAGGATATTGCGGACTCCAAACACGCGACGGGAAAGGATACGGTCCTTAAGGTTTTCCTCTTTATCACGGATAAGAATAAACCCCGGGATGTGGAGTATATGTCTGGCTACAAGGCCCAAGACTGGGAAAGGCTCCGGAACAAGATGATGGCGAGGTGGGGGATGCGTGAGCCCTCCTTCCGGGAGACAGACTTTGAGCGGGTGGGGGCAGAGGCAATTTTGCAAGGTGGGGTGCGGACGCAGAGTGGTTTTTTCAAATACAAATCTACATTTGACCGCATCTACAGTTACCTAGAGAAGAACAAGGTGGTAGCGGGTCAAACACGGGAAATGAAGCGGGCGTTTCTAGGCGGGCTTGCGCCGCAACTTTGTGCGCGGTTCCAGCGGTATCTATTCAAACATGGGTTGGTATTGCGGTCAGTGGATCAGAGTGTTGCACTTCTTCCAAACCTAAGCATGATCAACCAGGTGGTAGAAAACAAGATCAATTTAGAACAACTGATCAAGGATACAGCCAGGTTTTTCCCAGCAGTTGCAAGGCAACCAACAACCTCTTTCACTCTGGCTCCGACGCAGGTACTGCCCGCGGGCCCACCAGCAACGGAGTGGCCGGCAGCCCCTTAGCATTCAATGGAATTACCAGTGAATGAGGTCACGGATATGTTAGGGGACATACGCATACTTCTGAATTGGATAGGGGCCCCACCAATGGCTCCGCCTCCTCCTCCTCCGCGTGGAGTGCCGCCTCACATGGGGGGGGGGCTTCCAGCCCAGTACCGGGCCATCAGGCGGTTTTTTGGTTTGTTTTTGCACCTATTGTGGCAATGAGGTCACTGGAAGTCTGGTTGTGCGGAACTGACCAAGGACATGGACAAGGGGTTGGTCCGCACGTCCAGGCCAACTTACATATTCCCAACGGGCAAGCCGGTGAATCTGGGGGCTGGTCAGCCACCTCCAGTGGAGCAGGTTAGGGGAAGAGCCCGGCCCGCAGGGGCCGCTTGGGTGTCACTGGGGATCCTTACCGGGCCTGATACGTGGTAAGCTCCGCGTGTGGAGGCAGAGGTCAAGGAATTGGCATAAAACAAGCGGATTGTGTTGGAGAAGATGGATGTGGATGTCATAGAGCAACCATAAACCCACACCCCAAAAACTGGAACGCAAGGGCCGGTAGGTGACGCACTGTCAACCAGTTCCGGAGGAAAGAGAAAGGCCCCAGAAATTGGGTGACAGGTGATGGGGAGAAAGGCACTGATACCCCTCATGCTGCAAGAGCTGGCCACAGTCTCCCCAGTGGTTGTCAAGGAAATGGTTCAGGCGCTGAGGGAGCACGGGGGCGGCAGGGTTCTGGAAATGGTGCAGCGCATAAAAATGGCGGGGAAGGAAGGGGAACACAAATTGTGCCAATCCAAAGCCGTGTCTGTGCCGTTTGCCTATGTCCCAATGAATATTGCGGGCAGGTAGGTGTGGGAAATGGTGGAGAGCGGGTCAATGGTCAATCTGCTTCCGTCAAAATTGGTGGATGAGTTGGGGCTGGTTCAAAGGAAGTGTGCTATGGGACTATGGGCTCTCAACGGAGGGGAATTTTGGATGGATGGGGTTGTGGAAGAAGAGGAGGTCAAGGTCAAAAAGGTCCAGAAGTTGCTTTTGTTTCTCTTGGTTGATTGTGGCAACGTAATTTTGGGTTGACCGTTTATGTTTGGGTTCTGGGCCCGGATGGTGTTTAACACGGAGGAATGGAGGGAGGCGCTGAAAGTGGAAGATGCCTCCAGGGAAATTTTCAAGACCACAATCTGCGGCCACGGGAAGGAGAAATGGGTGCGGCAAGGGGCATCGGGCAAAGAGGCAGAATCCAATGGGGGGGCAACCATGAGGGTTTCCCCACGGAGGATTTTGCCCAGTCAAACGCAGGTACCACGTGGAACAGGCTCCCTCTTCGTGCGGGCGGTTGACTAGGAAGGAGCAGAAGGGGGAAAGAAGAGAGGGGAGGGTGCGGGCGGCAGAAGTAAGTCCTCTTCCTCAGTATGCATCATTGGAAGGTACTGTGTTTCAAAAACCCTACCATAGTGCCACACTAGTGAGCAAAGGCAGGAGCCACGGGTTGATTATTTCCAGGAATCAAAAGGACAACGGTGGACGCGTGAGGATGCTCAGGTGCAACATGGGGTGATACAAGCCCATGGCAAAAAAGGTTTGGCCCCGGAACAAGCCAATGCCGCAGGGACTGAACGGGCCTCTAAGGCCAATCTCCTGGTCTTGGGACCCCTGGGTAAGTCCGTTAAAAAAGTCCGGGTGGGTAACAAGGTTGGCGCCGTTCACTGATGAGCAGATTGAAGCGCTTAATTATGGACCAACAGAGTGGTTGAGTTCGGAGGAGAAGGATTTGCTTGCATTGGTGTTGCTGCTCCGCAAAAAAGCCCTTGCCTTTGGGCCTGACAAGCGCTGATTGCTGAGGAACAAGGTTGGCAATCCCTATGTGATCCCCACAGTGCTGCACAAGCCCTGGAAGATCAAGACAATCCAAATCCCTTGGACCGTGCAGGAACCCTTCATGGAACTGGTCCGGGAGCGCATGAGGACGGGGCTGTACAAGCAGTCCACATTGAGCTACTCTAGCCCAATCTTTGCGGTCATTAATCAGGACGGAAAGTGGCTTAGAATTGTTCATGCCCTGCAAGGGCTTAAATAATTCACCATCCGGGACGCAGGATTGCCCCCGCGTGTGGATGAGTTCCTGGAATTGATGGCAGGGCGCACGTGTTACGGATTGGTCAATGTAATGGGGTGGTATGATCAGCGCAAGCTACATCCCAACTTGTGGCTGTTGACCCCTTTTGAGATAGGATTGGGGAGGATGCAGCTAACGCGGTTGCCGCAGGGCGCAAAAAACTTGGTGGTGTTTTATCAGGCCCAGATGACGTCCATTCTGCGGGACAAAATTCTGGATGGGGTTCTGATTTTCATCAACGACGTGGGCATCAAGGGACCAAAGACCGATTACGGGGGCGCATTTTTGGAAGAAGGCCCAAAGATACGCCGCTTCATCTGGGAGTACGCGCAGACGTTAGAGCGGGTCTTGTTCCTGATCAAGGAAGCAGGGTTTACAGTGTTGGGGAGCAAGTTGGCAGTTTGTGTTCCGGCGCTGGAAGTGCTAGGACATGTGGTGGCTTTCGACAGCAGAAGAATTGCGGAGAAGAAATGGAACAAATTCCTTGAATGGCCAACCCCGGGGACGCCTTTGCATATCCTCCAATTCCTGTGACTGTGCAGTTACATTTGCATGTTCATTGAGCGGTTTGTGGAAGTTTCAAGTCCGCTGCGGGCACTAACAAGGAAGGGAGCGGCGTGGGAATGGAAGGCAATGTGTGACGCTGCCCTTGCAAAGCTGAAAGAGACTGTGGGCCGCAACATTGTCCTCTGGGACCTTGACTACAAAGCGGCAGGGATCAGCTTGGCCATTGACTCTAGCAAGTTTGGTGTGGGCCGCGTCTTGACGCAGGAAGAGGATGGTAAGGACAGGCTGGTTCTCTACGGGTCTGTGATTTTTACCACGACCGAGAGTACGTTTTTGCAGCCAAAACTGGAATTATGCGGTGTGGTAGACCAAACCTGTCCTATAGCCATCAGACTCACTTTTCTAGTGTAAAAACAGCTCAAACTCTCAAAGTAACCTCAGAACGGGATTCTACATCACAAAAAACCTATAGTCACTCAGCCAAAGTACCCCTCTATCTCTCATGGATTAGAAGATACAGCCCAAGAACCCTTCAACTGTGGCAAAATCATACCCTACCAGGTGTCACAGCTCTGTGGAAGGCATAAAGACATACCTTGCAAACCCTCAAGTACATACTAGTTACAGCATACCCACAACACCAGAACCATACACCAACCCTGTAACCTTAGCCAGAATACAGCAGTACAGATACAGGAGGCAGTGCAACTAGTTCAGCTCCTGTCACATCACTCAGAATACAGCATACAGACACAGGAGGTAGTGCAGCATGCCAGATCCAGTCACCTCATCCAGCATCCCAGATCCAGTCACCCCATCCAGAATACAGCATACAGACACAGGAGGCAGTGCAGCATGCCAGATCCAGTCATCTCATCCAGAATACAGTATACAGATCCAGGAGGCAGTGCAACCAGTCCAGAACCAACCAAACAAGCAAATATACATACACAAAGCTGTGCAGAAGCATACAGGAACAGTACAGG
The DNA here is from genome assembly GCA_025617555.3 of Puccinia polysora. NCBI lineage: Eukaryota > Fungi > Basidiomycota > Pucciniomycetes > Pucciniales > Pucciniaceae > Puccinia > Puccinia polysora. The sequence continues at coordinate 1,723,137 of CM062639.1, forward strand.
CAGGAGAAAGTGAAACCAGTCTCAACCAGGACCAAACAAATAAGCAAGCATACATACAGAAGGCTGTGCAGAAGTATACAGGAGCAATATATGCAGGAGGAAGTGATACCAAACAAACTACCAGAACCATGCAGTACAAAACAACCTCAGCACCACACAGCAATTTATGCAGCCAGTAGCATGTGATACAAACAAAGTACCAGTACCAACAACCCTCAGAACCACACAGCAATTTATGCAGCCAGTAGCATGTGATACCAAATAAACTACGAGTACCAACAACCCTCAGCACCTCACAGCAATTTATGTAGTCAGAAGCATGTGATCCCAAACAACCCACCAGTACAAGTACCACAGGGCTACCCAGCAATATATGCAGGAAGCCAAGACCATGCAGCAACAAACAAGACCACCAGGAATGCACAAGAAATACATGAAGGTAGAAGCAAGTAACACCAAACAAACCACCCGTACTGCACAGGAATATATTGTATCTGCACTTCACAGCAGTTTATGCAGGGCTTTGCATGCAGGAAACACCTGTAAAATCCTTGTCCAACCAGCATAATTGCCTCAGTTTCATGCAGTGTCTTTTGTCCAACCAGCATAATTGCCTCAGTTTCATGCAATGTCTTTTTCCAACCAGCTAAAATGTCTCATGTACCTGTATCCCACTGTAACAGGGGAAGCCCCAGGGCAGCCTCAGGGGCAGCCCTGAGCATCCCCTGAGGACCAGATTGTCTATTTAAGGAGGGCCTCTCTGCCCTATCCAAGTTGTATCCTCATACCTCCTCATGCCATCCATACCAATCACCCAATCCAGCTCATCCCATCACCCATCAGGCCCTCTTGGCCCATCCATCTGTGGTACCTACCCAGATAAATATTATTTGTGAATCAGTTGTAAAGGAAACAAGAAATCAGAAACCAAGTTATTAGCCATCTTTAACCAATTAAACCACCCACCAGGTGCTTGAATAAGGGTTCTTCTGTGACCTAAATATTCAGCACCAGATTAAAGAAACATCACCCATTAATAAATAAATAACCCTTACAAAGAAAGAGAGCACAACAAAAAGAAACTATCAACCTTTCCTCTACCCAGCCCCCTGTGGGTGAACCCATCCTTGGGTCCTCTCCTGAACCATCCATTTGATAAACCCTTGAACCCTTTGATATTGGGATATTGGTTAAGATTAAATATATCTGATCAAACATTAACCAATAATCCAATACATCTGGTCTATTCTTCAACAAACCCCTACCAATAACAAATTTAATAACTAATCTAGGTCTGATCTGAGACCTATTTTAAGTCTCAAAGAAACCAGCCATTAATTTAAATAAATTATGGTGCAGACTTACTATAGTACTAGAAGGGCAGGCAATTCAAAACCACTCTTAGTATTTACTAATACTCTAAAGGAGTAGGAGTAATACTAAATTCCCCTTCAAGGACTGCCAGCAAGCTATTTGCTACTTTTATTTATATAATCCCACAGGAGTCTCTACAGCGGGGTCAACAAAATTGTGCAGAGCCTTCAGAACCTGCTTTGGGGGGTACACCCTGAGCTGTTGGTTGATGCGGAGGCCCTGGAGCAGATGATCAATTCTCCGACGCTGCCAAATGCTCCTATGACTAGGTGGGTGGTGTTTCTTCAGCTTTTCAATTTTGGCGTGGTTCATGTTCCGGGGAAGGTGTTCATGATGCCCAACGCACTGTTGCGGTATCCGCGGGAGGACCCGTTTGAGGGGGCGGAACCCCTGGACGTGGAGTGTCTGGTTATCCGCGTAGGTATGGTGGAAGCAGAGGTCATTCTTCCGCTGCAGCAGTCCGGGCTTGCGCAAACTTGTGCTCTTTTTTGCAGGATCTTTGGTTTTGCAAGGGTACGTCAGGGGCAGTAATTTGATGGGTGAAGCGGCGGAAAACCAAATTCTACTTGCAGGAAGGGCAGCTGTGGCCACAGAGTACCCCAGTGCGTTTGGTGGTTGCAACATCAAGGAGGGACCAGGAAATGATCCTGAGGTGTCTTTGCGACAACCTTGGCCACCAGGGCAAGATCAAAATGCGGAGGCAGGTGAAAGCAAGGTTCTGGTGGCCGGGGGTGGTGCGAACGGTGCGTGAATGGGTCAAGTCTTGTGAAGCATGTAAACGGCGGAGCTCTAGGCTGCCCAGGGAGGTGGGTCACCCTACAGGGGAGGACGCATTGTTTGGGCGGGTCTCCCTTGACGTAGTCCACACAAAGGTGGGAAAGTTCTCGTACCTGGTTGTTGTGCCTGAAAATCTATTGGGTTTGGTCAAGGCATGTCCTCTGGTGAATTTGTTGGCAAAGAAGGTTGCTCAGTTTCAAGAGGAAGATTGGTTTGCCCGGTACGGTTTGCTTTTCCTGGTCACCATTGACGGAGGTGTGGAGTTGCGGGGTCCTCTTATGATGCTTGTCCCAAATTGTGGAGCTAAGTTAGGGCAAGTCATGGAGTACTATCCAGAGGGCGCCGGGCTGATTGAACGCAGTCATCAGCCTATCAAGGATGCCCTAGTAAAAATGTGCGGTGAGGACGGCAAGCGGTGGCAGGAGGCCCTTCTGGCGGTCCTCTTTGTGGACAGGATCTTGGTCAAACTCTTGACGGGCTACTCGCCTTACAAACTTCTCTATGGACAGCCTCTGGTGCTTCCAGTGGACATTGAGCTGGAAACCTTCTTGGGCATGGACTGGTGGAAGGTGAAGACCTCCGCGGAGCTTGTAGAGGCGCGCGCTGAACAACTTCTCAAATGCAAAAAGACCCTGGCAAAGGCCGCGGAAAGGTTGTGGAAGACTAGGATGGCGTTGGGCCTCTATTGGGATGAGGGTTGTTCCCATTGCCTCCGGGATCCTTTGTGGAAGGGGGACTTGGTCTTGCTGTACAACCAGAGTCTGGAGTCCCAGTGGGGTAAGCTTTTTGCCAACCAATGGAATGGCCCCTTCTGCGGGGCATCCAAGTTTGAGGGCGGGAGTTATCAGCTTGAGAAATTGGATGGGGCACCGCTCAAACAGAAGGCTGCGGCTTGGAACGTAAAATGCTTCTTTGCGCGCCGCTCCAACTCCTTTGAAAAGACGGCTGGAAATGGCGCGGTGTTGAAAACAGAAGGTGAAATACCCCTTGAAGTTGTCCTCAAGTTCCGGAAGTTATTGATCAAAGCTTCTGTAAGGAGATTGGATGCAGCTGGTAAAGAGAGAGAGAGAGAGGGAGAGAGGGAGTGATAGAGTGATAATAAGATGAATTCCTTCCTTTCCAATCCAATCCAATCTGATGCCATCATGTGATGATGTTCCTTACAACCCGGAGTTGAGAGTGAAGTATTTAAGTCCTCCCTCTCAACCCTAACCTAAGTACAACAGCAAGTAAGCAAGAATGATGGAATACAACCCCTAAGACACAGAACCCTAGCCCAAACCTATCCCTCTGTCCCCCGTCCCGTAACCCATGCTCCACCTCCCCTGCCCCATGCCCCGTCCGTGTTGCCCGCTGGTTTGTCCTTCTCATGAGGCATCCGCCCAAAAACCCATTCCAGGTATCCGGGGCGTAACCGGGTGATCTAATACGCGCGTCTTGCAATGAGCAATCTGCTTGATCCACCCAAGCCCTCCAATCTGCCCAAGCCTTCTGATCCACGCAATCCGTCCAATCTGCACAAGCCTTCCAATCTGCGCAAGCTTTCCAATCCGCGCGAGCCTTCCAATCCGCGCAATTTTTCCAATCTGCGCAAGCCTTCCAATCTGCGCAAGCCCGAAGCGCGCAGCCTTTCCTGACTTGCCTCCATGAAAGAGCACCACAGCGGATGCAGGGGATGGCACCGGTGGTTCAGGATTGGTAGACAGATCAGGCTCTTTGGCTGAAGAGGAGCCCGTGCGCAATGCACTGCTTTGAAGGAGAAAGAGGCTAAAAATGGCTGGGGACAGCATTCAAGCTGGGGGTGGACATGAGTAGGGTTAAAGGTTGATTTGGTGAGGGGGTGCTCTAGCCGGTTCACAGCCGGAATAACTAGACACCCCAGAATGTTTGTTTTCCTATTTCTTGAATACATCGCTTTGCAAGTTGGTACTGGTTTTGGTTATTATTGGTTTCAGGAATGTGGGCGGGGCGCAAGACGGGTCCATAAACGCAAGGAAAAGCCCAGCGGCTGGGTAATGTGGGACGAGGAGCGGAGGCCTGGTGCTAGCAAAAAAAAAAAAAAAACTTTTTCTGTTTGGGTTTGGTTCTTTTCTCTGTCTTCTCTTTATCAGTTTTCTTCTCCTACAGCGCAATGGGTGCGGAGTATGCGTGGGACACATATGGGACAGGTCTGATTTAGTGAAGGGGTGTTCTAGCTGGTTCACAGCCGGAAAAGCTAGACACCCCAGAGTGTTTGTTTCCTCAACTTCTTTTCCTTTCTTGGATGACTGTGTGCGCGCGCTGGTGGGGGGTGGTTGTCTTTGTTTCAGGTTGGGTATGGGGAACTGTGTGTCAGTTTGGCTGGGGCGTTCCAGGTACCTTCCTGGAACTTGTTTGGCTCAGGAAGCGGGTGCGGATCTCAATCTCATTCTCATGCTCACCAGGACGCGGGAGCGGATCTCAATCTCATTCTCATTCTCATCCTCACCAGGATGTGGGCGCGGATCTCAATCTACCTCTCATTCTCACCAGGACACCGGTGCCAATTTCAATATCACTCTCAAACTCACTCTGGACGCAGGGATTCGTCCTCAGGACAACATTCTGGGAAAGGACGCTGTGGTGCTCTTTCACTGACCAGAGTTGGGAAAGGCTGCATGCTGCGCGCTTGCGCGGCTCGGAAAGCTTGCACGGATTGGAATTCTTGCGCATATTGGATGGATTGCGCAGATTGGAAGGCTTGCGCGGATCGGAAAGCTTGCGCGGATCAGAAGGCTTGCGCAGATCGGACGGATTTTGCGGATTGCAAGGCTTGCGCGGATCAAGCCAATTGCGCATCGCAAGACGCGCGGATTGGATCACGCGGGTACACCCCTGATACCTGGAACGGGTTGTTGGGAGGACGCATCATGAGAAGGAAGAACCAGCGGGCAACATGGACGGGGAATGGGGCAGGGGAGGTGAAGCATGGGTTATGGGACGGGGGACAGAGGGATAGGGTTGGGCTAGGGTTCTGTGGCTTAGAGGTTGTACTCCATCATTCTTGCTTACTTGTGGTTGTACTTAGGTTAGGGTTGAGACGGAGGACTTAAATAATTCACTCTCAACTCCGGGTTGTAAGGAACATCATCACATCATTGCATCATATTGGATTGGATTGGAAAGGAAGGAATTCATCTTATTATCACTCTATCACTCCCTCTCTCCCCCTCTCTCTCTCTCTTGACCGGCTGCATCCAATCTCCTTACAGACGCTTCGATCAATAACTTCTGGAACTTTAGGACAAATTCAAGGGGTATTGCACCTTCTGGTTTCCACATCTGGGGGTCTGGCCGTGAACAATCTTTTGTCACAGTCTCTCAAAGGTACTCATGGATGCTACCAACACACGCTTCTCCTCCTTCCTCCTCCCACGGCCTTGGCACTACCCCATGGATTTACCCGCATATTTGACTCAACATTGTGGAAGTGGAGCGATTCATCTCACAGTATGAAATGATCGCGGACTCTGAAGGCGCGCCATGTTGTCCTGTTCATCAAGGAAGCAGAAGGGAGTCGGGAGGTAGAGGAGATGGGAGGCTACCTGAAACTGGATTGGCTGGCACTGAAGGAGGACATGCTGGCAAGATGGGGGAGGCACGGATCCCGCTGTTGGAAGCATGACCTCAAGCTGTCCGCGGAATTGAATTATGGACCAGGGGTGCGCAGCGAAGGCTGGCTACAAGCGGGAGTGGACTACGCGGAACTGGAGTACTACAGGGCAGAGTATGTTCTGGCCCCACCACCGGAAACCATCTCTTGGGCTAGCAAACTTGCGGAGGTGGCAAGGGGCCTTGAGGCCTATCTGGAGAGTACTCAGTCTCCCAGCGCATCTGTGCCCCGCGTGTGCGCAAATGGGGAGGACAACAACCGTTGGCGGACGGGACAGCGGATTTGAACGCGGAATTGGTTTCCGCAGTGGTGGCTAAGTACGTGTTCCGGAAGCGGGACTTGACGGAACCAGCGCAGCCTACTGACAGGAAGCGGGAAAGGACGACGGAACGGGAAATGGATGCTCCGTGCGGTTTGGGAATCGGCAAGCGGCGGACGGATCTTGCAAAGAAGGTAGATGTCGTGGCAGAAGAGACGGACCACATGTTGGAGGATCACAACTCGAGCCGGACATCTTTGACAGCGGGGAGCGCGCATTTGGAAAGGGTAGGGGCAGCGGCGGAAGGGACAAACCACGCGCTGAAGGATGGCGACCAGAGCTTGACCTCTTCGATGGTGGGGGGAACAAGTAGGGGACAGAAGGATGTGGCAGCAAAAGAGAGGATGGATGCGGAACAGAAGGATGTGGGGTGCCGGGAGCGCGGGATGGACGGTCCTAGAATGGGCAGGCAGCCATCATGGCTAGCAAGAGCCTTGGGATTGGTGCAGAGGACGCTTATGGCGGGGCTTCAGGGGTGGAACAGGGAGGGATTGGGTGTTAACAGCACGGCAGGGGAGAAGGAAAACAGATTTGCGGGAACTGCAGATGGAAAGGAGTGTTGTTTTGGTGGGTCTGAGCGCAAGGATCAAGCAGTCACGCGTGGTCCGGCGGGTGGGGAGCGGTCAGAAATCTCCAGAGGGGAGAACAAGGCCGCAGGAACTGCAAAGGGCGAGGAATGTTGTGTGGACAGAGTGGGGGAGGAGAGGGCTGGGATTGAAAGGGTTTTGAAGCCTCTTTCCTCCTTCACGCCGGGTTGTGGTAAGGACGTCTGGGGGTGTTTGCTTTTGTTTGGGTTTTGCGCGGGGATGGGCTTGAATCGCAAAGGATGCAGGAGGGTCTTGGAAGCGGGAGGTGAACCTAGGCGGTTTGAGACAACAATTTGCGCTGGGAACCCGTGCGGGATTGGTTGAGGCAACGCCCCGTGGATCTGGTGATAAGCATAGGGGGCGCGGTCTGCTGAGGACAGCGGCAAAGTTGGGGGGGAAGATAGCGCAGGGTGGAAGGTTGGAGTTGGGACGCAGGGCGCGGGCTCTAAAAAAAAAAAAAAACTTTTTTTCTCTTGTTCCTTCTTATCTATTAATTCTTACTTTTCCTTTTTTTTCTCTTCCTGTCTCTCTCAAGGATCGCGTACGCGCGCTGGCGCATTGAGGTCTCCCCATGTACTCTTGCGTATACTCTCACTGGCGCGGATTTCTCACTTTCAGACTCTCACTGGGGCGGATTTCTCACCTTTGCCAATTTCTCTTGCTCACGCGGAACTTCTCACTCCAAGGCGCGGATCTTGCGCGCGGTTTTGGAACCCGTGTGGGGTTGGATGAAGGCATGCGGATCCTTTCTCTGGTGGAGCAGAAGGTTTCCGGCATAGAGGGCAGGCGGGTTGGAAGGTGATGCAGAGGATAGAGGGCAGGTGGGTGGGAAGGTGATGCAGAAGATAGAGGGCAGGCGGGTGGGAAGGCAACTCAGAGCATGAGCGTGGTAGGTGAGATGGTGGCGGATCTCTGGGGACAGAACTCAAGTTGGGGGGGATGTGGTGCTCTGTCATGGACGCGAGTTGTGAAAGGCTGCGCGCTGAAAGATTTTGCGGATTGGAAAGCTTGCGCAGATTGGAAGGCTTGCGCAGATCGGAAGGATTGCGCGGATTGGAAGGCTTGCGCGTATCAGAAAGCTTGTGCGGATTCAAAGGATTGCGCAGATTGGACCAATTGCACGGATCAGAAGGCTTGCGCGGATTGGACGGCTCGAGCGGATCAAGCGGATTGCACATTGCAATACGCCCGGATTGGATTGCGCGGTTACGCCCCTGATACCTGGAACGGGTTGTTGGGCGGATGCATCATGAGAAGGAAGAACCAGCGGGAAACACGGAAGGTGCATGGGGCAGGGGAGGTGGAGCATGAGTTACAGGATGGGGGACGGAGGTATAGGGTTGGGCTAGGGTTCTGTGGCTTAGGGGTTGTATTCCATCATTCTTGCTTACTTGCCGTTGTACTTAGGTTAGGGTTGAGAGGGAGGACTTAAATACTTCATTCTCAACTCCGGGTTGTAAGGAACATCATCACATCATTGCATCAGATTGGATTGGATTGGAAAGGAAGGAATTCATCTTATTATCACTCTATCACTCCCTCACTCCCTCTCTCTCCCTCTCTTTACCGGCTGCATCCAATCTCCTTACAGACCCTTCAATCAATAACTTCCAGAACTCAAGGAAAACTTCAAGGGGTATTGCACCTTCTGGTTTCCACACTTCCCAGAATCGCACAGCCACTTGGTAAGCCGCAAAGTTTGGGAAATACTCCTTCCGGGGAGGTCCAGCGGGGCATAACGGCAAAGAGGAATCACGGATTGAGCTTGGGGGGGAACAGAAATGGGGTGATTGGGGCAGAGTCCACAAGTCCTCCAAGATGGTTTCATGGTCAAATACCACAAACAGGTCCCAACAGGCCCTCTTGCACGGGAGGGAACGGGAGCCAGATTGAGGGGGAGGCTGGGGCATTCCCTCACTAAGCAAGCAGAAACGGTGGCTGAAACGGCAAGCGCTGAAGGCGGGTCTACCAGGAGCAATCAAACAAGCGTGCCCGTTCCAGGGGATCATAGCGTTGTCCTAAGGTGTAAGGAGGGGGGGGCTAGCAGCTGGGGTGGACTGGGAGGAGTAAGGGGGGGGTGTTCTGGTAGCACAGTAAGGTCAAGGTAGTGATTGAAGGACCTCTGGGGACAGAACTCAACTTGGGGGGGATGTGGTGTTGTATTTATAACCTTGGATTGTGAGCTGCGTCGCGGGCCGCGCGCTCAGCAGTTGTGTAGGTAGGGCTAAGCATTTGGGGTGCACACGGTCTCAGCAGTGCCTGCTGCGGGCTCAGCAGCAGCAGTTGAGGGCTCAGCCGCAGGGATTGCAGGGCTCAGCACCAGGTGCGGGTTGGGCCTACTCTGGGGGGGGCGCCGGGCCGCAACCCGCCCAGGGAACGCGCACCCAGTGATGGAGCAAGCCCAAACAAGCTTGGGGGGCTAGTCCGGAAGGCAAGGGCGGGGCAATCGGGGGTTATACGCGCCAGGGAGGTTCACAAGGGCATAAGCGTGGGCCAACCCACCGATTGCGGGATTGGCCGCCACGCGCAGACGGATAAACCCCGGGGGCTCCAAGTAGGGCGCGGCAGAGGCCGGGCCATGAGAAGGACAAACTGGACATACATGATATCAAAGGGGAGGGTTTTGGACGGGGTGGGTGGTACAGGGTAGGGTTAGGGTGGAGCTAGGTTTCTGTACTTGGGGTTATGTTTTCATCTATCTTGCTTCTTGTGATTGTACCTACGTTAGGGTTGAGAGGGAGGACTCAAAAATACCTCACTCTCAACTCTGGGTTGGGGGGAGAGGCTATTGGATTACAATACATATCATATAGTTCATATCACCAGACCGCCAGGAAATGGTATAAGAAGGATTGAAGGGAAGGAATTTATCTTATCATCACCCTCTCTATTCTTAAACTCATTGCATCAAATCTCCTTACAAAAGCTTGGACCAATAACTTCCAGAACCTGAGGACAAATTTGGGGGCATCACCCCTCTTTTTTCCACACCGGTTCATTTTGGGCTTCCTGGGCACTTATTTCATTTTTGTGTTTTGAGATGATCCAGAACGGTTTCTATCTTCATATTGGTCATTGAGTGCATAATTTGGGTCTTCATGTTCTGCATGGATGGCGGGAACTTGAAAAGGACAAGGTACGCTATGGTGTCCTTTGGTAATTCTATTCCCAAATCTGTCAGTTTTTTAGGTATGTCTTGATTGTTGTGACAAAGCTTTTGATGTTGGACAACATGGTTAAATGAAGAAATCAGTTGAAAACCCTTTTTCTGTTTGCCAATTGGGACAATACAAAATGTGATTGAGTTGCCAACCAGATGAGTTTGGTGTCATTGTTGTTATGACTGTCTATGATGTTGTTGTACATGTTTGTGTCCAGTTTGGCAATGAGATTTGCAAACATTTCTTGATTTGTCTTCTTGTCCAATTTGACTGATTTGTCTGGTGAGCTCATAAGCCTAAAAATTCCACATAGCTTAAAGAGGTTCTCCTTTTTTTTTGCCACATACTATAGTTATCTTCTTTCAAGAGTGGTGTTGACTTGATGAGAACTTTCATGGCTTGTGCTTTGAAGTTTGAGGAATCTCCTCCTGGTCCTGGCGTTGTAGAAGGGCCGGCTTCTGGCATTTTCAGCTTTTAACCGTGTAACTAACTAATTGAATAGCAAGCCAAGACCAGAATTTCAATGCATTCATAGAAGAATATAATCAGAAAGGGAGAATGACATCAAAGAATGAGAAAGAAGATAACAAAATAAGAAAATGACCACCAGAAGACTTCTGCTGATAATATGGCAGAAGTATGAGGACAAGCAGACTTTCAGAGCAAGCAAAGGAGACAAGACAAGGAATAGCAGGAGCCTGGGACAATAGAAAGAAGCCAACAATGACAATGAGACAAGAATCCGAGTGAGCGCCTTGAGCAAGCTGTTCAAATAAGGTCAGTATGGGTAGGACCAAAAAGTTGGATATGGTCCTTACAATAGTCAAGCTGGCTGCTTGAAACAGAATTGTCAGCTTTCTACTATTGCAAAGCAAGCTGCAAAAGTAACAAAAATAACAAAAAAATAATAATAAGATAATCAACCTAAGAAGGAGTAGGGAAACCATGAATATTATTACACAAAATGATTCTCCACCCAAAATTAGGTACCATCACTCACTGACCCTACCCTTGAAATCCAACTCCTTATATTTTTAAATAATTAAGGAAAGAAAGGCCAAAATACTACGGCTTGACTATTGATTTTTTGGTCAATTAAATATTTCACACACATTGGCACGTATAGGTTTCACACCTAAAATTCATTCATAATTGAGGTGTTGTGTATATTTTAGGAGTTACAGACGGAAATGTGTTTTGTCACATTTCCCCCACACAGCCGTGGCAGCCAATGCATCCGCGCGCGGCTGAGATACAGCCCTGTCACTCAGTCAAGGTTGTGTACGCAGCCCCAGGCCTCTGACAAGTACGCAGCTGTGGGACTACGGTTTGACAGAGTGACAGGCAGCCTGAGATGCTTAGGTACCACGTAAACATGCTACAACCTACATGAGAACATTCTACCTATGTAGTAAATGTTCCCATGGATAGTAAATAGTCTAAAAGTACATAACATTATATAAAAGTAATTAAATAACCGTTATACTTATTTTTTTAAAATATAATTCAAAGTACCTAGAATGTCAAAAATAAGACAATGACAACTTCTAAATATATATTAAAATACTTCAATATACTTTTATGAGAATTCCTAGACAGAAATATCTTTGTGACATTCTAAAAAAACTAATGATGTAACAAAATTACATGAATTCCCATGACTTATATTTTTAAGTAATTATCTTAGGAATTCAACTGGAACTTGAAAACAAAGAGTAAAATCAATATCATGACTTTTACTCCAGTTATATAATAAATAATGAGAACTCACCTGAGATCAGGATTTCCGTAGAAATGTCTATTCATATAATTATTAAATTACTGGGAACATTTACTAAGGATAATTAATTAAATAATAAATAAATGGGACAGATTAGTGTTATTCACACGTCCTAATATCTATTATGAAGTAGAACAATTCCCATGTCCTGAGGAATTAGATGCTACCCGTGCTATAGCACCAAGAACACATGACAAGATACCACTGGGCACCCTGCTAGCGTTAGTGTCAGTCCCTTTGAGCCCCTGTACCCCTCAGAAGGAAAATATTTGGACTCCAAAGCTATAAATAAAGAGCTCTTTTGAGGATGATGATGGGCAGAGACCCAGTTATATTTATATTCAGGCACTGTGCCAAGGTAATCAGGTACTTACACCACAGAAATCTGCATGTCACTTGCTAGCAAGTGCCATCAAAGAGCTTTTGCCCAATGTATGGCCAAGCTCAGGTCAAAATTTATCAATGCTACAATGCACAGTCACTGACTGGGCACAATGCATAGTGACTGTGCACAATGCAAAGTAGGTGTGCACAATGCACAGTGACTGTGCACAATTCACCAAGAACAATGCACAGCAACTGTGCCCAATGCAAAGCAACTTTGGACAATGCACAGCAACTTTTCACAATGCACAGCAACTGTGCACAATGCACAGCAACTGTGCAATGGAGCATGGATAAATTTGTGCATAGTTGCTGTGCATTGTGCACAATTGCTATGGATTTTGCACGGTTTCTGTGAATTTTGCACAGTTGCTGCAAATTGTGCACAGTTGCTGTGAATTGTGCACAGTTGCTGTGCATTGTGCACAGTTGCTGTGCATTGTACACAATTGCTGTGCATTGTACACAGTTGCTGTGCATTGTGCACAATTGCTGTGCATTGTGCACAGTTGCTGTGCATTATGCACAATTGCTGTGCAATGTGCACAGTTACTATGCATTTTGCACAGTTACTGTTCATGGTGCACAGTTGCTGTGCATTTGAACAGTTGCTGTGCATTGTGGACAGTTACTGTTCGTTGTGCACAGCTGCTGTGCATTGTGGACAGTTGCTGTGCATTGTTCACAGTTTCTATGCATTGTGCACAGTTGCTGTGCATTATGCACAGTTACTGTTCATTGTGCACAGTTGCTGTGCATTTTGCACAGTTGCTGTGCATTGTGCACAGTTGCTGTGCATTGTGCACATTTGCTGTGCATTGTGAAAAGTTGCTGTGCATTGTGCACAGTCAATGTGCATTGTGAACAGTTGCTGTGCATTGTGAAGAGTTGCTGTGCATTGTGGATTGTCACTTTGCATTTTGAACAGTCACTTTGTATTTTGCACAGTGGCTGTGCATTGTGCACAGTTGCTATGTATGGTGCATTTTCACAGTTGCTGTGTGTTGTGCATGGTGTATTGTGCACAGTCACTGTGCGTTGTGCACACTCACCGTGCATTGTGCACACTCACTCTGAATTGTGCACAGTCACTCTGAATTGCGCACGGTCCCCATGCATGGTGCATTGGCCACAGTTGCTGTGCATTAAGCACTGTCACTCTGAATTGTGCACAGTCCCTCTGCATTGTGCACAGTTGCTGTGCATTGGGAATTGTGCACAGTTGTGTGCATTGTGCATTGTGCACAGTTGCTGTGCATTGTGCATTGTTCACAGTCACTCTGCATTTTGCACAGTCACTCTGCATTTTGCACAGTCACTCTACATTCTTGCCAGTCATTCTGCATTGTGCACAGTCACTGTGAAACAAAAACATGTTAGAGAATGAAAATACCTTAAACCAGAGATTGGACAGAGCTTCAACCAGAGCTTCCTTTATGGCACTTGCTCGAAAGTGCCACTACTTTTTTTGTGGTGTTATAAGAGATAATTAAGTGATTTATGGCTAAGTCGGATCAATAATATCTGTACTCAACCTTTTTTTATCAATTAAAACTGCTGAACAACCTTATAACCCCAGTATACAGGTTTAACCAATCAGTGCATGTATAAAACAGATACCCAAAGGATTTAATAATATACTAGTGAGATTTATTATCCTTTCTCTGTTGTGGAAGCTTGGCTACAAGTCCCTGCCACTCCACCGTGTATTTTATATTCATATTATCTTTGGGTAAAATATCCTTTAAACTAAAGAGCCCAAAGTAACCAGGACTACGTCTTTTCATACTGAAATACCTGAAGAGAGGTGTTAAAGATCCCCAATATAATTGTGGCCCCTCTATAAAAATATTTCACAATCAATTCATTCATATTGATTTAAAACAATAAACCATAACCAAACCACTTAACCTTGCAATAAGCTTAATCCAAATATTTCGTGGATTTTTGCTGCATTTATTAAAAAATATATTTATTATTTATTGTATCACCTCTGGTAGCTAAAGGAAAGCAAGGGTCTTGGCATCCAGGAGGCTGACATTTGGGGGTATGACCGGGAAATATTCCATTTTATTATATTTAATAACTTGGACCAGACATTTCCCCAAAAAATAAATCAAAGAAAAATTTATCTGACTTTATAACCATGAATTATCATTAAATTCTTTTGCAGTGGATTAAAAAACCAATGTAGAATTAATAATCTATTATTTAAATCTTTTTTAAAGATAAGAAAAGAAGAATATATTAAAAATTATAAACCTACTTGTTGGAAAGCTTTAACTCAATTTGAGCAACTTAACATCTCTTCTGCACGTAAAAACTTAGATAAAATCTTTAAAAAAGAAGATCTTGAAAGGCGTATCAACTTTCAGGCCCTATTAAGGAAACATAAAGCTTGGAAGAAGTACCGTATAAATTACTTTTTGAAATATAAGATTTAGTATACAACTTGTATTACCATATTATTTTTTTTTTAAAAAAAAATAATAATATTTATACATTTTATTAACCAATAAAATGAACTTTTTTATCAGTGAGCCCTCCTGTACCAGAAACCACCGCCACTGAAGTTGATTTATTAGATCAAGAAATCCCAGATATCTCTGGACGCCCTGAAAATATTTATTGTGCAGGTGAAGACCTCATTGGAACACACCAAGACCCCGTAGGATTACCTACTAAGGATCAATTTAACCCCAATAAGGTCTTGGTACCTTTGAAAATCAACTTAAGTGAGTTTTTAATAAAACTTATTTTTACGGATTTTTTCTCCAAAATACTTATAAACATATTATTCTAAAATGAATAGAGGTAACACAAGAGCCTCAGGAAGAATTCCCTCCTATGGATCTTTGGAAACAGCTCCCAGTAACCTTGAGACCACCAATAAGGACAACCATGAAGGGACTTGAACCCATGAATCAAATTTTGATGGACAAGGAGCAGCACCAATTACTTCTGCCCTCTCCCAACCTAGAGCAGGAGAAGGTAGTAGAATCAAGCCACCCTCCTTTAAAAAAAGATTCCCTGCAGCCACCCCAGCAGAATCTGGCCAAGGAAGCCAGGATCAAAGACTTAGTCAAAGAGCATGTGAAATATTGGGAAGAATTCAAAGAAGCCCAAGCCAAGGAGGACATGGTGTCTATGAAAAATATAATCTCCCAGGCAAAAGCCATCCAGATAGCTCTTCAGAAAATGATTCCAAGGAAAGAGGTAGAAACCTACATAGAAAAGTGGAATCCTTGGGATCAATTAGCCCAACTGAAAGGCAAAGGATCAGGAAAGAAGAGATCCTCTTCCCATCCCAAACCAAAGGGAAAGAAAGACTGGAATCAGATAATATACCTAGCTCAAAAATGGAAAAAGGTTTACAACAATTAGCTTCTAATTCTGAGCCCAAACAAACCTCTGATGTAATTACTTCCTTTTCTAATTATATTTGTCATAATTTCAAAACTGTTTGTGAAAATTTGGACGTTTTTTGAAACCAAATGAAAAAATTAACCTCAGTAATAGCCAAATTGATTAATAACCAAACAAAGACGGTAGGAATGGAAGAAATAAAAGGACACACAGAACAGTTTTTGGAGACAATTAATCAAGGTAGGATCAGACAGACTCAAACAATTGAGAATATGTTATCAGGAATCCAAGAAGATTTTATTATTTCTTTCCACCCCTTAAAAGAAGAATTGGTAACCACTACTAACAGCTCTATTCTATCCCTTAGTGAAAAATTGGATGTGCTTAATAAAAAAGTGGTCCTGCAACTTAATCTGATCAAAAATGATCTTATAGACTTGAAAGTCCGTCTGACCAACCCCTTGGGGAGTACAACAGAGGAACCAAAACCTCCCAGACAAACCACTACTCCTTATGCACCACCCTTATTAGGAATGCATAGGAGTGACACCTTTAGGCCAACTCCTACCCCTGAGATGGAGAAAGCCCTCAAACTGTTACACCCTTTTTTTGAATGGCCCAAGTTCTCCAGTGAAGGAGAATACAATCATATAAATTTTATTAAATTTATTGACTACACTATCAACTCCTATGACCTACCAGAAGCTATAGCTGTAGTAAGGCTGCCCAGTCTATTTGAAGGAGGAGAATTGGACTGGTTTATCATTAAAAGAGAAGAAGTAGGATCCTTACCATTGAATTCTTTGAATATTCTGATTAAAGAATAATTTGGTTCTAGAATGTGAAAAAGAAAAATTATGAAAAATTTTGAAAATTCCTCAATTGACCCCTCCAAGTATAAACCTCACAAATGGTGCTTGGAACAGAATAAAATGTTGGGTTGCTTCTATCCAGATTCTGATCAAGAGGAAGTAAATGAAAGAATCCTCAACCTGTTCCCTGGAAATCTTAACCCTAGTGTAAGATGTAGGATGAGTATGGATGCTGACTTGCCAACTCTAATCAATGTGCTAGAAGAAGTAATTGACATGAATGAGTTAGACAAGAAAGCCTCTTCTAGAACCAAAGAGAACTATAACATTAACAAAACCAGAGAACAAACTCCTCTGATGAATACCTCTGATAATAAGAAACCTAATGAGAATAGGGATAAAGAGAGGAGGCCTGCAACTTGTTGGAATTTTAGCATGACTGGGCGTATGAGACAAGAATGCCCATCACCAAAAAGAAAGATAGCAGTCTTTGAAGGAGAGAAGGAGATTGAAGGGAATCAGAACTATGAAGATAAAGCTGATACTGAAGGATCTCTTTCTGAATGTCAATTGATCCTGACCAACCCTGTTAATGTTATAGAAGGAGATATAGGCACTTCTGTAGAAATCAATAACATCCATGGGGATTCTAGCTTGCCCCAACAATGGGATCCTACCAAAAATCCTAGACATATTACAGATGTCAAAACGTTAAAAGTTAAACCTATGAGTGGGAAAAGTTATACCACTGGTCAAACTTGTTATGGAACAGGATTGTATAAAAACAGACCTATAAGGTTATTACTGGATAGTGGAGCCTTTTTCTCATGTGTCTGTGCTGAATTATTAAATAAATGGAACCCCAATTGGAAAGAACACCTTCTGCCTGTACCAAAAGCCAGGTTCAGCTCTTGCAGCTCTACCATGAATGCTATTGGAGTATGGACTGCTCCTATAATACTACCTCACACTAAAGGATCTTTGAGGATACAAGTGGAATTTGTAGTATTGCTGTAGGGACTTTGTGACTACCTGATACTGGTTAATGATGCCTTATGTCTATATGGTAAAGATGTGTTCCAGAGTAAAGGGAGATCCTTCACAGTAGGTGGTAATTGGGACAAGAAGTTTGAGATATGCACCATTCAGTGTAAATTCCCCTCCTCTACTTATCAAAAGCATTCAGAAGGCTTTGACCAACAATATTTCTCTCAAGCAGCTCTGAATATGAAATTTTCTGAGGCACAGAAGAAAGATATATTGAAAGTCTGCTTTGAGAACCAAAATGCTTTTTTTACTAAAGATCATCCAATTGGTGATATTAAAGGAAATGATATGGTATTGAAATTGACCATTAAGTCTCCTTATCCTCCAAAATTAAGAAGGCCAGCCTAAGAAATGCTCTTGAGGAACATATCCAAGAACTAATAGACTTACAAGTATTAAGTAAAGTAGGGCATAATGAACAGGTAGATGTGACACACCAGTAATCATAGCTTGGCATAATGAAAATTCAAGAATGGTAGGAGACTTCAGAATGCTCAATAATTATACTCAAGAATATTATTATCCTATACCCCAGATTGATCATGGTCTGCATAACTTTTCCAAGGCCAAGTACATCACTACTATGGATATCCTTAAAAGTTTCCACCACTTACCAATAAGCCCTGAAAGCAGGAAGTTTATTAGAATAATCTGTCATTTGGGAATATATGAACATCTTAGAATGCCCTTTGGTATAAAAAATGCTCCATCACACTTCCAGAGAACAATGGATACAGTTCTAGGTATATACATCAGACAAAGATGAATTGTTACCAGAAAATAACATACCTGATGGACCAATACATCTCAAAAACTACAGGGCCAGAAAAAGGAACTGAAACATACATGAATTTAATTTTCTCCCAACATCCTCCAGATTCTTTTTAAGATATGGCCATATCTTGGAGTGGGGGAATTTCAGCTTGCTACTATTGCAAAGCAAGCTGCAAAAGTAACAAAAATAACATAAAAATAATAATAATATAATTAAACTAAGAAGGATTAGGAAAAACATAAATATTATTACAGAAATGGATTCTCCACCCAACATTACATCCGGTCACTCACTGACCCTACCCTTGAAATCCAACTGCTTATATTTTTAAATAATTAAGGAAAGAAAGACCAAAATACTACGGCTCCACTATTGAGTTTTTGGTTAATGAAATATTTCACACACATTTTCACGTATAGGTTTCACACCTGAAATTCAGTCAAACTTGAGGTGTTGTGTATATTTTTGGAGTTACAAACGGAAATGTGTTTTGTAACAATTCCCGCACGCAGCCGCGGCAGCCAATGCACCCGCGCGCGGCTGAGATACAGCCCTATCACTCTGTCAAGGTCGTGTACGCAGCCCCCGGCCTCTGACAATCACGCAGCTGCGGGACTAAGGGTTGACGGAGTGACAGGCGGCCTGAGAGGCTTAGGTACCGCGTAAACATGCTACAACCTACACAAGAACATTATACATATGTAATAAATGTTCCCGTGGATAGTAGATAGTCTAAAAGTACATAATATTATATAAAAGTACTTAAATAACCCTTATAAGTATTCTTTATTAAATATAATTCAAAGTACCAAGAATGTCGAAAATAATACAATGACAAATTCTGAAATTATATTAAAATACTTTAATATACTTTTATGAGAATTTCTAGACATCAATATCTTTGTAACATACTAAGAAAACTAATCATGTAAAAATATTACATGAATTCCCATGAATTATATTTTTAAGTAATCATCTTAGTAAATCAACTGGAACTCGAAAATAAGGAGTAAAATCAATATCATGACTTTTACTCCAGTTATATAATACATAATGAAAACTCACCTGACATCAGGATGTCCGTAGAAATTTCTATTCAAATAATTATTAAATTACTGGGAACATTGACTCATGATAATTAATTAAATAATAAATAAATGGAACAGATTAGTGTTATTCACATGTTCTCATATCTATTATGAAGTAGAATAATTCCCCTAGCCTGAGAAATTAGATGCTACCCGTGCTATAGCACCAAGCACACATGGAAGGCTACCACCAGTTACCCTTCTAGCTTTAGTGTCTGTCCCTTTGAGCCCCTGTACCCCTCAGAAGGACAATATTGGGACTCCAAAAGCTATAAATCAAGAGCTCTTTTGAGGATATTGATGGGCAGAGACCCAGTTATATTTATATCCAGACACCTTGCCAAGATAATCAAGTACTTATAAAAGATAACTAAGTGATTTATGGCTAATTCTGATCATTAATATCTGTCCTCAACCTTTTTTTATTAATAAAAACTGCTGAACAATCTTATAACACCAGTGTACAGGTTTAGCCCATCAGTGCACGTCCCAAACCAATACCCAAAGGATTTAATAATATATCAGTGAGTTTTATTATCCTTTCTCTGTCATGGAAGCTTGGCTACAAGGCCCTGCCACTCAACCGTGTATTTTATATACATATTATCTTTAGGTAAAATTTTGTTTCAACTAAAGAGCCCAAAGTAACCAGGACTACGTCTTTTCATACTGAAATCCCTGAAGAGAGGTGTTAAAGATCCCCAATATAATTGTGGCCCCTCTATAAAAATATTGAATAATTAATTTATTCATATTGATTTAAAACAATAAACCATAACCAAACCACTTAACCTTGCAATAAGCTTAATCCAAATATCTCACGGATTTTTGCTGCAAGTAAAACACAACAAGAAAAAAAGAAAAATTAGATTCAACACTTCTTACTTGTTAGTCCTCAGACAGTAGGTGTCATCTCAGCACAAGAAAAACTTCATCCAGCCTGCTAAACTCATTTCATCTTACCCCTTCCTGGTGCTACTCAAATTTCTTTTTCAACAGCCACCTCCTGGAACTCTTCATTCCATCCTTCCATTTCTTCATCACTTGGACTCCTCCTTTCCACTTCTCCATTTAGATCCCAATTGATCATCCTTGAGTTTAATTGCTAGTAGTGCCTTTTCCAAGCTGCTTCTTTTATGCAATAGCAGTTGTGACACTGGTGAGATTTTGACTGATACGTCTTTGTCCAATTAAGACCTCACCTTATAATTCCGGTATTGTTTGGTGTGAATTTATTGATTTTTTTTCCTGTACTTAAAATATATTGTGATTAGTTGTTTTGTTGATAGGGATATTTGGATTATATTTTTTTCATAACAAAATTATTGATTGGATATACTGAGAATGATATTCAATGGGATTATGAGAAAAAACAACTTGAGTATAGGGAGATAAATCCCTTAAATAATGATGAAGTTCTATATTTTTAATCATGTGCATATTTGTTCTTCTGATATTCTAAAGTGTGAAAAAAGTAGCTAATACATTTAATAACCTTGATGATTTTTTTTGCATCATCATATAATTATCTTTTGTTCTCTGGGCAATACAGATGGAAGCAAAATGAAATCAAAAGTCTCAATTGTGTTAATAGTTTTTTTAATTTTTACTGAAATCCAATTTTGATGAATCTTTCTTTTCTTAGCTATGTAACACTTTTCAAATTGAAAAAAATATTCATTTATTTTTGAATTTCCTTTGTATATTTCATGTTTCAATAATAAATTTAAATCATCTATTTTTTTACCTTGCTTTTTTACATCACATTTATCATCATGATTATCTGCTTGATTTACCAAGCCAATTCCATTTTTCTGTGAAATTTATTTATATTATTTGACAGAAACTCAATCTTTAATAAATTTGTTATTATTTAACATATTTGGATGATCCTTTTTTCTATCATGTTGCAGATAATCTCCTCTTTACTTTGAAATTTGGATGAGCTAGTAGAAGAAATATTTTCATGTACATTCCACTCAACATGAATTATATCCTCAACAGCTCCCACCAAGTGAGTTTATTGGACTTTAAAGAGGGATGTTTGGGATCAACCTCATTTTTGGTGGTACTTTGAGAAAGGTTGCTGGTTTTTGGCTGGTAGATTTGGTTGGTAAGACCTATTTAAATTTTTTCTCATTTTTACCTTTCCAGGCTGAAGCTCAACATCTATGGCTACTAGATTCAAGTGCTTGCCTTTTTTAGAAGGTCCTGTAGAATTTATGATTCAATTGTAAGAAGAAATTTGGTTTGCTTTTGTTTTGGAAATATTAATTCTCACAAACTATAGGAATCCTATGATCATAGATAAGGGGGGGGGTTGCATTGCAAAGATAAATATATAAAGGATTTTTTTTCAGTTAAATGATGAGAGTTATAACGTTATTTTTGACATAAACAGACCAAATATATTTATGATTATGTATGAGAGGGCTACCAAATTAGAAAATTGGACAGGGGAGGAGTTAAATCAGGGGATGAATAAGCCTTGAAGAGACTTGGCTTTATGGGATGGTGATCATACATGAGAGGTAAACCAATTTATTGAAATTTCAAATGAAAAATTGAATTAAAAGTATTGTGGAGTCCCATGGAGAAAACAATGGAAAAAGAATAGAAATCATAGTATTAATAAAAAGGCAAACTATGGGGTTTGTAATAATCAGTATAATAGGTCCAATAAGTTCATGCAGAACTGGGATTAAGTAGATGAAACAAAAAATATATATATGATATTTTTTGAGGCAAGGATCATTAGACAAAAATATTCCAAGAGCTATGATAATCCTAATTCTTTGATTGATGATCACCTAGGATGAAAGACAAGGATTGGCCCAGCCAAGAGAATCTTCCTCAGTCACCTAGTTCTGTGTGCTTTATGTGTACTATTTTTGACTGTGTCTGAATCAATTCTCTATATTATGTATCCCCATACACTATTGGCTAGGGATCAGATTGGTTTGCTTTGAATAAGAAGCAAAATTATCTGATTCAAAAAGAGGTCAACAGAGCTATAAAAATGATAGTCAAAATTGACAAAAAAAAATGGAAATAAGTCAATAGAGCAGATATCTATTGGGAGCTGGGGATCCTGTTGGTTGATGTTTCATGGGGGAATCAAATGATCCAAAGAGGGGGAAATACCTAGAACACCAAGGAGGAAATATCAGAGATTTTCTGGAAAAATCCTTATTCTAACCAAAATCATTAAATGGTATTTTTTTATTGACTAAACATTGTCTGAAAGCATATCCTACCTACTTTAACCTGTGTGAACTTGAGAAGAGGGCTGAGGGACAAATGAGGGGTGTGTTAAAATATGTATGCACTCACGTGTGTGCTACATATAAGTGTAATCCAACTGGGATTCAGATATGGGCCTCTAAGGCCCTTTGGAAAACCGCACGGACCAAATGTGCCTGTTTGGATTCCTTTTATTTGGAGAAAATGGATCCAAAATATGTGAAATAGGTCATTTGATACTGATAATGGGTGAAAATTATGGCTTGAAATTAGCTTAGTGGCAGGAGGAGCAGTAATTAAATCAAAAAAAATTCTTGAAACATTGATTCTATAAAGGCTAATGGTCTCTCACAATGGTGCAATTTGTTGGATAATTGATTGGATGGATTTTAATGCATATAGATGGAAAACAGCAGGGAGAAGAGCTCCTTAAGTACAAAAGAGTGCCCCATTGTGAGAGCCAATTAGCCTGTATATACACAAGTTTTCCAGCATTTCTTTTGATTTCATTGCTGCTCCTCCTGCCATTAAGCTAATTTGCTTGCAATAATTTTCACAATTGTCTCCTTTTTTCATTATTGATTCCATTTGTATAAAACTGACATCATTTTTGGGCTTTGGATTTTTAGGGGACAGGAAGCAAAGCCAGATTTAACAACCAAAACAGTTTTTCTGCAAATATAACCCAGGTGTGAAGCTCTTAATCTATGGTCACATCCCATCTCCATCCAGTCCAGATCTCTGTGACCTCCAACAATAAGTTTTTTTCCAATTACAGGGTGACCAGTAAACCAGCCACTGCAAGCCTATTTGAGCTTTTTTATTGCCACTCTGGCTATTGCTTCTGTAATCATCCATAAAAATAATTTGAAAATGAATGAAATTTTTCCCTGTACTTTGTATCTCACATTTTGATTTGGATTGGATCTTTCTGTTTTGGAATTCCAATTTGTAAAATTCTCAGTAAAAACTACAAAGGATGTTTTAGATAAACAGTAACAGAGAAAAAATATTGTTAGTCAAAGCTCTTTCATTTTAAAACTTCCTAATTGAAAATACCCCTATCCAATGAAGAAACGTTGAATCGTTAATAAATTGACTGTTATCAAACAAGTTGTAAATAGAAAATCCATCCATCTCCCTGTTCCATTATCATCTTCAATTAAATGATTGTGTATTGGGGGAGGGGGGAAAAAAAGTTCACCCACTTTTTAAAAATGAGCTCAAGTGTCAATAATCCCAAATTTAGAGTTTGATCTGGGATACCTTGCTCAGAAAACAAACTTAATATTTGTTTAATCTTCAGAGTCATGTCCATTTTTGACTTTGTTTATCTGGTCAGTTAATTTTAAACTTCCTCTCATTTCAAACTCTTTTTTTAATTATATTTTTTTGGTTGTTCTACACTTTCATCCAAAAATAAATTTATTTATTTTTAATAAAATTTCTAAAATATGATAGATTCATGTTGAAAAACTTCCAAATAACAAAAAAGGAATATCAGATGAACTTCAGGCACAGATTTTGTAGATGTAGAACTTTGGAATTTTGGCTAGCAAGATCAGGATGAAATTTGCACTCAACCAATACATGATCTATAGCCTTGCAAAAAATATAAAAAAAGGGGGCCATTGAAAACCAAAAATATTTGGTTGGCCACCAAAACTGATGAGCCAAGATTTTTGAAAGCTTGTTTGTATCTTGAGAGTCTAAAAAAAGTCCAACTTTAATGAGGTGGATGATTTGATTTTGATCAAAGTCTCAACCAGGATTATCTTCCAATATGCCCATCAACTGGGCTATCACTAACAAGTTTCTGAAAAAAAAAATCTTGAAAGGCTCCCACAAGGCTTGGTGACTTGCTTTTACTTGGGGAAATCTCTATTGTACAATAAATGATTGGATGAAGGTAATCTGGACCAATCAATCCTCCCTTGAAGTTGTTAAGAATACCCAGAAATTCAATGTGTGTAAAATACCCCATGAGAAGTATGGATCAACCTGCATTTCCCTCAAATTCAAGATTGGTGGAACCAAACTAACAATATGGGGTGCTTTCATTGGTGAAAGAACCTCTCCAATGGTTTTTGTTCCTCCAAAAAAAATTTTGGAAAAAGATCTCATTGAAGATTGTTTATGATGGCACTTTAGGACCATGGTTTTCAACCATTTATCATCATTAAGAGATAATACTGATGGAAGATGTTCCTGCAGTTCAAAGCTTCAAAATTTTGTGAAAAGTGGAAAGAATAGAAAGGCCTCAAAAAGCCTAGATTGGCCAGCTTGATCAGCAGAACTCAACCCCATGGAGAATGTTTGGCATACCATGAAGATCAATTTACAGAATATTTACCCACCAAAGTTGCTGGATGATATTTCAAAGGCTCTCAATCATTCCTGTGATGATTTTTCAAACCAGAAACTCATACATGTCATCAACATAATGGCTTGATCAAAGAAGGCAGTTTTTAAAGATCATGGTGGTATATTCAATGGTAGAAAGTTTGTTTTGTTTTTTTATTGAATTTTCTTTCCTTTAATTATTCCCTATGGATCCTTACCAAGTATCAAGAAATTTAAATCATTCAATTTTTTTTGGTGGTGTTAAATTCACAACCCTGGGTTGCAAAAGGGCATGAAACCCTGCTTGCAAAACATGAGAGTTGTGAACGCAGCTTCACAAATCAACAAGTTTCAAGCAATGTTTCTTAAAAGTCGCAACCAAAGTTGTTTACAAGTTGCAAGCACAGTTTTTTAAAACTTGTGCATGTATTCCCTGAAACTTTTGACCCATTTGAGGCATATTCAAAGGGCCATGAATGTGCAGTTTGTGAAATTTTCAGAATATCTTACAGTTTTTTTTTCAATTTTTTTGATTTTTTTTTCATATTTTTTTGGTGTTTTTGTGTTTTTTTTGTTTTTTTGTTCAATTTTCCATCTATTTTTATTGATTTAGTTTGCCCCACAATAATCATAATCGTGGATTTTTGATTTTCTGTTCACAACTGAGATGGGTGGCAAATGGCTGTTCAAGGCTCAGATGGGACATAAACTGTTTCACACAACCCATTTTGGGTGGTGAATTATTCATGCCAGGCCATGAATTCAACAATTCCTTTTTTTTGCATTCATACACAGAAAATCTGTGATCTGATTTTGGATAATTTTTTTATTTTTTTGAAAAAAAAACTTTAATTTTTGTCTTTAAATCAAATAAATTCATTGATATGTGTATAGAAAATAACTTTATTTCATTTCCTATTGGAGAAAAGAGCCTTTTGGGAATATGTATATCTAATTACAACTGTCATGTATTTTGTGACATATTGTTAAGTTTTGAGTTTGAGGCTCCAGTTGAAACACTTAAGAGGAGGTGAGGAAAGATCTTGTGACGCCAAGAGGAGCGGATCTTGGGAGTCAAGGGGGCACTCTGGTTCAGTTTAGGTAAGAAAAGATGAGGTTAATTCACTTGTGGTTCAGTTGACTTAAAAAAGCTAAGTACAACGGAGGCTGACAAGTGGTTGAACAAGGTGATAGAAATGAATAGGAGACATTCAATACTAGTTCATCAGAGAACGCACAACATGGAGGACTACAGGACTGGTTGCACTCAAGATTCAGGCAACACTATTAGTAGATCAAAATTCTGACACATATATCTGTGACCAATAATGTATGTATTTTTTGGATTCCTGTCTTACAATATGTTAAATAACAGATACAAAAGAAGATAATCACTCCCCTTTCTTTTGAGAAGCAAAGGAACAAAAACAGTACAAAAAAAAGAAACCCCAATCAGAAGGAAAAGTTTTGTCCCCCCCTCCTGTATGTACAGGGGGGGATGAATTCAGTCTTCACACTGATGTCTGAAATGAAAAAGAAAGGAAATTTTTCTTCTCTTGGAAAATAATCTTAAAATGGATTGGTTCAATTAAACCAACAAAAATTTTAACCAACATAGATATGAAAAATATTAAAAATTTCTTTAGCTTTATTTTTGAATATAGATGAATCTCTGACTGAAAAAACAAAAAAAATTATGCTCAGAATGTTTTCAGATTTTTTGCTCAGTAATTTTCAACATTTGATATTTCATTTAATTTTGATTTTTCTTTTCTTTTCAAGGTTTCAAATCATTCATCAGATCAAGATTATTTCTTCACTAAAAAATTTTATTTCATTCAAAAATGTCAATCAATTTCAAGCAATGGGATGAGCCCCTCCTCAAAACCAACAAAATCAAAAAAATTCACAAAATTCTGGAAGCTCTCAAAATGGGAACAAATAAAATTAAATCATACTGCAGAAATCAAATTTAATCTGTAATATTTTGTGCTAGACTAATGAGTTCTCAGATAGCCATTTTGATTATTTAATCAAAATATCATAAAAAAAACAATAAATCACATTAATCTAACTTGCTTTTCCCATGAAAGGAAGAATTAAATTTCCCTACTTTTTTTCAATAGTGCTATTCTGATTCTTCCCTAGAATTAAATTTGTTAAAAATAACATGAAATTCCAAAGAATGGCTTTTTTTTTTTCTTTCTGAAACATATATTTTGTGGTATTTTCTACATTTTTGAATTATTCTTCAAAATAATTAAGTTGGATAATTTGACTCATCAATCCATTTCAGCCTCAAATAACAGATGCTCACATAAATTATCATACAATTTTGCAAAAAATTTATGATTTTTTTGGACTGGAAAATTTAGTCTGGAAAATGTGTCTAAAAATCAAACTAATGATTTTGGCCAATCAGTGGGAAGACATCCTTCCGCTGTGGGAATAAGAGAAAGTAACTTCCATAATTTTCCTAGTGTTTCAAATTTTTTGATTGTAGCATTTGTGAGGTGTGGGATGTGCCCTTTAAGTTTGGAGACAAAGAGATGAATTCTTTTTTCCCCAAAACCCTGATTTGTGGTGACATCCTCCTCCCCCTCAACCCGCACTGAGGCAGTGGAGTTTATATCCTCCCTCTCAAACCCAACCGAGTTAAAAGCGTAATGAGATCCCAGCAAAAAATGAGAAGAGAACCCTAGAAACAGAACCTTAGCCTAACCTTAACCCATACCTGTATTGCCCAAATCCCTCAAGCCGGCCGGCCATTACACACTTCTGGTTTTTCCTTCTCATAACGCAGCCCTCTGTGCTCCCTACTCCAAGCACCCTGCGCCTTTCTGTATCTACCTGATGCGCCATTGTGATTTACCTGGTCCTGTGGGTTGGCCCATGCTTGCGTGCATTTTCCCATGCACATAACCCCCCAATCAATCCACTCTTACCTCCCCAAAATAATTGGTTGGGTCAGCTCCATTCCTAGGTCTGTAACGTCTGAGTGGGTTGCAACCTGCCGCACATTGATGAAGCCCAACCAGTAGCTGGTGTGCTGAGCCCCACAGCACCTGCTGCCAATCCCGCAGCGGCCACTGCTGAGATCACACACATCCCAACTGCTGAGCGCACAGGCCACAATGGCATTCCCAGTCCAATGATATATTATTACACCACATCCCCCCCCAACTTGAGTTCTGTCCCCAGACGTGTTCCCATCACTACCTAAACCATACCTTGCGCCTCCCCAATTCCACCTTACCCCCACCCTTTTCACTTTACACCTCCCAACACTATTTTCAATTGCTTCCATGCCACCTTGTGACTTCTGCGCTTGAAAGGTGTACAAGAGCTCACCAATCTCTGGCTGCCGCTGTGGCCACTGTTTCTGCTCCCTCAGAAAAGGAATGCCTTGGCTCCCCCCAATCCAGACATTTCCCTAGGCCGCCCAAGAGGGCTCACCAAGATCTGTTTGTAGATTTAGACAAAAGAACCATCTTGGAGGATTTTTGGACTCTGCCGGGCGCCCCTCCTTGTTTCCCTCCTCCTCTGGCACCTCCAAGTTTGGACGTGATTTTGCCTTGCCCCTATGCCGCAAAGGCCCTCCCCAGAAGGAAGAATTCACCCACTTTGTGGCTTACCAGGCTGGGCTACAATAGTGGGCCAATTGTTTCAAGGTCAACCATGGCGCAAGGGACCCGTGAATTGGGGAGTTGTTTGCAAAACGTATGTCTCTCCCTCCAGCTTCTCCTCTGCTTCCTCCTTCAAACCCCTGGGCCACTCCTGCCCCAGCCCCATATGCCAACTTTAGGTACTTTTTGGACTTTGACAAGAGGCCCACAACCCTCTGGCCACGCCTTTGACGCCACCGTCCCCAATTGTGATTTTTTTGTTTCCTTGGCCACGGTGTGGTGACCAATCCGGGACACCACGGCAAAGAAAAAAAAAAAAAAAAAAAATCGGATTTCAGTTGTACCCCTATGGTTACCTTCATTTTCCCCCATCTCTCAACTCCTCCCTGTCCTAGCGGTCTAGGACAGGCCTCTTGCCTGTCTCTCCGCTTTTTTTCCCTCTTCCTATGTTCAATTCCCACTTGTTGCGCTCGCGGGCCTGACTTTTGGCAACGCGAGCGATTGTCGAACCACTTTTGACGATCCCATCTACTCATCATCCCCGTCAATACGAATCCCATGGAACGTCGAAAGATCATCTTTGAAGCCTCTAAGGATGGTTCCATCCGTTGGGACGACTCTCATCAGAAGGCAGTCTACAAACAATCTCAAGATGGTCTGGTGGGTGAAGAGATTGGCAAGATCAAGTTCAGTTACATCTCCCTCCCTCAGAACAAGACCATCATCGCACCCATTGATAAGAAATCTTCAATTGATCGCCTCGATTCCTCCATCAAACCTCGCCCTCGATCCCACCCCAAAACCTAACGGTGCCCTTAAATCCACTGGTGGTTATGTCAATTCAAATCTCCCTCAAGGTGGTTACGTTGAACCCACATCAAACCATCAGAAGAGAGAGCTCATCTCTTGTGATTTCAGAACAACCTACTTCCTCATTAGTCTCACTCCAATTATCCCACGACCATCAGATCATCATCATCATCCTTGACTCGCTATCGACTCGACGGATCCACTATCCCTCTTGACAACGCGCCTCCAGACATTCACTTCGACCCTCTGTGATCACTTCCATCCTCTTCTTGATCCCGCTCATCCGATCTCCCTCACTTGACGGTTACCACCCTCAACGAGATGTTAATTGATTACGGCTCCACCGTCAACGATTCCTCAGCCTATGAAATCCATGAGAAAACGTCAATTCCCATGAACATCACTATTGCTGATCCGTCGGAATCTTCACCCAGTTGTCGCCGCCGATTGGGCGACGACAACCGTTGTCGACACCCGCGACCGCTGTCGCGGGTGTCCATCTGGTTGCCCGCGGTCATTCACGACGCGGGCAACATTTCTTTTTTTTTCCTCTCATGTAATTTTTTTTTTTTTTTTTTTTGTTTTCATTTTTTTCCGCACCTATGTGTAGTATCACTTTTACATAGTATACATGGCCTTATGTCTATAAAAGGAGGGGCTCTCCCCTGCCTTTTGGCCCAGGAGGAGAACAATCAGAGGATCCAATCCATCCTAGGAGACCAGCATCAGTAATCAACTTATCTGTGGGCTTCCTTCCCCACCTATCTGAGCCATTTATCCGGGTATATCCATGATTGACCTCTTGATCCTTTGAGCCTCCATACTCAAACTCTGTCCTTTGTGACCTTGATCCTTATCACCAACCAATAGCCTTGCTGGTTGAAGAATAATTCCTGTCTGACTGAATTCTTGAGTGTGTTATACCACTCTGATCCCTTTTTCCGACCATACTGGTCTTGAATCTCTCCTTGATCATCTTTCTGGAACCAATCATGTTTGATTGAAGAGGTTTATTAAGCTTAAAACCTGGAGTGTTATACCTCCCTTCTTCTTTGAGGTTGAATTTCGCCACGCTATTCTTGAATTCCTTGAGAAGTGTTGGGATATTCTTGCTCAAATTCGTTATTGATTTGCTTCTAGAGCTTCATAAACAAATTGCTTTTGTTTTGTTCAGCCTCCCACAGTTATCTGGTACCCTTCAAGGGATTGATTGCGGAGAGTTGGGCAGGTTCATTGAGAACCTGGAGGTTGGTTGGGATTGAGTTGATCTTTCCTAATCAGCTTCTGACGACCAGAGTTATTAGCTTGTGGGCGTTGTTACTTACAACTGCCTTGTTCTATTGAACTCCGAACAAACCTTGACTTATTTGTTCAAGTCTTTCCCTGCACCATCTTGTCTCAGATAGTGTTGTTTCCATTGCTACCGACAACTCTTATCCTCTTCTCTTAGTTTGATTTCTCATCCATAAGGTTCTGGACCTTGATTCCGGTTACATTTAAATATTATTGTAACTCCTAGGAGGGCAGCCTAAACAGCACCTTTCCCCTCCACAGAACTGCCACAGCTTAGCACCGTTTGGAGTCTTACAACGGGAAAGCCCCCAAGCCATCCTCTAGAGGCCCCCTCTTTGCCACTGGCCCTCCTCCACCAAGCCCGCCTGAAATCCTGGAGACCCCAATTGTGATGGCCCTATTGGTTGTCAACTTTGAGAATTTTTCCAAATGGTTGAAATAAATTCTACAGGCCTTCCTTTCGGCCCCTGGCGCATAATTCTCAGAATCCCAAATTCTCAGCTTGCTAGTTGAAAAGAGCAACCTTTCAAAGCAGAATAAAAACAGAAGATAAATAATAAAATTAGAATGAGTGGGAAATCAATATATTTTGTTGCAAAAATAGATTTCCCACCCAGAAATAAGTAGGGTCACTCACCGACCCCACCCTTGAATTCCAACTCCTTATATTTTTAAATAATTTCAGAAGAAAAAGACCAATATACCACAACACCCCTATGGAACCTTTTTGGCCATTCTAATATTTCACTCATAATGCCATGTGTAGGTTTCAAACCTAAAATTCAATCAGAGTTGACGTTTTTTGTATATTTTAGGAGTTACAGGCAGATTTTTGTTATGTCACAATTCCTGCGCGCAGCCCCGCATTCATATAGCAAGGGTACACACGCGTGACACTCATTATGTAAGCGCATGTCAAGAAACCCGCATGCATACATCATGCATATGAAACAAGTTGACTGACAGATAGGGAGATGTGTGAAACCTAAGAAAATTTAATAAAAATATGAAAAATAAAAAACTAAAGCAAATAAATTGTGAGAAACAATAATGAAGGTTGTTGCGTAAATAAGATTGCCATATCTTTATGAACCACGAAACACACCAAAAAGTCTACTAAAAAATTAGTGAAAACTACCAACATGTTCAGAAGATGGCGTAAAATTTACAAATACCCACTTCTACCCATTCCACTCAAAATAAAGTAATAAAAAATAAGAAAATATGTCTGAACCATAAAAATAACAAACTAACATTTAAATACCTTCTGACAATTATTTCACATAGAAATATGACACAGGCAAGGCTAGCCAGTTGAAAGCACGAAGAATGCGTGCCAGAATAGCCCTGCTTAGCCTGCCAGCCCCAGCACACAAGAGAAACCCTCTCTACGTGCACTGAAAAGATCTTATTACCCAGAAAAGTATATAAACCAACCCTTTTTGATGGTTTAAACCCCAGTAATTTTTAAGTAATCAATCCATACCCCTTGCCATCCGTGATCAAGTGTTTATTCATGATAGAAAATTGATTTATGGCCTCATTCTGATAGTATAATTATTAATTCTAACCCATTGTTAATTCCATTGAAGAATATCAGCAATAATCCCCAACAATTGTCCTGAGACCCTTTCAACCGTGAATTTCTGCAAGTTTCTTGGAGTGTCTGCTTAAATTTGTAATTTATCTCCTCATTGCGTCCAGGCATAATTTCTGTGAGCCAGCAAGTCAACCCAATCCCCTTGAGTAACCCCTTTTGGGCAATCACTTAGGACCTCATTGTCCCAAGGTCTTTACACAGTTCCAAAGAGACCCTTGAGGAGAGGTTGTTATCCAATAAAGATCTCCCATTTGCATAAACTGTGGCCCCTCTTGAAAAATATATTTAAATAAATTTAATACAACCAAACCACTCAAACTTTGCACTTGCTTCTAAATCAATCATATGAGCATTTAACTTAATTTTCTTGGAATTATTATTCCAACACCAATATCACTTGCTGTAGCTAAAGGATTTCAAAGTTCCTGGTATCAGTAAGCTCACAACTGGCTGTTTGGCTGGGAAATATCCCTGAATAATTAATTTCTAATTAATTTATTTCTTTGGACCAGATAAATCTATGTATAGCAAT
Source organism: Puccinia polysora (assembly GCA_025617555.3). NCBI lineage: Eukaryota > Fungi > Basidiomycota > Pucciniomycetes > Pucciniales > Pucciniaceae > Puccinia > Puccinia polysora. The sequence continues at coordinate 1,755,685 of CM062639.1, forward strand.
TAAAAATACTTATTATTTTTTATTTTTATTCTTCCAGTGGATCTTAAGACCAACAGGGAAATAATCAATTATTATTATAATCTTCTTTAAAAGAGAAAAGAAGAGAGATTCTTTAATTTTTTACCTGTTATAATAAATCCTGAGCATCAACAAGCAAAATTAAATATTTATAAAGAACAAGCTTTAAAAGATAAAGAATTAGAAATTGAAAGTCTTATAAATTTTAATTCTTTACTCAGGAAACACACAGCCTGGAATAAATTTCAGAAAAATTTCATCTCTTTAGAAAAGATAAAGAAAATAAAGAAACTAAGCTCAAAATATTTTTTTATATTTTTTTTCAAAAAAATTCAAAAAAATAGAAAATTAATAAAAAATGAATTAAAATTAATAAAATTATAATGAACCAAAAAACTTATTAAATTTAATTTTTTTCACTTATTTGCAGGGGAAAGAACCTTTTCCCTTGCGTATTTTATTGAAAAAGATCTGTTAGAAAACAGTTCTCACCATGGATCATTGGATTTAAGCCAAGACCTCATTGTTACCCACAAAGAACCCCCTGGATTACCCACCAAGGACTTTTTCAACCCTAAAAAAGCTTTGGTACCATTGAATTGAAGTCTAAGTAAGCTTAAATTGATTAAAAAATAAAATAAAAATATTTCTTCTTTTTTTTATCATTTTTTTACTAATTTTGGACAAAAACTTACACTCATTTTTGCACAATGTCGCAAAACAGGCCCAACACCCGCGCAACTGGAAGAGCCCCATCCTATGGAACTTTGTCCGGAGGATTGTGCGCCCGTATGGGTGCCCGTAGAGAGTACAATGAGACGGCTCAAACCTTCAAGTTGACTGCCGCGAAATCTGTCAGAACCCGCGCCCGCCAATTCAACCAAAGAACTGTTGGAAGTAAGCCCTTTGCCCGGAAAGTTGTCCCGCAAAGCCCCTCCTCCTCCTACGCCTCCCAATCTGGACTTGGCCAAGGATTCCAAAATAAACTATCTAGTGAAAGATCATGTGAGTCATTGGGAATCTTACAAGCTTTCCCCAGAGCAGGAGTACTCAGCATCCATGAGAGAGGCTATTTCACAGGCCAAGTCCTCTCAAAAAATCCTGCAGAAATTGATTCCCAGAGCAGAGGTAGAGAAATACGTGGAAAAATGGAACCCTTGGGATCAACTAGCCAAATTAAAGGGAAAGGACCCCAAAAAACTGAGGTCCTCAAATCATCAAAGGATGAGGAACCCAAAAGATTGGGACAACATAATATCTCTTTCTCAGAAATTGAAGAGAGTTAATCACAATTAGATTCTGATCATATAACCCCATTGTTTAACAAATTTTCTGATAATGTTTTCCATAACTTTAACATATTGAGTAGCAATTTAGACAGTATTCAAAAACAACTTGACAAAGCAATACCAATCATCCAAAACCAAACTAACCATCTGAGACCAAATGAGTCTGAAATTAAATTGTTAAGGAATACCATTCATTTAAGTAGGGAATCTTTGATGAATCATATTGGTACCACCTGTTCTTCCGGACATTAAGAGATAATCCTTCTCCCCTTGAGAAACTCAAAGGAGAAATAAGAAACAAAACTGATACCCCTTCTGTTCATCTTGTTAATAAAATTGACTTAATAAGCAACAAAATGTTTTTGGAACTAGGTATGATCAAGAATGATTTAAGAGACCTTAAAATTAAATCAACTTCCCCTACTTTAGTCAGCGTAGAACAATCAAAATCCACCAGAACCAGTATCACTCCCAACATCTCTCTTAATTCTGCAGTGAATGGGAATGAGTCTTACTGGCCTAGTCATAACCCTGAAGGTGAAAAAGCTTTGAAACTCTTGCCCCCGTTGAATGAATGGCCTAAATTCTGAGGAGAAGTGGAATACAACCATATCAGCTTCATTAAATTCATTGACTATACCCTTGCCTCCTATGAACACCCAGATACTATGGCTGTAGTGAGACTACCCAGGCTGTTTGAAGGAGTAGCACTGGATTGGTTTATAAACAAAAGATGAGAAGTAGGATCTCAAACTTGGAACTCTTGGAATTTTCTAATCAAAGAAAAGTTTGGCACCAGAATTTGGAAAAGAAAGATGATGAAAACTTTTTAGAACTGAATTTTTTACCCTTTAAAGGACAAACCTCACAAGTGGTGTTTAGAAAAAAAGAAGAGGCTAGATTGTTTCTATCCTGAAGCTGATAAAGAGGATATTGATGGAATGCTCCTCAATCTGTTTCCTGGAAACCTCAATCACAGTGTGAGGTTTAGAATTCCCATGGATGCTGATCTCTCAAACTTCATTGGTATTCTAGATGAAAACATTGATATAAATGTTCTTGACAAAAGGAACAATAGACCTAAGGAACCCACTCCCAAGACTCAAGAAGAATGCAATCCCAAAACCAAAGACTGTACCACTCCCAAACTAGAAGTTAAGAAAAATTCTGATACTAAGGAAAAGTTATGCTGGAATTGTGACCAAACTGGACATGTGAGATCTGACTGCCCCCATCCCAGGAGAAAAATCAATCTCATTGAAGGAGAGGAGAATGACAATGACCCTGACCCCCAACTTGATGACACTGATTGATCTCTATCTGATTATGAATTAATGATCACAAAACTTATCAATTTCATTGAAAGAAGTATAGAATCTTCCTTAGAAATTAATTCTGTTAATAAAGATTCCAACTTACCTCAAAAATGGAATCCCAATATGAAAATTCACCATGTATCTGAAGCCAAAACTCTGACTCTCAAACCTTCTGCCAGTAAGAGTTACACTTCTGGTAAAACCTGCTATGCTACTGGATTAATTCAAGGATCTCCAGTCAAGTTACTCTTAGACAGTGGAGAATTTTTCTCCTGTGTTAGTTCAACTTATTTGGAACAACAAGACCCAAATTGGAAGGTGAACTTCTTACCAGTACCACACGCTAAATTCAGTAGTTGTAAATATTTCCTTAATGCCATTGTAGTTTGGTCCTCTGATATTATCCTCCCAAACTCAAAAGTATCACTCAAACTGAAAATTGAATTTTTAGTGCTCCAGAATGGAGTGTGTGATTATTTCATTCTAGGGAATGATTCTCTTTGCTTGAATGGTATTGATTTATTCCAAAGTAAGGCAGGTACTTCACAACAGGAGTAGACTGGAACAAGAAGTTCCAAATATGCCATGTCAATGCTCGAACTTCTGATTCAAATTCTGAAAAACACCTGGAAAGGTTCAACCAGCAGTACTTCTCCCAAGCAGCCCTGAACCCCCTGATCATCAAAGACCAAGAGCGGGAAATTTTCCAAGTCTGCTTTGAAAATTGGAATTCCTTCTGCACCAAGGATGATCCAATTGGTAAATGTTAAACTTTTCAGTAATAATCTGCTGCTGTGCTTCTCTGCACGTCACTTGTTGTTTCTGTTTTCTACATTTTCATTTTATTCTTTCTTTTTGTTTTATTTCTTTCACACGTATGTTTCTGCCTGCACTGCAATGATCCGCTATAGTCAGAGTGACTGTGGATACTCCATATTCAGTCACCACTGCTAATCGCTGATCATTTCAAATGTCAACAAACTCAAATCCACGAATCCAACAACTCAAGCAACTCAACTTACCGAAACTCAAATCTACATCCTCAAGACCAAAGTCAATCAAACCAACGTATACAAATCCACAAGATACCAACCATCAATATTGACTATCCTCTTAAAGCACGCGAACAAGTCAAGCAGCCAGTCTAACGAGTAAGAGGTTCAGAGCAACAGTTTCAACTTCTTGCTCATCGCACTCACTCTGTTCTTCTCTCAGTTATTCAAGGCGCTTAATCTTTTCAATCGCATCATCACAACTGGCGTAGTCACTCCTCAATCTGGTCGTATTACTCGAGCTCAATCTCATATCTCAATTTCAGACTTTCCATCAGTGTTATCTTGTTGGTTGCTTTTTGTATTTCTTTTTGTTCTCAGATTCTATACTTACTACTTTGAACTTATGCCAAAATACATTCAGCCTGGTCTTGGTGACCTGTTCAAATTTCCTCAGTAAAATCAAAGGACATGAAATGATCCTAAGTTTGACTATTAAACATCCTTAACCTCCCAACCTCAGGAGACCTGCTTAACATTCTAGTACAAAATCTAGGACAGCTCTTGAAACTCATATTCAATAATTGATTGAATTACAAGTCTTAAGGAAAGTAGTACACAATGAAAAAGTGGACATTACTACTCCAGTAATGATAGCTTGGCACAATGATAAGTCTAGGATGGTTGGAGACTTCAGAATGATGAAAAACTATACCCAAGCTGATTATTACCCTATTCCATGGATTGACCATTCTCTAAATAAGCTCTCTAAGACTAAGTTCATCACTACTACGGATATTCTGAAAGGTTTTTACTTCACTACTATGGATATTCTGAAAGGTTTTTACTGTTGAGATATGATCTATTCTTTCATGCAGTCTTCAGGACCTCAGTCCCTGCATGCTTGTAGTTGGTTACTCATTCATCATATGTCCTCACAAAGTGACATTGTCATTGACCTCTACAAGCATATCTTGATCACTTGGAAGCAAGGGTCCTTGGTATAGTTGGTAGTACACTTGCCATGCACATGAGAGACCTTGGTTCAATTCCCAGAGGACACATGTTATTTTCACATTCTTACAGGTTATGAGCCCAGGCAAATACCAGCCGTGCGGCCAATAGGACAAGGAGAGTAGATCTGATTCAGGACTCCGACCACCGTGGCTCATCCTTTGTCATCTCCTTCCTCTCAATCATCCTTGACCAATTCCTCTCCTCCCACCTCTTTGAGTGGCATTCCCTCTTCTCCCACCTACTCCACTGCCTCTTCCGGGCACACCGTTCAGAACCTCCTGTCAGGATCCAACAAAAGAACCATTTCTCATTCTCTTCCTTCCGCCATGACTGAATCCCATGAATCCTGGGGAATTATGTGCAAGAAACTATCTGGTCTGGGAAACTTCTCAAGCTGGAAAAACAATGCACTGACCGCCCTCGGATATAAGGATTTGGACACGGTTGTCCTGGAACGTTGTGAAGCTCCCAACCCCAAGACTAGACTAAAGAAGAACCAAGCCACAACCTTCATTCAACATCATCTAGATCAACAGAACTTTACTCGATTTGTCAAGGATCCCACCAAAAATGAGCCCAAGGATCTCTGGGATTCCATCTGCGACCACTATGCCACCAAGTCCCTAGAAAATGTGGTTAATCTTGTGGATTGGTTATACAACATTCCTTTCTCCAATTGAAACCTGCAAGACTCAATCAACAAGTTCTGCAAGAAGTTTTGATTACTCTTGGAGGTCTCCTTTGATAACCTTGATACCTCCACTTTAGAAAATCTCTGGGCCATTATTATACTCAAATGACTTCCCTCCTCCTTTGCAGTCATGCGCTCCTTACATTTTGCACAATACAAAGGAAAGTAATAAGGATTCATTGACAATTGATCTAACCACAAGACTGAGAACTGAATGTAGGCAACCAGATGAGCATGATGTCAAAAGAACAGAAATGAAATAAGAGAGAAAGAGGCAAAAGAGAACCAACAGGAACTGGAGACTGCCTAGGATAAGGATGAAATTCAAGGATAATTTGTGAGGAGAGGTTTTGAGGCTGGAAGTCACTAGGTGAAAAGAACAGTTCAGAATGAGAAGTGTGTCAGACAGAGACGACAAATCTCACCAGGCAGTCTTGGGATTTGAGGTTTGAGAGATGATGCCGGTAAGTTCTGAGGTTTGAGTTTGGGATTAGAAAGAAAGAACTAAGAATCAAGAGTAGAATAAATAGAAATAGGAAGGGAATCAAACTTGAAGAGGAGGATGTGAGGTAGAGAGCGTTAGGTGATGATTGCTGTTGAGTGAGGAGGTAGATTCATCATGAAGGTTGATCAATCATAATCCTTGACTATTGATTTAGACCATCTCACGTCGAACAGAGTGAGAGTGTTGAGGATGTGAAATTCAATGACTGATGGTCTCTCGTGAGTGACAGATGGTCTCCCGCAAGATCTGAGGCGCGCGGATGACATCCAACTAGTGAAATCCCAACAGAAAGAAAGCTAAAATTCCCATGGATATTTTCCTATCTGACCTTGAACTAGAAATCCAGCGCCAATTGGATTCAATAAAAACCTCTCAATCTTTGGCTTTCAACTTTTCTCGGCATCCCTCCTCTAATCCCTCTCAGAACAAAAATCAAAAACAAAGAAACATTTTCAAAAATGGGACCCATAATCCTAACACTCTTCACTCCCCTGATTAATGTCATAAACTCCACCCTGGGTTAGCAATTGCCTATCATCAGGCATCCCTCAACCGTATTCAGAACAAAACTCTACCTGGTAAAGCTAATCTCAGTTCAAACAACTTCAATCCCAAACTTGTCATTCTTGACAGTGGGGTTTCTGGTCACTATCTCAAGCATCAAGAATACTTTGTCACCCTCAAATCTTCTAACTCCACCTTATTTACTGCTAACAGCACCCCTTTCAAAATTGTGGGTCACGGAAAAGCCATCATTCCTCTTGCCTCCAGTTTTCTCAAATTACCTCATGCACAACTAGTCCCCAAACTATCCAATTCCTTAATCTCCATGACTCCCTAACTGCAATCTGGATACTCCGTCAGACCTTTCAATAAATATTTTGAATGCTTCAAGGATGGTCATCAAATCATGACCGGAAACTTTTCCGACAACATTCTTTCCCTTAATCTTGCTCAACCAAGAGCCCTTTCAGCTCACTCTCCCCTTGATCTTCATTGTTCTCTTTGTCATCCAAATGATAACTATCTTTGGAAACTGTTCCCTCATCTTCCTAATGTTCCCATTGACTGCTCCAAATTCTTAACCTCTAAAATGAATCGATCTTCTTTTTCTGGTCACTTCACCTCTCCTTTGTCCCAACTTGAGGTTATACACATGGATCTCTGTGGACCTATCTCACCCATGTCCAAGGGAGGAAATTGTTATTTCCTGAAGATCCTGGATGGATACAGTCGCTACGCTTTCATTTATCCTATGAGGAGTAAGTCAGATTTTATGACCACTTTCTCACTTTTCTCAACAAAGCTGAATGCTTTGTTGGGCAGAAAGTTCATTTGGTAGTCTTGGATAATGGTGGGGAATTTTTCAATGAAAAATTCCGCTCACTCTTCAAGAATAAAGGCATTTGCAACATCACCACTGCTCCCTACACCCCTCAACAAAACCCATTTTCCAAACGCGGGAATCAAACAACCGTTGAGAAAATCAGGACTCTGATTATCACCAGTGGGGAACAGTTGACCTTTTGGGGTGAGGCTGTGGTAACTGCTGTGTTTCTTGAAAACAAAACTCCCCACTCCTCACTAGATCTTACAACTCATTTTGAAAAGTGGACGGGTAAGCCTCCTTCTCTCAATTACTTAGCTCCCTTTGGCTGCAAGGTCATTGTCTACAAAGAAAAGAAATGGAGAACATCAAAATTTGATCCCTCTGGAAAAGAAGGAGCTCTCATGGGATTTAGCCCTCATCATTGATCTTAAAAAATTTGGATTCCCTCATTAGACAAGTTTTTCTGGTTGCACCACCTCCGCCACTGTCATGATGTTTTCCCTCTTAAAAATCTCCCTCAAAATTCAGAACATCCCGGCCTTCTCATCTTTCCAATGGAAAAACACCCTTCTTCTCCAAATCTTACTTCCGTTTTGCCTCCAATCAACTCACCTGAAATTGATCCAGTCGCCATCACTTCTGCAGAAACCAATCAGTCCTCCTCTCCACTTCCTTCCGACCCTATTCCTGCATCACATGAAAATTCTCCCATTAAATCCTTGTCTTCCAAGCATCACTTGTATGTACCCTGGTACAACACTGCTCCCAAAGAAGTTGGTCCCGATATCTCTCAAGATCAAATCCTTCCTACCAGAAGGCAAAACAAAGCAAATGCCATAATCTCCGAGACCACCTCCCACCAGGACCCGAGAAATATAGCTGAAGAAAAACAATCTCCAAATTGTCCAGGATGGAAGGCCGCAATCAACGTTGAAAAGTATAATTGTGTTCGACATGGATTGTGGTAGGTGGTTCCCAAGCCTGCTCACATTAAAGAAATAGACACCAAGTGGGTCCTCAAAACTAAATTTGACGCTAATGGACTGTTTGTTAAACAGAAAGCCAGGCTTTGCGCAAGAGGAGTCTGTCAGGTTGAAGGCATTGACTACAATGAGACCTTTGCTCCAACTGAGCGCCTACCCTCTCTCCGTATCCTGCTCAGCCTTGTTGCTTCTTTCAACCTTGAGCTCCATCAAATGGACGTGAAGTGTGCTTTTATAAACAGAAAGCCCAAAGAGGAGATCTTTATCAAGAACCCTGAGGAGCTGGATTTAACCATTCCCCCTGGCCATGGTCTACGACTTTTCAAATCTCTTTATGGTCTCAAGCAAAGTCTACGGTGTTGGTACTCTGCTTTAACCACCTTTTTCTCATCCCTTCATTTCAAGTCCTCCAAAGTGGATCCCTGTATTTTTATTCACTCAGACCCCTCAAAACTCTGTGTTGTTTATGTTCATGTAGATGATCTTGTCATCAATGGGAGAATGCAAGACGTATTGGATTTCAAGGAGAACATGAAGACCACTTTTGAGATGGAAGACTTAGGCAAATGTAAGTGGGTACTGGGGATGAGAGTCACCAGAGATCGCAAGAACCATACCATTCAACTACACCAAAATTGGTACATTGAGAACATGCTCTCCAAATTTGGCATGTCAGATTGTAACCCTGCCTCCACTCCTCTTCCTCAACAACCATCCAAAGTTCCTGTGTCAGAAAACCCTGTGGATGCTTCTTTCAGCTACCTTTGAGCAGTTGGTCTCCTCAACTATCTAGTTCAATGCACCAGAACGGACCTCACTTTCTCTTGGAGCTACCTTTCTCAGTTCCTCAACAATCATACAATCACTCACCAGTGTCAATTCCTTCACCTTCTCCGTTATCTCAAACGCACCAAGTCCCATGGAATCACCTTGGGCAGCGACCGCTCTACTTCCTTCAAGCTAAAGGCCTACTGCAATGCCAATCATGCGTCTAGCAGTGATCGTTGATCTTTCACTGGAAGCTTGGTTTTTCTTAATGGGCCGGTCATATGGCGCTGCTCAAAGCAGTCGGTCATAGCCCTGTCCACCACTGAAGCTGAGCATAGGTCCTGCTCCGAATCAGGTCAAGACCTTCTGTGGGCCTCTCAGCTCCTTTCTATTTTATCCAAAGTTTTTCAAGTCCCATCAATTCCCCCTACTCTGTTTTGGGACAATCAGCGTGCCATTGCGCTCCTGGAAAATCCGGTCTACCAGCATTGCACTTGCCACATAGATGTTTGCCTCCAGTGAATCAGACATCATGTTGACAACAATGATTTCCTTTTATGTTACACTCCAACTACAAAAAACCTTGCGGACGGCATGACAAAAATATTGACCCCTCATCAACACAGCAAGTTCTTGAAGGACACTAGAGTTCCCGCTCCAGTGAGATCAGCAAGCACGGGGGGTTGTTGGAGTCTGAAATCCAGAACCCAGACTAGGACCAGTTAGACATCCAGGACACCCAAAGGGGAAATCGCAGCATGTAGTAACCTAACTGTATACAAACCCTGTTTATCCTTTAGTTAGGTTTCTAAGAGCTTGTACTTAATACCTCCGTTGTAATCTGTCTTGTTGCTTCTACTCATGCGTTGTTTTCCTCCTCAACCATCCGTACCTTGTTCAGGTACAGTCCTCATCTCATTTGCGCCTCCTTTGGTCCCATTATTTGTCCCGCACTCTTCCTCACTCGCTGGTCCCATCCATCAGGTCTGCTCCTATTTTCCTCTTTCTTCTTTACTTCTTTTATCCCTCAACTTGGGTCTGTCTATTTCCTTTTCTTGCTTGCTTCATGAAATCAACCCGCCTTATGCGTTGTTTTCCTCCTCAACCATCCTTACCTTTTTCAGGTACAGTCCTCATCTCATTTGCACCTCCTTTGGTCCCATTATTTGTCCCGCACTTGTCCTCACTCCCTGGTCTCATCCATCAGGTACAGTCCTCATCTCATTTGCGCCTCCTTTGGTCCCATTAGTTGTCCCACACTCATCCTCACTCGCTGGTCCCATCCATCAGGTTATGAGCCCAGCGCTACCTAAGCGCCCATCATGAGTGTGATCTTAGCATGTTGCCTTGCTTCCTTCACCCTACATTCAGCATGGGGTTGTGTTGAGATATGATCTATGCTTTCATGCAGTCTTCAGGACCTTAGTCCCTGCATGCTTTTAGTTGGTTACTCATTCATCATATGTCCTCACAAAGTGACATTGTCATTCACCTCTACAAGCATATCTTGGTCACTTGGAAGCAAGGGTCCTTAGTATAGTTGGTAGTACACTTGCCATGCACATGAGAGATCTGGGTTCAATTCCCAGAGTACACATGTTATTTTCACATTCTTAAATTTACCAGGTACCTATGAGTCCTGATGCAAAATCATATGTGATTATGGCATTTATGAGTACCTTGGGATGTCTTTTGGTATCAAAAATGATCCTTCTGACTTCCAAAGGATGATGGATACAGTTTTAGGATCATTCATCAGGCAAGGATGGATGATGGTAAACATTGATGATGTTATCATTTATTCTGATGATTGGAATGCCCACATGGACAAAGTAAGGCTAGTCCTTAAAACCATCTCTGCTGTGGGATTAAAATTATCAATAAACAAATGTAACTTTGGTTATGGAGAACTGAAAGCCTTAGGACACATTGTTTTACGACTAACCTTGAATGCTTACCAGAGGAAAATAGCAGCTGTGATGAATAGGCCAATGCCTCAGAACAAAACTGAACTCTTCTCGTTTATCAGCTTTTGAAGCTACTACAGGAAGTATCTACCTAAGTTTTCCCTTCTAACCAAATGTTTGCATTAAATATGCAACAAAAACATTGTGTTTGAAATGACTCATGCAAGGGTCAAGAACTATGAAGAGCTCAAGCTGGCCATGACCTCAGCTCCAGTATTGATTCAACCTGACTATTCTAAACCTGTCAGCTTGCTACTATTGCAGAGCAAGCTGAAAAAGTAAGAGGAATAGAATAAAAATAATAATAATACAATGAACCTAAGAAGAAGTAGGAAAACCATAAATATTATTACAGAAATGGATTCTCCACCCAAAATTAGGTAGGGTCACTCACTGACCCCACCCTTGAAATCCAACTCCTTATGTTTTTGAATTATTAAGGAAAGAAAAACCAAAACGCCACGGCACCACTATTGAACTTTTTGGCCAATTAATCAGTTCACACGTATTGTCACATATAGGTTTCAAACCTAAAATTCAGTCAGAATTGAGGTGTTGTGTATATTTTAGGAGTTACAGACAGAAAGGTGTTCTGTCACAATTCCCGCACGCAGCCCTGGCAGCCAATGCAACTGCGCGCGGCTGAGATACAGCCCTGTCACTCTCTCAAGGTTGTGTACGCAGCCCCGGGCCTCAGACAAGTACACAGCCGCGGGACTACGGGTTTACAAAGTGACAGGCAGCCTGAGAAAATTAGGTACTGCGTAAACATGCTACAAGCCACACGGGAACATTCTACATATGTAATAAATGTTCCCTTTGATAGTAGATAGTCTAAAAGTATATAATATTATTTAATAATATTTAAATAACCCTCATACATATTGTTTGTTGAGTATAATTTAAAGTAACAAGAATGAAGAAAATAAGACAATGACAACTTCTAAATATATAATAAAATACTTCAATATACTATTATGAGAATTTTTAGACATCCATATTTTTGTGACATACTAAGAAAAATAATGATGTTCAAATATTAAATGAATTCCCATGAATTATTTTTTCAAGTAATTATTTTAGTAAATCAACTGAAACTCAAAAGTAAAGAGTAAAATCATAATCATGAATTTAATCCAATTATTTAATACATAATGAGAACTCACCTGACATCAGAATGTCCGTAGGAATGTCTATTGAAATAATTATTAACTTATGGGGAACATTTAATAAGAATAATTAATTAAATAATGACATAAACAGGACAGATTAGTGTTATTCACACGTCCTAATATCAATTATAAAGCAGAAAAATTCCCATACCCTGAGAAATTAGATGCCACCCGTGCTAAAGCACCACAAATACGTGAAAGGCTACCACTGGTTACCCTGCTAGCCTCAGTGTCCGTCCCTTTGAGCCCCTGTATCCCTCAGAAGGACAATATTGGGACTCAAAAAGCTATACATAAAGAGCTTATTTGAGGATATTGATGGTCAGAGACCCAGTTATATTTTTATCCAGACACTGTGCCAAGGTAATCAAGTACTTATAAGAGATAATTAAGTGATTCATGGCTTGGTCTGATCAATTTCCTCAACCTCTTTTTATCAATTTAAACTACTGAACAGCCTTATAACCCCAGTATACAGGTTTAACCCATCAGTGCACATCCCAAACAGATACCCTAGGGATTCAATAATATAACAGTGAGTTTTATTATCCTTTCTCTGTCCTTGCAGCTTGGTTACAAATCCCTGCCACTCCACTGGTGATTTTATATACATATCCAAATATTTTAAAGATTTTTTCTGCATTTATTCAATAATATATTTATGATTTATTCTATTACCTCTGGTAGCTAAAGGATAGCAAGGGTCTTGGCTTCTATGAGGCTGAAAAAAACTTTCAAAATCTATATAGATGCTAGCATGGAAAGGCTAGGAGCTTCTTTACACCAAGAAGTGATAGAAAATGATAAACCAGTGGAGAAGCCCATACTCTTCTTATCCAGACAAGTAAAGGACATTGAGAAAAGTTATGGTGCAAGCCAAATGAAATGCCTTGCCTTATTTTGGGCTCTGGAGAAACTCCATTACTACTTAGAAGGTACCGAGTTCCCAACCATCCCTGACTGCAATGCTGTCAGGATTGAATGAACATGAAAACCCCCAGTAGGCATATGTTACGGTGGCAGATAGCTATTCAGCATTATAGAGGTCAGATTACCATAGTCCATCAAGCTGGTACTAAACACCAGAATGCTGACAGTTTGAGTAGGAATTCTCTACCTAATGATCCAAGGAACCCTGCCTATGATCCAGAATATAATGATATATTTCCTATACTGAAAATTAAAATGATGAATATTGAGGCACACATTCTAGGAATCCCCATCTGTGAACTGGATGAATCCCTGTTCAACTCCATCAAGGAAGCTTACAGCCCTAGAATGAAGACTCTCATCACCATTATGGAAAGCACCTCTCCACCATCTGAACTGATTAACAGTCTACGTGAAACTCTCCTAAAACCTTATAAACCAGGAAGGTTCAATGTATTGGATTGTTTAGTATACTATAGACACTGACATTCCAGTTTTATAGTCTTAAACAAATAAGACAATATCAAACATATCCTAGCTGAGTTCCACAAGAAATGTTCAGCTGGTCACCTATCCACTGATAGAACCCTAGACAAGGTCAAAAAAACTGCTAGGTGGATCAATTGTAGAGATTCCACAGTCCAGTATTTCACCAGTTGTGAAATTTGTCATAGGTCCAATAGGACCACTGGAAAAAGTTTTGGTCTACTAAAGAAAATTACTGAACCTACAAAAATATGGTAAATCATCAAAATGGACTTTATAACTGGATTACCCCCAGGAGAAGCCTATTCCTACAACTCAGTCCTGGTCATAGTGGACAGGTTTTCCAAGAAATCTAAATTCCTTCCCAACCATAAGGAGGACACTGCCATGGAAGTAGCATTTCTGTTTTTTACTAGACTCATAGCTGAGGTAGGATTCTCCAATATCATCATCAGTGATAGGAACCCCAAGTTCACCTCCCAATTTTGGATGAATCTCCATGACATGTTAGGCACTACCTTAGCCTTCTCTACAGCTTATCATCCCCAGACAGATGGAAAAGCTGAAAGAATGATTCAGAACTTAGAAGACATGCTCAGAAGGCTCTGTTTCTTTGGTCTAGAATACAAAAATACTGATGGGTATTGCCATGATTGGGTTAGCCTTTTACCTTCCCTGGAAATGGCCTACAACAGCAGCAAGCATTCTACCACTAAAGAAGCACCCTATGTACTAGAAATAGGAAGGATTCCTAAACTACCCAAGGATAACCTGAACCAGCATCTAACCAATATTCACCCCATATACCTTTACTTTCAGAAAATCATAGATATAGACAACAAACACACTTCTAAATGTGTTCAAGAAGCTTTTAAATACAACCAAAAAAGATGGGATAAAAGCCACAAAGAACCTGATTTCAAAATTGGTGACCAAGGCTTAGTCTCTACTACCAACTTTACCAACTTAGCTGGGAACAGGAAACTCAGACCTGCATTTTTTGGACCATTCACTATCAACAAACTCCATGGGAAGAATGCAGTAGAAGTGATTCTTAGTGATGAAATTTCCAGAAAACACCGAGTGTTTTCAGTAAGTCTCATCAAAGGCAACCATCCCAGGGAAGGAGAACAAACTCTGTCACCAGCAATACCTGTTGCAGAAGAGAATGAGAAAGACCAAGGAAAAATAGGAAAAATTCTCAAAGACAAGAAGGAAACAATAAATGGAAAAGATTTCTGAATCTACCTAGTGAGATAAAAAGGAGAATCAGCTGAAAAAGATGAATGGTTACCTGAAAACAACATCCCTGATGGACCTTTCACTTAAGGAATTACAGGGCTAACAAAAGACACTGAACCCCCAAAAATTTTTTTCAGATACAGAAATATCTTGGAGTGTGGGAATGTCAGCTTGCTACTTGACAAGAGCAACCTATCAAAGCAGATTCAAAACACTAGATAAATAATAAAATTAGAAGGAGTGGGAAATCCATATTTTTTATTACAAAAAATGGATTTTCAACCCATAAATAGGTAGGGTCACTCATTGACCCCCCCCTTGAATTCCAACTCCTTATATTTTTAAATAATTTCAGAAGAAAAATACCAATAAACCATGACACCACTATGGAACCTTTTTGAAAATTCTAATATTTCACGCATAATGCCATGTACAGTTTTCAAACCTAAAATTCAGTCAGAATTGAGGTGTTGTGTATATTTTAGGAGTTAAAGGTGGATTTGTGTTATGTCACAATTCCCGCGCGCAGCCCCACATTGATATAGCAAGGGTACACACGCCTGACACTCAGTATGTAGGCGCATGTCAAGAAACCCAAATACAAAATGACTGATGACTGATTCCCGCACTCAGCTGTCAAGCCTGCGCGCGTCAACATCAGTCCTGCTAATTCCAACAGCCAGGTACTGCTGTAACATGCTACAACTTGCATGCATACATCATGCACATGTAAAAAATTTACTGACGGATAGGGAGATGTTTTAAACCTAAGAAAATTTAATAAAAATATAAAAATCAAAACATCAAAGCAAATTAATTGAGAGAAACAATAATGAAGGTTTTCACGTAAATAAGATTGCCATATCTTCATGAACCACGAAACACACCAAGAAGGCTACCAAAAAATTATTAAAAATTACCAACATGTGCAAAAGATGGTCTAAAATTTAGGAAAACCCCTTTCTTCCCATGCCACTCAAAATAAAGTAATAAAAGATAAGAAAATATGTCTGAACCATAAAAATAACAAATTAACATTTAGATACCTTCTGACAATTATCTCACATAGAAATATGACACATTAAAAGCTAGACAGTTGAGAGAACCAAGAATACATTCCAAACTTGCCCTGGTTAGCCTACAATCCTCAGAAAACAAGCGCAACCCTTTCTATGTGCCCTGAGAAGATCTTATTACCCAGAAAAGTATATAAACCAACACTTTTACATGGTTTAAACCCCAGGAATTTTTAAGTAATCAATCCATACCCCTTTCCATCTGTGATAAAGTTTTTATTCAAGATAGACAAGTTATTTATGGCCTCAGTTTGATGGTATAATTATTAATTCTAACCCATTGTTAATTCCATTTAAGAATATCAGCAATAATCCCCAACAATTGTCCTGAGACCCTTTCAACCGTGAATTTCTGAAAGTTTCTTGGAGTGTCTGCTCAAATTAGCAAGTTATCTCCTCCTTGCCTCCAGGCACAATTTCTGTGAGCCAGCAAGTCCACCCAATCCCCTTGAGTAACCCCTTTTGAGTAATCACTTAGGACCTCATTGTCCCAAGGTCCTTACACGGTTCAAAATAGCCCCTTGAAGAGAGGTTGTTATCCAAGAAAGATCTCCCATTTGCTAATACTGTGGCCCCTCTTGAAAAACATATTTAAATCAATTTAGTCCAACCAAACCACTCAAACTTTGCACCTTCTTCTAAATCAATCATTTGAGCATTTTACATAATTTTCTTGGAATTATTATTCCAACACCAATATCACTTTCTGTAGCTAAATGAAAGCAAAGTTCCTGGTATCAGTAAGCTCACACAAACCAAGCTCTTTGTGTCATTCCTGGAGCTGATGGCATCATTTAAGGCGGAAATGGAGGATATGATAAAGATGGCTTAGGTGCTATACCCCAACCCTTCCCTTCTCTCTACTCTTTCCTTCTTTCCGCTTTTTATCTGCGCCATTCATTCAATTTAAGAGAAATACAAATTTTCGCGTTTTTCTTACTAAGTTGAGTAGTCCTGCAAGAACAGCCTGGCGCCCTTGAGTGAGTGAGTGAGAAAACCTGAGTGCTGACTTGCCCTGTGCACAATTCCGCTACCACAAATGCCGGCAGAAATGCCTTGATTCCACCGCCCCTTCGTAATTTTCTAAGAGTTCCACAAAGTTACCTTGACTGCCTGACGGTTCCCCGCACCCTTTCTTCAAAACAAACAAACACCAAGTTGGCAGTGCGCGCACACAACTCAAAAGAGAGAGAGACAATACCAAACAAACATTTGGGGGTTCCTAGTTGTTCCAGCTGTTAACCGGCTAGAGCACCCCCTCACCAAAGTAATTTTTTCCTGTGGGGGCTCCACCTATCTACCCATCCGCTCCCATTACTATCATCTGTAAGGAAAGAGACAGATAAAAAAGAGAAAAAGCCTAGACAAAAGGTAAAAGAAAGAAAAAAGTTCTTTTTTTGCAGCGCTCCTTGTCCCACCTTCCCTTTTGGGGGCTTGTTTTTTCAAGTATGGACCCAGCATTGCGCTGCGCCAGCGTTCCTGAAAAAATTATAAACCAAGGCCAGTACCAATCCAAAACCCAAATCCAATCCAAGAAATAAGGAAACAAACATTCTGGGGTTTCTAGTAATTCCAGGTGTGAACTGGCTAGAACACCCCATCACCAAATCAAGCTTTCCCTTTATTTTAGGAACTAGCACCCCCCAGCTCTGCAGCATTTTCCAGTGGTTTGCAGTCTCCTACTTGGCCAAAGTGGCATGTTGTGTGAGGACTCCTCATTGGCCAAAGATCCGGAACCATTGAATACTCCCAAACCTGAACCTTTGTACCCAGAGTCAGCGCTGTCCCCTGCTGTCTTGTCAAACAAGGTGGATTCATGCACAAAGAATGGTGTCACGTGAAAAGAAGGGGCCTTCTGTTTAAGATGTGTACCATCCAATTCCTCATGCTGGTAGCTTCTTCCTGTGAACTTGGAAGCAACACAATATGGACCATTCCATGGGTTAGCAAAAAGCCTTCCCCACTGAGATTCCAGACTAAAATTGTACAGGACCACGGAGACGGTGGGAGCAGCGCTCATCCCAGTAGCAAAGGGAAACTAATTTGGTCTTTGTAAATTGCTCTGCAGCCTTCTCCAAGGTTGCCTTGCACCTAAAAAGTTGTTTTGTACATGCCTCAACAAGATCTGCAGAGGTCTTGAACTTCTGCCAGTTGAGGCCCAAGAACATGTACAACTAAATTGCAACCAGAAGCACAGGCTTCTTTACAAAGAGCAGCTCATAGGGTGAGTAACTTTTTGATTGCTGCGCAGAGATCTGATCCATGAAGAGAACCTATAGAAGCATTTTGGTAGTCCCAACCTGTCTTATAGCCATCAGATTCCCTTTTCCAGTGTAACAACAGCTCCAAACCTAAAACTAACATCATAAATGGACTCTACATCAGAAATAACTCATAGTCACTCAGCCAAAGTACCCCCTATCTCTCATGGATTAGAAGATACAGCCCAACAGACCTCCAACTGTTGCAAACTCATAACCAAAGAGGTGTCACAGCCCTGTGGAAGACATAAGAAATACCTTGGAAACCCTAAAGTACATACCAGTTCCAGCTTACCCTCAAGAACAGGACCATATACCAACCCTGTCACCTTATCAGCATACAAAGATACAGGTACAGGAGGCAGTGCAATCTGTCAGAGCCTCTCACCCCAGGCAGAATACATCAATAAAGAGATAGGAGGCAGTGAAAAAAGTCCAGATTGAGTCACATACAGAGGTAAAGGTACAAGAGGAAGTTCATTCAATCCAGATCCAGTCACCTCATCAGCATAAAGCAATACAGATCCAGGAGGCAGTGCAACCAGTCCAGATCCAGTCACCTTATCAGCATACAAATATAAAGGTACAGGAGGCAGTGAAATCTGTCAGACCCTCTCACCTTAGCCAAAATACATCAATACAGAAATAGAAGGGTGTGAAACCAGTCCAGATCCAGTCACCTTGTCAGCATACAGAAATACAGATGCAAGAGTCGGTGAAACCAGTCCAGATCCCTCACCTCAGCCAGAATACAGCAATACAGATACAGGAGGCAGTGCAGCATGTCAGATCTGGTCACCTGAACCAAGAAAACATGCAAATACACATACAAGAGGCTGTGCAGAAGTATACAGGACCAATATATGCAGGAATAAGTGAGAAAAGTCTTAACCAGAACCAAAAAACCACCATTATAACCAGAAACTGAAAAAACTACCAGCACAGCACAGCAATATATCTTATCTGAACTACACAGCAATTTATGAAAGGCTGTGAATGCATTAAACCCCTGTACAAGCTTTTCCCCACCAGAAGAAATGCCTCATGTAAGTTTAAAAGATTTTTCCACCCAGAAGAAATGCCAGATGTAACTGTGCAAGATTTTCCACAAGAGCAGAAATGCCTCATGTACCTGTATCCCACTTTGACAGGCAAAGCCCCAGGGAACCCTCAGGTGAAGCCCTGAGCATCCCCTGAGGACCAGTTTTTATATTTAAGGAGGGCCTCTCTGCTCTATCCAGGTTGTATCCCCAGGCCATCCACATCCATGCTATATATGCCATCTGGCCTCCCCACATAAGCACCAACTCATCCCATCTCATCATCTATCTGTGGTACCTACCCGGATAAAATATTATTAGTGAAATCAGTCATAACAGGAAACAAGAAATCAGAAACCAAGTTATCACCCATATTTTAGCCAATTAAACCATCCAACAGGTGCTTGAATAAGGTTTCTTCTTTGACCTAAATATTGAACACCATATTAAAGAAGAACCACCCATCAATCAATAAATAACCCTTATAAAGAAAGATAGCACAACCAGAAGCAACTACCAAGCTTTACCCTACCCAGCCCCCTGTGGGTAAAACCATCCTTGTTTCCTCTCCTGAACCATCCCTTTGATAAAGCCTTGAACCCTTTAAATTTCGGATATTGGTTAAGATCACATATATCTGATCAATCAGTGACCAATAATGCTAAAACATCTGGTCCACTCTTCAAAAAAATCCTGCTAACCCACAGCTAATAATTAATCCCAGGTTGATCTGAGACCTATATTAAGTCTAAAAACAAACAAGCCACCAATAAAAAATATTGGAAGACTTACTATGGTTTAGAAGGGCACACAATTCGAAACCACCTCACTTTACTAATACTCTAAAGGAATTGAAGTAATACTGAATTACCCTTCAAAGACTTCCAGAAAGCTACTTGCTAAATTAACCATTATCCCATTAGGAGTCTCACAGTTGGTGTCCCAACAGTGGCCTGTTTTCTTTATATTTTATTAGTTATTAAACCACAACCAATATTGGTAGAATATTAGCCTCAAGAATCAACTCAACATTCAGTGGACAGAAAGAAGAAACCCATACAAGATAATTGAAGAACCCAAAGACTAACCCACAGGATTTGAAGATAACAACCAAGGTTCAATAATCAGGATGGAGAAAGAACTGCAAGACCAAACCAAAGTAACCAGTGGATCCCCAGAAAAATCAGAGGAGGACCAGGTTTCAGAAGTGGAAGAGCAACTCACCCATATGGCCATAGTCCTCATGGGATATCTACAGAATACCATGGCCAAGGAAACTTCATAAATTCAAGAGATTGAAAATTACTTGCAATAAATCAAGAGAAACAACCCTTTGAAGGAAAGATGAATATCTATTCTGAGGACTATGAATTACATAGTAAAATTTTTGCTGAAAGTTCTAGAAGCCAAGAATAACAAGGAATCAGTAGTACCTCAGCCTCCAGCAGAACCAATACCACAGACCAGTAAAATCTACACCCCAGATATTACTGCACCATGTTTTATTGAAGGAGAATCACCAGAGGCATCTCAAAGTCTGGAGGAGGCTCTTACATCCCAAGCTACAAGGGAAACACTATTATATGAAAACTGGAAAGCAACTGCAGAAGAACAAGTTTGGATCAGTGGAAAAGAAATTCCTCAAACAAATGGCAAGGTATGATCAGAGCCATGACATGACAATATCCTCACACCAATCTCACAGCACCTTGAATCTGAAGACTACCAATCAAAAGAAGCCAAGAAGAAATCTTATATTAAGTTGGGAGAAGTTTTTGGAGGATTCTGGACCAACTTTCAAGATATGGAAGGAACCAATTGGGAAGAACTACCTGGACCAGGATTGGACAACTCAGAATTCATAGAGCTCCTCAAGTATCAGTTGACAATACCTTACTCAACCAAGTGGACTGGCTTTCTCATTATGGACACATCCCTTGTGTTAGCCTCCTGGATGCCAAGGCCCTTTCTATCCTTTATCTACCAGAGGTGATAGAATAAATAATAAATATATTATTTAATAAATGAAGCAAAAAATTGGCAAAATATTTGGATTAAGCTTATTGCAAGTTTAATTGGTTTAGTTATGGTTCATTTTTGTAAATCAATATGAATTCATTGATTATTAAATATTTTTAAGGGGCCAAAATTATATTGGGGATCTTTAACACCTCTCTCCAGGGATTTCAGTATGAAAACATGTAGTCCTGGTTACTTTGGGGTCTTTAGTTTAAACAATATGGAACCCAAAGATAATATGTATATAAAATACACTGTGGAGTGGCAGGGCCTTGTAACCAAGCTGCCACAACAGAGAAAGGATAATAAAACTCACTGGTATATTATTAAATCCTTAAGGTATCTGTTTGGGACATGCACTGATGGGTTAAACCGGTATACTGGGTTGTTCAGCAGTTTTAATTGATAAAAAGAGGTTGAGGACAGATATTATTGATCAGACTGAGCCATAAATCACTTACTTATCTCTTATAAGTACTTTATTACCTTGGCATGGTTTCTGGATATAAATATAACTTGGTCTCTGGCCATCAATATCCCCAAAAGAGCTTTATTTATAGCTTTTGGAGTCCAAATATTATCCTTCTGAGGGGTACAGGGGCTCAAAGGGACGCCACTAAGGCTAGCAGGGTAAACTGTGGTAGCCTGTCATGTGTTCTTGGTGCTATAGCACGGGTAGCATCTAATTCCTCAGGTTATACTTTTAGACTATCTACTATCCACGGGAACATTTATTATATATGTAAAATGTTCCCCTGTGGGTTTTAGCTTGTTTGCGCAGTACCTAAGCTTCTCAGGCCGCCTGTCACTCTGTTAACCCGTTGTCCCATGGCTGCCAACCTTAGGACTTGGATTTCAAGGGTGGGGTCAGTAAGTGACCCTACCTAATTTTGGGTGGAGAATCCATTTCTGTAATAATATTTATGTTTTTTCTACTCCTTCTTAGGTTAATTATATTATTATTATTTTTATGTTATTTTTGTTACTTTTGCAGCTTGCTCTGCAATAGTAGCAAGCCAAAACCTTGGGTAGTTAGAACCAGTGGCTATTATGGAGAGGAATGGGCCACTTTTTGGAGTTCAAACCTGATCAATATGTATAAGGTCACCCCATTTGAGGCCTGGTGGTCAGGCCAATTGGATGAATAGGTTTCAGTCCCATTTAATTTTAAGCAGAAGCAAGCCTTCAGTTTTCTTTGAAGAGCCGAGGGAATGGGTGGGCAATTTTCATTTTTTATTCTCACTGTACAACATATGATATATATACCAAGAAAAATTAAGAAATAAAAAATAAAAAGAATGTAAGAAGTAAAAACAAAATAATAACAGAAAAAAAATAAAAATAAAAATAAACAAAAAGGGGAAAAAAATAAAAGAAAAACAAGGGAACAAAAAGAAAAAAGAAAAAATAAAAATAATAAATGATAAAAAAAAAAGAAGGAGAGAAGATATTCATTGCAATACATATATATATATATATATATATATATAATACAACAACCCATGGCTATTTCCATAAACCATAACCACTCAAATGACCACAACCCATAATCTTTGCCTAACCCATACGTTTCCTATAACCCATAGTCCTATAACCCATAGTTTTCGTATAACCTATGGTTTCCCATAACTCATACTTTCACCATAACCCATCATCTTCACATAACCCATACTTTTCCCATAACACATTCTTTTTCTATTCCCCATAGTTTCCCCATAACCCATACCTTCCCCATAACCCATAGTTTTCCCATAGCCCATACCTTCCTCATACCCCATAATTTCACTATAAACCATAATCCTGACATAACTTATACTTTTCCCCTAACCCATACTTTTCCTATAACCCATAGTTTTCCCATAACCCACACTTTTTCCAATAAAACATACTCTCAATAACCCATTATATTCCACAAACCCATACAAAGTCCAATAAAACACACCCATTGCAATAACCTATACCAATTGCATAAACCATGACCATACTCACTTGCCCTACCCTACTCATCAAACCCCCCTGTTAAAATATGTATGCACTTATTCGTGGGCTACGTATAATTGTAATCCAAATGGGATGCACATGTGGGCCTCTGAGGCCCATTGGACACACACACAGACCATATGGGCCTGTGTGGATGTCATGGATTTGGGGAAACTGGCCTCAAAATGCGTGAAAAAGGCCTATTGGTACATGGGCCCTATCAGGCCCAGTGTGGTATATGGCAAAATATAGCCAGATGGTCTTGAATGGGCATAATTGGTCCCAAGGTTTATTTTGGACATACTTGGGCAAAGGGGCTTGCCTGCCAAAGTATGTTAAACTCACTTTTTGGGCTTGGGGTGGCCCATTGGGGCCAGCGCCCTTGTTGCAGCCCATTTGGGACTGCTCCCCGTGTTGCAGCCCGCTTGGGGCCACTGATCTCCCTTGGTTTGGCCCATGCGGTGCCCCACAGACGGTGCGGGGCTGTTGGGGCAGCCAAGGGATCCCGCGCGGGCCCGGCCGGTCGCAACCGGCAGTCAGCGCCGCAGGAGCAGGGGCCAGCGGCCCCGGCTCCCCTCCCTCCCCTTGCTTGCCATTGTGAGAGGGAAGGATACGGCTGGCTGGGTTGAACCAGCCAGCAACCAGCCGCAGGAGGGCAACTGGTCAGTGTGAGGGGAATTTCATCACCCCTTATCCTAGGAGGATGGCTGGGCCTGTTGCAGCAAGGCAAATAGAGGTGGGGGGGATTTGATCACCCCTCCACCATTGAAGCAAGGTGCAACAAGAGGGGTGCTCTCCCCCCCCCTTTACCAAGGGGCAGGAGCAACAGACTGGAGCATATTTGACCACCCCCCAGCCCACTTACCTTGACAACGCCCTGGGGGTATCAACCTCAAGGGCCCCTGGTAGGGGGATTTGACCACCCCCTCTGGGGATTTGTGAGAAAGAGGGGGGGATGGCATATCTGCGGGTCACAACCACCCCAGGTGAGGCTGAAACCTGACCCTGGTGTGTCCTGGGTCCCACCTGGCCATTTGTATGGCCAGGTGCTTGTTCCATGAGGCAACCAGCCAGCATGTGAGATAACAGGGCCGGTTTTAACAGAAAACCAGCCAGGTGTTTGAACAGCTAAGGGGCTGGTTCAGCCGCGTAACAGTGAGAAAACCAGAAAGGACCAGAATAGGCTGGTTGTAAGGGTACAGGGACTGATTCCATGCAAGCTGATGTAGCCCAAGCCAAGGAACAAGGCCTTGAGAGCCTGTAGAGCTATTTTGGGGCTGAAAATTTGCCTCTTGGGTTTTTGTATCATGGGCTCACAAGAGCCCAATCTTTTTTACTTAAGGAGCTCTTCTCCCTGCTGTTTTCTATCATTCATTCAACATCCAATTGAATTCATCAAAAATATCATCCAACGTATTTCCCCATTGTGAGAACCCATCAGAAATTATTGAAACAAGGTGTCCAGCATTTGTTTTTCTTTAAATACTGCTAATTTCCCTAAGCTAATTTCTGGCCATAAATATAACACATTATGAGTACCAACATTATCATTACTTCCAAGCCATCTAGACCCTTGTACCTTACTCTGGAGAACCTCAATTTTTCCAAGAAGATGTCCTATATCCCAAATGTTAGCTCCACAAAGATAGTTCTGAAAATTCAGGATTATAATGCTTGGGCTTTCCTCATGAATAGTGAGCTGGAAAAAATCTGTTGTGGGGAGATAATGGATGCAGATGAAAATTTGATCAGTTCAGAAGTGGAGAAAAAGTCTCATTATCTTATCCTTAGGCATCTTGATGAGAATCATGTGACATGGGTTTCTGATACTCTTAGGGAAGATGAGAGAAGGAGGGTAAGCATCCTTTGGAAGTTGCTTAAGTCCAAGTATGCTGGTGATTCTGTTCACAAGAAGGTTATAGCTTTCAATAAACTTTTCATGTTACAATATTTGAATTTTAAACAGTTTTTTTCAGAGGCTAGTTCTAGCATAGCCAATTTTAAGTCATCAGGACTTAAAATGGATCCTGAGTTATTGTCACTCTTAATCCTTCAGAAGCTAACAAAGGAGGTTGATTCTTTAGTCAGAATTATTTATCTATTGAATCCTTTTCCTGGGAAGGAAGATGTGCTGAAGAGGATTGAAAATAATAATCTTCAGTTAAAGATAAAGGGGGGCTCTGGAACAACCCTTGTTGGAAAGACTGGAAAATCTTGCAAGAAGGCAAAAAAGGATTTTTCCAAGGTCTAATGCTACAATTGTCAGAATAAGGGGCATTGTGCTCAGGATTGCAAGGAGGCCAAGAACAGGAAGAAGTCCAAAGAGAATGACAAGGAGGTCAATCTCACTACAGAAAACATTGCAATGGTTGTGTTGGATGGTCCAATGGAAAAGGTTGTTGGGGAAGAAGCTCCCAATGAGAAGGCCAAAATTGATGAGGATCAAGAAATGGAATTGGTTCATTTTGAAGTGAGTAATCTTAACTTCAAAGATCAGACCTTATTGGTGACTGATAAAGCTCCTTTCCTATTAGAAGGATTGAAGGAGAATGTTCTCGTTTTCATTGATTCTGGTTGTACAGATCACATGTTCTTTGAACCAAGTTTATTTCCAAATCTTGGTGAGTTGTAAATAATGGTCAGAAAGGCAGAAAAATTCAGAATAAGTGAATTGGAAAATTTATTCTTGAAAATCACTTGGTTTTCAAGATTTCTTTGAAGAAAGTGTTCTATCTACCGGATTTGCCTTATAACCTTGTGTCTCTTGGAGTGTTGTGGATAAAAGGTTTCCAGATTTGTTATCTTAAAGAAGTTAGCTTTGTTATTGATATGGATGGGAGAACTGTTCTTAGTGGACAAGTTTGGAATAAGGTTTTGTGTGCAATCTTGTTCAAATTTGCAGCTCTGAGAACTTTTGCTCACAATAGAAGTGGCCATAAGGTAAAGGACAGCAACTGTGAGAGTTGTACGTTGAGGGCTAAGACTAGAAAGGGGCTAAGACTAGAAATGTGTTCTCTAAGGGTAGAGATTGCACTGATTTTCCTATAGAGGAATTTTTGATTGATTTGGCAGGGCCATTCACACCAGAGTCTCTTGGTGGGGCAAGATACTTCATCAATTTAGTTGATACTGCAACTAATTATGTTTGGGTTAAACTAATTTGATCTAAGGATCAGACCACAGAGGAGGTTTCTGTAATCTTTAAAGTCTGGAAACAGAATGGTCTGATGAATAAGATCAAGAAGGTTATTACCAATGGAGGTGGTGAATTTTTGAGTAAAGAGTTTGAGAGGTTATTGAAAGATTATGGTATCATTCATATAGTCACTACTGCAAGTGTTCCAAAGAATAATGGAATAGTTGAGAGAATGAATAGGACTGTACTGGAAAAAGTCAGAACTATTATGTCTCAATCTGGTCTACAAAAGTTCTTATGGGCTGAGTTGATGTGTAAAGTCTGTCTGTTGCACAAAATTGTAAGTGTTGATGGGAAAAGTCCCCATTATCAGTTTTGGAAGTTGTACCCCAAAAAATCACACTTAAGAACAATTGGTTTCTTGGTGTATTATAGTGTCCATCATAATGAGATGGTTGAAAAATTACACCCTAGAGCCAGAACAGGGGCACTTGTAGGCTATGATGTAATAAGTAAATTGTATAGGATCTATTGTCCAGGGAAAAGAAAGTTTATCCTTAGTAGGGATATAAAATTTGATGAAAGTACCTTTCCACTCAAAAAGAGTGAATATGTTGTTGTGAATAAGTCACAGAAAGAAATAGAATTAGAACCTATCTCACCAGCAAAGGCTGAGGAACATTTGGTTCCAGAAGATGAAGAGTTGGAAGACGTTCCACCAGAGGGTTTAGTTCCCGCTTCAGGGGATTCCGTTAATTTGGAAACTGATGAGCCTCTACCTCCAGTTAGAAGGAGTGGAAGGGTTAGAGTGTCAGTTGATAGGTACAGGGAATAGAGGTCCCATTAAGCTGCCACAGGCTATGAGGAAGATACATTTCAGGGACATTTTATGCTCAATGAAGTCCTGGAGTTAATGGGTAACAGGTTTAACCCAAATAGCTTTGGCCAAGCTATGAATTCTGATGAGAGAGCCAACTGGAAGAGTGATATTTTTGAGGAATTTGATTCTCTAGAGAATAATAGTGTCTTTGAAGTTGTTAAGCAGGATTCTGTTCCAAAAGGAAAGACAATTGTGGGGTCTAGATTGGTGTGAAACAAGAAGTTTTAAACAAATGGAATTTTGAAGAGGTTCAAAGCTAGATGCGTTGCACAGGGCTTCATGCAGAGAGATTTTAATGATTACCATGAAAGTTTCTCACCAACTGGAAGGCTTTCCACCCTCAGGTACATCATTTCTCTGGCGGTGGAGTTGGGTGAAGAAATAAGACAAGCTGATTTTGTAACAGCATACTTGAATGCAAAATTTGGAGAGGAGGAGACTGTTTATATGTCAATTACTGATGGTTTTTGTGAATGGTTAGTAGAGAATAAACCAGAAAACATGAAGAAAATCTGTTTTAGAAGTTTTCTTTCAGCAGATAAAGGGAAATATATCCTCAAGCTGTGTAGATCCCTGTATGGATTGAAGCAAGCAGCTAGGTTTTGGTATAATACCATGAGTGAAAACTGATACAGATTGGTTTAAAGACATCTGAGGCCAAAATTTTCTCTTTGTGAGAAAGGATGAAATTTTGTTTGTATGGGTCAATGACATTATCATCATTGGAAGTGGTAAAGAGGGAGTCATGGAGACAATCAAAAAGGAATTCAAGATAGAAGATGTTGGTCTGGCGCAACAGGTGCTAGGAATGAATGTCAGTAAATGAAAGAATGGTAGCAAGTTAGAACAGAGCCACTACATGGAAGCTCTTCTTAAGAAATATGGCTTAGAAGATGGAAAGGATTTTTGTACTCCCATGCAGTCAAACATTCATTTAGAGAAGTCTACAGATGAGGATTATCTGGAGTTTGTTCAATATGGGAACAACTACAGGTCATCTGTTGGATTGCTTAATTATTTGGGGCAGTGTACAAGGCCAGATATTGCCTTTGAAATTGGTGTCTTGTGGCAACACTTAGAGAAGCCAAGCATGAGGCATTGTTCAGCTTTCAAGAGAGTTATGAGGTATCTCATAGGAACGCACCATCTGGGACTGTTGTTTACAAAGTCAGCAAACTTTGATTTGGTTGGTTATTCAAATGCAAGTTGGGCAGAGGGTAGCACTAGGGAATCAACAAGTGGTTTTGTTTTCTTCTTAGGTTAAAATGTGGTGTCATGGATGTCAAAGAAGGTATCAGCAATAAGTCTTTCATCAACAGAGGCTGAGTATAGAGCCTACTTAGCAGCTTCAAAGGAAGCAAAATGGTTGAGGAAAGTTTTAGAGGATACCCATAAGCCACAAGGGTTTTCTTGTTGTATTATGATAACCAGAGTTCCATTGCGTTGGGGCAAAACCAAGTGTTCCATTCAAGAACAAAACATTTTGATGTTCACTATAACTATATTTTCAAATAAGTTAACTGCAAGGAGATTGTGTTGAGGTACATGCCCACTGGTGCAATGATTGCAGATATCTTGACTGAGGCTTTAGATAGGAACAAGCATCAAGGCTTTGTGACTAATATGCAAATGTCACCCCTTTTGGATCAAGCGGGTGTGTTAAAATACATATGCACTTACGCATGTGCTACGTATAAGGTTAATCCAAATGGGATGCACATATGGGCCTCTCCAGCCCATTGGACACACACACGGACTATACGGGCCTGTGTGGATGTCACGTATTTGGGAAAACGGGCCTCAAAATTCATGAAACAGGCCTATTGGTACACAGGCCCTATTGGTACTGGTGGGGTATATGGGCAAATACAGCCAGATGGGCTTGTATGAGCATAATTGGTCCCAAAGTTTATTTTGGACATAAATGGCCAGACGGGCTGGCCCTCCAAAGTATTTTAAACTCACTTTTGTTGCTTACAGCAACCCATTGGGGCTTTCACACTTGTCGCAGCCCATTTGGGGCTGCTGCCCATTTGGGGCTGATGCCCATGTTGCAGCCCATTAGGGGCTGCTGCCTGTATTTTGGCCCGCTTGGGGCCACTCATCTTCCTTGGTTTGGCCCATGCAGGGCCAATGGCCCGCGAAGGGCTGTCCCGGTGGCCAAGGGAGCCCGCTTTGTGCAACGCTGCATGGGCCTGGCTGTTCGCAACGGGCATTCAGCGCCGGGGGAGCAGGGGCCAGCAGCCCTGGCTTCCATACCTCCCCTTGCTTGCCATTGCAAGAGGGAAGGATACAGCTGGCTGGGTTGAACCAGCCAGCAAACGGCCCCAGGAGGGCAACCAGTCAGGGTGAGGGAAATTTCATCACCCCCTTGCCAATGAGGATAGCTTGGCCGGTTTTATTAAGGTGACTGGGGGTGGGGGGGATTTGATCACCCCTCCACCATTGAAGAGAGGCGCAACAAAAGGGGCGCTCTCCCCCCCCCTTTACCCAGGGGGAGGAGCAATGGATTGGAGGGGATTTGACCACCCCACAGCCCACTTACCTTGAGAAAGCCCTGGGGGTATTGACCTCAAGGGCCACTGGAAGGGGAATTTGACCGCCCCCTCCAGGGATTTGAAAGAAAGAGAGGGGGGAGGCATGTCCCCCGGTTACACCCCCCCCCCCCATTTAAGTCTGAGACTGGACCCAGGTGTGTCCTGGGTCCCACCTGGCCATTTGTATGGCCAGGGGCTGGTTGCATGAGGCAACCAGCCAGCAAGTGAGGTAACAGGGGCGGTTGTAACAGACAACAAGCCGGGGTTTGAAAATCTAAGGGGCTGGTTCAGCCCCATTACAGTGGAAACACCAGAAATGACGGGAATAGGCTGGTTTTAAGGGTACAGGGACTGATTCCATGCGGGCTGATGTAGCCCAAACAAAGTAACAAGGTCTTTAGAGCCTGTAGAGCTCTTTTGGGGCGGAAAATTTGCCTTTTGGCTTGTTGTATCATTGGCTCACAAGAGGCCAATCTTTTGTACTTAAGGAGCTCTTCTCCCTGCTGTTTTCCATCATTCATTCAACATCCAATCAAATTCATCAACAATATCATCCGACGTATTGCCTCATTGTGAGAGCCCATTAGCAATTATTGACACAAGATTTCCAGCATTTCGTTTGTTGTAAATAATGCTCATTTGCCTAAGCTAATTTCTTGCCATGATTATAACACCCCCCCAATGGTTTTTTCAATCATGAGGGGGCCCTCATCAGAACCTTCTTATCCATTGCCATCATCCTCCCCACCCTTTCTATTGGTCTCCTCCGCTGCCAAAGTCACTCAATCCAGCCCCTCTACTCTTATCAAAAACCCTTTTGAACATGGTCTCATTGCGCAATAGGTTGCAACTTACAGCAAAAAAAAAGGACAACCCCAAACCTCAACAATCCTCCACTTCAAAAATCACCGGACCCTATCAAACTATTCAGTCAAGCCCTGCTCAAGGATCCACAAACTAAGACTGCGCCTGCCACCACAATCTCTACCAAGCATAATTTTC
The DNA here is from genome assembly GCA_025617555.3 of Puccinia polysora. Taxonomy (NCBI): domain Eukaryota; kingdom Fungi; phylum Basidiomycota; class Pucciniomycetes; order Pucciniales; family Pucciniaceae; genus Puccinia; species Puccinia polysora. The sequence continues at coordinate 1,786,322 of CM062639.1, forward strand.
AATCAGGCAATCTAATTATTAATTTTTCCAATTGGATGGACAAGAAAAAAAACTTAACTGTGAAAAAAGAAGAATCAGACCCAAAAAAATCTTACAACTAGCTTCTGCCATACACTGCCAATGTTACCAGGATCAATATCTGTAAGGGGAGGAGATCAACATCAGACTATATTAAATCACCAATTAGTTACTAGTGTGGAGATTGGGATGAGTTATAACAAGTAATTAATAGGAAAACTACAATAATGCTAACATTGGGCTCATCAGATTGTCATCAAAAACGCCTAAGAAGGTTGGAAAACTAGTTTGGGCAATAGCATGGCAACAGGTTTGAGGCTTCATGCAAATGCTTTATCCAGTGCAATTGAATGTTGGGTGACCACTGCAAACTCAAGATCAACATGTTTGGTTTGGCGGGCGGAATGAGGGAATCAGAGTTATTGGAGAATATTGGACCAAGCTACAGGATGGGCCAATCCAATACTAGCATACAATTTGGTTATTTATATAAAATGAAAAATAGAAACAAACAAAAAGGTTCCAAGATTAGAAGTAAATGGAAAAGCTAGGAAGGAAGTTATTAAAGTACCAATTAAATGCCGCATTCCTGTATTAGGTGCAATCCAAAGTGTTTTACTTGCAAACAACCACCGTGACAATTGAGATTGAAGCCGCAGCAATTGATGATCAAGTTGGGCTTCAGAATGACTAACAGGCGCAATAGTGCCCATTTTTTTGCCCTTGCTTGCAAACCTCAAGCGCGCGGAACTTATGTGCCCCTCTGCTCATCAAAGGAATTCCCCTGCCAACCGCAACCAAAAACAGCGGGCACCTGAAAAACAACAGAAACTGCTTTCAAGACCAAATCAAAAAGGGGGTTTATAAAGAGGGGTATTTATATATATATAAAATAAAAATAAAACAAAATAAATAAAAAAATATAAAAAATATATATAAAAAAATAAAAATAAAATAAAAACAGGAGGGGGTTTATAAAAAAAATAAAAAGGCTCTTAGGCAAGAGCCTAAACTTCTAAACCCATCAGTAAAATATAAAAAAAAGGCTTCTAAGCAAGAGCCTAAACTGCTAAATCCATCAGTAAAGATATAAAAAAAACTCCTAAGCAAGAGCCTAAAATTCCAATTTCATCAAAAAATGAGAAGAATAAAAAGAAAGAGAAAAGAGAAAAATAAATAAATAAATAAAATAAAATAATACATAAGATAAAATCAAATAAATACCTTCATCAAGAAGATTATGACTGTGAAAATTTCAAGGAGGAAAATGGGATGCTGGGAAGAAAGAAGGACCTGAAGACATCAAGATTATATTAACTGAAACATGGATCCAATTCAAGACTTCAAGATTTGTCAAGGAAGCAAGTAAGAAGGGATAATTGATCTTCAGCCAGGAAATTCAGAGTGAAGATTTTATAGTGGGTATAAAATGGAAAAGTTATCTATCAACTTTGAATGGATGCAAAGAGGGTAAAAAAGATTAAAAATTGAGGACTTGGGAATAAATCAGGGAAAAAGAGGAAAATCAGAGGGATCTGTCTTTGTCCATGAAGGACCATATCATAGAGGTATATGGAGAAGGGAAAATAAGATTGAAGATTGAATCAAAAGTTGAATAAGATAAGAACAATACAAGACCTTTTTTTATCCAAGGAGAACCCAGATATAAATCAACAATCTATAATAATGGAAGTATGAAATATGCTTTGAATTAGTACATGGAGGTATCAAGAAGGAATGAGGAAGAGAAGAGTTGAAGTTCAATCATCAAGATAGTCAACAGAGCCAACTGGAACACCTAGGATCCTCTGGACCTTTGTTTCATTCTACATGTGATTATTAGTTTTTTATTATTTATGCCTCTCAAGGTCAATACCAAGAAGAAGAAGAAGGAGAAGAAGAAGAAGAAGAAGAAGAAGAATAAGAAGAAGAACAAGAAGAAGAAGAAGAAGAAGAAGAAGAAGAAGAAGAAGAAGAAGAAGAAGAAGAAGAAGAAGAAGAAGAAGAAGAAGAAGAAGAAGAAGAAGAAGAAGAAGAAGAAGAAGAAGAAGAAGAAGAAGAAGAAGAAAAAGAAGAAGAAGAAGAAGAAGAAGAAGAAGAAGAAGAAGAAGGATAGGATGTGGAGTCTGATGTCTTTGTACAGGAATGCTGTTGACAGCATTAAGTCTTGGGGGGATGTGGTTGTCCAAACCTGTCCTATAGACATCAGAATCAATGTTCCAGTGGAAAAACAGCTCAAAACCCCAAACTACCTCAGAAATAGACTTTGCATCAGAAATAACCTATAGTCACTCAGCCAAATTACCCCCCTATCTCTCATGGATTAGAAGATACAGCCCAACAGACCTCCAAATGTTTCCAACTCATACCCAAAAAGGTGTCACAGCCCTGTGGAAGACATAATACATACTTTGGAAACCCTCAAGTAAATACCAGTGCCATCTTACCCTCAAGAACAGGACCATACACCAACCCTGTCACCTTATCAGCAGACAAAGATACAGGTACAGGAGGCACTGCAATCTGTCAGACCCTGTCACCTAAGCCAGAACACATCAACACAGAGATAGGAGGCAGTGAAACCAGTCCAGATCCAGTCACATACAAATATACAGGTATAGAAGGCAGTGCAATCAGTCCAGATCCAGTGACCTCACAAGCAAACAGCAATACAGATCCAGGAGGCAGTGCAACCATTCCAGATCCAGTCACCTCATCAGCATACAAAGATACAGGTACAGGAGGCATTGCAATCTTTCAGACACTGTCACCTCCTCCAGAATAAATCAATACAAAAAGAGGAGGCAGTGAAACAAGTCCAGATCCAGTCACCTCATCATCATTCCAAAATACAGATGCAAGAGGAAGTGCAGCCAGTTGTGATCCAGTCACATCATCAGCATACAGAAATACAGATGCAAGAGTCGGTTGAACCAGTCCAGATCCAGTCACCTCAGCCAGAATACAGCAATAAAGATACAGGAGGCAGTGCAGCATGTCAGATCTGTTAACCTGAACCAAAAAAACATGCAAATACACACACAAGAGGCTGTGCAGAAGTATACAGGAAAATATATACAGGAGGAAGTGAGACCAGTCTAAACCAGAACCAAAAAAATCACCAGTATAACCAGAAACTGAAAAAACTACCATTACAGCACAGCAATATATCTTATCTGCACTACACAGAAATTTATGCATGGTCGTGCATTCATGAAAGCCCAGTACAAGCTTTACCCAACCAGCAGAAATGCCTCATGTAACTTTACAGGATTTTTCCAACCAGCTGAAATGCCTCATGTAACTGTACAAGATTTTCTCAACCAGCAGAAATTTCTCATGCACCTGTATCCCACTTTAGCAGGGGAAGCCCCAGGGCACCCTCAGGGGCAGCCCTGAGCATCCCCTGAGGACCAGATTTTCTATTTAAGGAGGGCCTCTCTTCCCTATCCATGTTTTATCCCCATAAAATCCACATCCATGCCATCTATGAAATCTGGACTTACCACCTAAAAACCCACTCATCCCATCTCATCATCCATCTTTGGTACCTACCAGATAAAATATTATTAGTGAAATCAGTCATAAAAGGAAACAAGAAATCAGAAACCAAGTTATCACCCATCTTTTATCCAATTAAACCATCTAACAGGTGCTTGAATAAGGGTTCTTCTGTGACATACAAATTCAGCACCAGATTAAAGAAGAACAACCCATCAATCAATAAATAACCCTTATAAAGAATTATAGCACAACCAGAAGCAACTAACAAGCTTTCCCCTACCCAGCCCCCTGTGGGTGAACCCATCTTTGGGTCCTCTCCTGAACCATCCCTTTGATAAATCCTTGAACCCTTTAAAGTTGGGATATTGGTTAAGATCACATATATCTGATCAATCAGTGACCAATAATGCTAACACATCTGGTCCAATCTTCAAAACAATCCTACCAACCCACAGCTAATAATTAATCATAGGTCAATCTGAGGCCTATATTAAGTCTAAAAACAAACAAGCCACCAATAAAAATATTGGAAAACTTACTATAGTTTAAAAGCGCAGGCAATTTAAAAAACACCTCAGTTTACTAATCCTCTATATAAATAGAAGTAATTCTGAATTCCCCTACAAAGACTGCCAGCAAGCAATTTGCTAAATTAACCATTATCCCATTAGGAGTCTCACAGGTTTTCCTTCCACCTTTTGCTGTCCTCCCAAAACATTTTCACAACAGCTTCCTTGATGGTTTGATGTCCCTGTTTGATCATCCCTGCGCTCTCCAGATTGTATTCAGTCACGCAACAAAACTTTTCCCCACAAGTCTGCACCAAAGTCATCAAGCCTCCTCAAAATACCTTGCCACCGTCCACTGTGACTAGACAAAGCAATCCATAGAATGCAAACAAGTCTTCCTCCAAGAACTGAGAAACCTTTTCTTCCAACAATTTTACCACAGCGCGCGCCTAAACCCACCCCAACAGTTTTTTGCGCGCAACAAGTAGGTGCGCAAACTTTGCCACCTCAATTTGCACCGTGTTGATGGAAACCCATCCAAACAGTGCTTTACTCCCCGGGGGCAACCAACCTCCTTGGGAAACCTTGAGCTCCCCTTCTGACAGGATTTGCAAAATTTCACCCACTCCCATACCAGGCGCACAACCCCCAGCCACCAGAACGGCACCTTCATCCTCCTCTGCATCTCAACTTTTCCTGGGTGACAAAGGTCATTGTTCAAACCCCTAAGTATCACTTCTTGGTTTGGCCTTGATGTTTTAATCACAAGAGGCACAGGAGAATTCTGCCGCCATTATTTTCTGTCTATAAGGTAGAAGTTCACCAATCAAACAACCAAACTTTCCATTCCCTTCCTTGGGGAACCAGAGATCCTGCAGATAAGATCACAAGACCGCATAACACCCAGGTTGACGCAATGGAAGGCAAATGTCTTTTTCCACTACCCCTACCCAGATGAACAGAGACTTCACGTCCACGGTCTCTACCTTTTGTACAGGTCCTCCCGGGTATACGGCAACAGCCTGTTTGGCATTCTGCATGCTATCCCTGGGACATGAACCACATTAAAGGAGAATAGCTGAAGGCACACCACCCATCTGGTCATAGGCTGGTTTGGGAACTTTGATGAGTTTATAAATTGCACCAAGGCCTCTGCTCCACCAAGAGCTTGGAAGGTATTCCCCAAAAAAGGTGCTGAAACCTTTGCAAAATCTTGGTAACACCTCACAAATCCAACTTTGGCTGAAAATAATGACTCTCTGTTGCAGTAAAGGTGAAAAACTCATAGAGCACAGGCCCATCTTTCCCTTCCTTTTCCTGCTTCAAGACTCCCACCGCACCAAAGTCACTAGATTCAACTACCAAGCACATCCCCCTGGCATTATAATTGAGATCCTGGAGGACAATATTGCTCCCCAAAATCTCCTTGAGTTTTTTGAATGCAATGTCACACCCAGAAATCCATTCCCACTTTGAACCCTTATGTTTCAACGCCCGGAGAGGGCTTGCCACCTCTGAATATTGTTTGATGAACATGCAGATGTAGCTACACAAACCCAAAAACTGGAGAATGTGCAACGCCATCCCCAGAGTTGGCCACTTGAGAACCTTCTTCAACTTCTTCTCTGCAATCTGCTGTAAGACTCCAAATGGTTCACAAGCCACAGGCAGTTCTTTGGAGGGGAAAAGGTGATGTTTAGGCTGCCCTCCTGTGTGTTACAAAAATATTTAAATGTAACCGGAATCAAGATCCAGAACCTTTTAAATAAGGAATCAATGCAAAGGATGAATTTTTATAGGAGTCGGCAGCAATGGAACAATACTATCCAAGGCAAGATGGTGCAGGAAAAGACTCAAACAAACTAAGTTAAATTTTGTTCAGAGTTCAATATAACAAGGCAGTTTTAAGTAAAACAATCCCAGAAGTTAATGACTCTGGTTGTCAGCAGAAGGTTGGGAAAGATCAACTCAATCCCAATCAGCCTCCATTTTCTCAATGAACCTTCCCAATTCTCCGCAATCAAGCTCTTGAAGGGTAGCAGATAACTGTGGGTGGCTGTAAAAAACAAAGCCATTCATTTTATGAACCTCTAGAAGCAAATCAGTAACAAATTCAAACAAGAATAACCCAGCACTTCTCAAGAAAATCAAGAATAGCATGGCGGAATTCAACTTTAAAGAAATAAATGGAGGTTTAAAACTCCAGTTTTCAAGCTTAAAGAAACATCTCATGCAAACTTGACTGGTTCCAGAAAGAAAATAAAATGCATGATCAATAACAAAGTGGTCAGAGAAAATGATTGAGGGAGTGATTTAACACGCTCAAGAATTCAACCAAATGAATTATTCTTCAACCAGCAAGGCTATTGGTTAGTTTTAAGGCTGAGGATCAGGGGATAATCAAAATATATATCCAGCTTTATGATGATGATGAGATGCACAGGGGTATACCCTTATTTATTGACCAGATATCAGATGATTGATGGGATTCCACAACGGATGATAAGATAATAGCTGATGATCTGGAAAAAAGGCATGGGAGAGCACCTCCTTTTATGGTCAAGAGACCCTGTAGACTATTTAAAATTGACACTACAAATGAGTCCAGAATTTTTTTTGATGGACCAGGGAAACTAGTAATCAAAGCCACAAAGATTGCAACAGGAAGATTATGACATGTGAGGGGAAAAAAAGCTGAGAAAAGGGAAACCAGCCCGCATCAAGGATGAAAGGAGAAAGCAGATGAGCATCTGCGGGTGGATGAAAGTCCCCTGGTTGGAAGATAAACAGTGGTTGGATGAAAATCCGCAGGTTGGAAGATAAACAGTGGGTGGATGAACATTGGCAACTTTGCGGACGCAGGGCCCCAACAGCAGTTGCGGAAAATGAGCTTGGGATCTTGAGGATGAGTGACAGAAATAGCAATGGCCGCAGGTGATGAGCGCAGGGATGGGATTGGGTTGTTAGGGATGGTTAGATGGGATTGGGTGGGATCATTTGTGGCTGGTAAAACAAGAATATCAGTTGAGATCAAATGGGAGGGGGGGAGGATTTGGATGATTGGATGGTTTCTAAGCTGACGGAAGCTCAGGCTGAGGATTGAGTTTTTTCAATGATGAATTGACCGGATTCAATGGACCGCTTGATTTCAAACAAGTCACAGAGACAATGGACCAGCGTCCGTTGGTAAGAGTTGAGAAAGTTTGAGAGAGAGGAGCTGAGAGGAAGACATTTAATGCTTAAAGAGATGAATCTGGTCATCTCAGTTTTTGCTTGGATGATTATCTGTTTATCTCTCACAGTACCAGTGGTGATGGCCTCAATTATGGTAGGATCCAATTGGTTTTGAGGATTATCTTGATAATTTTTGATGGACATGGTTGTGGAAGGAGGTAGTACTGATGATTTTTTGGGGTATGGGAGAATGAGGAGGGGAATAACCATCTGCGCGCTTGGCTGAAAAAAATTGGGCGCCAACCGCAAAGAGGAGGAATGGAATGCATTACCTGGGGACTTGAACATGCCTGGGGTACCCTTCCTAGGCCGCTAGGACAGGGAGAAGTTGGAGAAATCAAAAATGGAAGATTTTCAACAAAGAATTTTTTTTTATGAGATAAAAAACTAAGAATTTTTTTTAAATTTGGGCCCTTTTCTTGAGGTGTACTAAATTGTTCACCACATTGCCTGCCATCAAAAGCCACCACATGCCCTAAACCCTTGAGAGCCAGAACGCAGACAGCCAGCTTCTTTCCTGAAACAGTAAGTCCCTCCTCTTTTATCCAAAACAAGCTCTGCTCCAATGTCACCATGTTGTGGAAAGAGATTGTTTTTTCCAGAGAATTTCCCACAAAATTTACGCTTCAATTTCTGTAAAGCCCACTAGCGCTTGATTTCACTCCTGTCATTTGAAAAACTGAACAAAATCTTCTCTGCAGGGAAACTTACTACAGCCCGCAGCAGTTAAGAATGACTCCCAACTATTTTCTCTGCTATCCGCAAAAATAAGCCGCACTAAGCCACAAACTTGTTAAGATAAAATGCAATGAATTAATAGTTAAAAAAACAAAGCAGAATAACTGAAAAGCTTGGCACTTGAATTTTCTGTATCAAGACTCCAAGTTACTTAAGCAAGATAGTACTCTCAAACAATGGTTTATTGTACACAGATCTCTTATGATAAGATTCCATAAGATACTATTCACTAAACTTCCATTCCTCTCCCTTTCCAGTAAATGAAACTTTCCCCCTATATATACAAATCAAAAGAACTACTCCAAAAGAACCACAAAAAAAAACTTTCCTCCCAACCACCTCTGTGCATTCCCCATTGATCCTCCTCACCAATAGTCCAATCCCTTACCCAATCCAATTGCTTGCAGTAGGTTTGGCAATCATGTTTGCAATCTTCCTAACTGTTGAGTTGGGCCAATGCATAACTAAAAACAGATCCCTGTCAACCTTCCTTAGCAGACCTCTACCAATCCCGCATGTGGCATAAATAACGGATCCCAAAAAATTCGCATGCCACATTCTAAGATTCAGTGTCAATGGTCCATAGTCCTGCAACCTCAATGAATCAGCCAAAGTCTGTTCTGGTCTCCAATACATAGGTTCAATTTCTTGCTTCCACACTTGTAAATTCATATTTGCAGAAGGGTGGATATGTTTGGCCACCTTCATTGTCCACAAATGGCGAAAAATCTGGCCCATCCCTGTCAGTTTGCCACGGAAATCACACAAAACACCAATGCCAAGTCTTGGCTTTCCTACTCTGGATTAGACATTCTGCATTAGAGACTCCAGGGGATAATGGGATTATTTAGAAAATAGATTGCTGGCAGTCACTAGAAGGGGAATTTAGTTTACTACTACTCTTGAATAGATATAGGTAAGCTATGGTGGTTTTGAATTTCCTACCCTTCTGAGCTATGATAAGTCTGCACAAAATTTTTTTTAATTAGTGGCAGGTTTCTTTGAGACTTAAAATAGGTCTCTAATCAGACCTAGATTTATTACTAATAGATATTTCTTTTTAGGAATTGGGAGACTATTCCAGGTTGGATTGTATTATTGGCAACCTACCACCAATTAATAATCAAGAATTTTCGACTTTTTCTGACTATTTTTCCAATTCCAATTAAATGATTGAAGGGTTGACTGAAAGGTGTTTAACCAGTAGAAGAACCCAAAGAGGGGTTTGCCCACAGGGAGCTGGGCGGAAAAATCTTGGTTGGTTTTTCTGTTGTGCTCTTCCTACTTTTTACAAAATTACTAATCCAAAAAAAGGGTCCTTCCCTCTTAAAAATAGGTGATGAATATCAGGCCTTTTCCCAAGAAACCTCCTTCAAAAACACCAGGGGTTTTTTCAAATTGTCAATTATAATTTCATTTTTGATCCATTATTTCCTTTTAACTTGATTCTGGTTCACTAAAAACCTGGTACTGATCAGGCAGAGGCCAGAGATTTTAGGGGTTATATATCATGGTTGGGGGCTGGTGCCATGTTCTGGGGCTGATGACATGCTAGAAAACTTGGATAGAGAAAAAAAGGCCCCTCAAATAGACAAATTCTTGCTCAGGGGATTCTCATGGTTCTCCTGAGTGTGGTTCTGAGCCTCTGTCTGCACTGTTGAAGCACAGGAGAGTACAGTTACATGAGAAAATAATTCTGGTGAGAAAAAATGTAAACCAGGCTGTGATAACTGCATTTTTTAGTATGATTTTTGATATTCAGGATCAGATAAGAGATATAAGATTGGATTGGTGAGATTTGGACGCTTCTGAGTGCTCATCTTTCATAGGATGTTTCAGGATCCCCCAGCAGCTTAATTTAATTCTGCTGGGTGGTAAATGCATGAAACATTGTGGAAAGAGAGTGTGTGTTTGGTAAATTCCCCGGAAAAATATAAAGTTCTCTGCAAAAATATTGCTCCAAGTTCCGGAAAACCCACTAGCCCTTGAGGAACACTCCTGTACCTTGGCAATTCCTAATCAAATTCCGCTTCCGCACTCAAGCCCAAAACCACTAAAGCTAAATTGCAATGAAAAAATAGTAAATAAACAAGATGGACTCCCCAATGAGCTCCGCACTTGAGCTATTTCCCTAAATATGACCTCCAAGAACTCTTGCTGGTAACTAAACTCCAAAGTAACTGACAAAAAGAAAAAAACTATAATTTGCCATGATAATCTCCAATAATGGTAAACTCCCCTCCCCCCAAAATCCTTCACTCCCTCCTCCTAAAACTAAAGAAAATCTTCCTTATATATACAACAAAAGAATGCAAGTGCAAATGAAAGACCCCACTTCCCTCCGTGCATTCCCCACTGACAAGCCTTCACTACTCCCAAAAAGGAATGTGAACTACTAATGAAAGGCCCCTTTGCCCCTCTGCCTCCATGCATTTGCACTGATCCTTGTTACCAATAGTTCAATCCTTACCTGATCCAATTATTTGAAGTAGATTTGATGATCCTGTTGCAAATTCTCCAAAAAAGTTGAGTTTCCCCAATTCATAACTAACAAAAGATCCTTTTTTATATTCCCTGAAGGATCACTCCCAATCCCATATGCAGCATAACTACAAATATCCAACAATCCACATGCCGCCTCCTCAACTTTAGAGTTCATTGCCACACAGCGCTCCGCAATCTCAGTGCATATCCCATAATCCGGCTAATCTGGACTTCTAAGCTTTGATCACTTGCTTCCACATTAGTAAACCCACCACTGCGGAGAGAAAGTTATGTTTGGCCACGCAATTTTTGCAAAAGGCAAAAACCTCCAGCCCATTCTTGTCATTGTGCCCACAAAAATTGCGCGCTGCACCAATGCCAAGCCCTCAGCTATTGTAATCCAGAATAGAAAGTCCTCCAATGTGCTTCTCTGTGCCAATTTTACTGCGGACCTCCACCCACAGCTGAGCCACTCCAATTCAAATGTCCAGTGGTTAACCCACTTGCCTTTGTGTCTATAAATACCACCACAACATGCTTGGCAGCTGCAAGCCTTCCTTGGTAACTTAAATGGTGAAACATGCATAGGTGTAGTGGTGGAAATTCTGGTGCCTGGTGCTTCTGAGGAATATTCTGAGCCCTTATCATATAAAGAGTTTTTCTCAAACTCCCTGCATGCTGTTTCAATAGAATTAGCTGTAAAGATATGAGTTATGCTGTGTTATCAAATGCTCCCTTGGGTGACTTGAGAGTGTGGTTGGTATGGTGGCAAACTGGTATCAGGGTGCTTCAGAGGACTTTTCTGAGACCTTATCTTGTGGTTGAAGTTCCAGAAAGGTCATGTGTACTGAGTTGGTTTTTCTTGTTGGAAAGAAATGAGACATACCTGGCCGTATAAGCCCCTACTTCTATTGGTGCATATTTGGCTGAATGAGCCCCTACTTCTGTTGGTGCATATATGTATGTTTTAAGGTTGAAATGGTGGCAAAATGAGTATCAGAGTTCTTCAGAGGAAGGTTCAGACGCCTTATCTGGTGGTGAAAGTTCCAGAAAACTCATGTGTTCTGAGTGGTTATTGCTGGTTGGTGAGAATTGAGACATACTTGGCTGCATGAGGCCATACTTCTGTTGGTGCGTATATGTATGTTGTATGGTTGAAATGGTGGTAAAATGAGTATCAGAGTGCTTCAGAGGAAGGTTGAGAGGCCTTATCTGTTGGTGAAGGTTCCAGAAAATTCATTTTTCCTGAGTTATTGTTTCTGTTTGGTGAGACTTGAGACATACTTGGCTGCATGAGCCCCTACTTCTGTTGGTGCTTATATGTATGTTGTATGGTTGAAATGGGGGAAAATGAGGATCAGAGTGCTTCAGAGGATGTTTGATAGGTCATGGATTGTACTGAATGATCTAGGAAGGTAGTGTGACTTTGTTGTGTATTAATGGTTGTAGTGTAACATTGGTACTGATATGGTTTAAGTCCTGGTGGTATGGGGTATGTTGTTTTGTTTTGGTTACTTTAAGCATAATAATTTGCCATTAGCCATTAAAAAAAGCTTTTATTCATTAATCCATGAGACATGATCCAGTCTGCACAATGTGGTGGGCTGACTTTGAAAGGCTTTATGTTTTGGTTGAAAGGGGTTTATCTGGTGAAGGATTTGGGCTTTGAGGTTGGTTTGATCCCCCAGTATAGCCTATGAGTAATTTAGAATTCATTTATGGAGTTAATTTCATGAAAATAATAATATTTAATAAAAAATAAGCCTGATGGCTATAGGACAGGTTTGGTCTACCACACTGCCAATGCACTTTTCCACACCTATTGTTCTGTGGACTTCCAACCACTGCTGATCCAACTTTGATTCAAATTTCTGGTGCTGAGCCTTCTTGCTTTTGTTTCTATAAATAGCCACCTCATCCCCCCACAACTTGAATTCTGTACCCAGGATTCCCCATAATTCATCACTCTATATTAACCCTCCTGACCCCCCACTTTCCTAACTCCTAAAACTACAACCAAGACCCAACTTCCAAAAAAAAGCTCTACAACATGGAATTGTGTAAACACTGTACAAAGAAGCGGAGAGTGTGAACCCGCACCACTGGTTGTCTGGCCTGCAATGCCTGCTGTCTAGGCCACTGCAGGGGTTTTTCATTGTGCCAACCCTGGTTCATCACAGAAGTTTCCTCCGCCTTGTCCTTGCTCTTCCTCCACCTCATCCTTGCTCCTCCACCGTTCCCCCCTGCAGAAGTTGTTTTTGTGGCCCAGTGGCCAACATTGTGGTGGATGATGATGAGCCAATCTGTAAAATAAGCGATGAGTTGATTAACCTGGACCAGGCTGTTTGTATTTCAAGGAATCAGATGAGCTTACTGCAAAAAACCAGTAAGGAAAACAACAAAAGAGGAAGACAAATAACAAAAAGAAGTGCTACCTCTACAGGCTGGGTGATGGCCTTGAGAAGACTAAGTAGAGAGGATAAGACACGTTGATAGACAGACAAATCCTTCCAGGATAACATCAAGACTACAGGGTTGCAAGATATTCAGCTCCTGATGTTGAATTGACAACTTAGTTGGAACCCACCGCAGGTTGGAAAGATCATGATCAGGTTATTGAGTTTGAGTTGAGTTTGAGTCAAGAAGCAATAAGCTGATTAGCTTGATGATTCAGATGTGATGTTGAAGTAGGTGCTGGAGGTCAAGAGTCTGAGTGCAATGAGCAACGATGAGACAAATTAAGATGGAGGCAGGAAGAAAATAAAGAGATAAGACAAGAGTAAAAGGCGTGAATGGAAGGAGTTATGGACCAAGGAAGGTTGTTCCCACGGTTCAGTCAGGAGCTGGTTGGACAGTTGACAGTGACGTGACGGTAAATGTATTTGAAACTTCTCATCCTCATGCGCGCTTGTGTAAGTAGCCACTACTTGAGAAATTGGAGATTTGGAGAAATGAAAAGTGAGATGAGAAAAAACATCTCTGGCAAGTATCCTCAACATGCCCTCTCAACTCAACATCAGGATATTTCAAAAGATACTATGTGTTTAGAGAGTCTTTTGACTGATGAGGTGCTGGCTGACTTTTTGAGGGAGTCCGCTAGCATGTCTTGTGAAGAAATGAGTTTAATGTCAATTACTTGATCATTCCAATCATTTTTTAAGCTCTTCAATTTGGTGTCAATGTACTTGGCATGTTACTTACATCCAAATTTCTTGATTTTATCCTTCAAACCCTTGTTGTTGATTAGGTGGATTGGCGGTAGGTTTTGGGTTTGCCAAATCTCGCTGATTAAGTGATTGATCCACCACCCTTCAAGATGACTGGCAGACAAGGCATTGCATTTGGGCTCAGTTGAAGAGTGAGCTATGCATTGTTGGCGTCAAATAGTCCAGTATATTGGATAACCTTTGAAAAGACAAACAAAGCCAGTTTGGGAAAGTCTCATAGTTGGGTCATCTCCGCAGGTGGCGTTGCTATAGACAACCAATTGCATTGCTGGTGTCCTTTCTTGAAAGACCAGCTGATAATCAATTGTCTTCAGAAGGTACCTCCAGACGTGCTCCACTTCCTTCCAATGCTGAATACCCGGCTTTTCCAAAAAATGGGCCAGATGTGACATGGTGAAGCTAATTTCCAGTCAAGCCAAGGTGGGAATGAAGTTTAATCAACCTATTGGCAAACAATAACTTTTGCCCAGCTTCTTGTAAGCCTCTATTTCAGACAGAGATGCAGGCTTGAGGTGCAGACCGGATGTGCAGGGGTTATTCAAAGGTTTTTCATTGAGTAATTTCATCTCTTCCAGTCCTTTTCTGATGTTATTCGGAAGAGATAGAGCAATAAAATCCTTCCCTTTTTCTACCTTCATTCCTAGAAGAGTTTCTACATCATGGGCCGAAGAATCTTTAAATTTTTCCAAGAACTTCTTCTTGAAATCATCAACATTCCCAACTACTATCAAGTCATCCACATGGAAGAATAGAGCCGTGACTTTGTCACAATGGAGATAGAGACAAGGATTGCTGTCACTCTCCTCAAATTCATTTTCTTTGATCCATGAGCTGAAGTTTTTGTACCAGTTTAGGGGTGCCTGCTTGAGGTTGTACAATGATTTCTTTAGTTTCAAATGTTTGGCCGTTCTTTTTGATCCAGTTGGGGTCTTGATGAATACATCTTCAACCAGTGGAGCGTGAAGAAACGCCCCCTTGACGTCAAATTGAAGGATTTTGAGATTTTGGTCAACTGAGTAGGTTAGCAAAGCGCGTAAGGAGGCAACTTTGCCTGTGGGAGCAAAGGTATCAAAATAATCAATGCCATACCTCTGGTTGAAGCCTTGGACACACACCCTGGCTTTCAAAGAGTATTCTCCAGTATGAAGGTCTTGCTTACTTCAAAAAGCCCAGGTTGTGTTGAGTGGATTAACTACCTTTCTCTCATCCGCATCTTCCCATACACCAAGGTCCTCAATCATCTCTAGCTCTTTTTCAACTGGAGGGACCCAACTCGGTCGCTTAAGGGCCTTGTGTATGCTCTTTGGTAATGATTAAGAGTATTACCCGTAGCGTTTTGGAGCCTTGAGTTTAGAGCAATCCCTTAGTGTTGGCCTCAAGGTTTGCAGAACTTTGGATTCCAAGAGATAATTGTTAGAGGAGCTATTGTCTTTGTCATGAGGCAAGTCGCTTGTAACTGGCTTTTGATCTTCACCATCCTCTGGGATCATTTTGACAGTTGGATGTTTCTTATCAGCTTCCTTGACCAGAGCAACCATGCCAATGGGGACCGCTTCGTCAAGGGAGTTTGCAGAAGTATCTTGGTTCTTGAGAAACTTCACATTTTTAGTATCAATAATCTTGCCCATTGTAGATAGAATCTTGTAGGAGTGAAGTTGAGGGTTGTACCCAATGAAGAGTCCTTCTTCACCTTTCTCCTGCAACTTTGATCTTGTTTTTTTTATCCTTCAATAGATACACTACTTTTGATCCAATTGGTTGGAGATAATTGACCAGAAGCTGGTTTTTGCACATCATCTCCCAGGGAGACTTTTCTCCCTTGTTGGATGGGATTTGATTTAGGGCAAAACAGCAACTTTGAATTACTACATGCCAATAGTTTTTGGGTATTTTTGTTGAGCTAAAGACGGAACGCAGAGACTCCATGATTGTACAATTGGCTCTCTCCGCCTTTCCGTTATTCTGGCAGTGATAGGGTTCACTGACCAGGTGTTTGATGGAGTTATTTTTGAAAAACTTCTTGAGAGTCTTGTTGAAAAACTCTCCCCCACCATCGGAGACGACTAAAATAGGGAATTTCCCTTGTTTCTTTGCTTTGTTTTGGATTAAGAATTTGATTGCGTCAATAGCCCCGTCCTTGGACGGAAGATGGAAGGCTGAAAGATACCCTGACTTTTTTTTGACAACTGTCAATGAGAATCTATTTCCTCCTTTGCTGACTGGATTGAAGGGTCCCATTAGATCAAGATGAAGTCAATTGAAGACTTCAGCAGCAGGAGCTTGAGTGTTATTGAAAGGCTTTTGACTGATCTTGCTCTTTTTGCACGCTAGAAATTCAAACAAACTTCGATAATCCTTCTTGATGGAGTGACCTGGATGTTTCTCCATTCTACCCAAACTTGCATGACCCAGCTTCAGATGAAGATTATGTAACGCAGCTTGAGTTAAGAAGTATGAGGAGTCTTGTATTTCTGTGGTTGCGGGAGAGGACTGAGAGACTTGATTTGAAGTTTTGTCAACATTGATCATAATAAGATTGTTTTCTATAGCACCAGTCAAGATTTGAGCCCCTGATCGATGGAGAGTGAAGACAGTTGGTTCCAATTTTGAGTTTACCTTCAAACTGCATCCTTTCTCTAGCAAGGCCCCAAGCAACAAAAGGTTAACAGAAGCTTCAGGGACCCATGCAGCCTTCTTGAGATGAATCACTCTGCCACAGCACAAGAGTTTGGCCTTCCCAAGTCCTTCGCCCTTCTTACCAGTTTTGATGATTCCTTTTTCAGTTCCTTTGGTCAGAGTCTTGAAGGATTTTTTGTTTTGAAACATGTGAATAGAACATCCACTGTCCAGAATGAATCTATTTGAGTGGGAATCATCAAGGTGATGAAAGGCGCAAAAAAATGAGTAGTAGTGGGAATTGGGTTGATGCTTCTTCTTGAAATTGCACTTTGTCTTGTTAGAAGGCTGGTCTGGTCGCAATTCAGGAAATTCCACCCAGCAGGAAGAAGGAGGATGGGACTTCACTAATGGATTATGTTTTGGTTTTCACACTTAGGGAGGTCAGGGTCTTTTTGATTGCCAGCGTGATACATGACTACATTGGTGTCAGCGGTTGTTCCAGCAGCTTTTGATTGGACTTCATTCTTATGCTGAACCAGGTGGTTCAGGACCAACGTTACAGATAGTTCTCCCCCAGAATGCATAATCTGGGATCACATGAACTTCAGGGAATCGGGTAGTTTGAAGAGAATAAGATAGCTGAGTATGTCCCCAGGTAAGTCAATTCCTACTTCATCTAGTTTTCCCAAGTGAGATTTCACAGAATTAAAGAATCCATCTATGTTGTTCTTATTTAAACCTAGTTAAAGAAAGTTGAAGAACATCCTTGCTCTATTTGCTGCCTGGCTCAACGCAAAGTGATTGTTGGCGGCCATCCATATTTTCTTAGAAGAGTCTTTTTTTTCCAACGTGATGATGTTGGTATGAGTACCAGATTCCAATTTTGACATAAGATACCCAGCCATCTCATTGTCGTCGGGTATTTTGACATGGGGGTTGTCAGAGTTGATCAAATACAGAATGCCAAGCATCTTGAACAGTTGTTCCATCTTCTTTCTCCATATTAAGTAGTTGGTTTCAGAGAGAAGAGGCGTGGATTCCATAAGAGATTTGAGTGCGAGTGCCTTAAAATTGCTTTCTACTCCCGGTCCAGGTGACGCAGTTGTTCTTGCCAGGTTGGTTGAGCTTGAGTGATCCATTTTTCGGCTTTTAACCGTGTAAAATAGGGGATTAGTTGATTAACCTGGAACAGGCTGTTTGTATTTCAAGGAATCAGATAAGCTGACTGCAAACAACCAGTAAGGAAAAACAACCAAAGAGGAAGACAAATAACAAACAGAAGCGCTACCTCTACAGGATGGGTGATGGCCTTGAGCAGACTAAGTAGAGAGGATAAGAAAAGTTGATAGACAGACCAATCCTTCCAGGATAAAATGAAGACTACAGGGTTGCAAGATATTCAGCTCCTGGTTTTGAGTTGAAAAATTAGTTGGAACCTAATGCAGGATGGAAAGATTGTGATCAGGTTATTGAGTTTGAGTCAAGTTTGAGTTGAGAAGCAATAAGCTGATTAGCTTGATGATCTAGATGTGATGTCAAAGTATCTGGTGGAGGTTGAGAGTCTGAGTGCAATGAGAGTTGATGAGACAAATTAAGATGGAGGCAGGAAGAAAATAAAGAAACAAGACAAGAGTAGAAGGCTTGAATGGAAAGAGTTATGGACCAAGGAAGGTTGTTCCCATGGTTCAGTCAGGAGCTGGTTGGACAGTTGACAGTGACGTGACAGGTAAATGTATTTGAAACTTCTCATCCTCACGCATGCTTGTGGAAGTAGCCACTACTTGAGAAATTGGAGATTTGGAGAAATGACAAGTGAGATGAAAAAAAACATCTCTGTAAAGTATCCTCAACACAATCAAAAAGATAACATGGACTCTGGAGCCAGATTGCTCTGCCTTTCTTTCACCTGTGATGGAGGCCATGGACCAACTTTCTCCCCCTCCTCAACGCATGGATTTTGCTACTTCTGATGCCTGTGGCTGCCACAAAAACCTAAATTTTGGACAACACCAAGTTCTGCACAGGCCCAACACGTCCTCTAAATTTATTGAGTTTCTACTCCTCCAATACCTCCTCCTGCTCTGCTGTGGTGACCAATCCGGGACACCACGGAAAAAAAAAAAAAAAAAAAAAAAAACAAATTTGGTTGTACCCCTATGGGTACCTTCATTTCCCCCCATCTCTCAACTTCTCCCAGTCCTAGCGGTCTAGGACAGGCCTCTTGCCTGTATCTCCGCTTCAATCCCCCCCTCCTATGTTCAACTCCTACTTGTTGCGCTTGCGGCCCTGACTTTTGGCGATGCGAGCGATCGTCGAACCACCTTTGACAATCCCTTTGATCCTTCCCGATCCTCTCATCCAACCGACGCCGTCGCTTGTTGCGACGGTCGTCAACTATCATTTGATTGGTCTCATCATACCCACCAACTCATCCGAGTGATCATCATCACCATCATCACCATTGAGCTCCACCCTCAATATCAACCGACGAGGAGATCATCATCCATCAACCCCTTCATCAAATCATCCTACCATCCAATCTGATCCATCAAGCCTAGCTTCTGACCCACTCATTCTACCACCACCCAATCATCATCCTCAACCAACTGATCAGACTTCAAGCTCTCAACTCACTCACGCCCTCCTCACCCATCATCTGATCCAACCAACGACCGCAAGCGACCCCTTGCGGCCGTCGGAACCTTCACCTTGCTGTCGCCGCCAATTGGGCGACGACAGCCGTTGTCGACACACGCGACCGCTGTCGCGGGTGTCCATCTGGTTGCCCGCGGTCATTCTTGACGCGGGCAACATTTCTTTTTTTTTTTCTCCTCTAATGTTATTTTTTTTTTTTTTTTATGTTTTCATTTTCCCACACCTATTTGTAGTATCTCTTGTACATAGTATACAGGGCCTCATGTCTATAAAAGGAGGGGCTCTCCCCTGCCTTTTGGCCCAGCATCCCATCAGACCATCATCATCTCATCTCATCTGTTTCCCCCATCATCATAATCAACTTATCCGTGGGCATCCTTCCCCACTTATCTGAGCAACTTATCCGGGTATATCCATGATTGCACCTTGATCCTTTGAGCCTCTGTACTCAAACTCTGTCCCTTGTGAACTTGATCCTTATCACCAACCAATAGCCCTGCTGGTTGAAGAAGAATTCCTGTCTGAATTCTTGGGTGTGTTATACCACTCTGATCCCTTTTTCCGACCATACTGGTCTTGATCTCTCCTTGATCATCTTTCTGGAGCCAATCACTTTTGATTAAAGAGGTTTTATTAAGCTTAAAACCTGGAGTGTTATACCTCCCTCTTCTTTAAGGTTGAATTTCGCCACGCTATTCTTGAGTCCCTTGAGAAGTGTTGGGATATTCTTGCTCAAATTCGTTATTGATTTGCTTCTAGAGCTTCATAAACAAATTTCTTTTGTTTTTTTCAGCCTCCCACAGTTATCTGGTACCCTTCAAGCGCTTGATTGCGGAGAGTTGGGCAGGTTCATTTAGAACCTGGAGGTTAGTTGGGATTGAGTTGATCTTTCCTAATCAGCTGCTGACAACCAGAGTTATTAGCTTGTGGGCGTTGTTACTTACAACTGCCTTGTTCTATTGAACTCTGAACAAACCTTGACTTATTTGTTCAAGTCTTTACCTGCACCATCTTGCCTCAGATAGTGTTGTTTCCATTGCTACCAACAACTCTTATCCTCTTCCCTTACTTTGATTTCTCATCCATAAGGTTCTGGACCTTGATTCCGGTTACATTTAAATATTATTGTAACTCCTAGGAGGGCAGCCTAAACAGCACCTTTCCCCTCCACAGAACTGCCACGGCTTAGAACCGTTTGGAGTCTTACATTTGGTCCCCCTGGCCGGGATCAAACTAGCAACCTTGGGATTTACAGTCCCAAGACATTTAAAATCAACCTCGAAATCCAATCTTTTTTTTTTTTTTTTCCTATTTTTTTTCTCTTCTCATATCTGATCCGTGGAGGCAACTTATCCTAGAAGTAAGTCCTCCCAATTTGTGCACCTCTTGGGCAAGATACTTGTTGTTTTTGGCGAAACCCTACTCTTGCCACACTCGTGAGCCACTTTGGAAATCTTCTCTTTGGATCCCCTAGGAACTCTGTTATTCAATATGGCATCTTCCGCTACTCCAACCACCTCTGTCCAACCTAAGATGGTAAAGATCAAACCTCAGAACAAGAACTTAGGCTTCAACCGTACAAATGTCGAGCAATTCTTGGACTCCTACAAAATGGCTGCTGAAGTGGATGGAGCTAGTGAATTTGATATGGCTTATCAGTTGCAATTCTTTATCTCCTCTGATGAAGTTATGGAGGTAATCAAGTCTTTTGAGGGATTTGAATCCCATAACTGGGCGCTTCTCAGGAAGGCTATGTTGGCATACTGGGGTAAAATAGATGTGGCTAGGTTTACTCTGCAGGATTTGGATGCTCTGGTTTCTCAGTGGATCTCCAATGGTGGTATTTCTTCAGCCTCTGACTATCAGATTTTTAGGAAGTCTTGGGATCCCGTTCAAAACTATCTTATTGGAAACGATCACATTGACACAGTGGATGAAATTTGAGCAAAGTTCTTCCAATATTTTTTGTTGGCTGTGCAGGAAAGGATTAAAGAAGAACTGGTCAAATCTGGATCCATGATTACCACCAGGGATAATCAATTCAAGCTCCCTGTTTTTCTCACCCTTAGGAGTACTGTGGATAAAGTCATGAAAGGTCAAACTGCTCTTACCTTTGAAAGGCCTAGAACTACTGAACCAGTCCATGCTCCTTCTTTTAAAGAGTCAAACAATATTATGATTAAAATGGAGGCAGATCGTAGGCCTAAAGCAGATCCTAATTCCAATCAAGAACCTACTACTATAGATGAAATCACCAAGTTACTTAGAGCCTTTGAGAACAAAATATATAAAAAGATTTCTTCGCTAGCTACTCCTAAAACTCCTTCTTCTGTCCCCAAATCAACTCTGGTCTGTTACTACTTTCATAGGGAAGGCCATGGAACCGGACGATGCCAAGAACTTCAGAAGGACCTAAAGGAAAAGTTGGTAGAGCAGAGGGGGAACAATTACTTCCTCCCTAATGGTGCCCTAATCCCTTTTGACTCATCTTGTCCTATCTGACATGTGGTGGCCTCTTACCAGCCATCACCTCCTGTGAAAGCATCTCTTGCTTCCTTTGAATTTTGATCATCCTGTGGTACCCTCCAACCTTGGTATCCTCCAGCTATTTCTTCCTCTAGTCTTGCTGGGACTACTTAAAAATCTGATCCAGCCAGGAAACAACATGAGGAACCTAAACCTCATAAGGCTCCTTCCTTGCCAACTTCAATCCTTCGAAAACCCGTTAAACGTCAATCATCACTTGAGCCTCCTTCCTCTGATGTAGAAGACATGGAGGTGGAAAAGGAACCACTCATGGAAATGTTCCCAGATCACCCTGATCCTTCTCCCTCACCTCAAACTTCTAATCCTATCTTACATTCTGCGTCACCTGAAATTCCTCCCTCCACCCAGCCCAAAGTTCAATTTGAAAGGGGCATCTCCAAGGATCACCCCAATGCTGTGGAGGGAGTATTAAAGAAAATTTCTGATCTCGAAATTCCTGATCTATCTGTGGCTGAACTCCTATTGATCTCTCCATCTGTTGCTGAAGGAATGAAGAAATGGGTCTCTCGTCGACGTGTGGAAATTGGCCCTGAAGAACTCAAAGTCTCCTCTGGCACTTTAATGGAGGACTCTGGTGGAACCAGTCCTTCTTTAGTCTCCAACCTTTATTCCTGTCCCCTTGGCTTCCTTCCTTGTTATCTTGGTGACTCAGCTAAAACTGTTTCTCCTCTTGTGGATTCTGGATCTCAGCTTAACTTAATCTCGGATGCTATGGCCTGCAAGCTCAAACTTAGTCCTAGGGTCAGCTTCAACTCTGCAGTGTATGGGATAGGAAATCAAGCTTGTGAACTGGTTGGTATTTCTGAGGATGTACCGGTCAGGATTGGTCAAAATATTGTTGGAACCTGCCACTTTTGGATCACTCGTTTGGACAGTCCTATGATCTTGGGACGACCCTTCTTAATGGACTTTGGTGCAACCCTGATGTTTTCTGATCAAGTTGGGGAGAGAATTCTTCTCCCTGATGCTGATGGCAGGAAAATTGAAGTTCCACTTTGATCTTTGGATTCTGGTCGTTGGGAAAGAGATTTTCCTGGTCATTCTCCCAAATCATCTTTTAAGGGGAAGCAGAAGGATAACTCCAGTTCCTCTCATTTTTTAGGGGAATAGTTGATCCTACTAATAGTTGTAGTTCTTTTCAGCCTCAGACTGCAACTCAAGGGTCAACTTCCATCCCTCAGGCTTATTTTTCATTCCTTTCATCATTCTCTTCTGAGCTCAAGAACATTAAAAAACAAAAACATATTAAAATAGAAAAATCCAAAAATATTTCTTCTCCATCTCCTTCTCTCTCTGGATCTGTTGTGTCTTCTTTTCCTTCTACTTTTGAGTCTGATCAATCTTCTCTCAGTTCCGGTTCGAATCTCCGCAATGAGTCTAAACTAGATCCTAATTGCAATTCCGTTTTTGGTGATTTTGGTATGAAGGAATATGGGCTTCAGTGGAGGCAATTTGGGGTACAAGTAAGTCCTCCCAAATGTGCACTGCCAGGGCAATCTTTTACCATCATTTTCGAAACCCTACCTTGTGCCACACATGTGAGCAACGTATTATCTCCTGGTTCTCCTTTTATGGAAAAGGCACCCTTCAAGGATATTGCAGAACATCGGACTTGGAAGATGTTGGAACTCGGACTCAGCTTTCGTAATCAAGTCTCTCTGGTCAACTCTTGTTGGAAACAAGAACTTCTCTATTTTGCCACTAAGTATAAACCAGTTGCTAAGAAGATCCAACCATTCAACCAGCCTATGCCTCTCAACCTCAATCCTCCCCTTATGCGTCCTCCTCTATCTTGCAATCCTTACTGTGGTCTTCCTCAATCTCTTACTGGTCCCTTTGTGCCAAATGGACGGGTCACTGAAGAACGTCTGAAGGTGGTCAACTTTGGTCCAGATGGATGGCTTCTTCCTGATGAGTTAAATTTAATCAAAAATGTCTTATCTCTAAGGGAAAAATCTATTGCTTTCTGTGAAGAAGAGAGAGGTCTCTTGCGGGAATCCTATGGCCTCCCTTATATCATCCCTGTAGTTGAACATGATCCTTGGCAAAAGAAAAAGATCCCTATCCCTGCTGCTAAAGTTGACAAATTCATCAAGTTGGTCCGGGAAAAATTTCAAACTGGCCTGTATGAACAGTCAACTTCTAGTTACTCCAGCCCCGTCTTCTGTTTCCTCAAGTGTAATGGTAAACTTAGAATAGTTCATGATCTTCAACCTCTTAATAAAGTTACTATTAAAGACTCTGGTATCCCTCCTGCTACTGAAGAATTTGTTGAATCCTTCGCGGGGAGAGCTTGCTATGGTCTAGGGGATATTATGGGTGGCTATGAAGAACAATCCTTACATCCTATTTCTTGTCCTCTCACTACTTTCAATACTCCTCTTGGTTGATTTCAACTTACTCGATTGCCTCAAGGAGCCACCAACTTGGTTGCAGTCTATCAGGCTCAGATGATGTGGATCCTCCAGGATGAAATCCCTGATCATGCTGGTATCTTTATTGACAATGGAGGAATTAAAGGTCCAGTATCTGACTATGATAATGAGCTCTTACCTTGGCATTCAGGAATTTGTTGTTTTATCTGGGAATATGCTACTACCTTGGAGAGGGTTCTGTTTCAAATTGAGGAATCTGGCCTTACTGTCTCTGGATCCAAACTGGCGGCATGTTTCCCTGCTCTGGAAATTGTTGGTCATGTGGTCTGCAAGGAAGGAAGAAGGATGGCACCAGCCAAAGTCAACAAGATCATCTCTTGGCCTACCCCAATCAATCCAACTGAAGTTAGGGGCTTTCTAGGTTTTGTCACTTATGTTAGAATCTTTATCCCATCTTTATCCAAAATCTGTGCACCCTTGCGTTGTCTAACCAGAAAAGATGCTGAATGGATTTGGACCCAAGATTGTGAATGTGCTTTCCAG
This sequence comes from Puccinia polysora, assembly GCA_025617555.3. Lineage (NCBI taxonomy): Eukaryota > Fungi > Basidiomycota > Pucciniomycetes > Pucciniales > Pucciniaceae > Puccinia > Puccinia polysora. The sequence goes on from CM062639.1 coordinate 1,810,775, forward strand.
CTACTCAAAAGGATAGTTGGTAAAGACATAGTTTTGAAAAAGATCTCTTATGGACCTGGAGCTGGCAAGATCAAGCTGGCAGTCGATTCTAGTTATCAATCTGTTGGGGCCGTCCTTACTCAGGAAGATGAAAATGGTTGGGACCATCCTGCTCTTTATTAATCTTTGTTGTTTTCAGATGTAGAATATAGATACTCTCAGCCCAAACTGGAACTCTGTTGTGTGGCTCAAATGATGAAGAAACTTCAAACCGTTCTCTGGGGCCAACATTTCGAATTGCAAGTTGATGCTCAATCCATCATTGAAATGATCAACGCTCCCAGTCTTCCCAATGCTCCTATGACTTGTTGGGTGGCCTTTATCCAGCTTTTCTCTTTTGATATTGTTCACAGGCCGGGGAAATCTTTCACTATGCCTGAAGGTTTATCTCGACGACCTCTTGGGGACAACAAATCTGATGTTGGAACCGATTTCAATGAAGAGGAACCTTTAATCCAACCTATTTTCTCTTTTTCTTCTCAAAATTATTCTGGCTTTCAACAAGGCTTCTGGCTTAAATTAGAGCAGTACCTTTCAACTCCTCAAAAACCTCCTGATCTCTCTGCTAAGGAATTTCAATCTCTTAAACAAAATTCTTCTAATTTTTTTTTTCAAGGCTCTAGACTTATGAAGAGAGGCAATCCTTGTGCTCTTATTTTTGTTACTATTCCCTGACGACAAGATTCTATCCTTGAAAGTCTCCATGAAGGCCTTGGTCATTGTGGGGAAACCAAAACTTATTGACGATTATCCGAAGGATTCTGGTGGCCATCTTTGAAGAAATCCGTCTCCCAATGGTGCAAGAGTTGTGAAGTTTGTCAAAAAAGTGATCTTAGGAGCCCAGCTGAAATTTGTCATCCTACTGGGGAGTCCACTGTCTTTGGAAGGATTGCTATGGATGTGGTTCATATTAAGGCAGGTGGTGCTAAGTACCTCATTGTGGCTAGAGATGATTTTTCCGGATGGGTTGAAGCAAAATTTCTTAAGAACCTTAGCTCTGAATCAGTGGCAGCTTTCCTCTACGAGACCTGGACAATGTGTTATGGCCTGGCTCGATCTTACTCTACTAATGGTGGCTCTGAATTTGGGGGAAAGCTTGCTGAAATGATCCGATCCATTCCTGGACAACATAGAGTTACTACTCCTTATTATCCTGAAGGCCAAGGCATGGTGGAACAAGGCCATGCCCCTTTGAAGGCTGCACTTGTTAAACTGGCTGGTGAAAGTGGCAAGAATTGTCGCAAATTCCTTCCTCTTTTTCTCTTCTCTGATCGAATCTCAACCAAAAGGACTACTGGCTACTCACCTTATGAAATCATCTTTGGTCAAAGAGCAGTCCTTCCTTTGGATCTGGAAATGGAATCTTTCTTGGGTATCTCTTGGGAAGAGGTGTCCTCAACCACTGATCTGTTAGTTGCTAGATCCAAGCAACTGGAGCGAAGTGAAGACGTTCGTGATGAAGCTTATCAAAAGATGATGGAGTCCAGAGCAAAATCCATCCAGTATTGGGAGGACAAGCACTCTAATCGAGTCAGGGAGCCCTTGAACCCTGGTGACCTGGTTTTAGCTTATAATCGATCTTTGGAAACCCAGTGGGGCAAGCTTTTCTCTAATTGTTGGAATGGCCCTTATCGAGTGGTTCATCAAGTTAGAGGTGGATCTTATGTTTTGGAGGAGCTGGATGGTACTCGTTTGGCCAGAAGGTTCTCTGCTGATCAAGTCAAGAAGTTTCATTGTTGTGGGGGCAACTTATCTCAGAAGTAAGTCCTCCCAATTGTGCACCACCAGGGTCATTTGCTGCGTTTTTGTTGTAAAACTCTACTGTATGCCACATATGTGAGCACCTGGTACGCCCTCCTTGTTCTATTCCTGCCGCTATAGGGCTCATTTGGAAGAATCAAGATATTTTCCTCAACTTTTCAATTGCTCTCAAGATCAAGAAATGGCCAATCTTTGCTTCAATTTCTTTGTTCCCTGCCTTTTTTTTAATCCCTTCAAATTTTAGATGCAGACTAGGGACAGTCTGTAAGTTGGGGAGAGATGTAGTGACCAATCCGGGACACCACGGAAAAAAAAAAAAAAGAAAAAGAAAAAAGAAAAAAGAAAAAAAAAAAGAAATTTTTTTTTTGGTTGTACCCCTTTGGGTACCTTCATTTCCCCCAATCTCTCAACTTCTCCCTGTCCTAGCGGTCTAGGACAGGCCTCTTGCCTGTCTCTCCGCTTCAATCCCCCCCTCCTATGTTCAACTCCTACTTTTCGCGCTTGCGGCCCTGACTTTTGGCGACGCAAGCAATCGTCAAACCACCTTTGACAATCCCTTTGATCCTTCCCGATCCTCTCATTCAACCGACGCCGTCGCTTGTCGCAACGGTCGTCAACTATCATTTGATTGGTCTCATCATACCCACCAACTCATCTGAGTCATCATCATCACCATCATCACCATCAAGATCCACCCTTGATATTGACCGACGAGGAGATCATCATCCCTTGACCCCTTAATCAAATCATCCTACCATCAAATCCGGTCCATCAAGCCTAGCTTCTGACCCACTCATTCTACGATCACCCGATCATCATCCTCAACCAACTGATCAGACTTCAAGCTCTCAACTCACTCACACCCTCCTTGCCCATCATCTGGTCCGACCGACGACCGCAAGCGACCGCTCGCGGCCGTCGGAACCTTCACCTCGCTGTCGCCGCCGATCGGGCAACAACAGCCGTTTTTGACACCCGCGACCGCTGTCGCGGGTGTCAATCTGGTTGCCCGTGGTCATTCTCGACGCGGGCGACATTTCTTTTTTTTTTCTCCTCTCATGTTATTTTTTTTTTTTTATGTTTTCATTTTCCCGCACCTATTTGTAGTATCTCTTGTACATAGTATACAGGGCCTCATGTCTATAAAAGGAGGGGCTCTCCCCTGCCTTTTGGCCCAGCATCCCATCAGACCATCATCATCTCATCTCATCTGTTTCCCCCATCATCATAATCAACTTATCCGTGGGCATCCTTCCCCACTTATCTGAGCAACTTATCTGGGTATATCCATGATTTCCCCTTGATCCTTTGAGCCTCTGTACTCAAACTCTGTCCCTTGTGAACTTGATCCTTATCACCAACCAATAGCCTTGCTGGTTGAAGAAGAATTCCTGTCGGAATTCTTGGGTGTGTTATACCACTCTGATCCCTTTTTCCAACCATACTGGTCTTGATCTCTCCTTGATCATCTTTCTGGAGCCAATCACTTTTGATTAAAGAGGTTTTATTAAGCTTAAAACCTGGAGTGTTATACCTCCCTCTTCTTTAAGGTTGAATTTCGCCACGCTATTCTTGAGTCCCTTGAGAAGTGTTGGGATATTCTTGCTCAAATTCGTTATTGATTTGCTTCTAGAGCTTCATAAACAAATTGCTTTTGTTTTGTTCAGCCTCCCACAGTTATCTGGTACCCTTCAAGCGCTTGATTGCGGAGAGTTGGGCAGGTTCATTAAGAACCTGGAGGTTGGTTGGAATTGAGTTGATCTTTCCTAATCAGCTGCTGACGACCAGAGTTATTAGCTTGTGGGCGTTGTAACTTACAACTGCCTTGTTCTATTGAACTCTGAACAAACCTTGACTTATTTGTTCAAGTCTTTACCTGCACCATCTTGCCTCAGATAGTGTTGTTTCCATCGCTACCAACAACTCTTATCCTCTTCCCTTACTTTGATTTCTCATCCATAAGGTTCTGGACCTTGATTCTGGTTACATTTAAATATTATTGTAACTCCTAGGAGGGCAGCCTAAACAGCACCTTTCCCCTCCACAGAACTGCCACAGCTTAGCACCGTTTGGAGTCTTACACCGCCAAACATTCTCTTTTTCCAACCACCACCTCCTACTCCTCTGGCGCCCACTACACCAACTGTGTCTCCCCCAACCGCGGACCCTCCTGTGTAGATTGATTCCACGCACTTGGCTATTGTGATCAGCTCCAATTTTCTTGAAATACTCCCTAAGTGTTTTTTTCTACAATATCCTAAGAAATCCCAAAATCCCCTGCACCCACTGAAGATTCACTGTTGCCCCCGTTGCCGTTCCAAAGAACTCTTTGTGGTTTTTCTCCAATCCAGACTCCGTCACCTTGAAATTCCTTTCAATCCTCCAAATCTTGCCCATCTAGGTTGAACCAATTCTGCCTGGTTTCTCCATACCATGCAGCCATCCAAAGCAACAAAAAATACTGTGGTAAAGGAATTGAGGAAGCCAAAATCAATTGGTACCTCCGCTGTTTGGATGAGCGGATACTTGCCATCCTCCAACAATTGGTTGGGATCCCAGCTGTGGAGCGCCGCAAGATCCTCTGTGAGTATCATCATGCTGGTGGTGAGCTCTGCGGCCAGCTGCGCTGCACCATCTTCCTTTGTTAGAATTTGCCAATTATTCTAAAAAAAAAATAAATAGGAACTATAAAACAAACCCTACCTAAAGAAATTAAACTTATGCCACACTTCTTGCTTCTTATATATCTAATGCTTGAAATAAATATGATGCCTGGCCTGCCTCAGAAAGGAAGCCGCTTGATTCTCTGCACCATCCTACAAAAGAGACACACACCCACAAAAGAAAAGACTCCAAAACCCTATAGTGAGAACACCTCCGTATCTGAGATTGAGACAAAACTGAGACACAAAACCTGAGACAGAACTCCGTAACTAAAAATCTGTAAGACTAAAAGAATAATAATAATACTAAACAGAATCCCAAAACTAAAATAAACCAAAAGAGACTCCAAAACTTGAAAAATAACACATCAACTAAGGGACATGGACCACCCCAGACAAATGCCTCTAGAGAGTAGAGCTTCCATGCTGCTCCAGTCATCTGAGCTTCCCCCTCCCACATATTCCCCCAAAACTTTGAATTTTGAACCCAAAATTTGTTCCTCAAAGGCCTCCTCTCCAGACAACTCCTTCTCCTCCGCAGGCAGCTCCTCCATTCCAACCATCTCTTGATCTTTGTATCCCAAACCCACAGTTTTTTCAAAATACATATTTCCCCACATGTGGAATTTCTTTATGTGAGCCACTGTTGCCTTCCCCCTAGGCAGAGTGCCATCCAACTCCTCCAACTGATAACTTCTGCCAGGAAACTGACTCACAATCTAACAAGGGCTGTTCCAGAGATCCGCAAAAAATTTTCCCCACTGCATCTCTAAGCTCTTATTTTACAGTATAATAGGATCTCCCTTCCGCAACAGGTACTGCAGGCAATTTGCACAATGCTTGTCCCAGTACCATAACAACTTGACCCAACTGTCCTTCAGCCTCTTTGCCGCCTTTTCCACCATCTCCTTTCTTGCAAGATTTGCTCTTCATGCGCTAAAATTAAGTCTTCCATTTTTTTAACCTTCCACTCTTCAATACCAAGATATTTGAGAATTTCAATATCCACCAGAAGCACCGGCTTCTTCTGGTACAAAGGTTTTTAAGGCAAATCACCTGTACCCCGCTTGACCAATATCCAATCCACAAACAACACAACGGGCAAGGTTTCCTTCCACTTCTTCCTGCTTTTTCTGCAGATAATGACCATCATGTCCCTGATTTGCTTATGCCCTCTCTCTATCACCCCAGCTCCCTCTGGAAATACTCTGTAACCCTCCCAAAATTTTCCCCACAAGATTCAACTAGCTTCCAAATATTGCCCCAAAACTCCGCCCCATCGTCCACCGTGATGAGCCGCAAACACCCAAAACTGGCAAACCAATCCTCCTCCAAAAAACTTTCCAACTTTCTCCGCCAAAAATTTAACCAATGGAAACGCCTCCAGCCATCCCAAAAAGTCATCCCAAGCCACAAGTAGATATGGAAATTTCCCCGCCTTGATGTGGACCACGTCCAGTGGGACCCTTCCAAAAATAGAATCCTCTCCCATTAGAATACCCACCTTCCAATGCAACCTGGTACTCCACCTCTGAAAATCATTGCAACTCTGCACCCAATCCCGCACCACACGTCCTAGACCTTTCCACCAAAACCTTGTCTTAACCCTTCTCTTATTTTCTGCCTTCCCCAAATGCCCCAAGTCATCATGGAGGCTCCTCAACAAGTCCTCCTGATCCTCCCACTTTTTGACCACAACCAGGGGTACTGGAAGTGCCCACTTCAATAACTGCCTGTCCTGACAAAATTGATACCAAAACTTCCAAAAAACCAACCTCACCTCTGCCGGCAGCAAACTTTCTGGAAAGTGAAGTGTCCAAAGATACTCCTCCAACGCATTAAACCTTCCAAACTGCTTCAAGGGAGGTTTAATTAACTCCGCAGCTGTAGCTTCCATCATTAGAAGTCTCTTCTTTACGTCCAAATCCTCCTTTGCCACATGCTGGACATCCAGATTCCAAGATAAGGCATTTGCCATTGTGAATGCCTTTCCTGGAACTTGCCTGACCATGAAATTGAACAAATTTAAGTACGCAATCCACCAATTCATAGAAGAATTTGGCAAAGTTGGGGAATTAATCATCCTAGCTAGTGCCTCTGCATCAGCCAGGAGCTCAAACGTCACCCCCAAAAACACATGCTGAAATCTCCGCTCAATCCTTGTCACCCCACACAACTCCAACTTGGGATGAAAGTACCAACCTTTGACCTCCAAAAAGTTTACCAACTTGTAAAGCACTGCCTGTCTTTCCCTTCATCTTCCTGGGTCAGCACACCGCCTGCACCAAACTTCCTAGAGTCTACCACCAGCCAGATTCCCCCCTTCTTGTAATCAAAGTCCTTCAAAAGTATCTGCTGCCCATCAATCTCCTTCAAATCTCAAAATGCATGATGACATTGCTCTGACCAATTCCACTTAGCACCTTTCTGAATCAGCCTCCGCAGCAAGCTTGATATCTCTGCAAGTCGCTTGATCAAGATCTGAAACCATCCACATAGACCTAGAAATTGGGAAACGTGAGTAGCATTCCGCAGAGGAGGCCACTCTAGAACCTTGTTGACTTTGGTGTTAGTGATCTTTCTCCCTTTTTCCAAAACTTTGTGACCAAGGACCTCTAAGGCCAGAACGCATACCGCAAAATTTTTACCCAAGACAGTCAATCCCACTTCCTTGATCTGGAACAGGATCCTCTCAAAAGTCTGCATGTATTTACAAAAAAAAGGCCTGATCCCCAAATTACCTGCAATAGTTTCCCCCGCCGTAGTCACTCTGCGGCCCTTTGATGCCTTTGTCATCAATAAATTTCTGCACTTTTTCTAGACGTCATCCTTCAAAATCCACATCATTTGCGCCTGATAAACAGCCACTGAATTCTTTTCCCCCTGCAGAAGCAGTGTTAACTGAAGTTGCCACAACTTTTTCTTGAATGCCATCATAATGAAGGACTCAGGATGTAGCTCCCACTGGTTTTACCCTCTCATTACGTCTACCAACCCGTAGCAGACTCTCCCTGTCATATTCTCCACAAACCCCTCCAGCTCCGGAGGCAACCCAGAGTCTCTGATAGTTACTGAGTTAAACTTTTGAAGGTTGTGGATGATCTGTAGACTTACTCCTTCCTGTTTCAGTACCTCAAAATTTTGACTAGAATAGCTAGAACAAGAAGGATCATAAAGAACCGTCTGCAATTGCTCCTGCACCAACTTTGTAAGCTGATCCCTAACCAGCATTGGAATAGGAATGGGTTTAATTTGACAAGGGGTGTGAGGCACCATTGGTATCTGGTAGGGGTCTGCAATTTCACATTTCAGAAAACCCAAATCCCCTGGACAAAAAGACAGCACCTTCCTCCAAATGACAATTACTGCTTTCAGAAACAATAATTCCTCCTCTTGCAACCAACCCTCTGGCCAAAAGATGAGTTCTCCCATCTGCTCCTCTGTTAGGCCCGTGAAATTCTCCTGCAGAATTGCGGGTGTCAGTGGCAACTCATACAGGTCCTGCAACCAATGGATTGGCCTCATGGTTTTTTGAGTTCCTGCGGCATGGGCTTGTTCTGTGGTTGTAATTTCTTGGCAACCAGTTTGTACTTGCCACCAAAATTCTGCACCTTGATCAAATTTGATCCTTTGGATGTCTGCTCCACTTATAATCTTTGGCCTGCAATGAAATCCAGGTTTCTCAAAATTTTGGCACAAGGTTAGCTGCATGTGCTAACACCCATTTGAGGCGCATACAAGGAAGGAATCACTTTTTATCCTATCCCTACTACCATCACTGCTAAATCAATTCCTGCTCTCCTCCATTCCTCCCAAAGCACACTTCATTGTGCCATGGGGTTTCCCCCTTTCTCCTCAACTGTTGACTGTCTGTGCAAGGACAGAGCCTTCCCTGCACAGGAAAAATGGCCAACATCTACAAATCCTCCTCCAGATTTTCAAAACCGCCACCCGCAAATGGAAAGCCACTCCATGGTTCCCATCCGCTGTCCTTGGGCCCAAAAAAATGTTGTTTTGCACCATTTTCCCAAGGTGCCTGCACCACCAAGGAGTTCCTCCCAAGTATCCCAACAGAAGCCAAGAGATGGTTGCACCAGGGCCAAATTTGGGTCTCTTGTTGACCAGTGACATGAATTCACTATATGTGGCCAATTTTTTATCAAATAAGTATCAAAAGTTCCACTATGAAAACACAATTATGTATTCTGTGATCCATCTTAAAATATTTAGGCTTTATTGTGGATTTCACCTTGATGGATATAAAGATTCAACTGGTTTTCACTTTGGTTGAAAACAAAAGTAAATCTGGTTTCACTTTTGTGGAAAATGAAACTCAAAATGATTTAGCACCAAGGACAAAATGGGATCACAGGCTGACAAGTGAATGAATCAGAACAAAAAAATGAAGCATAACCACAAGAGTTATCAAATATGAATATGGTGTGACCAACCTTGAGCATATTTATTCACAGACAAACAAGAAGGTCAATACCACCTTTACCAGAGACAGTCCATCAAAAACTGATCAATATATTTTCCTAGGCCAGGTTCAACCTGTTCACATGAAAAGAACTCCAAGAAACATTCATACTGTTGGGAATGCACTCCTAATGGTGCACTTGTTTCCAATTATGTAAATACTAATAAAAGGGTTCATGAACATTGTAAATCTCATCTTCATCAAATTTACCCATCATAAAAAAATGAAAAATATCTCAAAGAATCAAGTTATTTTCTCAGAAATCCAGTTTCTTTTTAATAAAATTGCAATCAATTGAATTGATAGAAGTCATCTTGCAAAATAAGGCATTGATAGACTTGTTCAATGGGTGCTAAAATACATAGGCACTTACATGTGTGCCACATATTAGTTCATTTCAAATGGGATGCAAATATGGTTCTCTATGTCTCATTTGACAATAAAACCAACCATAAAGCCTGTGTGGATGCCACTGATTTGGGTAAAATGGCCTCAAAACAATTGAAATAATTTATTTGGGACATGGGCACTCCCGGGACTGCTGGGGTGGATGGGCCATCCAAACAAAAAGGGCTTCAGGGGCCATCATTGAGCCCAATATGCATTATGGAATGACTTGGAGAGCCCAACTAGCCAGCTGCTGGCCGGCAAAAGTAGTCATTACCCCATTCTGGGCTTGGGTAACCCTATGGGCCCATTGTGTGCCTTGCAGCCCGCATTGTGCCACTTTTCCTTGCCCTTGGCCCACTTGGAGGCCCAAGGCCCCATGCGGGACTGTTGAAGGGGGCATAGTGACTCATTTGGAGTCCCTTCACTGTTGAGGAATCTCCCATCCACCCACTCACGCCAACACAGCCGCGGGTTTGCCTTCACTTCCCTCTGGTGTCACGTGACTGTCACGACATCTTGCTCAATCTCTCAATCCCTCATCTGCTCACTCCTTCTCTCAACCCCTCTCATTCCACACACCTCCTTCCAATCCACTCCCTTCACTCTCCTCACTTGCTCCCTTCCTGCCCTTACCATCATTCCATCTTCCACTTCCAAATCTCCATCCTTTACCCTTCCAACGGCTTCCAACCTCTTCTCAATACTGACTCCAATACGACCTGGCCTCTGATACGATATCAATACAATCATTGCCGTCACCCATCACCTCACAGCTTGGTCGATTCCTTTTGTTCCTGTTCACTTGTGAGATTGTCTCTCTTCCTAACCTTTTGATTGGTTACTCATCCTCACTCAACCGCCTCAGCTTGCTCGCTTCTTCCTGTCTCTCCATTCTCCTCTCATCTTGTCCTTTCATTCCTTGCTGTTGTCCTCGAAGTGAGATTTTCTCCTCCTGCTTCTCTCCTTGCTTCATTTATTTTTTGTGCTTGTTCGTTGAAATCATCTTCATCAGTCTGCTGGTCTAGGGAATACATTTCTAAGAACTCTTCACGGTTAAAATCCAAAAGGAAACTCTTACCAAACTCCAAGCTACCGATGGCCTCACCCGGACCAGCAGATTTGAACTCCCTGCTTCTCAAGACACTCACCGACTCAATTCCGATCCTCACGGAGTCCAAATTCTTGCTATGGCAATCAAAGCTCATGAACATCTTCTCGCTTAAGGGAATCGCCAAGTGGCTTCAAACCTCCAAACCCAAGAAATGCCCTGCCGAAGTGAACCTCAAGCTAGTCGGATATATTCTTGCTAAGCTGGACAACAGAACCTACATCAACTGTGTTAAGGACTCTCATCTAACCAATGGTATCAAATTATGGAAATTGATTAATGAATTTTATGCCTCCTCGCAAACGGCAAATTGATCTCGAGTTTTCTTCAATTTCCTCAACCTGCAGTTCAATACTAAATTTTTTGACAAATTCATCACGGATGTGAAAGCCTGCCTGATCCAAATTGCCAAAATTGGAATCCGAATGGACGACAATATTGTCGCCTACTTGATTCTCTATAAATTTCCCCCTCAGCTTGAACATCTCAAGACCACAATCACGCATTTGCTTGGAGAGTCAAAAATTGATGGTGATCTGGTCCTTAGACACCTGAATCAAATGAAACACGAGATAGCAGCAGGAACCTATGCCTCCGCCATGATGAATAATGCAACAAGACAGGAAGTAATCAAATTTAAACCCACCTGGCACAACCCACAGTCTTCGCACCCCAAGAATTTGTGTTGGTGGTTGTATCCCCACCTGAGACCTGGCCAGAACACAAACTCCGGTGAACACGGCACCTCCTCAAAGCCGCCTGTTGCCAAAATCGCGTCCGCAAACTTGTCTTACACCTTTGCCATGACCAATTCCCGTCGACTATCCAGAGACTCTGTCATCTTGGACTCCAGAGCCTCGCAGTCAATGTTCAATTCCGCAGACTTCTTCGAAAGCCTCGACAAGGACGACACTCAAATTCAAACTGGAAAAGAAAGCTCCATATTAACTGCTGAAGGCGTTGGAACCGCGAGAATCCTATCTGACAACTGCACTGTCTACCTCAATAAATTGCTCTTCGTTCCACATCTGGCGGCAAACCTCATCTCATTGGGTCAATTGCTCAACAAGGGTTGCTCCCTCCATCGATCAGGCCCAGCCGGTTTCATCGTGAACTTCCAAGGTACACCAATTCTTTTTGGGGACATCAAATATAACCTTCTCATCGTCAAAGATTTCTTGCTTCCTCAGTCTGAATTGGTGTACTCCTTCATTGGCCTGTCTGTCATCCACAAACAATTCGGTCACGTCAAAAATGAATCAAACCAAACTGATTTCAAAGGACTTCCCTTGTGTCAAATGGGAAAACCTTCCATGCGAGTCCTGTGCTCTCGGAAAATTCATTGTTCTTTGTTTCCCAGTCACGTTCCCTCTCCTTCCAAACCTTTTGCTTGGATTCACGCTGATGTGTGTGGGCCAATAAACCTCATCTCCAAGACCGGTAATCAATACTTTATTCTTCTCACCAATGACTACTCCCGTTTCAAGACCTGCATTCCAATCAAACACAAGTCTGATGTTGTGGATGAAGTGATAAAATTTGTCAAGCTTAACTCCAACAAGTTCAACTATCAACTCAAATGCTTCCACTTGGACAACGGCGGCGAATTTGTGAACTCAAGATTGTCCACCTTTCTCGCAGACCTGGGAATCAAACACACCACTTCTGAACCTTTTACCCCGCAACATAACCCAATCACCAAACGCAGCAACCAAACACTTCTTGAAGCCGTAAGAACCACGCTCATCGACATGTCCATCCCAAGCAACTTGTGGGATGAGGTTCTGGTTTGTTGTAGCAAAGTCCTTAATCTTGTTCCTTCTGTAGACTCCAAGGTGAGCCCTTCTGAACTGTGGCACGGAGTTAAACCCAAGCTCAGTTTGATTTGTGCGCTGGGGTCCAAGACTGTTGTTCTCAACCTGCGTCATAACCTCGGAAAATTCAAAAATAAGGGCTTGGAAGGCATACTTGTAGGCCATAATCTGGATCTCAACTCCTATCGAATCTTCATCCCCGAACTCGGGGAGACTGTTCATTCAAAACATGTCAAAATTTTTGAGGGCTTGAAATTAACTGACCGTCCTCTGACTTCTGAATGTCCCCTTGATCCTCTCCTTGATTCCGAATCCAATCTTCTTGACACGCTATCCTCAATCAATCACAATGATAAGCTTGTTGATCCAACTAATGTGGACGTCACTTCCGCTCCCGAATCTCAACTCATTCCACTTGATAATCCCAATCCTCCACCAATGGAAAACTCCTCCAAAAGCTCTCAATTGTCGTCGGAGTCATCCAAAAGCCAACTTGCTCCACCTGCCAGAGAACTGAGAGATAGATCCACTCTTCAGTCAACGTTACGGCTTCCTCTCCAGAACAATCCCTTGAAACTACGCTGAGATGAAACGCTCCCCGGATTGCAAAAACTGGATAAATGGCATGAAGAAAGAACTCGACGGTATTGAAAAAATGAAAGTCTGGACCGGGTGCCACTCTCTTCCAGAAGGAAAAAGAGCGCTATCTACGGTCTGGGTTTATTGACTCAAAACCAAACCTGATGGAGATGGACTCATCTTCAAAGCGAGATTGTGCGTACAGGGTTCTCAAAAACTTGAATTCTTGGACTACGGCAAGACCTATGCTCCGACTGGTCAAATAAAAACCCTTCAAACCATACTGGTCTATGCCTATCATCACGATCTTCCAGTAACTCAAATGGAAATTAAAGCTGCCTCCCTCCATGCCGAACTGGACGAGGACATTTAAATCAAGTCTCCTCCCGGCTATGACACCCCTTTCTCCTATCTCAAGTTGAATAAAGCTCTGTACAGGCTGAAGCAGGCCCCAAAATCCTGGTTCAACACCCTAAAAAGCTGGGTACTCAGTCAAAACTTTGTTGTATCTTCATCTGATCCATGCCTTTTCATTAACAAACTTACTCAGGTCTACATATTCTGCTACGTCGACGATCTTGTGATCATTGGCAATTTGAGCGATTTCAGAAAAGATCTTCAATCCCGCTTCTCCATTTTGCATGAAGGACCTTTGTCAAAAATCCTTGGAAACTATATTGTCAACTTGCCTTCTGTACCATGCCTTCATCAACCGGCTCATATTGATACTGCCCTGTTCCAATTGGGACTCACCAATTCAAAACCTATCAACACCCCAATTAATCCTAATGTTAATCTCGAATCAGCCTCCAACAAAGATGCCTCCAAATTTTCCGCCCTCAACATCAACTATTGTTCATCCACCAGATTTCTCAACTTCATCGCCATGAGAACTAGACTCAACATCTCATACGCTGTTTCCTCCTTGTCTTGATTCAACGCCAAACCCGGTCTGACTCATTGGACCGAAGCCAAGCATGCCTGGCGCTACATCAAAACCACACGGGACCTGGGACTTTGCCTCAAAAACGATTCCTTCAAGTTTGATCTCAAAATCTGGAGCGGCTCAGATGGCAGTAATGAACCAACGTCAAGAAGGAGCCACACGGGTTACCTAGTACTGCTTTATGGCTGCGCAGTGTTGTGTCACAGTAAACTTTAGTCAACAGTTTCCCTCTCATCCACCAAGTGAGAACTCAAATCTCTCGTGCTTGCAACGCAAGAAAAGATCTGGATCACAAACTTATTGAAAGAGCTCAACCCCTTGATCTCTCTCACATACTGCTCTCACATTGACAACAAGGCTTTGAACGACCTCATCAACTTTGAGTCCCATTGCAACGCGCTCAAGCACGTAGAAATCCAAGTAAAATGGCTTTGAGAGCAAAAGGCCTCAAAGGTTCTCGTCACCAACCTAGTGAACTCCGAGGAAATGCTGGCGGACGCCCTCACAAAACCAGCCACTAAGCCCTCCGTCAAAACCCTAGTAACTTTGATACTACAATCTCTCAACTGAACACGGCGGCGTGTTGAGGAATCTCCCATCCACCCACTCACGCCAACACAGCCGCGGGTTTGCCTTCACTTCCCTCTGGTGTCAGGTGACTGTCACAACATCTTGCTCAATCTCTCAATCCCTCATCCGCTCACTCCTTCTCTCAACCCCGCTCATTCCACACACCTCCTTCCAATCCACTCCCTTCACTCTCCTCACTTGCTCCCTTCCTCCCCTTAACATCATTCCATCTTCCACTTCCAAATCTCCATCCTTTACCCTTCCAACGGCTTCCAACCTCTTCTCAATACTGACTCCAATACAACCTGGCCTCCAATACAATATCAATACAATCATTGCCGTCACCCATCACCTCACAGCTTGGTTGATTCCTTTTGTTCATGTTCACTTGTGAGATTGTCTCTCTTCCTAACCTTTTGATTGGTTACTCATCCTCACTCGACCGCCTCAGCTTGCTCGCTTCTTCCTGTCTCTCCATTCTCCTCTCATCTTGTCCTTTCATTCCTTGCTGTTGTCCTCAAAGTGAGATTGTCTCCTTCTGCTTCTCTCCTTGCTTCATTTATCTTTTGTGCTTGTTTGTTGAAATCATCTTCATCAGTCTGCTGGTCTAGGTAATACATTTTTAAGAACTCTTCATTCACCGCAGCTGGTTGTTGCCGCAGCAGGGGAAAAATGATTGCTCCCCCCATCCCCTAACCTCAATCATTGCTCCCCCCCATCCCCTCACCTCGATTTCCGCAAGGGAAGGGACAAGTGGAGGGGGCTCTTCTCATCAAAGAAACCTGTAGTGGGGGGGAACTGAGCACCCTCCCACACACAGGGGACGTCTCCCCCCCCCCCCCCGTTACTGAAGGGGAGGGAGGACAGGCAAGGTGCTTTGCACCAAAATGCTGGGGTTTGGATGTATGCCTCCAAAAACAAGCATTTTTGTGCAAGGGTTTTGAATTTTTTTTTAGGATTTATCCCACTAGAAAAAAATAAAATAATAAAATAATAAAAAATTAAAATTAAAAATTATTGAAATAAATATATAAATAAAAAAAACAAGGATATCAAAATGAAATAGAAAAAAATTAAAATAAATTAAAATAAAATAGAAATAAATAAAAAAAGAATAAATAAAATAAAATAAAAATACAATAAAATAAAATAAAATAAAATAAATAAAATAAAATAAAATAAAATAAAATAAAATAAAATAAAATAAAATAAAATAAAATAAAATAAAATAAAATAAAATAAAATAAAATAAAATAAAATAAAATAAAATAAAATAAAATAAAATAAAATAAAATAAAATAAAATAAAATAAAATAAAATAAAATAAAATAAAATAAAATAAAATAAAATAAAATAAAATAAAATAAAATAAAATAAAATAAAATAAAATAAAATAAAATAAAATAAAATAAAATAAAATAAAATAAAATAAAATAAAATAAAATAAAATAAAATAAAATAAAATAAAATAAAATAAAATAAAATAAAATAAAATAAAATAAAATAAAATAAAATGAAATGAAATGAAATAAAATAAAATAAAATAAAATAAAATAAAATAAAATAAAATAAAATAAAATAAAATAAAATAAAATAAAATAAAATAAAATAAAATAAAATAAAATAAAATTCAATGAAATAAAATGAAATAAAATGAAATAAAATGAAATGAAATGAAATGAAATGAAATGAAATGAAATGAAATGAAATGAAATGAAATGAAATGAAATGAAATGAAATGAAATGAAATGAAATGAAATGAAATGAAATGAAATGAAATGAAATGAAATGAAATGAAATGAAATGAAATGAAATGAAATGAAATGAAATGAAATGAAATGAAATGAAATGAAATGAAATGAAATGAAATGAAATGAAATGAAATGAAATGAAATGAAATGAAATGAAATGAAATGAAATGAAATGAAATGAAATGAAATGAAATGAAATGAAATGAAATGAAATGAAATGAAATGAAATGAAATGAAATGAAATGAAATGAAATGAAATGAAATGAAATGAAATGAAATGAAATGAAATGAAATGAAATGAAATGAAATGAAATGAAATGAAATGAAATGAAATGAAATGAAATGAAATGAAATGAAATGAAATGAAATGAAATGAAATGAAATGAAATGAAATGAAATGAAATGAAATGAAATGAAATGAAATGAAATGAAATGAAATGAAATGAAATGAAATGAAATGAAATGAAATGAAATGAAATGAAATGAAATGAAATGAAATGAAATGAAATGAAATGAAATGAAATGAAATGAAATGAAATGAAATGAAATGAAATGAAATGAAATGAAATGAAATGAAATGAAATGAAATGAAATGAAATGAAATGAAATGAAATGAAATGAAATGAAATGAAATGAAATGAAATGAAATGAAATGAAATGAAATGAAATGAAATGAAATGAAATGAAATGAAATGAAATGAAATGAAATGAAATGAAATGAAATGAAATGAAATGAAATGAAATGAAATGAAATGAAATGAAATGAAATAAAATGAAATAAAATGAAATAAAATAAAATAAAATAAAATAAAATAAATAAAATAAAATTAAAAATAAATTAAATTAAAAATTAAAATTAAAATTAAATAAATAAATAAAACAATACAATTAAAATAAAAAATTTGAAAAAAAATTTGCGCTATAATCTTTCAGGATTACATTGGCAAAGGTTTCTAATGCAGGATTTGTTTTTCTGCTGACAAGCCAAATATTTTTCACTGGCTCAAGCTAGTGAACTAGCGGTTGAATGCCTAGCAATCAAGCTGTTACAATGAATGAAGCCTACCACACCTCCACAGCCCCTCAATCCATCAACATCCAGCTCCTTAGTTTCTGATTTAGGTTCAGTTTCAATCTGTTTTTTGGAAGCCACAAAACCGAAATTCAAAACATGAGTGAGAGGCAGGAAATACCCCAGTGAAATACCAACAACATACCTTTGAAATCTTAGAAACAGAAATTTGAATGTATTTGTTAATTATTAAAGCTGGTTTTATAGATCTTCAGGTTCATCAGACTTAATCTGAGTGCTTTTTTTAAAACAATTTTCAAAAAATATGGAGATTCATCAGAATTCACTTATCACTATTTGTTAGAATTTTTGATCAACGGTTTTTTGGCTGGGGTATTCCAGTACACAATGTTTTGACTTGGTATTTTTTATACATCACTACTTCCAATGTGAATGCCAAGTGAGGATCAATTTCATCAATGTGGAACCTGAAGTTAATTCCAGTTTCTGCATTTAGTTATTACCAGTGGCATCCATTTTCCACCATGGTGAATAATGAGTAAATTCTTCTTTTTTCTCAATGTAAAATTTTTTGAATTCAAGATTCTTCATTTTTTAATGGAATTTTCCTCTAAAGGGAGTTAATTGGTTGGGAATTGGGAATAGATGGTGTCATGAAGTCACTCCCCAGCCAGAGACCTCAATTTGGACCTGGTGTTGGATACCAAAAATGAATGGCCTACAAAGTATGACCTCTTACCCACTTACAACCAAATACAACAGCGGAGTTGATACCTTAGCTACTTCTGTCATCTCTTTCTTCACTACCCCTTTGATCACCCATTCAAAACTTTTGTCATTTCCCTCTCATTGTTTTTATTATTTACTTCTCATCACTTATTTATCCTTCTCTTTTATTTTCTACTTGATGTCATTTTCCATCTACCACGTGGTTGTCCTCAAATTCCTCTGAGGATGTTGCGACCTCTCAACTTGCTCCTGGTGCGGAATCAACAAATGGAGAGAGTCAGTTAACTTGGCTCTCCTCTGAATCAAAGCTTAATCCCCATCCAGTAAGGTCCCCAATTCCAATCCTCATTCCTTTCTTCATCTCAACATTCCTGCTCATCCTCTCCTCAATCCTTGTCAAATCATTCCTCTCACCTCAAAATCTTGCTTCCTGCTTGATCCATTCAACCCTGTTTCCTGCTGCTCATCCACCATTTGCGCCTGACACTCTCAATCACTCATCTCAACATCTCAACTACCATCCATTCCTCCAACCATTTGTCCCAATCACTCTCAACCACTCCTTTCTCAGCCCTGATTGAAAACTTCAAAAAAATTACTCTCCAAAGTAATCTCAGATTACTCAGGCTGATCAGATGTGAGATATCTGCCTGCCGCTCTTGTCATTTCCCAATTTACTCCTTCTCATCTCTGTTTTCTCCTTTTTTGTTGAAGATCCATTTGTTGCTTTACCATCTCTTTTTATTACTTTCCTTCCTTACCCTCCTTCTTGTAGTTTTCAGTCCCAACATTAGAAAATGCGCCCTGGGTAAGAATCCCATCAACTTTTTTTCTTTTGTTATCACGCTCCTTCATTATTTGTTAATTCAAATTGCTTGCCAGTTCATTGGTCTGTGCAACTAATAAAAGCTAGAAACTTTTGTCAGCTTGACAAGGTTAAAAGCCAAATTGTTTCTTGACTGAAACTTCCCAGAAACCTCTTGACCATCAAAGACCCATGGAACCCTCTCAATCTCTGCTCAAGAACCTAACGGACTCCATTCCCAATCTCAGTGACTCAAACTTCTCCCTATGATGTTCCAAGATCAAAACCATTCTCTCCCTGAAGGGAATCTTTCACCGGCTCAATTCCTCCAAACCCAAAAAGTGTTCTCCAGAGGTGAATCTTGAAATAGTTGGATATATCCTTGCCAACTTGGACAATCCCACCTAGATCAACTGCTTCAAGGACCACCTACTGAACAATGGAATTGAGTTATGGAAGTCAATCAAAGAATACTACGCCTCGTCTCAGACTGAAAACTGCTCATAAGTCTTCTTCAATCTTTTCAACCTTCAGATTTATCCCAAGAGAGTTTGAAAATTCATCACCAACGCTCAATCATGCCTTTTTCAAATCGCCAAAATTGGAATAAAAATGGACAACAACATAGCCGCCTAACTAATTCTCTACAAATTCTCACCAGCACTCCAACATTTCAAGGCAACAATTACCCACTCACTTGGAGAGACCAAGATTGATGCCAATCTTGTCCTGCAACACCTTAATCAATTCAAAAACAAGGTTATGGCTGGACCCAGCGCCTCAGCTCTGGTGATCAAGAACAATGCCATCAAATGAAAATCAATCTGGCACAATCCTCAGGCCAGTAATGATCAAACCAAGTGTTGGTGGCTTTATCCTCACATTTGGCCCAACTATGGCAATCCTCAAAGTGGCCCAGCATTGAAAGCCCCATCCAATGCTCTCCAAAATCCTCAAAAATTGTCCTCAGCTCATCTTTCTTACATCTTTTCCATGATTTCCTCACCCATCCTGAGTCGTAACCAAGTACTGCTGGACTCTGGCGCCTCAAGCAGTATGTTGAACAATCCAAATTTCTTTCCTCACCTTCACCCTGATGAAACCAAAGTGCAAACAGGAAATCCAAATGCACCAATTTCCTCCCTTGGAAAAGGGAAAGGCATCATAACAACAATCTCTGCCACCATCCACCTTCCAAAATCTCTTTACGTCCCCAATCTTGCGATAAATCTGTTTTCACTCAGCCAAATCATTAAAAAAGGTTGCTCTCTGAACCTTCTGTCTCCAAATAAGTTTTCCATAATCCTTAATGGCACACAAATCATTTCTGTCCTCATTGAGGAAAAACTTTCCTTCAATAACGCAGGTTTAAATCTTCCTTCTCTTTCCTATTTTTTCATCTCCCTACCCAACATTCAAAAGCAATTCCATCACCAGTTTGAAAAGACACATCTCCTCTCCAAAGAATTCCCCAATCTCAAATATGACCAAGTGAACTGCATCTCCTTCTCAAAAGGAAAAATTCACCAACAACCCTTTCAAAACCACCTTCCTCCCAGTCAAGAATCCATTGAACAGATTCAGGCTGATGTCTGTGGGCCCATCAATCCACCGTTTCTCTCTATATTTTTCTACTTTCTGCTGATCAACAACAACTGGTCAAAGTTCAAGACTTGTGTGCCAATAAGACTCAAATCCAATGTACTGGACAAATTAATGAAGTTCAACTAACTCCACGCCAATCAGAAAGGAAGAATTTTGAAGAATTTCCACTCCAACAATGGCCCCAAATTTCTCAATTGTTGTCTTTCCAACTTCTTCTCCAAGAACAGTATCAAACACTGAACCTCTGAAACCGATACTCCTCAAAACAACCCAGTTGCCAAAAGGGGAAACCAAACCATTCTCAAAGCGGAAAAAACGGCCATGATTAACATGAACGTTCCCTCCTTTCTTTGGGATAAAATGTTGATGAACTCCTGTCTAATTCTCAATATCCTTCCTTTGTTCAAGTCCACAGTCTCAGCCTACAAACTCTGGACCAAAACTCGTCCCAAACTTCATCTCATCCCCATCCTTGGCTTCAAGGCCATTGTTCTCAATCAAGCTCACTCTGCCAGAAAATTGGACTAAAAAGGCCTAGACTGTATTTTGACCGGATTCAAAATAGATCTTAACTCTTATCAAATCTATTGTCCATCCTCCAAGTCCATTGTTTGTTCCAAACATGTTAAAATTTTTGAAAATTTGCCTCTCCGATCTTCTCTCTTGAATGAATACCCTAGCTCCAACTCCCTCTTTGAGTTGCTCCTTCCTGATGATCCTCTCCTCATTCATGCTCTAAATTCCCAATTGTCTCCTGTATCTACCCCTAAATCCAACAAAGATCCTTCATCTCCTCCAGTTGAAACATGTGCCATTCAAAACTCCCCTCATAACCAACTCACTCTTGATCATCCTTCCTCTCCTCACTCCAACTCAAACTTGAAATCATCAAAGTTGAACTCAGAGGAAGATGACACTTTTGCTAAGGAACTCCTTTTTTCTTCTTCCCCAACTCTACGTTATTGAAAAACTGTCCAAAAACCTCAATGGTATGGCTTCATGGTTCAATCCATACCCAAGAACTACTACAAAGCTACCAACTTAAAAGAAAGGGAGAATTAAATCAAATCCATGAAATCAGAATTGACATCATGGAATTTATGAAGGTTTGTGAAGGATTTCACTCACTTCCCGAAGACAAAAATGATCTAAAAACCTTCTGGGTCTATAGAATCAAGGTTATCCCCAATGAATCTGGAGTATCTTTCAAGTCTCCCTTAAGCATTCAAGGATTCAAACAGGTTGAGTTCTTTGACTACGGCCAAACTTATGCCTCTAGTGGCTCAATCACAACCCTCCAGGTACTTCTATTCTACGCTCTGCACCCCAAATCACTCTTTGGCAGATGGATATAAAATTGGCGTTCCTCCATTCTCCCCTTGACAAAGACGTCTTCATCAAAAACCCCCTCGCCTACAACTCTCCTTTTCCCTATCTCAAGCTAAACAAAGATCTTTATGGAATGAAGTAGGCGCCAAAAATTTGCTACAAGACCCTCAAATCCTGGCTCCTAAACAAAGGCTTCACCACTTCCAGCGCCAATCCGTGCCTCTATATAAGCACAACCAGGCAGCTCTACGTGTTTGTTTATTTCAAAAACTTACTGATCTTTGGTTCCTCTATTGAATTTTGAGACATTCTTAAGACAGTGTTCAAGATTTTGCAGGATATACCCCTTTGCGAAATTCTTGGAAATACACTAGTCAACACCAAGGATGGTTACAGACTCCTCCAGACAAATCATATTGACATTTCACTCAGAGAACTTGGTCTCACCAACTGCAAACCAATCAGTGCTCCGTTCAGTCCAAAGATTAAGCTTTCTAGCGCCTCCAATGAAAAACACAAGTACTTCCTCAAGCTTCACATTAACTTTTGGTCCTCCACCAGCTTTCTCAACTTCATCGCCAGCCAAAAGCAATCCAACCTCTCCTATGGCCTATCCAATCTCTCCTGTTTCAACAACAAGCCTGGAACTCAACAATGGCTGGAATCCAAACATGCCTGGCGCTACCTCAACTCAACCAAAGGAATGGCCCTGTTACTTCAAAATACCACCTTTCAATAAGAAATAGAAGTCTTCAGCAATTCCAACGGTTGAGAAGATCCTTAATCACAAAGAAGTAAGAATGGATATCTGATCATCCTCTATGGCTGTCCAGTCTTGTGGCACAGAAAGCTGCAAGGATCAATCTCTGTATCATCCACCAAAGGCAAGCTCAAAGCTCTTGTTCTGGCTACGCAAGAGAAAATTTTGCTCTTGCAACTTCTCCACAAAATGAATACCTCCACCAATACACTTACTGCTCATTCATCAAAAACAAAGCCTTGAATAATCTAGTCAATCAAGATTCTCACCATGGTGCCTTGAAACATATAAATAGGAAAATCAAGTGGATACTAGAACAACAAGACAATCACTCACTCATCACTCATCTCATTCCGTCAAATCAAATGCTTGCCAACACCCTCACAAAGGCAGCTCTAAGATAATCAGTTGCAAATCTTACCCCTGCTACTTTATCTCCTCAAATCTGATCACGGAGGTGTTTTTTCATTTCCCTCTCATTGTTGTTCTCATTCCTTTCTCATCAAATAGTTATCCTTCTCTTTTATTTTCCACTTGCTTTCATTTTCCATCTACCACGTGGTTGTCCTCAAATCCCTCTGAGGATGCTGCAGCCGCTCAACTCACTCCCAGTCTGGAATCCTCAAATGGAGAGAGTTAGTTTACTTGGCTCTCCTCTGACTTGAAGCCTAATCCCCATCCTGTCCCGTCCCCAATTCCAATCCTCATTCCTTTCTTCATCTCAACATTCCTACTTATCCTCTCCTTTATCCTTTACAACTCTTTCCTCTCACCTCCAACTCTCCCTTCCTGCTTGATCCATTCAACCCTTCTTCCCGCAGCTCATCCAACCATTTGCCCCTGACGCTCTCAATCACTCATCTCAATATTTCAACTAACATCCATTCCTCCAACCATTTTTCCCAATCTCTCTCAACTGCTCCTTGCTCATCCCTCATCAAAAACCTCAACAACATCACTCTCCACGTTAATCTCAGATCACTCAGGCTGATCAGATGTCAGATATCTTCCTGCCGCTCATGTCATTTCCCAATTTCCTCCTCATCTCCGTTTGCTCCTTTGTTGTCACAGATCCATTTCTTTCTTTACCATCTCTTTTTATTAATTTCCCTCCTTACCCTCCTTCTTGTAGTCTTCATTACCAACATTAGAAAAGGTGCCCTGGGTAAGGATCCCATCAACTGTCTTTCTTTCATTATCACGCTCCTTCATTATTGTTAATTCAAATTGCTTGCCAGTTCATTGGTTTTTGAAAATAATAAAAGCTAGAAACTTTTTTCAGCTTAACTAAAACCTCCCAAAGTCTGCAATGCAATATTTTCCTTCCTTCAAACCAACCCCACATCCGTTTCCAACTTTAATGGAAGGAAATTCACAATTGAGCCGCTGTTAACCATTTCCCATCACCTTTTGCCTCTGATCCAAATTTCCATGTATCCCAACAGGCACATCATAGCGCATATTGCTCCCAGAATGCCCACCCCGCATGCAGAGAAAAACCTTTTTCCTCTTCCTTGGGTTTTGGGTTGTCCTCCTTATTTCCCGCATACTGTTTCAAGATCACAACCATCTCCTCTGCAATTACTGGTGAGATTTCTGCAAGCTCTTTCAAAGTTAGGGAAACCAGGTGATCTATTGTGCAAATCCTCCTTGCAACTTCCCCTTCCCTTGTGAGGGATACCCCTACTTTAACTACCACCACTTGCTCTGAAATGTTTGCAGGAGTAGGACCATTGATGTCCATTCTCCTATCTTTTGAGTGGCCTTGCCTAACTTCTGCCAAAACTTTGGGGGTATTCCAAGTCAAGGAAAACGCGTACCCCGCCAAGGTTTTTGCCTCCTTCTTCTCTGCCGCCGCCATTCAAGCCAGATATCTAGGTGAAAGTTGATCCAGTAAGTCTGGAATAACTTCTCCAGAAGTTTAGAAACATTCCCTTCAATCTTTCTTGAAAATGTTAATCAGCCAATCCGTACTTAGGTACTTAGACGACCTCTTGAGATGGCCATCTTCCTAACAATAGCAGCATTGGAAAAGGCAAGACTTGCCATTGTTTCCTAATTGTGCCCTCAATGGTGCATGAGTTGTTGACGCCTTTGATGGCTAAGGGGCTGGTGCAGCTGACTTCACTGTAGCTTTCTCCAAAAAAAGAAGCATCTTGTTAAATATATCCATCATTTCTGCAGCTTCTTTTGGCATTACTGGCCCCTTTACCCCACTTCACCTGGACATCCCCCTTTTCTGCACCAAGTGGTTCTTCCTCCATAAGTTTCACAAGTTCCAACTTGCTCACAACCACTTCTTGGATGTCCTTCATGTCTAGGAGTAGGGATACTCCTCCATCTTGCAACCTTCAAATTAATCCTGCTTTGTAGAGCTTCCTATGAACACTTCCACACAACTCCAAGCTAAGACCCTGCAAGAAGGTCCTCTTTCCTGAACCCTTTTGCTCCCCTAAAATTTTTCTGCGGACTAGGTACTTTATAATGCAATAAATTGAGGAAAGGTACACACCAAAGAAGGTCTTTGAGGAAAAACCTCCTTCCTTTGCCATTTCTGATGGAAGATGCTTAAGATCAACTTCTTTGATCCTTTTCTGCCATGCCCCCCACTTTTCCACTATTTCCGACCGCCATTTATCCCAATCTGGCCCCCTATAACCCTTCATATCCTTGTCAGCTTGCTACTATTGCAGAGCAAGCTGCAAAAGTAACCAAAATAACATAAAAATAAGAATATTAAAATTAACTTAAGAAAGAGTAAGAAATCCATACATATTATTGCAGAAATTTATTTTCTACCAAAAATTAGGTAGGGTCACTCACTGAGCCCACCCTTGAAATCCAACTCCTTATATTTTTTAATAATTAAAGAAAGGAAAGACAAAAATACTATGCCATCTATATGGGAATTTTTGGCCAATTAAATATTTCACATGCATTGTCACATATAGTTTTCACACCTGAAATTTACTCAGAATGTGGGTGTTGTGTATATTTTAGGAGTTACATACGGAAATGTGTTCTGTCACAATTCCCCGCACGCAGCTGCGGCAATCAATACACCCGCGCACAGCTGAGAAGCAGCACTGCCACCCTTTCAGAATACCCTGACAAGCCATGTACGCAGCCCCGGGCCTCTGAAAAGTATGCAGCCGCGGGACTACAGGCTGACAGCGTGACAGGTGGCCTGAGAAGCTCAGGTACCATGTAAATATGGTAAAACCTATGCAGGGACATTTTAAATATGTAATAAATGTCCCTGTGGATAGTAGATAATCTAAAAACACATAAAATTATATAAAAATACCTAAATAACCTTTATACACATATTTTATTAATTATAATTAAAAATACCAAAGATGTCAAAAATGAGAGAACTACTATTTGTCAAAATATATTAAAATACTTTATTATAAAATTGTGAGAGCTTCAAGGCATCAGTATTTATGTTACATACTAAGAAAACTAATGATGTCAAAATATTACATGAATTCTCATGAATTATATTTTAAGTAATTATTTTTAGTAAATCAACTGAATTTCTAAAATAAGGAGTAGAATCAATATCACAATTGTACTCCAATCAGTTAATACATAATGAGAACCCACTGGACATCAGATTAACAGTGGGAATGTCTATTAAAAGAATTATTAACATACAGGGAACATTTACTAAGGATAATTAATTAAATAATAAGTAATATGGACAGATTAGTGTAATTCACACATCCAAAACATCAATTAAAAGGTAGAACAATTCCCATCATCTGTGGAATTAGATATTAAACATTCTCCAGCACCTAGAACACGTGAACGGCTACCACCTTTTAACCTTCTAGCGTTAGCATCCATCCCTTTGAGCCCCTGTATCCCTTAGAAGGACAATATTGTGCATCAAAGAGCTATAAATAAGGATCTCTTTTGAGGATATTGATACACAGAGACCAAGTTATATTTACATCCAGACACCTTCCCAAGGTAATCAAATAATTCTAAGAGATAACTAAGTGATTTATGGCTTTAGTCTGATCAATAATATCCGTCCCCAACTCTTTTTATCAATTTAAACTTCTGAAAAACTTTTTAACCCCAGAAACGGGCTTAACCCATCAGTACCCATCCCAAACAGGTAACCAAAGGATTTAATAATATACCAGTAAGTCTTATTATCCTCTTTCTGTCGTGGAAGCATGGCTAAAAGTCCCTTTCACACCACAATATATTTTATATATATATTATCTTTGGAAAATATCTCCTTTAAGAATATAAATTAAAGTTTCCAAAGTAACCAGGTATACGTGGTTTCAGAGTGAATTCCCTGAAGAAATTTTTTAAATATCACCAATATTATTGTGGCCCCTCTATTAATTTATTTAATAATCAATTTATTAATATTGATTTATAATATTAAACCATAACCAAACCAATCAACCTTGCAATAGCTTCATCCAAATATTTTACAGGTTTTTTCTGCAATTCTTGAATAATATATTTATTATTCATTCAATCACCTCTTGTAGCTAAAAGACAGCAGGGGTCTTGGCATCCAGGAGGCTGAAAATCCTCCACATCCAAAAGGTCTTCCTCATCCGGAATGAAGTTGACTATCTGATGGACCCGGTTTGGAAAGATATTTTGTGTTCCGCAAAATTCTCTGCAACAACCTCACTCCAAGGTTTAAAATTCCAAAAGCCCTTCAGTTACACTCCAGTACCTCTGCAATTCAAAATATAATATGTTTCCAAACGAAAAGTTACTACATCCCACAGTGGTTTAAGAATCACTCACAACCCCTATTTTGTTATCCGCAAAACTATCCTGCCTTTGATTTTGACCACTAAAGCTAGCTTGCAATGAACTAAAACTAAATAAAAAATGCATACTCCTCAACAAGCTCTGCACTTGAACTATTTTCTAATTAAGAGTTCAAGCACACCAGCTGGTAATCACACTTTCCAAAGCAAAGAAAATAATAGAAAAACTTCTTTATTGTTTGCCATCTAAGGTAATACTCAAATAATCTCCCATAATATTTTGATTCTTTGATGAAATCCTTTTCCCCAATCAATCAATATTCCTTCCAGCCTCCTTCCGGAAAGGGGGTCTTCCTTATATATATAAAACTCAAAAATTGAAATTTTCCCCAAAAGAATGTATACTACAAAAGAAAGAACCCTCCTTTAACCACCCCAGTGTATTCTGCATTGGTTCTCCTAACCAATAGTCCAATCCTTTACCCAATGCAGTTACTTGCAGTAGGTAAGGTGAGAATCTTTCTGATCTTCCCTAACGGTTTAGTTGCACCAATGCATAACTAACAACAGATCCCCATCAATCTTCCTTAGCAGATCAATCCCAATCCGCCATGCGGAATTACTACCAATCCCTAACCATCCACATGCCACCTCCTCAGCATCAGTTTTGATTGCCCCATACTCCCACAACCTTGGTGCATAATTCATAATTGGCCTAGTCCCTAATACTTAGCCTCAATCAAATGCTTCCACACTTGAGAATCCATAGTTGCGGAGGGGAAGTTATGTTTGACCACGTTTTTCATATGCAAAAGACAAAAAAACTGGCTTATTTTGCCAAAGAAAGGCACACTGCACCAATGCTGAACCCCTGACTTTGTACTCCAAACAAGACAGTTTGCCAAAGAACTCCTCCTGAGCGTATTGTGCTGCAGAGTTCTAACCACGTTTGAGATGCTCCAAGTCAAATTTCTAGTGCTGAGCCTACTTGCCTCCATGTCTATAAATAACCACCACATCCCCCACAACTTGAATTCTGTCCCCAGGATTCCCACTTTCAGCTTTCTACTATTTCAGAGCAAGCTGGAAAAGTAGAAAAATAAAATAAATAAATAAAAATCTGATTAAATTAGAAATAATATTAAAAAAATTATTTCAAATTATGATTCTGCATAAAAATTAAGGTAGGGTCACTGACTGACACCTACCTCAAATTCTTAGTGCTAATATATTTTAAAATACTATATGAAGATTTGGAAAGAGAAACAGCCACCAGGGCCAAAATGGGGTCTCTGGATTACCAGTGACATGAAGTCACTATATGTGGCCAATGTGGTCTCAAATAAGTATCAAACGTTTCACCATGAAAAGGCAATTATGTATTCTGTGATTCACCATAACATATACCGGGTTGATTGTGGATTTCACCTTGATGGAAAATAAAAGTCAACTGGTTTTCACCTTGGTTAAAATTCAAAGTCAGTCTGGTTTCACCTTTGGGGAAAATGAAAGTCAAACTGATTTACCTGATTTACCCAATGATCAACTTTGTTTTCAGGATCACATCATCAGACAAAAAGCAATAAATTTGAATATTTTCAAAATTGTAGAAATTTTTTTTTTAATTGCATCTGCAGTTTTTTTCAATTTTATTGTCATTTACTCATAAGTGAATGTCACCCCAACAAAAAAGCAGTGGATGTTTCACAGGGTGAAATTTCCACTGCTTTTCACCCAACTGTTTGTACATGCGTTTCACAGGAAAATGTTGTGAATTCAAGGTGGTTTTTACCTGATTTTATTGATTTCATAAATGCCCATAAAAATATCAAAATGATTTTTATAATTCCAAATCTGTTGAGTGGAGCCAAACTAATATAGACAGGCCATCTTGTTCAGACAGCGCAGCATAACAATCAATATCACCACAAGTTATGATCTGCCAATTATTGGTTGCTCTTACTTGAAAAACATTCAGATGTTCCCAACTTGAAAGGAATTGTGTATTTGTTTCAAAAAAATTTATAAAAATATAAAAATCAGGGAAATCATGAAGAGGATCAACAATATTGATAATTTTTGTAATCTTACCAAAATGTGGAGTATTATCTAGATAAAAACAAACAATGCTATTGCCCGTATGTTTATTGTGTGTGGTGAAGGTTGAATTCTTCCAGTTAAGATGATGGTGGTATCTCCACCATGGGGAAAAAATGATGTTCCAAGAGTCACATGAATTATTTGGAAAATCATGATCAATCCAGTTAATATGTGGTTTTACCTTCCTCAAATGATCAAGGAAATCAGTTTAATCTTTCCCTTTCTTCCAGATTTGGTTTTGAATTAATCTGATTATCATTTGCATCTTTGCTTTTTAGATATGATGTCATAATTCTTACTTCTGGGGGGGCTTCAGGGTTGTTCAAAATGCTCTTCAAGTTGTTAGATCAGGAGAATCTCTGCAAAAGAGTCAAGGGTATATTTGCTGCAATCAGAAAGAAATGAAAATTAGTTTTTTGTGATTAATATGATTCAAAATTTGAGCTTGTCTTGTACCTGTTGAATTGTTATGGTTAATACGGGAAAAAAGCCCATTAATTCTTTCATATTCCCATGTGGCAGAACAAGGAGCAGGACCCCATTGCATTAGGAGCTCAGTTATATGTGTGGAAAGGTGATGGTTTGGTTTGGATTTGCATGCAGGAAAAAGCTTCTGACAACTATTTTGGTATTTTTTCCAATGCTTGGTAAAGTCTGGAGCAGAATGTTGAGTAACAACCCAACTGGTAGCTATGTTGAGTGCGCTCAAAAGGTGAAAAGTGTTTTCAACAATCTCTGGAGGAAGTGGATTTCCCCCTTTGTCCCTTGTTATAAATAAAAGGGGAAGATAAAGTTTATATATCAAGAGCCATTCTGCAGCTTTCAAGCTTCCATGAGCAGCCAAACCAAGATTCTTTGGCACCCTGGTCCAATTGGAGGGAATGTGTGTCCTTTCAATCAAGTTTTGGATTTTGTTCAGAGTTTGTGAGTCAAATGGAAATGTTGGAATGATTTTGCCATCAACCCCTTCAGAGTGAAAATCAGAGCTAGTGATGCTTGATATTGGAACATAGTCCAAATCATCATTATATTGATTACTGGTTCCTGAGGTGTGAAGAAAGTTGGCACTCCTTTCTAAATAGGGAGTGGTGGTATTTTTCTCATTGTTGGGAATATTTTTGTGGCGGGTTTTGGGTATGCTCTGAAGATCTTGAATGGCCTCCCTCCTCAGATATCTCACTTCTCTTGAGTCAATGTCTTTATTTAGTATGTAATCTTCATTTTCACTTTCACTTCTTGAGAGTGTGTCACTACTGGAAAAAAACTCCTTTTTGCTCTTTTTCCTCTTCCATGTAGATTCCAGCAGGCAGAGTTTATTTGTGGCATGATCTTTCAGAGCTCCAAGAACCATATTGTGCATCACATCAAGATTTATCATCTTGGTTGCATCCCAATAAGGCAGGTCTTCAAGGATTGAATATTTCACACCTGTTTTTCGAAAGACTTCCTCACGTGCATGAATTGAGGGTTCCTGAAGCCATTTCTGGACACTTTCCTTGTGTTCCTTCAAGTTGCAATTTGGGAACAGGAATGGCTGAACAACATTCCTTTGGGATTTCTCAATATGGCAGAAATTGCAAAACTTGCTTCCTGCATGACTTGTGAAACCAGTGAGCTTCCTCATAGCTACAACATCAGCAATTACAGTCAAAATGGCAACTCTGATGAAGGATCCATTTGTATTTAGAGCTGTTTTTGAGAATAAAATACAATTCCAAAGTTCTTTTAGTTCTTCAAAAAGGGGTTGTAGTAGATAGTTCAACTGGGGTCCAGTAGGCTCCTTGGGTCCAGGTATGATTCCAGCAATATATAAATTTTCTGGTTTGTGACGTTTTTTGGGAGGAAGATTGAGACAAACCAAGACTATTGATCCCAAGCTTACATGCCTGCTTTATTTGCCAAATGCATTGAACCAATCAACATAAAGTGTAAAGGCCAAATGTTCCTTTTTTGAAAGGAAGCATTCTGATTCACCAATTCCTTTGAATTTTTTCCAAACAAAAACATCCCAAATATTGGTCATGATATCCCTTGGTGATCTTTCCAGGTGAGCAGAAAGATCATTTTCAATTCCATTGTGTTGCAAAAAACTTGCTAGCCATGCCTTAAAAGGTTGGTACACAAATGTTTTCCTAGCGGAGAACTGTGATTCAATAATTTCTTTCATTTTTGGATTTTTGTTTGATGATTTCTTCATTTTCCCAATTGATTCTGTACATGCTGGAATGAATTGGCCATAATTGAGACGTCTGTTACACTTGATTTTTTCATCCTTGATGTCCTTCACCAATGCAGGGAGAAAGAAACATTCTGGACAGCAAGCATATATATTCAAGGTGGGGTTGACATTCAGGTATTCAAAAACAGTATCCATATTTAGGGGGTTTGTTAATTGAATATTTGGAGAGTGATTTAGAATGGTCTGCTTGTGCAAATTCAATGCAAACAACAGAAATCTGGATGCATCCCTGCTGATACAATGTTCAAGATTCAAAATAGCGGATATCACTAGAGAGAGCACAAATGGTCTTTCATTGAGTCTCCAAGGGATTGGAGAATAATTTGACGTATCAAAGATGACTGAATCTGAATGAGAGTCAGAGGAATGAAAAGCTGAAGCAGAGGTGCTCTGTAATTTGTTTGGTTTGGATGACCTTGGTGCACTGCTGGAAGCTTCAAAGTATTTCTGATTTGATGGATTCCTGGGTGGTGTGATTTTGGTTTTTTCTCTTCTTGCTATGTGATATTGATACTGGGCAGTTGAAAAAGCCAACCCAGGTCTCAACCCATGAATTGTCATGTGGGTCTTTGAATTATAATCATCACATTGGCAGATGATGTGATTTTTTTGTGGTGACATGCTAATGAATAGTTCTTACTAGTGTTGGGTGTATTTTCTTTCCAAATGGTAATCCAAACAACCTTAATGGGGGAATGAAAGTAGACAAAGTAGACATCTTATATAGAAGTGTCCTGATGCATTTCAGTGAACAATTTCATCTCAAAATTGTAACCAAAATCAAGTGGATGAGTCTTGGAACTTAGCAAGCAGGGCTTTTGGTGCAGGTTTTAAACATGTTTTGCAAGAAGCTTCAAAATTTTAAATTACAAATGGTTATCCAGAATTACAAAAAATAGGACAGAAAACAAATAATAGCGTTTGAATTGTTGCATCAGTAATATGGGCCCCTCTTGGAAGATTGAAAACTTGGTCTCCATTGGGATGAGAATTCACCCAGTATTCACTGAAGTCAAGCACAATGAACTTAGCAAGCTCAAATCTTTTTACGCGGCAAGGAACAAATCCATCTGCAGAAAAGAAAGTCTTTTGAATTATGGAACAGATGTACGTGTTGGTTCTTTTCCATATGGGTTCATCAATGTTGTTGGCTTCAATTTCATTCAGCTTGGAAACAATGGAAATGAGTTCAAGGCAACTGGAGGCTGGTAAATTTCTGTAATCACTACGACTCAAAAGAATCCCACAAATTCCTGAAACACAACAAGCAGCCAAGAGGGAATAACATGGCCTTGAAGTGTACTCCTTGGGAAGTTCATCAAATTGGGAGGTATAATGCTGAAGAGATTGTTCTGACCAATTGATTTTGCACCTGGCTTTTAATATGGAAAATGAAATCAATAGATGGTAGACATTATCAACCAGCCTGTCTAGAGCCTTTAAATCGATTTTGATACTTCTTTCATTGGATGATGCAGTGGAATCAGTGATTTCGGAATTGGTTCTATGGCCGGTAAGACATTGTATGAAATAATGTATCATTGCTATCTCTTGTGCCAAGTCATCATTTGGGTTGGTTGGAGCTTCATATGCTGGTAAAGGTGTTATATCCTTAGCCACAAGTGCAATGAACTGGAAAAAGATTTTTTCCCAATTGTTCTGTTGATGCTTGGTAGGATGGAACAACATATGGAGCAGTGTAATTAATTCATGACCCAGTAAATTTGATGGAGCAGTGTGATTTGCTATTGTGGGAATGTTCCAAACATCTGGTTTCAAGAGTGGTTCATTTAAAGATGGCTTGAAAACATTGATTCCTGATTGCAATCAAAAGAAAAAATAATTCAAATCAACATTGAGGGTTTGATTCAAAATTAAAGGTTCAACAGACCATCATCCAGCATTTTCTTCAACCACTGTTTGATACCAGTGTTAGTCAGTGTACCAAATTGAATCATTGATGGCAGGGTATCACTGTAGCTGCTCATTGGCTGGAGTTTATTTATTCGCATGGTGTGAAGCTTGACTACAGATTCATGTGCCATGGAATAATTATCATGGAGGAGTGTTGTAGAGTAAAGTTGAATTATAGGAAGGATTGCATTGGTGTGTTTCATGAATATGGTTGATCCATTGGATTGTTGGCTAGTTTGGCCTTGGGAAGATTCTGGCAGTGTGGAAGGTTGAGCATTGGCTGTTGGAGGTGGATCAGGCTGCAACTTGCATGCAGATTGAAACTGGGAATGTTGGTTTGTTTGGTTTTCAGAAGTCGCTGTTGGGATTGCCAACAAAGGATCAGATGTTGCAGGGGGAATAGGTTGAGGCTGGGGCTGATGGGGAGCTTCACCGGGAGGTTGGAGCATATCAGGAAAGATGGTTCCAGGTGGTGGGGGTGGCCAATGTTCATTTGTGGTAGATCTTTGAAAGTTGGGTGGAAAGGATGCCTCAAAATCAAACATTTGGACACTAGGTTTGGGATTGTCATGAGTTGTGATCTGCTGGCTTTCAGGCAAAATGATATTGCCATTTGTGGTGCTGGAATTTGATGTGAAACAATGCCGTCTTTTGGAAGGCCGGAGAGTATATTTGGATTGATGAGAGCGTTTAGATAGCAGATTTCCAGACCCTATCTTCACCTGCTCTTCAACTGGAAGATCCTGACCACTTGACACAACTTTGAAAGGCAAGAATTATTAGTTATCATAGGATGATTGGAGAGAAATGAATTTCAAGAGATGTGCTCACCTCTATTGGATTCATCTATGGCATCCATAGCCTTTTGTGCATGATCACAAACTGACTTGGGCAAGGTCTTCTCATTGTGGGCTTTTTCAAATTGGTGTTGCATTCGTTGGATGTTTTCAAGAAACTCTGCCCTGGGACTCATCTAGGAAGGTCCCTGTCATTTGCGGAGGTGGGGGGGCTGAAAAAGGTTCAAGATTGGATCTTTGATGTGCTTCTGGTTGTGGCCAGTGGGGTGCAGGAAGGTTGGTAGACCTTGGATTTTGTTTGGCTGTTGATGATTGTGGTCGGGATGTTTAATTTGCCAAAAGTGGCATGGTAGGTGGGAAAAAGGGATTTGATGATGGATTCAAAGGAGCAGTGTTTGGGGCAGTGAAGAAGTTGTAGAGACTCCTGTGGGATTATGTAAATGATTTAGCAAATAGCTTGTTGGCAGTCCTTGAAGGGGAATTTAGTATTACTTCTACTCCTTTAGAGTATTAGTAACACTAAGAGTGGTTTTGAATTGCCTGCCCTTCTAGTACTATAGTAAGTCTGCACAATAATTTATTTAAATTAATGGCTGGTTTCTTTGAGACTTAGTATAGGTCTCAGATCAGATCTTGATTGGTTATTAATTGTTATTGGTAGGGTTTTTGAAGAATGGACCAGATGTATTGGCTTATTGGTTAGTGGTTGATCAGATATGTGTGATCTTTAACCAATATCCCAATATTAAAGGGTTCAAGGGTTTTATCAAAGGGGTGGTTCAGGAGAGGACCCAAGGATGGGTTTACCCACAGGGGGCTGGGTAGAGGAAAAAAAAGGGTTGGCAGTCCCTTTTTGTTGTGCTCTCTTTCCTTGTAAGGGTAATTATTGAGTGATGGGTGGTTTCCTTTAATTTGGTGCTGAATAGTTCAGGTCACAGAAGAACCCTTATTCAAAGCACCTAATGGGCTGGTTTCAATGGTTGATGAGGTTATAGAATTGGTCTTTGATTTCCTTTTATTTTTTATTGTTACACTGACAATCTCCTTTTTTTTTATATCTGGGTAGGACCACAGATGATTGGGTGGTAATTGGATGATGAGTAGTTGATGAGTGGGTGGAGCTCCTGGATGGTGGATGATGATGGTGATGGTAGTGGGGGATACAACCTGGATAGGGCAGAGAGGCCCTCCTTAAATAGAAAATCTGGTCCTCAAGGGATGCTCAGGGCTGCCCCTGAGGGTGCCCTGGGGCTTCCCCTGTTACAGTGGGATACAGGTACATGAGACATTTTAGCTGGTTGGGAAAATCTAATACAGTTACATGAGGCATTTCTGCTGGTTGGGAAAACCTAATACAGTTACATGAGGCATTTCTGCTGGTTGGAAAGAGGTTGTACTGGGGTTACATGCAGGCACTTGCCTACATTAATTTCTGTGTAGTGCTGGGTTGAATTTGTGCTGTGGTGAACTGGTACTGGTGGGTTGTTTGGATCTACATGGTCCTAGCTGCCTGCATAAATTGCTGGGTAGTCCTGTGGTATTTTGACTGGTGGTTGTTTGGTTACACATGGCCCAGACTTCCTGCATACATTGCTGGGTAGTCCTGTGGTGCCTGTACTGGTGGTTGTTTGGATCTACATGGCCCTAGCTGCCTGCATATATTGCTGGGTAGTCCTGTGGTATTTGTACTGGTGGTTGTTTGGTTACACATGGCCCCAGACTGCCTGCATACATTGCTGGGTAGTCCTGTGGTGCCTGTACTGGTGGTTGTTTGGATCTACATGGCCCAGAATGCCTGCATACATTGCTGGGTAGTCCTTTGGTTCCTTGTACTGCTGGTGTTTGGTTACACATGCTACTGGCTGCATAAATTGCTGTGTGGTGCTGAGGGTTGTTGGTACTGGTAGTTTATTTGGTATCACATGCTACTGGCTGTATGTAATGGTGGTTTTTTGGTTACACATGGCCCAGACTGCCTGCATACATTGCTGGGTAGTCCTGTGGTGCCTTGTACTGCTGGTTGTTTTGGTTACACAAGGCCTTGCTTATGGTTCTGAGTATACAGGTGAGGTGATTGGTTGTATGTTTGGTTGAGGTGTTATGTTGGGATGTTACTGGTATGTCTTTAGGGATTCCAAGTATACCCATATGGCCTTTCACTAGTTTGTGATACCTGGGTGTGATATGAGCTGTCCACAATTTATTTTGGCTGTATCTTCTAAACCATGAGAGATAGAGGGGTAGTTTGGCTGGGTGACTATGGGTTATTTTGGTGTAGAATCCATTTCTGAGGTTGAATTTATGATTGGGATTATATTTATACTAGAAAATTGAGTCTGATGGCTATAGATTAGGTTTGGTCTACCACAACATCAGCTGATTCAAATGCTAACAAGTCTATGAATGACAAATTATCAGCAAAAAGGTCAGTCCATGTTGCATGACCAGGGTTAATTTCTGGGATCTGGGTTGAGTAACCTGGCTGGGCAAGGTCACTAGCTAGGAGATCATTTGTTTCAGGGTCAAATAGATCACAAACATGAGGAGAGAAATTTCTATTGTTGGGGGGAAAGGACATTGCCTGACTCACAAGCGCCTTATATAATAAATATATGGCACGCAGGAAAGGGGGGAAATTTTGATGAGGAAGGGATGGGAGATCCGCTGGATCCTGGTATTTAAGGCAACCATGGGAAGCAATTGAAGAAAAAAAACTGTAGTTTGTGGGCAAGCAGATTTACAGGCAAGCATGTAGAATATGCATGTTTATGATCCAGAAAAGTCACATCTGAGCATGCAATGCATTGTGACTGATCAATTGTGAGGTTGTCATGGTTGCAACAAAGAATTTACATGTGTCAAGCATTTTTAAATAGAAAAAAGGTGTGGCAATCAAGATAGATGGAAAAACTAACATCTGGATGAGGATGAAGAAGCAAGCCTGTTGATAACAATTTCCTCCCTTGCACTATGTCCACCAAAATTTCCTGAACGTGTTACTTGTGCCTTCTTGCAAACCTCAGCCAGGTTTTTGTTAATTTGGACTGAGATTCCTAAGCGTGTGAAGGGACTGCCAGGGGGTCTCAGCAATTGGACTGTCTGATGGAACAGATAATTTGATGCCCAGATTACATCAGTCCAACCATCATTGCATTGAAAGTCAATATAAGTCTGAATCCCAGGCAAGACAAATTGTCCATATTGAACATCAAAGCCCTGGTGTTTATGGGAAGGTTCCCCTTTCTCCTCAAAAATACCACAGAAGCCACCATA
Source organism: Puccinia polysora (assembly GCA_025617555.3). Lineage (NCBI taxonomy): Eukaryota > Fungi > Basidiomycota > Pucciniomycetes > Pucciniales > Pucciniaceae > Puccinia > Puccinia polysora. The sequence continues at coordinate 1,848,214 of CM062639.1, forward strand.
AGCCATACCACTGATGTCGTTATCAACATGGGCTGAATTATAAAATTCATTCCAAGTGGCAGTTAAATTTCCAGCAAAAACTTCTTCACCAGCAGACCCATATTCTCTAGATGCAAATCCTGGTATTGAAAATTGATGCATTTGATCAATAGATTGCCTGTGGAAACCTGGTGCCATGGTTTTGAACCAATTCCCCAATATTTTTTTGATCCTTGGTAGAAAGTTCACAAGGTTAATCCAATGTACATGTTTCTGGTTTGTGTTTACTGAAGCAGGCACTGGCACATATTGGCCTGGGACATTTGTTTGTCAGCCAATATGATATAGCCAATTACAATGATCTGAAATTTACCAGAATTTTCTCCATGATAGCCATAACCTGGATGCCAACCAAATTCTTTCATGATCCCTGACAAGAAGGAGCCATTTTGCTGGTTTCCATAGAAAGATCCCAACTGAACAAGGGTGGTGGTGACAAAGCGGAGGTCAGCATATTCAACCGGACTCATATCCCTCCATTGAGTAAATTTTACTACTAGGCCGATTTCCTTTTTTCCATTCACATGCACAACAGCAGGCCCTGGTGGCCTGAGATACCTGTAACATTGGAGTGCCTCCTGTGTATGGTGGATCAAATGCACATCTGGACATTGAATGGACCCCTGGTTGTTGGGTTGGTTGCCAGAAAACGACAATCCCGGTAAATGCTGTAGCATTTCAATTGAGGCCTGTTTATATGATCTCTGTCGGTTCCCATGATTGTAGCTATTCTCAGGGAATGATGTGGCAATGACATGTTTTGCAGAGCTTCCCCGTGGTGGATGCACACTCATGGAGTGCACATGGACGTGATGCTGAGCTCGACTTTCTGTCATAATCCTCTGCATTTCATTGTTTTCTTGACGTCTCAGGGAACGGCGTTCAAGGGATGCTACTGAGCGATGACATTCTTTTTCCTGCCCATCAAGAAAGGAATGTCAATGAGTTTTGCTCATATGCCTGTCGGGGGTATTTTATTGGAATGAGATGGTGAAATTATGAAAACCAAGGGGCAAAAAAACAAAAGGATTGATGTTTCAGGCATGCGCGGCCACAGCCCAATCAATCAAATACCATCATCAATTAGAAAGCACTTTGCATGGTTTCCTTAATGGACGCATTCATGCAAGGCATTCAATCTCCAGCATGCTTGGTTGGAAAAACCAAACCACCTTTTAGGGAAACAAGGAATAAGTGAAGGACTGGGTTATTCACTTTAGTCAAAGGGGTACCGGATGGATTGTTCATTTTCAGATTTAAATGGTTGAGGGGGAGAATAGTGCTAAGAGGAAAGGGAGCTTGTTCAATATTGAGCAAGGCTTAGTTAGGTGCATCAAGGTTGTTGATGTACAATAACCATTACAGCTGTTTCACCAGGGCTTTTTCTCCCATATCTGTTCACCAGTTTGAACACAGTTTAAGGCAAGTGTAACCTCTCTAGACTATTAAGGACTTGAGAGTCTTGAACCAAAAAGGTGCAAAAGTGGTGGTAGTCACATACATTATAAGAGAAAGTGAAAATAAAGCACCACAAAAGGAACCTCTTGATGAAAAGCTTTACACAAAAGATGATGATCATTGTTTTGACTATTGATGCAAAATGTTTGAATCAAGTCTATACAAGAATGGCACATCTAAGTTGGGTGCAGCTAACACTATCATGAAGAGTCCCATTGCCACAATTCCTTCTACACAGTTGAAAAGTCTTACTTAGCACACATGATGATTATCATTGTTTTTCCATGGTAGCTTGGACCAGAATTTACAAGGTGGGCACATCAAGGGTGTGTTAGACCTTTCCCATGTTATAGGAAAATGGACAGATGAGGTGTTATTCAACTCTGTCTTTGTATGTTGTGACTAGCACTTAACATTTGACAATTTTGGTAAGGCTCAGTGTGAGCTTATTAGACCTTGGATGGATCACTAGGCACTTTGAAATGGTTCTTGATGGGTTTGAAATCAAAGGCCCAGCAAGGGGGGGGGGGGTTTATTGGATGCCACTTGGTATAAGTGAATCCCAAAGGGGATGGTTTTACTATCAACTAAAGAGGTGGGTTCATTCCATACCAATAGGATTCCTCAGTTAAGGGGGTGGAGTACTCTACAGACTTGTTAGGGTGTGTATTTCATCCTGGGGGAAAGACTCAAGAGGGACTACACTCTTATGTGGTTGCAGTTTCATTGAGCCCAGTGCAGTGCACTCCCATGGTGTGTGGTGGAGCAGAGTTGAGCCTGCTGAGAGACCCAAGTGTGGTCCACCTCACATAGTAGGCATGGTACCAGAATTTGGGCTGTCAGAACACAAGTGTGGTCCACCCATATAGTAGGGCAGGGGCAGGAATTTGGACTGGGTGAAGTCAAGTGTGGTCCAGGTGCACTGATTACATAAGAAATTCCCCCCCAAACCACACTTGACTTCCTCCCATCACTCCTCACCACTTTTCAACACACCTCACCCAATTTTGAACACACCTCACCCAATTTTGAACACACCTCACTCAATTTTGAACACACCTCACCCAATTTTGAACACTCCTCACCCAATCTTGAACACACCTCACCTAGCTACACTCTCACCAAAGTGGTATTCAACACTCCTCACCCAATTTTGAACACACCTCACCTAGCTACACTCTCACCAAAGTGGTATTCAACACTCCTCACCCAATTTTGAACACACCTCACCTAGCTAAACTCTCACCAAAGTGGTATTCAACACTCCTCACCCAATTTTGAACACACCTCACCTAGCTACACTCACCAAAGTGGTATTCAACACTCCTCACCCCTCACCCCCCTCACTACTGATCAATTTTCAAGTGTGACAAAAGATATCATTTTCAAACACTCAAAAATACATCCGCCGGGACTCGAACCCGGGTCCTAAGCAGATCCACTATGGGAAGCTCAGATGATAACCCCTACACTACGAATGTTACACAATTCCAAAAACATGATGATTACCTGGGGCACCAGAGTATTTGCGCGTGGTCCCCCACCGCACTACTGACTTGGCCCTACAATGTTTGACTGCCCAGATTGGATGGGATGCGGTAAGTTTATTGTGGTATGGCCCCAGATAGAACATCGATAATTTTGTGGGTATATAAGAGGAATCCTTGATTGGCCAGAGTAAGCCCCATTTTGTTGCCCCTCAATGTATGAGAGGTGACCACATCACTTTGGTTTATCAATGTTTTTCCGGGGACTTTCTCCTTGTGTTGAAATGAGAGCAATATTGCTGATAGTATAACACAAAAGAATGGTCCTTGGCAATTTGGATTTGTTTCCTGGCCCCAAAGTTGAATAGCCCCAAAAATTCAGCTAGCCCTAAAGTAAATGGATTTACAGCTAGCCCTAAATTAAATGCAACCAAAATTTTTTCCAAGTTGATTAATTGAGATTTTTTTCAACAAAAGGTTTGAAAATATTACTCCCTCATACTGGCCAAAGAACACAGTCAAACTTCCTCCACATGATCCAAGGCCTGCGTGAGATTTGTGATCATCCCCTGCTTCACAATCCTGCTCTTGGCCTCACTTCATCAGGGGAAATCACCAAATTTGACTCACAGCAATCACAAAAAGTGACAGAGGAACTCTTCATACATGAAATCAATCCAAAGCTATGTCTCCTGAGCTCCAAGATATCTGCAATACTCCACATTGTCTCACCAATGTCTGATTATATGCAACAAAAACTCAAAGTGGTCATTTTTTCTATTTGGACACGTTTGCTTGACATGTGAGTTGTGATTAAGTATTCCATCCTTCCTGAAAAGCACTAAATTCCAATGGTTCTAGTCTTGCTGTTGTATTTGAAGACAGAGGAATTCCATTTCTAAGGCTGGATGGACAAGTGGATGCAAATGAGCAAGACAGCTGCTTGTGCCAATTTGATACAAAAAGTAACATCTCCATCCTCCTTGCTTCAATCCAAGCAGCTGGAGTGGGGCTCAATATTACATGTGCTTCTGTGTGTATTCTAACGGTATGTATGCTTCCCATAAGCATTTTGGAAAATTGGAATGACAGTCTCAATCAGCATTAATGTTGCCACCAGGAGCCCCATTGGAACCCAAATGTTGAAGCCCAAGCTGTTGACCGTCTGCACAGAATTGGTCAAAACAAAAATGTTCAAGTATTACATCTCATTACCCCAGACACAATAGAGACCAAAATTCAAATAGCAAGCTTTTTCCTTTCAACACAAGATTTAAACTTGATTGATTGACTCATTTTGGAAACACATGAATCACATAGGTGCAAAGGCGTAAGGAGCAGCTGGCACAGTAAGTTTTTTGATCATGAATTTCTCAATACTTGCATGTATCTTATGATTCTTTTTAATATATCAGGTCAACCATTTTGACCAGAACTGATTGGAGGGAGTTATTACAAGCTTTCTTGAACTGAAATCATTCGCAAAAATACAAATTTATATCAAGGGGGAAATTTATTATAGACTAAGGCCTTGTGGAAGTTGAGGGTTGACCATCCTCTGTCATGATCTTGGTGTTTGTGATTTTAAGGCTCTCTCTTGTTGCAGCTGTCAATGTGCCCAACCAAGAAGGGTTGTACACTTGGAGTGCTTTATTCTCTGGTATATGTGGATTCTCTTCAAATTTAGTTCCATCTTCTCTGATAATGAAGTGTGTTTGTTTTCTGCTTTTTCTTATTCTTGCACCCACTCGTATTTGATGGTCTATAACTTTGACCAGGTTGGAAAATGAATCTGACCTCCATTCAAGTTTTGTTTGGTGATGCTGTGTCACTTGGCCAATAAAACTTCCTTGGTGTCAGAGCATATGGCCGGGTCATTGAACTGTGCTGCCAGCTCAAAATAACCATTTTCATGACACCAATTCTGCCTTCTTTCAGCAAGCTGTGATTTATTTTGAATAAATTAAGTGGCCCTTCATCAATTCAGAATGCTATCAGAAAATTTCACTCACTCTTTTCCTTGTCTTGAGGGCACGTGCCTTGGCTTTCTGATGCTCCAAAGCCTGTTCACCAGATCTTTGCACCAGCTTCCATTGAGACTGCAGGTGTGAAAAATACCTTTCAAGGATAACTGACACAACAGCATGAGTAGCGTGATTGGGGGACCACAGGTACCTATTATATTCCCCCGAATGCAGGTCCATGTCAAGTGTCCTGAAAAACAACAGGTCCATGAGCTGGTTGAATGGATGCTTCCATGAGCTCTGCCAATCAAATGTGAAACGTGTTAGCCCAAGCTCCCGGATTTGGGTTTGGACCCAGCTTTTGTATGCTTTTGTGTTTTTATTGATTGTTGCCAGGGCTGTTGGTTTAGGCTGAATGAAACTGAGACTCTTTGAACGTTGAACTGCAAGGTCCCTCTCATCTTGTAGTGGTGGTGCAGGGAGGTTTTGGAGGTCAGTTCCTTCCACATCCATGAGGAGCCTGGCATGTTGATGAAAAATTGTCTTCATGATTTCACTTCCATCCGGAAGCTCTCCTCTAAGTTCCTTCATCCTCTCTTTTTGGGTTTGACGTTTGGCTGATTGGGCTTCTTTCCTCCAAATTCCTTGATGTCAATGTGCTCTAGAGTCTGCAGCATAATCCTCAGGTTCAACTGGGTCCACTAAAGTTTGTGACATCAGAGTCAATTTTTTTTCCAACAACCAGGCATACACTACAAAAAAACTTGCCCTGATCATTGGATAAATGTTCATCTTGAATTTGAATGTTGTTCATTGATTGTGCTACAAGCCAAAATAATAATTAGAAAGTGAAGTAATGCTCAAGAATCTTTTGAAACCAATGGCTCACATGTATTTGGTTCAGCAGGCATTGCTTCTTGTTGTGCTTGTGTTGCAAACTTTGAATTATGGGTCTCTTTTGCATGAGGAAGATCTTGCAAAGTCACAGCTCCAGCAGCATGTGGGGTGGGGAAAGGTGTAGTTCTCCATTCAGGGGCTCTTCCGGTGAATATACGCTGAGGAGTACCTGTGGGGCATTGTTCACTTGCACTGATAGTAAATGGCACTTCTTGGTGTGTTCTTCCTGGAATTGGTGATTGAATGCTGCCCGGGACTTTTATATAGACTGCAGCTTCTTGAGCCCTAGAAATGTTTTCCTCAAGTGAGGCCACATCTATTTACCAATTCACAATCAATTAAATAGTTGGATAATATTTCTTCCTGTGATTATTTTCTTACCTCTGGGACCTGGAGCCCGTATTACTCTCCTCTGGCTTGAACCCTGTGCTAATGCACCCACACTGAATATGGAGGGTAATTGTGCAACTTCCACAGATATATCTGTATTTGATCCTAATGCTTAGCTCTTGAACAAATGCTTGAACATTGAAAATCCTCACCTGGGCTAATTGCCCTTTGCTTGCCTTTGTCCATCCTTGCAATAGGAGATGATAATTCTTCTTCTAAGACACCAGATATGGATTAGATTCATTATGGTCTGGCTAATGCCATATGAAATTCCAGGGGAAAAAATACCTTCTGCACTCTCTTCCAGATATTCAAAACGGCCTTTCTTGGGAATACTGAGGAAATCATCTAATTCAAAATATCCCAAAGACTTTAATTGATGATTCTTTGAAGAAACTCATTTTATGAATATTTACCATCATTTCCCTGGGAGAAAACATTCTTATTTCAAGTTGGAAATGCATCTTCTGCAAGTCTCTTGGATCTCAATTGAGATCCTGATTGTACAGGAGGATTTATTCTAGGAGGTGCTGAGATCCTCCAATGGTGGCCAACATTTTTTTTCTTAGTCCTTGAAGGCTGATTGCTGCTTCTCCCTAAAAAAATGAAACATGCTTCCAATCAGGTTGTTTTCCTCTTTCTAGATTTAAAATCAAACTTTTACGTTTTTTCCAAAGTCCCATTTGAATTTCTCTATCAAAATCTTGAAGCCTCATAGACGTTCTCTTCGATATCTCCCCAGCGGCAGCTTTAGATGATTTTGTCAGCAGCCAGTAATTAATTGACTAAACAGGTAATTTACCTTCCATCTTCCAATTCTCTGGTTCCTGGGCTTTTTTTCCCAGTGTGTAATTGCTCTGGCTATTCTTGTTCTTGCATCCTAAAATAAATTTTTATCACCACCGGGCTTTCTGGCAACATTATTCATGCAAAGCTAGAATTTGTACCATCCAATTTACATTGATCCCCACTCTCAAACCCTTCCATATTTCCCAGTTCTCCAGCCATATGCCTTGAATCTTCCTGTGATTTAGAAGCACCATCATGCAAATTTGAACTGTTTCTCATTTTGTCTGATTTTGGGCTTGTCACTTAGGTATGGATTTAAAGATAAATCAATATCACTATTGTCAGGAATAATATTGACTCATCACATACTTTCAACATTTTCTGTGTCCTCATCAATTGATTCCCAAACTTCTCCATCACAAATTATTAGGGTACTTGTCTCAAATCCTTTTCCACTGTCAGATTTTTGATTATCCCAGATATTGTGTGATCGTTGTGAAGAACTGGAGCATTCTAAATTGGTCATAAATAAGCCATTTTGCCCATACACATAATTTTCAAAATACCATGTTACTCACCCTGGGAATTCAATCTGCCACACCAAAAATCCCAATTTTCCTGCACTGGTTGGAACAGATGCAGCCTGTTTGATTGTTCCGACTCACTTCCCCTGGATGAATCTCTCCAACCCAAACCAGAACTCTCCTGAACACCATGGACATTTCCCAAACCTGTTGGGATTAGCATATCACGCACATTTATGGAAATGGATTCACTAGGGCTTCTATCATGCAATTAAGAAACCGGGGGCCTTAATGATCTCTCCACAATTGAGCTGGTTGATCTCTGATCAGACTTATCCTTTTTTTCCCCAGAAATTTGACTCTCAGGGCCTGACCCTATATTTAATATTAAGAAGAATTTCCCATCAAATTTCTTAAGTGTGTTACATTTCTGAAATAACTTGCAATCTGTGTCACCACCGGATGGCAAGCGTGTGTTTTGAGCTGTGGAATAAAATTTTCAGTTCTATAATTTCAACTCAATGTTTGAGATCAAACACACCTATGATATCAATACGCCCACCTAGAATCTGTGTCATGAGAACATCCACAGATTGTCTCCCTGAGCTTGATTCTCCAATTGAACCAGCAGCTTCAAGTGTGTCATGTTTTTTCTTTTTGGCCCCTGATAGTGTTTCTGAAGATTGTGGTGCGTTTCCTTCCATGCCTAATTTGACAATTTTAATAAGTCAAATCAAAATGCCTGCCAAAGGTTAGAAGTCACAAATAATTGCCACATACCTGTTGGATTTATTTTCTGTATGGTTTTTGTCAATGCCTCAGATGTGGAAAATTCAGATGAAGCCACTATAAAAAAAAATTTTGTAAATGTGAAGGATTCTAAGAACATTGTCCTGCTTCACTCACAAGTATTGCTATTCTCTCTTCTTGATTCAAGCGGGTTTACTAGTCTCTCTTTTCCAAAGAATTTTAACCAATTATCAGTCATTTTGTTTGATTCAAGCACATTTAGATACACCAAAGTTCATCTTCCATATTCAAATTTTGTTCCAAGGCAATGCCCACAGAGGTCACTCCTGGAGCTGCCAACTTATTTGTATCTGCACCATGCAATTCCATTTGCTTTGTTGAGGAGACAGATTTGCCAATAACCTCTTTGTTCTTTCTGCGTTGGAGTATTAATTTTTCTCTCCTTGCTGCTGCTTCAGCTTGTCTTTGTGCATTTTTCATTTCCCGTTCTGAAGTAGTCACTTGTCCTAAAAAGTGGAATGTGATAAATTTACCAGGAAGTATTTCTGCAAACATTTATGAATACCTACCTTGAATTCCAGATGGAGCCACTGGGGACCTTGGAGTGCAGACTGGATCAAGATTGCATTATTACATAAGCCCACAAACATCTCTCCCATAAATAGGAGAACATACGACTTGTTTGATAAACATTTCCTGCCTTTGGTAGGCTCTTTTTTGAAGACCGCAACCCAGTTGACTCGTTTTTTTCCTGTGATACTGAAATTGGGACAGAACCTGTACCAACAAAATTGTCAAAGTTTTTCTGTGATTAATTCATGCCATTTTCAACCTGTGAAAAATTTGAACTGCCCACTTGGCCTATCAGCTTTATCAATACTCTTTTCTGATGAACTCATTGGCAAAGACTCTGTATATTGATGTGTAACTGGGTTATCTGTAACTTCAATCAAGCATTAATCTTTTAGATCTGGACCGCATGTGGTGTAATTGACACACAGATCAACTTTCCAAAGCTTGAGTTAACTTTGAACGATTCAAAGCACATGAGTTTTACAAAAGTGATTTTTAATACCACAAAGCCACTCACAATCAACTGGACTTTTGGAAATGAGATGAGAATAGATCTCCAATAGTAAAAATTCTGTTGTAAATGGTTTGAAAGTGAAGAGAGGAGGATACAGAGCATGCCAAACAACCAAGGATGAACCTATTTATATTTTTGGAAAGCCTTAAAGCTACATTTCTTTGATTGAAGATCAAGTATGAAGCAATGCCATCCTTGGTGATTGGAGCCAATCTGAAATGCATGATTTGTCACAAATTAATACCCAAATAGCAAAATAAACATTTTTCAAGTCCCAATGCTGATTTTTCTCAATGGAAATGAAAAAACGTGCATTGGTGGTGATTTCCCCTGATGCCTGAGCAGGTTAAATTATTTATTTTGGTTTTTGTTTGTAAATTTGTGCCAAGTCATACCATTATGAAACACATCAATACAAATCCAAGGGCACTCATAAACATCAACGTGCAAAATTTAAAAATTTGCATATCATGCTTGTTCTACATATCACTGATTACTTCAAAGCCAATTCATGTGATTTATATTGTGAAAAATCTTGCAGCAAAACCTGCAATGCAATGTTTTAATGAATTGGGGAAAAGCATAACAAAGTTGCTGGGAGTTGAACCAACATGGACCAATTGCATGTGGGTTTCTATAAATGTTGAGCTAGACTTCTTAGTGCAAGGTGTACATCACAACATTGTTGGCATGTTCTTGTCAATGCCTAAGAGTATCTACCACTTTCTTGACAAATTTGACAAGTTTTTGAGGCATGCAAGGTTGGATAACTGTAAAAAATTTGATTTTGCTTCCTTGTTGCAATAAATCAGGCCCACACAACAGTTATCCAGCTGTTAGGGAGTGGGACCCACCCTTGTTGCTTCCATGACTCCCTGCTCAATAAAAGTTGGGACTGCACCCAACATGGAAAAAAAACAGTAATGGGATCATTTTGAGTTCAAAAAGAGAAGAAGAAAAATCCAACCAATTGGGAAGAATGTATGTAAAGCCCTATTGAGCAGACAATGGTGGCTTGATGGGATAAATCCTCAATAAGTCCATGTCTCAAGCAGACTTATCAAGACAGTGGTACATGCTCTAAAGATTCATTTAAATTTTGGAGCTTTCAAAGTCAATTCCATAGTGTTGTGATGTAAACCTTGCTCCAAGCATTTTTAACTCAATGGTTAGGGCAAGCCACATGCAATCCATCAATGTGGGTGGGATTCCCACTGACTGCATTAGCCTTTTCCCCATCATTACAGATGACATACAATATGAAAACATGATACCCCATTTATTTTATCATTGTAGATTTTAAATTATTCCTACACTTTCTGATCAAAGTTTCAGAGCAGAATGAAAATTGGCATGTTACCCACAAACCCCAATGAAAATTTGGAGACCAAGTGCCAGTTTCCATCAACAAAAGTGTCATGAAGGATAACCTATTTTTTAGAAATTAACCAGATGTAAAGCCAGTTGAAAGGCTGGAAAAACCATGGTGAAAATTGTGATAGACTTGGTAATTCCAAAAAAAATAAATGTGAAATGAACTGGAAAATATTGGTAGTTTTATAAATGCTAAAATTAATCAGAATGCAACTGGCCATTGAATAAAACATTGATCATAAAAATTTGAGCTGGGATATCAAAATACACTATCTTTTATTGCAAATTTTTATTGGATGGGGAATTTGAAGTGAGTTCCAGTTGAATCAACATGAACATCCAAGTGAGTTCAGGTTTTTCCATTGGTGAATTAAAAGTGAAATTCATTTTCCACCATGGTTAATACAATGTGAATCATATTTTCTTTTTGATTTAAAATGAGGTGAACTCAAGAATATTCATTGGTGAATAGAAGTTCCCTCTGAAGTGACTCAATGGGCCAGGAAATGTGACTGGATGGTGACATGAAGTCACTGGCCAGCCAGAGACCCCAATTTGGCCCTGGTGAGCCTTGCTATTTTGGCAATTTTAATCTTTCACCTGAAACCCCAAGTATGGGTTTCACAGTGAATTTTGTGTCAGAATCCAAAAATTCCGTGATTTGGAGGAGTTACGGATGGAAATGTGATTTGTCACAATTCCTGCACACAGCCGTGGCAACCAACACATCTGCGCGCGGCTGAGCAGCAGCACTGCCACCCTGTCCGCATACCCTGACAAGTGGTGTACACAGCCCCGGGCATCTGACAGGTACGCAGCTGCAGGAGTACGGACAGACAGAGTGACAGATGGCTTGAGAAGCCCAGGTACCATTTAAAGGTACTACAACCAAGATGGGGACATACTACATATTTAATAAATGTCCCTGTGGATATTAGATAGTCTAAAAATACATAAAACTATATAAAAATATTTAAATAAACTTTCTACATATTTTTTATAAAATATAATAAAACTACCAAATATGTCAAAAAATAAGATAACTACAAGTTTGAAAATATCTTGAAATACTTTAATATAAAATTGTGAGAACTTCAACACATCATAATTTCCGTGAAATACTAAGTATATTCATCATTTAAAAATATTACATGTATTCACACTTCCTATACTTTTAATCAATTATTTAAAGTAAATTAACAGAATTTAAAAAATAAGGAGAAAAATCAATATTCTTATTTTACTCCCATCAGCTAATACATAATGAGAATCAATTGGAAATCATATTACCCGTAGTAATGTCTACTAAGAAAACTCATTAACATCCTGGGAATATTTACCAAGGATAATTCACCATGAAAAAAATGGCTGCACCTGCTGGCAGGTGTATCACCTGGAACTTGTTTTGGTTTTGTTTTTACTCTGTGAAAATTGGGTTTCTAACTTGAGTAGGAACTTGAGGAAAGTTGTTTGTACCAGTTCTTGAGTATTCCAAGGAATTCTAGTTCATGCATGGAATATAGAAGATTTGGAATTATGGGGAATTCAATTTGATATATGCTAATCAGGGAGTTGTTCCATCAACTATAATATGTGAGATTCTACCACTTTGACACAACACACCTAGTAATTTGGAAAAATTGCAAATAGAATACATTTTCATTTTCCTTTTTGGATTTTCTAAATGTTGTCTGTTTCTTGTTTTTTTTTTTTTTAACTGTGATTTTAGTTCAATCTTATTTCTGAAGAACATCCAGCTTGGGTGTTGATTATTCTTTTAGTATTCATAGAAATTATATCAATCAGAATTTGACCACTTGGATAAACTTCAAAATCCCAAGCTCTTCTCAAAGTTCATAAAAAATTCTAGCTTTTTTTTGATATATCATATTGTTTCCAAAATAGCTGAAAAATTCTATTTGACAAGAAATTCAATCAGAACTAAAATCTCAATAAAATTGTAATTTTTACAAAAATGATGAATCAAAACAATTAAAAACAAAATTTCAGAGTCAATTCAATATTTCTGACATCTTCTTTCTTTCTCAAAATTAGAAATATATCATAGAGAATCTAAGACTAATGAGAGTATCTTCAACTTTTTTATTATTATTTTACTGATTTTTTCAAAAGAAATGGAGAAATCTTGTCAAGGAAATTAGTATTTTGAAGAAATTTTGTGTGATGAGGCTTTGGAAAATAAATAAATATTAATAAATAATTTCATTCAAACCAAAGTTCAGTTTCAAGTGAGCTAGCTAATCTCTCCAGTCTATCCTCTACTGGCTTCATTTCCAAAACCAATTTCTCTGTCCAAGTTAATCTTTCAAGGAATATAGGACAGTAACAATTAGAAGGAAGGCCTTCACAAGGTTTCATCTCATAATTTGGAACTATTTTATTGTATGTTCTTTCATATTCTACATTTATTTTAGCATGACTTTCACCCTTCATCTCGGAAATATAGTTTAGAGTGTTGTTATCAAGGTTGTGTAAAAATTTTGAATATGTTTTGCTTCTCCAGTAGACTTGTGTCATAACCGTAGTTCTGACACTCCTTCAACTAAACCAATCCAATATCTTCATCAAACTCACCCTCATATCAAACCCAACTTCACTACTCCTGTACCTTCCACCAGATAGTACTACCTCTGCATCTCTTGCAGTCTCCATCCTCTTCCACCACCTTCACCCTCTCCCTGTATGGTGCAAGCTCTATGTCCATGTACACCTCACCTGTCATGTGATTCAGCCAACCTTCTCAGGACCTCTCACTCTCTCCATGGCTTGGTACAACCTTCATCACTCCTCAACCCAATTGGTATATGAGTTAGTACATACTACACTTAGTATATACATAGTACATACTCTCCACTTTCTGTTCGGCCCATACTCCCAGGACTCCAGATCAGTACATGTCAAACCTTCCTGGATAGGCCCATCACCCAATTAGTCAACTGCAGCCTCCAGCCCAATCAGTCAACATGTAATACCATGGGAACCCCAACCTGCAACACCAGCCACTCATCCCTCAAGGCCTCCTTCTCAGCTCTCACATATACTGGCCTCTCCTTCCCTCCTGGACTAATTCCCACCAAGGAATTAGTATTCTACTTGTTACTGGTTAGTCCCTCTGCCAGTAGGTGTCATCTCAGCACAAGACAACCTTCACCTAGCCTGCTTAACTCAGATCACCTTGCCCCTTCCTGGTATTACTCTTATAGGATTCAACAACTCTCTCTTCAACAACCTCCTGGACTGGTCTTCTCATCCTTACTCTTCTCATCACTTGTACTCCTCCTTTCATCTCCTTCATTGAAATCCAATCAAACATCCTTGAGTTCTATGAGTAGTAGTGCCTGTGCCTTCAGCCCCTTGCACGCCAGGGGCAGTTGTGACATTATACTAATTCCTTCCCCTTAATTACTGCCCACTCTCTACCTCTCAAATCATCACCTTCAACCAACTCCATCCCATCCCATCTTTGACCTTGGATAATACTGCCTACGCATGTTGTGGACCAGTGTGTGATTGATCTGAACAGTGTGCAGCCTTTCACGTTTCCAAAGGAGTGCTATACAAGTTGTGGCTACCCCTGCGGAAGCTATCCATTCCCCTCATCAACTGCGCATCAGCCAAATCCCTCAATTTTCCTCTTCAACATCTTCAACCCTCTGTTTCAACACTTCCTCAAGAGATTTTTCAATGCTTTTTTGACTATTCCTAGGCGCCTCCTTGACGAAAATTTGAAGCAATTACGGCGCCCTGGGCCGCCCTTTGACGCCCTACGACGCACTTCGACGCACTTCAACGCTTCAACCTTTGACTTTGACGCTTCGACTTCGACGCTTTGACTTTGACACTTTGACTTTGACGCCTTCGCCGCGCCTTCGAAATCTCTTCGACGCCTTCGACGCGCCTTCGAAATCTCTTCGACGCCTTTGACGCGCCTTTGAGATCTCTTCGACGCCTTCGACACGCCTTCAAAATCCCTTCGGCGCCTTCGACGCGCCTTTGACCATCTTTGACCCTTTTCGAACCTTTCCTTTGAAGCTTGTTCTACGCTTCTTTGACGCTTCCTGGACGCCTCTTCGACGCCAGTTCGGAGCAATTACCACGCCCTTCGGCGCCCCACGGCGCCCCTACGACGCCCTTTCGGCGCCCCCTTCCTTTGAAATTTCTGGGAACCTTCTTTATTGAAAATTGACCATTCGTCCTCAAATCTTCTCTGGGTACTTTTTTTGGGACATTTCTCTTCTCTGGCGTATTTGGACACCATGCCAGCCCAACATGCACAACCTTCATTCATTTCAAGTCCACCCATCACCAGAGCAGCAAGAGGCAGAGGTTCTGTCATCAACATCTCCAATCGGGACCAGACAACTCCTCAAGCTCGTAGACGTGGGAGGACCCCTTCAAACCTTCCAATGCCAGCATGCTCCACTTCCATGGACACTGGTATCCTTCCTCCAGCTCCTCCTAGAGCTTCTCTTTCTCCTGCCCCACCTGCAAAGAGTCGTATCACTAATTGTGTAATTGGTCAATATCCCCAAGCAGGCTTTGGATTAGATTCTCCATCTTATGATCCCAGCATCATTCCTATTCCGGAAGGCGAGGACGAGGAAGGAAGTGAGGACTCAAACTTTGATTCAAGGATCCTAAATAATCTTAATTCACAAACTATGGAACCTCAAGAAGCATTTTCACCTTCAGCTTCTACTTCAATCCCTGGACCTCCAACACAACCTCAACCTCCAACATCTGCTGTGGATCCCAATCTATTAGCCCTTCTCCAGACCATGACTTCTGCTTTGGCAACACTCTCTCAACCCCCATCAACCAATACTTCTCACTCTGGCACCTTCAAGTCTCCTTCCATGAATGCTCCGGATACGTTTGAAGGCAACAATCCTAGCAAACTCCGACCATTCCTCCAATCTTTTGAACTCATTTTTGCAAATGATGAAGGAAACTTTAGCGTGGACCGGAAGAAGGTACTCTTTGCAGCTTCCTACCTCTCTGGAAGTGCCAATTGATGGATCCAACCCTATCTGGCTCACCTTTCCAACCAAGAGCCCTCTTTCCTCCTCAACTCATGGTCCCACTTCACAGAGCAACTTCACACCCTCTTTGGCGACAGAATAGAAGTGTTCAAGGCTTAAAAGGAACTGGTGAACTTGAAGATGAAGGACTATGGCTATGCTTCAACCCACATCACTGAATTTTGATCACTTATGACCAAAGTCTCTGGGTGGGGTGATACAGCCTTGTACGTCCATTTTTGACAAAGCCTCCCTTCACGCCTTCTGGACCAACTAGCAGGGTACAATGGCTCTCAAGAAACTCTCCAGGACTTTATGGATATAGTTTTGGACTTTGATACAAGGTATCATGAAAGGTTAAAAGAAAAATCATCTTCTCTCATTAATTCTCAACCCCACAGTTCTTCTCAATCTCAATCTACCTCTAATCAACCTTACAAGGGTAGCGGTGAGGGTAGGGAGCATGACCAGTCCCCAGAAAAGTCAACTTCAACTACCACATTTACCAGACCCTCTTTGGACCTAGGTCCAGATGGAAAACTCAAGGCAGATGAAAGGGCAAGAAGAGAAAGGGAAGGCTTATGCTTATATTGTGGTGGTAAACACAAGACAGAAGACTGTAGAAAGAAACCTGTCAACTCATCTTCTTCTCCTAACCCAGCACCTTCCAGTGCTTACCCAAGGCCAAACCAAGATTAGGCTCCCCCTTTTCTTCCTCTTTTTCAAGGCTAATCTCTACTGTTTGTTTGATTCAGGTGCAAATCAATCTGTAATGATCAATTCACTGGTTCAAAAGTATCTATACCTTGCAGCCCCTTCCTTCTGGGCAAACATATTTCATCTTTCCAATCTCAGCTCATCAAATCTACTTCCAAATGGTTCTACTTACTTCCTTTCCTAGCTTTGAATGGAAACCCCTTCAAGTCAATGCACCATCCCCTGAAACCTTCACCCTGGGAATTGACTCTCCTCATCACTGGAATCCAGAGGCAAACTTGGAAGATGGGGCTGATCACCTCAAGACACCAACTAACCACTGAACTTCCCTCCAATCCTGTTGAACTCAACCTGGCTACACTGCCTACAGCTGTCCTTCCCTTCAACTCTGCCTTTGGCTCTACAGCCCAATGCATTTCCCCTCACTTCAGAACCTTTTGCAATTCCCCAACACAACTTCCAATTCCCTTTGATTGCAACACTCTTTCCACTTGCTTGGATATTCATTGATCCTTTAGTTTTTCACAGGAGGAAGATATACTGGATTCATCCTTGCATACAATGCAACTGGTTACTTCTTCTGATGTTTCTCTTTGTTACTGATGAAGTTCCTGAAGAATCAGAAACCGTGTTGAAGAAAGTTACTGCTGATTTCCATTCATTGGGAGATTCTTTTCTCCCAGGTTAAAGCAGACCAACTCTCTTCAAACCGCGCTTACATCCACCATGTTGGACTGGAAGGGCTCATACCTCCAGTTGGGCTTGTCTGTTCACTACCTCACAATGAAAATTCAACCCTACAAGCCTACATAGCAGAGAATGTAGAGAAAGGTTTCATCCAGCCCCAGCACTTCAAGCACTGGAGCACCTGTCCTTTCTTCTTTCAAGAAGAAGGATAGTTGTTTACAATTATGTGTTGATTTTTGCAAACCTGAAGCTGTTATCAAGGAGAACCTTCACCCATTTCCTCCAATGAATTTCACTGAATGTCTTTCCAGGTTCTACCATCCCCACCCAAACTGATCTCAGGGTGCTTACCCCTTAAGCATCACAGGCCTTTGATTTACTAACTGATCTTTCTTCTCTAAAATCTTTGGAAGTTCTTCATTGAATTCAACCGGCCTCCTGTCACGTTGGGAAAAAGTGTTTCCAGATGGGGGAACGCATACTCTGAAAAGAATCCTGATGAACTTGAAACTTCTAAGCTTTTTTACCTCTCTTTGATGATTCTTGAAGCTCAACTGAGTGACTTGACCATAAATCAACAAGCTGAAAAGTTACTCCAGGATATTATTCATAGATTGAAGAAAGGGAATGAAGTGACTAACAATTCTATAGATTCCTACAGTTGCTTACTCCTGTTCATGGCAAAAGTGGGTATACCCAACATGCTGACTAACTAAAGCTAGAAATACTTCTTCAATCAACCAAACTCCTTTGATCAAGATCAAAATAGCCTATGGACAAGTATGGGAACTATGCTGACCTTAATAGAAACTGAATTCCGAAAGGCATCCATCCTGGGAATTAAGTATGACTATCTGCAATGAAAATCACTACTGACAGACCTTCCAAGATAGCTCTTTGAGCGTTGGTTGGGAACCTTTTCTTATTTTGGAAAAATTAGACCCTCATGCTTCAAATCCAAAACCCTGATCAATTCATCCATCCATCCATCCATCCACCAACCCATTCAACCATCCTCATTCTCACCAACTACCTTCTGGGAACCAACATCCAACTTCATCACTTCTGGATTTCCCTGCTTCTCCATCAATTCATTTCCATCCATAATTCCAAACCCAACTCATCCTATAATCCTTTTTCCAAATCCACTTTCCAATCAATCATTTCCTAAATAAAATCAAAACCAAAAGAACAGAAAATATAAATAATAAATAAAATATTTTCCTTCCTATCCTTCAACTTCCAAATAGTCTTTTCCATCCTAAATATCATATCAGAAAATACTTCCAAATCAAAATATACTTCATTCCACCTATCTATTCCTTTTCCATCCCTTATATTTCTTCTTCCTTCAAATAATCAATCCTCAAATCCATCAACATAAAATCACCATTATCCTCAATCATCCATCCCAAACATTCCTGGAAACCTTCCAACTTCACTTCTGGATATTCATCACCATCAGCACTTCAAACCAACCTTTAATACACCAGAACCCTCCAATAAGCTTTCATCTCAAAATACTTCCAACCTCTCCAACCATCTTTCAGAACCTCCTCTTTTCATTCTCTCTTCTCTTCCTCTATGTTTTTCATTCCCTTCATTTTCATCCAATCTCTCCAGGGGAACTCTCATCATCAACACAGTCCAAGGAAGAATCCCCCTCAGTCCCTTTTAAATACCCTCCAATCCTCTCCAACCCCCTTCAAGTCAAACTTCAAAGTCAAACCAGTCAAACTTCAAAGTCAAACCAGTTGAACTTCAAAGTCAAACCAGTCAAACCAGTCAAACCAGTCAAACTTCAAAGTCAAACCAGTCGAACCAGTTGAACTTCAAAGTCAAACCAGTCAAACCAGTAAAACTTTGAATTCAAACCAGTCAAACTTCCAAGTCAAACCAGTCAAACTTTGAAGTTGAACCAGTCGAACCAGTCAAACTTCAAAATCAAACCAGTCAAACTTTGAAGTCAAACCAGTCAAACTTCAAAGTCAAACCAGTCAAACTTTGAAGTTGAACCAGTCAACTTTGAAGTCAAACCAGTTGAACTTTGAAGTCAAACATTGAACTTTGAGCCTCAAACCAGTCAAACTTGCGGAACTTAGAAATTTGAACTAGTCAACTTGCCTAACTTCTCAAACTTCTCAAACTTCAAATCTCCAACTTCAAACTTCAAACTTTCAAACACCCATTCTAACCTCAGACTTTGAGTTCCAGACACTGTGCAATAATTCACATGCTTCAAGCTATTTAACCTTGCTTCCAAGCCTGCCAGCTTCCAACCAGCAAGTACAGCAGCCCTCAATCCTCACCCCCAGCACATCCTTCTTTGGGCATCAGGAGCTGCCCCTTCCTTTTCAGGGGGGGTACTGTCATAACCGTAGTTCTGACACTCCTTCAACTAAACCAATCCAATATCTTCATCAAACTCACCCTCATATCAAACCCAACTTCACTACTCCTGTACCTTCCACCAGATAGTACTACCTCTGCATCTCTTGCAGTCTCCATCCTCTTCCACCACCTTCACCCTCTCCCTGTATGGTGCAAGCTCTATGTCCATGTACACCTCACCTGTCATGTGATTCAGCCAACCTTCTCAGGACCTCTCACTCTCTCCATGGCTTGGTACAACCTTCATCACTCCTCAACCCAATTGGTATATGAGTTAGTACATACTACACTTAGTATATACATAGTACATACTCTCCACTTTCTGTTCAGCCCATACTCCCAGGACTCCAGATCAGTACATGTCAAACCTTCCTGGATAGGCCCATCACCCAATTAGTCAACTGCAGCCTCCAGCCCAATAAGTCAACATGTAATACCATGGGAACTCCAACCTGCAACACCAGCCACTCATCCCTCAAGGCCTCCTTCTCAGCTCTCACATATACTGGCCTCTCCTTCCCTCCTGGACTAATTCCCACCAAGGAATTAGTATACTACTTCTTACTGGTTAGTCCCTCTGCCAGTAGGTGTCATCTCAGCACAAGACAACTTTCAACTAGCCTGCTTAACTCAGATCACCTTGCCCCTTCCTGGTATTACTCTTATAGGATTCAACAACTCTCTCTTCAACAACCTCCTGGACTGGTCTTCTCATCCTTCCTCTTCTCATCACTTGTACTCCTCCTTTCATCTCCTTCATTGAAATCCAATCAAACATCCTTGAGTTCTATGAGTAGTAGTGCCTGTTCCTTCAGCCCCTTGCACACCAGGGGAAGTCGTGACAATTGGAACAGAATGATATTTTTTTCTTGATTGTCTTCCTCAGTATCAGAGCAACAATCCGCCCTAGGAAGGAGATTTCTGGCCAAATGATTTCCCAAATGGTGTTTTGCGGTTGCTACGCGGTGTGGTGCCCCATCCTGGACACCCTGGCCGCCTTAAAGACCTCAATTTATAAACTGTTGCGCAAACGGACCGCCCGGCTGAACAACTTATCCTCAGGCTCATCCAAACCATTATTTACCCGCGCGCGCGCGCCGCGCCGCGCCGCGCTGCGCTTCCATTATCCGCGTCGCGCGCCGCGCTCCTTTCATCCACGCGCGTCGCGCGTCCTTTATCCGTGTTGCTTCTCATCTCCGCCGTTGTTATAGAACGTCCTCATCTTTGTTTGTTGCGTGTCTTCATCTTTGTCATTGCGCTTCCCAATCTCCTCATTGCTACCGTCGCGCGGCGCTCATTCATGATCTACTGAATCCATCCCGACCCCACCCGCAAGCATTTGGCAGATCCTTGACCAACGCGAGCGACCGCATGGTTGCCTTCCCGTTTCCGCTCTATTTGTAGAATCCGTTGTATATAGTCTAACAGGGCCTCCTGACCATATAAGGAGGGGCTCTCCCCTGCCTTTTGGCCGAGGATTGGACAATTCCATCATCCTAGTACCTGAGATCTCAACACCCCAGCATCCCAGCATCCCATCATCATAAACAATTTATCCGTGGGCATCCTTCCCCACTTATCCGAGCAAATTATCCGGGTATATCTATGATTGCCCCTTGATCCTTTGAGCCTCCATACTCAAAATAAGTCCTTTGTGACCTTGATCCTTATCACCAACCAATAGCCTTGCTGGTTGAAGAAGAATTCCTGTCTGCCTGAATTCTTGAGTGTGTTGTACCACTCTGATCCCTTTTTCCGACCATACTGGTCTTGATCTCTCCTTGATCATCTTTCTGGAGCCAATCACGTTTGATTGAAGAGGTTTTATTAAGCTTAAAACCTGGAGTGTTATACCTCCCTTCTTCTTTGAAGTTGAATTTCGCCACGCTATTCTTGAGTTCCTTGAGAAGTGTTGGGGTATTCTTGCTCAAATTCGTTATTGATTGGCTTCTAGAGCTAAATAAACAAATTGATTTTGTTTTTTTGTTCAGCCTCCCACAGTTATCTGGTACCCTTCAAGCGCTTGATTGCGGAGAGTTGGGCAGGTTCATTGAGAATCTGGAGGTTGGTTGGGATTGAGTTGATCTTTCCTAATCAGCTGCTGACGACCAGAGTTATTAGCTTGTGGGCGTTGTTACTTACAACTGCCTTGTTCTATTGAACTCTGAACAAAACTTGACTTATTTGTTCAAGTCTTTCCCTGCACCATCTTGTCTCAGATAGTGTTGTTTCCATTGCTACCAACAACTCTTATCCCCTTCTCTTAGTTTGATTTCTCATCCATAAGGTTCTGGACCTTGATTCCGGTTACATTAAAATATTATTGTAACTCCTAGGAGGGCAGCCTAAACAGCACCTTTCCCCTCCACAGAACTGCCACGGCTTAGCACCGTTTGGAGTCTTACAGCGGTTTCTTTATATCTTTTTCATTCAATGTAGGAATCCTCAGCTCACAGCAGTAGGAAATTAAGAGGAATTTTAGGCTCACTCTGTGTTTAACTCTAGATCTGGGCTTCTTGTTACAAGTTCGAGGCATAATGTATTGGTCCTTTTTCCCACGTAGCCATTGTTCAAGAATTCCAAGCAGTATTTCCTTTTTGAAAAATCCAACATCAAGTGCATAATTGGTAAATGCGCCATCCGTCTTAGCATGGAACCAATGCTTTATGATCACTTCTGAATAGAATTTGTCCCACTTTGTAAAATTACCGCAGTCCCATTGGAAAGTTGGAGCTTTCATGCCAAATATTTCCAACTCTTTCTGACATTGCTCTTTGAACTTTCCAGGTATGCTTTTCTTTCCACCATAGAGGTTGGTGTCAGTTGTTTGCAGGGTGAAAAAATTAGTTTTTTCATAATTGGATCCAAGTTGTTTCAAATTCAACTCTTTTACTTGATCTTCAGAGGATGGTGGTGGAACCATGTCGCCACAAGGTTTCATATTCAAAAAAGTTTTGATGTAGTCCTGTAGGCATAGACTGATGGGGTCATTAAATTTGGGCAAATGTTCAGCTACTTCTTTATTGAGTGTTCTGGTTTTGATGGATTTTGAACAATGAGAAGCCCTCAAATCCATTTTGTGGTGTAAAGGATGTTAAATAAGGTTTTTGTTCAAGTTGGGGAGTTGTTGAGTGATTGATCTGTTAGCAAAAAGATAAAATACAGATGATTGGATCTGAGCACATCCAACAGTAAATCTGGTTACTTTTAGTATTTTATGAAGAGTTCATATTCATAATGACTGATGAGAATTCATTATCAATATTATTCAAAATGAAAAATTCATTAAATGAGACAGTGGATCCATCTTTTATTGAAAGAAAAAAAAATTGTGTCAGGCAGAAAATATTTTGAATGATCCTTAAAGCTAGACAACGGCCACATGTGACATTTGCATCTCCCTTGAAAATGCATCTTTTTTTAGAATATTATATTTTGAATTTATTATTAATGGTATAAATCACAAATTTTTAAATCCCCTCATAGGGTACAATAATTCATCACCAAAACCTATTTAAATTCTAAACCTGAGTTTGAGTGATGAAATGATGAAATGGCTTTTCTATGAACCTGCAATGAACATTGTTCCAAAATTCAAGGTTCCCATTTTAAATACATAAATACCCGTTGAAATATCCAATTTAAACTGGGTATTTCAAAAAATGACTTGGATGAGAAGAGAAATTGGTATTAACAACATCTTAAAATGTTCTACAAGTATATTGACATTAATATTGTGCATAGAACTGAAGTTTGAGGATTGGTATGGAGAAAATGTTGGACCATTTATTCATCTTCCCAGCTAGAAATGAATTTTGCATTGCTTTGGAAAACCCAGGAAACAAAGAATATATGTCTGAATGTATTACATATGGTCATCATATCCAAATCACCTGTTCAACTGATAATTAATTTAGCAAATATTCTGCTGTGGATGAACAAAATAGCACTAAGGGTAAAAGTAACTGAAGGAATTGAACAATTATTGCAGTTTTTCTAATGAAGATTTATGTGAAACATGCTATGCTGAATTTCCTCCTCATTGTTTGCAGGTCCATGTAAATGTTCTTAAGAAAATTCATGGGTTGCCTTCAATTTATGCCAATATACCATTTTTCATGAATAATTAAGAAATCAAGGCAACATGAAATGAAAATGGCTGTGGATTTTACCCTGTATTTTCCCTGAATTCTTCATTAAGGAATGTTCATTTCACTATAGTTGGAATTGATCATCAACTGAATTATTTGAGTGGAATCTAGTGAATGATACCAAGCAAGAATTTTCCAATTACTATTGATAAACCTTGTGATTTTCCTTAATGTTCCAGCTCTGGGGGTGAGGAGATATTGGTGAGAAAATTAATCAAAATAGGAAAGTTTTATATTTTATTCACAACACTTCAGATTTAATTAATATTTCAAACTTTCCAATGGGGTATTAGTCAGATGGATTTCAAGTGAATTCAATGTCGGTTTGTTTCTCTGGATAACCTGGTTAATTTGGGGATAGATTGCACTAATATTTTCTGGCTCAGTTCCAGAATTTATAGATTGGTGACGGAAAATAGAAATATGGTATATTTTTGGGTGTGAGATTTCTTTTGGAAAAACATGAAAAATCTTGTTTAATAACATGATTCAATTTCCCATGAGCAAAGCTCAAAATATTTTCACAATTACCTGTGATATACATTGAAATATAAATTAATTTTCAATGAAAATGGTACACCAACCAACATCAGGACAGTGATGATATCTTTCTTTTTTTTATTTCCACTGATGGAAGTTAAATGAGGCTTATTTTTCCAATTCCATGTATAATGTTTTTTGATAACAATTTGGATCAATCATGAGGCAAATTCAAACTCTTATCTTGAATAATTGAAAAATGATGGGAAATATTGGAGTATCACATAGCAGCCAAAACGGTTAGATGCATAATCATGAATATGACTAATATCTATGCATCATAAATATTTAGTTATCAATGGAATTTTGAATTCAATCCATAACCAAAGGGGAAGCTGGTAGTTGAATGGACACATGTCAGATATGTAATACTGTGTTTTTGAAGAATATAGTAACTTACCAAGTCCAAGTGATGCACGCCTCTCCATCCATAAATTTTAGACATTTGGGATTATTTCCACTGAAATATTCAATTCTTCAGCTTCATGGTTGAATATTTGCTGCAACCTGTGAACCATGACTTGTGAAGTGTGCTAATTGTGCAACCATCTCTCTGTTTTGGTCCAGTTGTTTGGAAATGGCTCCAAATTATTTTTGAGCTTGCATTCAATTTCTTCATGTGTATTTTGCAGCCAAAGTTCTTGTTCTTGAGTCAATTTGGTCATTTTTTAAGAAATGGAATTTGAGCCGTACAAATTATGGTTATTTTTTTTTCTGTGATTGATGAGTTTACTTTCTAGACTCAGAGAGATTCCATTTGGTGTTTCTATTTATAGGTGAAGGAAGGTTCATTTCTTATTGAATAAGAACAAATTAAATATGCAAGATATAGGAATACTCTGAATAAAGAAAAGGGCCAGAAATATTTTGATTAAAAGCAAATACTTAATAGCAAATGATTTAGAATGACTAACCATTCTATGTCAAAGACTGTTTCAAATACAAATCAATGTTAAAAAAAGTTGATAGACATGTGATAATTAAGATTTGGATGTCTTTTTTTTATCAAATATATAAATGTGATAAAAAGAGGCCCATTTTTTTGAGGGATGTTACGGGTCTTAACAAATGAATCAAGTTTTATGAATCACATGTTATTCTGACATACCAAAATTGATTGCAAAAATCAGGTAAAGGATGGCTTGTAATGTGGAAGACTAATTTCAATTAGTTTTTCTTTTGCGCTTTTGATGATTGTACTTCATATTCTGTATCCTCAATACTTTGATGGATGTTAATTTCATCCTTGGTTCTCTATGCTTCAACAAGGAAAAAAAACAATGGATAATTTTTGAGACTTCCAGAAATTGTTTCTGGGTTGAGAGGCTTCTTGATTGAAAGTGATCTTTCCTTACCTGAGAATAACTATTTTATAAAAAATAAAACCAAACCAATCAAGTTTTTAAAGTTTTTGATGCAAGTAGTTGGGTACAAATATTCCAGTTTTTGAATTGATTCAGTTTAAAAATCACAGGAGTATTGGCTTTGAAAACGCAGTGATTTATAAAAATGAAAAAAAAAAATTATACAAAAAGGCTTCCTTAGTTTTCAAAAAACTCTCACACTTTGATAATTTGAAAGTTTTTTGGAGACAATTGATCATTGTTTCAGAATTGGAAGTATAAGGAAATTTACATCATTTTTCAATAAAACCTCTTTTAATTAACTTGTCAAAATTTTTGAATGTGTCATGGGTTTAAGTGTGCAATGGAGTACTCTTGACCCGGAAATTAACTATGTTACCAGAAAAATGAAGTTGTATATAAATTTTGCGTGTATCAATCTCAGCACAAATCCTTTTGACAAAAAAGAATGTTTACAAGACCACACAAAAAATCATTTCATGAACCAAAAAAATGGGGAAAATCTAGCCATAATTTGCAATAAAATCACACTATAAGCTCATGCAGCAGAAGTGTTAGAAGAAACAGGGTCAGAGGTTATTTCAGTCAAATTATTTAATGTAGCCTTTTCTAAAGCCCAGGCAGTTTTAAAATTTCTGCCAAGCTCATAGTCAGTAACCAGAACAATATTCTCCAGAAGAACTTCAGCTAGATTGGAATGAGTAAATCTTTCAGTGAAAATATTTATCACACATCTCCAATCAATTTTCTTATCTTTACTAAAACCCATATCATGGAAGGCCATGATATAATATGCCCTTGTGTTACCCAGTTGACCCCAGAAGGGATCAGCAGGCAAGCCACCCTTCAACTTTGATTCAAGGACAAGGGTTCCAAACTCAAGCAGCATGCCAGCCTTCCATCTGGGCATGAATCTTCAATTTCCAGGAGTTATCCTGTTGGGATTACTGCTCTTCCATCTCAAATCCCATGCAGTTTCTTCTTATTTCTTTTATCCTGTTTCTGTCTGCTCTCAATCATTCTCTTCTCTCTTCCTCCATATTCTCTATTTTCCTTCATCTCTTCTGATCCCTGTTACTTTCATCAGAAGTGTGACACTCATAACTCCTCCCTACTCAGTTGTCTCTACTCATTGTCACACACGCGCGCGCCTTGTCTCCAATTCTCAAATGTCTACTAACCATGTCACATTCTTTGTGACATGTCACTGTGTCCACCTGAGGACAGAGTTCAAGACTGGCAGAAGGATTTCCTCTCCTCATCCTTCTACCTATTGTCTCCTCTCTGAATATCCTCAGGTGAGTAATTTTGTTCCCATGACTTTTCCTCTCTGACTGATTTTTATGAAATTCATCCTTTTTCCTATTGTCTCCTCTCTGAATATCCTCAGCTCAACATATCCATATTGCAGCAGGACCAAAAACAAACATGTGTGCAACACATGCTAGAGAATTTACCCCCCATCAATTCATCTTTTCAGCTTAGTCCTTAGATATAAAAGGCTGTCCATTATCTTCCCTTTCATCAAGTCATAAGTTGATGAGCCCAGTCACTAGAGAGACCACGTATTCAAACACTGTATTCAAACCGTCTCTTCCACTTGTAATCTCAGGATTGTGGTTAGAACCCAACCTCTTGTTTTGAAGGAATTTTGGATCATCAATGACAGCTGCCTGCAGGTTGGCAAAGTAGCTTTGTGCTTTGAGTAGAGCTTCATTGGAAGTCCCATCAATCCCTTCCATAGATGAGAGCACACTTCTTGAAATTTTGTGTGAGACCACACCTATGATGTCATTCAATGTATGCTTCAATTTCACATAGGCTCCACGTATTGAATATCTTGTGTACTTCAGGATCTCTGAAAGGGGATGCATGTGGTTTTCAGCTGCCTTCTTGGAGCAAGAGAGAGAGGAGGTATTGATGAAGGTATTTCCAACAAAGACTTGTCATCCTTGCCAAGCAAAATCTTTTCTGAGAAGATAGAACATAAGAATAAGTTTATTTGCAGAGGATTGGAGTATTTTGTAATCAGAATTTACCATCTTTGCACCTGTTTAAACAAAGGTCCAATGATTTTAGGATTGTTGATGTTTCAGGGGGGCTTGCCAAGATCCTCCGGCCAAGAAGGTTAAGAGTGTTGGATATCAGAAACTGTGTGCTGGTTATTATTTTAGAATAGCTTGAAGGGGTTGCATTGTCCTTGATTTCTTCCCAGTACAACAACCTTAAGAGGTGTTCCTTGGTTAAGCCAACAAAGAGTTCTGGGTAATGGAATAAAGTAAATTCCCATGCTTTTCATTTCATTACATCTTTATTCAACTAACCAGGTGGATCAATTGGTGGAGTAAGTTGGGCCTGGTTTGTAATTTGGATACTAGCTTCACCTTCAGCCTTGCATGGTGAATTTTCTGATGGCTCCTCAATTCTTGGATTGGAATTCCTTTGAGTTTCATCCTCAGTGATGATTCCAGCATTAGAAGCATTCCTTCTTTGGGGTATTATGACTGATTCATTCTGATTCAGAAATGAAATTCAAATGTTGAGTCATTTTTCTGTAAAGGATCAAGAAAATTGTGGAGGAGAGGCAACTGACCTGCTCAGGGGATGTTGGAACTAGCATGGGAGCTGGAGTGGGACTCCTGGGTGATGGTTCAAGAACAATTACTTTGGGTTCCTCTGGTGGAACATTTTCTGAATCTGAAAATTCAGATTCAGAATCAGAGGAGTCAGATGATGCTTGTGAGCTTGAGGGGTGCCGGTGTGCAGATCTTCTAGGTGCTTGCAAAGTAGCTTGGGCTGTCAGGCAAGCAGATGCCCAATTTTCAGAACCCTTGGCTGGGACTTGAGGTGCAACAACTGTGGGGTGCAATAGGGAATCTGATGCCTCGACAGCAGGATGAGAAACAGCAACATGCTCTGGGGCTTCAATTGGATTTTCCACTAGAGAAGTTTCAGCTGGTATTTCAGATTCAACTACATATATTGGGACTGTATCAGTTATGCATATTTCAAATCATTCCAAAAAAATTTTTTGTGAATCAAATGGTTTATTCAACTCACTGGGTTTCTCCACCCGGTCATTTGCAGGCACTGGTGTAAGCTGGGTAACAGATTGGTCTGCATTAGGAGTTGTTTAGTGGGATTGACAGGTTTTTTGATTTTCAATAGGATATTTGAAGGATCCTTGGCTGTTGGCTCTTTGTCTGATTCATTTGAAGGTTTGGGTAGGCCAACAGCTTTGGCTTTTTGCAACCTCAAATTCTCCACCTTTGCATCATACTTGTGCTTATAGAACTCAAGCATTGACTGAAAAACTTTCTTATGTGATTTTTCAACATGGGCATCACTCAGTAGAGCATTAACTTGATTAAGATTGCGTTTTTCTACAAACGTTAAGTAGGGATTCCTCATCATTATCAGAACACACACAACTCAGAAAATAAATATTCTTACCAGGAAAATTGGCCATGGTGTATTGAAGAAGGTTGGTCAGGTTGAGAAGGGAAAGATGTTTCTTCTGTAATCTGATGGGGTATAAGTTAGTTGAGATCAGAATGGGACAGCACTCCTTGGCTATGGATTACCTGCCTAAATATTGGAAAAAACAGAAATCATCCAACAGGTTTGTGAAATATGATGGACAGATGTATTTACAGTGTGTTGGATTTACATGCTTATTTGTGGAAATAAGCTGGGGAATCAACATTGTTTCTGAGTAAGTGCATAATGTAAACATGTGTTTCCTGTACCGGGACCATGGTTGTGTTACGATAAGTTGTCCATGGTGCCAGGCCAAGGGGACTTGGGTTACACATGACCAGTAACAGTGATGTGACAAACCTGGGGCGCATGGACGACTTATGGTAAGTTGTCCACCAGTCCACCAAGGCTGTGGGTGCCTTTGTGAGGATTTTGAAGTTGAGTGTCTCTTCATTTTATCGTCAACAACTTAGAATAATTTGTCCATGCGCTCACCAGTTTCTCGCATTGTCTTTACAGGTCATTTGTATCCTGAGTCCTGGCTTCCTGGCACCATTGACGACTTATCATAATTCAACCATGGTCCCAAAACCAGATAAAACTCTTATTGAATTAATTTGATGCCTTTCATTCTGTGGGATGGTGGAGGACTTAGCATAAGTAGTCCATCACTACAATGAAATTGTGTCTGAAAATGCACTTATCACAAACATTGTACAATTCATGTGGATTTTCACATTGGGTTTGGAGGAAAACTGCAGGATATATTTCCAAAACAGCTATTCTTTGAATTGCATGGAAAAAATTAATTCAATACCCATATCTATCTTTTTTTCCATTTACTTTAGATACAATTTCATTAGGATAACAACTTTTGAGTTTCAGGGAGCAATGGGCAAGTTTTTTTTATTTGTAATGAGCATCCAAAATGGGTATGATGTTCCGTTGATTGGAGACTGGGTGGAGGGAAAGTAGTATGATGTGGAAAAACACAAGTTTGCCATAATATCTCAACAATACTGTCAAACTTGGCATAATCAACCATGAAACCAAGTGTTGGGAAGGAGAGACCATGGCCTGTTTCAATGGAGGGAGTTGGAATGAGGGTTCTTGTGCGTTTTTCAATTTATGAGAACAAACCATAAGTATAACCATTCAAATCATCCTCATCAGTATGAACAACATTTGAAAAGTCATCACGAGTCACAATGAAATTGGATGCATGAAGGAAAGATTGTCTTTGATCACCCCACTCTGGAGATTTCCATTTTGGTATTTTGAACTCTTCAGATACTTTCTTGTGCTTCATATGGGCAGTGTTGGAGAGACCTTTAATACAATTGAAGACCAATTCTTTGTGAACTGGAAGCTTAGCCCACAATTCATCATCATTTGCAATTTGTTGTTCAGTCAAGTCTCTTCTTCAAGCATATATTACTGATTTGAAATCATTTTTTGATTAATTCAATTTTTATTTGATGATGAAAAATTTATAATTAAAATCAGAATACCTGCAGAATATCCTTGATCAGTTCCCTGGCAAAATACAAGCCCATAAATGGAGCCAGATTTGTTATTTTGATTGGTTTTGTTAAGGTTGATTTGGTTGAGGGCCATGGTGTAGAGATCAGATATCATTTCTGAGAATTGAGTGGCCAGTAAGGTATAAGGACGCTGCTTGAGGGTATGATACTTCAATACTAGGTATGGGTCATATTTATGATTACAAACAACATGAAGGGTGGTTGGTGGACCTTTAAGAGGTACTTTAACTTGGCAAGGTTGAAGATTTGGCCTAAGATCAACAAAAGTAGGCTGGTTCAGAGGTTTTTTCCCAATTGCAGTGATCACATCAAGCTTTCCAATGTTTTTTATGTTCTCTGGATTTGGCTGGTTCTGATTGAATTAAATGGAGTGCTGGCTTGGTTTTATAAGTCAATTCTGGTTTTGAACACTGATCCTGCTTCTGAGACACTAGCTCATCTTTCCCACGAACTGTGTTTTGGAAGCATTCAAATATTTCCAAGTCCCAAAAATCAAAAAATAAAACATGAAATAATCATTAGTAAGATGAAATGATCTTGATAGTTTTAAAAATACATACGTATGGCTACTTTGAGCACTTTGGAGGGGTTTACACTCATTAATGAGGTTTTGTGGAAACAGTTGAGGATCTGAGGTTGATTTTGGATTCATTTCAAGGGGATTCAGAGTGGACTGGTAGAGGAGAAACGTGATAAAATGGCTTGAATTTGGTTATGATGAGCAGTGGGAACAAAGAAGCATAATCAGCAGCAATAAGGTTGGGGGATGATGAGAAAGAGGATGTGTATTGAAAAGATATCCATGAGGAGCGGGGGACCACATTATTGAGGATTCAATCACAAGTAAAGAATGGGCAACGTTGAACCAATAGAAGAAAAAAGAGAAGATAGGAAAATATTTTATAAGCGTCAGCTTGATTTCATGCAGTTTGGGAAGAGACAATGGATGAAAGGTGGGAGGTGATTTGAATGGGAATTAAAGGGTTGAAATTTGATGATGATCAAGGGGGAAGCAGTGGGAGGAGTGCTTACCAGATAAAGAGAAACAGATGCCGGCAAAGAGAAACAAAGAACAACACAAAACGGGCTTGCAACAAAAGGGGTTCAAAATGGTCAAGGTTATTGGCCAACAAAATCGGAGGAGGGATCCTTGTGGTGGGATGAGGCCTAGGAATGATGCAGGAAAGATAGAAGAATCAGTGCAATCAGTCCATTGGCGCGAAGAAAGTGGAGAGGAAGGAAAGTGATGAGAACTCACCGCGGGATTGGGCTGGCCCTTGTTGCAGGGTTTCCTGAAGGTGGAGACGGTTTGATTGCTGAATCAAGGAGCGTTGCTACAGCAAACCGCAATTTTGGTAGGTTCCGAGGTGTGAGAGCGATAACCAGGCACAAATCCAAAGTTTTGGCAAGGATCAAGGTCTGTGCGCACCCATATGCGAGCGACGCGAGTCGGGACACGTCTCCCACACTCATCCTGCTCGCTTGCGTGGCCTTCAGCATAGAAAGGCCGCGCCGCCCCCCAAAATTTCAAATTGGATGGTTCGGGGGGCGCGAGGGGGTGGCCAGGATGTTTTGGAAGCCGCGGGGCCGGGGATCAAGGGATTTGTTGTGGCCACAAGGAATCCCTGCATCATGATGGTGGGGGAAATTTGTTTGGCAGGTGTTGAGGCGACGATTTAAATTGGTTGTGCATCAGCACAATCTGGTTATAAAAAAGAGATCCTAAAAAAATTTAATCAAAAATGGTGATTGCAAAATAAAGAGTGTGTACCATCCAAAAAGGGTGAACCTGGTATTTTTGAATAGTAAAACAATAGATGTTGAGTGTTTTTGAAGAAGTAACCAGAAAATAAAACAATTGGGGCTTAGATACAAAAGAATATTTCTGAGTCCAAATGTTTTGGTCAATTTACACCAGAAATAGATGGAAATGAAGTAATTATGCTAAAATTGACCATGTATAAAATAGGGTTATGGGTGATATTTTGAAAATTTCACTATTTCAGGTATAATGACTGCACGCTGCCTTTCAAGGGTAAAGAAAAAACTTGAATGAAAGATTTTGATGTAGTAATCTCAAATGTGCCATTGAAAGAAATGTTACTTTTGGCTTGCAGTTGGCTTCATTTCAAAAGTTTCATTGACAAAATTATTGTTACTGTGAGATATAACTTTCAGAAAGAGTATAATTCATTGAAAGATTGGTTCATGTTATGGATTTAACTTAAATTAAGGAAATCCATTTGAAAACTTGTATGATGCTGGAAAACAGACTTCAAAAAGGTCTGGCCAGATTTTATGGCTCATAATCTTGACACCAAAAATATTTTCATGATTCTTGAAATTTGACTACCATCCACAAAACTCATATGCTGATATTTGTTCAATTCAGAACACAAATTTAAAGAAATGTGAAAAAACTATGTGCTGTTTCTGTTTGAGGAACTTTTTTATTAGCAGATTCAGAACTGATTATGGAACTGTATAATTAATGATTTGAATATTTATCTATAAATAAATTTCCTTGGGAGGGGATTAATTCATGTATTCATGATCCCAAATGGTTGATAGTATGTTGGCCAAGATGATTTTAGATAACAAATTGTTGAAAATCATTTGAGGCTGTTGTTTATACAAAGGGTTTCATCATAAGAACTGGGGTAATCAGTCAATGCTGACTTAGGCTTGTACATTGTCAGCAGCATGGTGCACTTAGGCTAAGTGTACCATGCTTCTGAAGAAAAGTTGACCGTGGTTGTGGGACTAGGAAATCTGATATACATCATTTCCCATCTTTTGGCATTTATGAACCTATTCCAGAAAGCACGGAATCACATAAAAGACATGGCCACAACAAGAAATACCTAAGTGGGAAACAATTAGAAAGCAATGAAAAAAGTTAAATTGACTTGTTGGCCACAAGAATCATTCCTTTCTCATGCATTCAGGTAAGCCTAGACAAAATCTGGAATATCCAAAAATAATCCCAAATTACTATTATTGCAATATAACCAAAAATTTCCACTCTTCACAGAATCACAATTTGTGGTCCTAAATACTACAAAAGCTACCCTTCTACTCCTAAAATCACACCAGAGTATTTGTCCTTGGGATAATGTTTGGGAGGATCACTATCAAAGTTTGTGTTTGATTTTCATCAGAGAAACAATTTTCACAAAATTTATCCACATTTCCTTGAATTTTAACCAGCAGTGTAATTGATTGAAGCTTTAAAAAAAGGGTTGACTACCTTGTCTATTACAGTAGCCTTTTTTGAATCCAGGGTGAGAAAGAAAGGCCCCTTAGCAAGGATTATTCAGCAACATCTTATCTTTAAACTATCTTGTGTGACTCTATAAATATCTCTACCCAAATTTGGATGCAGTACAAATTCAAGTATGTTTGAATACCCAATTAATTTTTTTGCTGGCCAAAAAACTCACAAGAAATGCAATTAATTTTTCAAAATATTGATTGAGACCAAAATCACATCATCTTTTGACCATTCAACCAAACAAAATAGAGCTGAGTTTCCTTAAGGCCTCATAATTAATTCTTCCAATTTTTATGATCATTATAACAAAATTGGTGACCTTGCAACATCTGAAAGAGGTTCTTCAGTTTCTTCAAGTATTGGGGTTTTCTTGAAAAATCAAAATTGAAGGGTGGTTGCAATAATTCAATGATGTGGATAATGAACTATCAGGTGCATGCAACACACAGCACAGCAGGCAACTCCAGCATTGTGCCTTTGAATGTCATGCTGGCTTGGATTTATTCTTGTTTCTTTTTATTTGATGGCCAAAGGGTCAAATACCCATCAAATTGTTACCAGAACAAAATTTCAGAAAAGATTCAAACCCCATTATACCTGCCCATGACATATTAAATTGGTTATATTGGCTCTTTTCCCCAAAGTTTCAAAGGATATGTGGAGGGGTGGATGACTTGGCCTAAGTTGTCCAAGACCCCCATAAAATGTTGGATAATTCATTTTCAGTTTAAAAATGATTTTTTGATTGATTCCAATAAGAAAACTTCCAAATTCTTTTGCAAACATATTGAAATCCATGTAGCCTGATTCACTGATTATAATTGCCTCCAATTTATTATTTTTTTCTTCAGAAAGAATGCATTATTAGAAATAGAGCAAAACCTTCTTTCCTGGATTGATCAAGATAGCCCCAATATTCATGATTTTCTCACCTTGCCAAGTTGATGATTGGCTTCTAACAATCAATAAACTATGCCTAAAATAATGTTGATTTTGGAGACAACATGTTGTTTGAAGATGGTTTTCAAGGAAAATCCTCCAAAACTTCAGTTCATCTCATATGTAGACATTCAATGTGAACTTGAAAACCTAATGTGCAAGAACAGTAAATCCCTTTCTGTTTGGAATTCATGGTTCAAGTTATGACATCCTCTGCAAAATCCACTTGTGCAATCAAGGGATCTTGTATATGTTCTTGCCTAAATTATTTTCAAAGACACTTCACCTGGTCTTCCTGCATTTTTTTTGAGACATATTAAATTTTGCAAACTATATCTACCAGCTGGTAGAAATTCGGAATCGAGGGTTCCAACCAACAGCTGCTTCCACTAATTCATTGTGGATTGAAATGCCTTTTCATCAGAAAATAGTCAAAAGCAAATGAAACCTTTCCAACAACAGAAAAAATGAGGAGGCTTTATAAAGATTATTTTTTATTCCCCATACACTCTTTCAGTGAATTTTTGTGTCATGATTCTACCATCACCAAAACACTATGAACCTAAGCCTAAAGCATTATTTGATGCTTAACCACCTGGCTAATCCGTGGGGGAAGTCACAATTTCCGCAAATGGAAAACTTGCTAGGAATTTTGGTTACAAATCACCAGCTTTCATCCATATACTAATGCATGAGTTAGCTTTTGCAAGCCTGAATTGCAATTTCTTTTTTTTCTTAGTTATGTTTATGGTTACAAAAGATTTTAGGAAAGTTTGTGCTAATTGAAAGAATGATGGGGCTTAATAATGTTTCCTATTTAATGATTACTTATCCAAAATAAATCTGACTCAATACCTACACAAAAGAATTTACTATAATGGATTTGAAATTAGCAATGATGCAAAGAAAACATCAAAACTACCAAAACGCAAGATACTTACAATGTTATGCAATTAATTTAATCTCATCTATTATTCTTTCATAAATGCATTCAAATTACATGCTCCTCAAGATTTCCATCAGAATGAAATGATATCTAAAACTTTAAATAATTTTTTTTTTCAGTTGGGAGTTAGAAAACACTGTCTTCTGAACTTTTTTGTGCTTTCAATAAATCCATCTAAAAATAGATTTGGTTTACATAGACCTGCTTCATTCAGTGAATTAGCATCTTAAAATTTGAAAACCAAAAACCTGAAATAATATATAATTCAAAGTTTATTGTTTGTTGCCTTGTAAATGCTTATTCCATAAACCCACAATATGCATGTTCTGAAGTGCCATGAATACACAACCATAACTGATCAATTCTTTCAAAAATTTTTGGTGAGGTTTTGTTGCATTTCAACATTGAGGGCATGAAATTCATCCAATAAACATTTCCAGAAATTCATCAAACTCCTGCAACAGAAAAAGTGTTTCCAGAATTCAGACTTCATTTTTTGGGATCACAAATGGTTTAGGATGAAGACAAAATAACACATTTGTTTCACAAAGTAGAAATTTCAATAAAAAGTATTTTTGTGAGTTTTCAAAAATACCAAATGTTTGTGGGAGCAGTGTGCATTTAGCCTCAGTGCACCACCCTCCCAAAAAATTCTCCATCATGCCTGAGGGCATTGGTCCTTACCACAACAAATTGCATGGAATAATTCAGAGTTACAGTCTGCCATGATTATTCCAAGTTACCAGTAATTAACCACAATTATTACAGCAGTTGAAAAAAAATGTTGGAACCAATTCCAGCACCATGGTGCACTTAGCCTAAGTGCACCATGGTGTTGAGAAGCACCGACCAACAATACCAGAACAAATAGCTCATGAACACCCCCACTTTTGATTAGTGTTATTTCTTTTTGGATAGATGGCTCAAAATTTTTAGGAAACCAACCCATCTGTTGCATTATTATGCATCCCAAAATGATTCACTTCAGAATTCATTTGATATCAAGCTGTATCATTTCTGGGATAAAATGAAATTTTTGAGATGGATGTAAAAACTAATTTTCTTCTCAAAAACTCATTTTTATTTATTTATTTTCAAGATGAATAAAACATGGGTATCTTGCATTATCCAGATCAAGTAAAACAGCTCTAGATAACAAACAACAATGCAGATTAAGGTAAAATGCATCACAAGCTTCATGATCCTTACACACCAATACTCTTCATCTCACTCAATGATGATTTGATTTTTTTTGTATTGAAAACAACTAGTGATTGTAATTGGACGGTTTTTTCAACAATTCACACTGGAAATAAACAAAAACTTGTCTGTATAATAGAGTGATTTAATGCCTGATACTTTATTCCATCAAATCCAACCATAGATTTTGGAGTTTTTCTTGATGTTAAAGTTTTGCACATTTATCATGCAGAAAATTCTTTAAAATTTGAGATTCTACAACTAAATGCTTGTATACTTCTATTATTGGTTTGAAAATCTTACCCTCTGGTCAATAGGAAATGGCAAGTTGCATTGGGAATTATATATTGATCTCTTATCAAGTAATAGAATAATAGAATATCTATCCTTTATTGATTTCTTGATGTTATTTGCATTTGGAAATTTTCACTTTGTTTTCTTAATCTTGTTCATCAAAAAATTTTTATTCAGTTTTTTTACACAAATCTTCTAATTGTTATGCATTTCCCACTTTTTTGTGTAATGGCTTGAAGTAGTCACAATTTTTCATGCTGGCTATTTTTAGTTAAACTTTAAAAAGATCTCTACATTTCAAATTTTTTTATATTTTCTTTATTAGCAAATAATCAAATATCTTCAGTCATCAGTTTTATTTTAAGGAATGGATTGTGACCAACCATAAATAAGGAAGTTTTAGAACCCCCGCCCCATTAATTACACTTCCAAATTCACTTTAGAATGCACTATTGATCCAGGGATGATCTTCCAAAGCGCTTATCTGCTTATATAATGAGATAAAATAGATTTTCTTTTCTAAAAAATTGGAAGATGAAAGTCCTAATCCAAATTTTTGTGCAAAAAATTGGGCACAAATCAATATGATGAAGTCAATCAGAATATTTTTTTATAATTCCAAGTTCTTCAAAATCAACCTTCCAAAAAGTGAACCTCCATGCATGCCAATTTTCCTTGTCCAGCCTGCTCCATTGGCTTTTCACAACCAAATTTTCTGAATTTTGATGCTAAAATCCTTCACCAAATAATAAAGAAAGCTATAAATGAACTAATTTGAGCTGTGCCTTTAATTTCCATATGTACTTATGAAACTAATTCAATTGGTTGTTTAACCAAATTAATTATTTTGGAAAGCATGCATCTAAAATATATAATATGGTTCATTTGATTTTTCAACAAACTTTCACTCAAATGTTTTCCATATTAAATTATACACTTGATTTGATATTCCCATTCAATCATAATAGGTGTATCCCACGTATGTATAAATTAAAATATTCTCTCACCAAAATCATTTTCAAAGATCTTTGTCATGGCAGAAGATTTTCTGGATTCAAATTGTTCAATTGTAAAGTAATTTCTTTTCTAAATAATTTCAAAAATAAAAAATTTAAATGTTGCAGATTCTATTTTTCCACCGGAGATTCTTTGGGATTCTGCACTGCCTTCACCCAACATAATCACTAAAACTTTGGTGGAGGGTGACAAAAATACCACCTCTTTTCACCTTGATGATGATATGATTTTCCACAATACTGTAGTTTGATGCAATTAATCCCTAACTGTTATTATGAAAGTATACTTATATAGATACCATTTGGCCACTTGGAAGAAAAATTTGGGAACAAAGGGAAATCATAATATATAATCTCTTGGTTTCTGAAATTTTTCAGATTTCCAACAAGAGACAATCTGACTTCCTATTTATCAGTTTGAAGGGAATCAAGACCTAAACATCAAATCAGGATCATTATCATCTGGTTATAAAAATGGAAATTCATAAATGCAACCGGGTAAGATCTAATTCCCCTAGCACAAAGCCTGCATAACCATGATAAAATCCCAAATCTAAATTCTTGGTTTCATTAAATTTATGTTGCTAAACAACAGAAAGCTCAGTTAACCAAGCACCATCAACCATTGAACCATCAAATGTCCCCCTTCCAGATGACCAAGTCAATATGGAAGGTTTTGAGCAAGATGATGAATTTGATAACTCTGCAGCCCCATCATACTTTATGATTGCTCAAAAAATTTCCCAATCCCACAAACACCAGAAGAAGAAGAAAAGTATGGCCCAGGAACAATATTCAATCTCTTGTCATGCACGTAATCTTTGGATCCCGCCTTCTTCTAGTGGTATTTCCAAATCCTTACTTGATTGGACTAAAGCAATTCTTGGAATGGATTCCAACAACAACAAGCTCCCTTATCCTCCAACTGCTTGTGAACTAACTTCCCTGCAAAATAATATCTCAAATAAGAAGGAATCCATCACCAATGCCATATAATCAAACACTGGTAAACCCAACCAATACAATTCCAATCCACACCTACGTGAAAAGGAGCCCAAACTTGTCAAGAAGGAGGCATTGCGCCAATTGCAACAAAACATTTATTCAAAATCTCAATCACAAGAAGCCACTTCTATTGGCCAAATCAACTCTCATGATGAGACATGGATATCCCATGCACGGGCTCTCATTCAAAATGCCAGTATTCCTAGATGTACCTACCACTGGGAACAGAATCCAAAATCCAACTGGAATTCCTCTCTTCCTGCAATAATAATCAGAGCATGGGAGATGTGCCATGAATGTGGGGGTACTTCTGCCTATTCAATAACTGAGAATGCAAACACCCCAGAAAACCGTGTTGGCATAATAAATTGTTGGCTCCTATCAAAGAAGGCTCTTTGGAAGAATGAAAGAAAGGTAGAAGGAGGCTCCAGGAGCAGGAATTCAAATTTTTCTGCATCCCAGAGTTTAAACTAGAAGAAAGTAGGTCAAATGAATATTCTGAAACTGTGTAAATGTCTCTCACTGTTCAATGACTAACTATTCATGATTGTTTTAAATACAGAATAATAAGAAGAAAATCAGGAAGATAACTGCAGTAGAGTTGGAAATGATGCATTTGTTCCCTGAGACTTCTGCTCTTTTCTTGGATGGTGGCTTCATTTCTGATGTTGAGGGTGAAGATGAAGAATTGTTCAATGATGCCAATATCTGGAGGGCTGAACAAATATCCCAAATTTATCACTACCTTGATGAAGCATCATTCAACTAGGAAAAAACGCACGCATAAAGAGGGAAAGACAAGTGAAGATTATCAGTCTTTCCAAACCCAACAATTTGACAGGAGGTGATGACCCACCTTTACTTCATACTTCAATACCCCAAAACTGGATAAGCAAGGAAACCCTGAAGGATATAACTCCTGTTGAAAAAAGAGCCTTGAGTTTACTTCCAGAAGTTGATCTCACAGATGCGGTTTCCTTTCTTGGAGATCAAGCCTCCAAGCCATCAAGCTTAATGGAAACCACTCAAACATCTTAGGAATATTGGGAATATTTTTTTTTTCTATTCTTCCTATAAAGAATAGGGAAATATTTCTTTGGATGCAACATTGGATATGGTGAAAGTTTTATCCAATATTCCATGTATCTCAATTGGGATTCCACTCATGCTTTTTCAACTGGAAACTTGTAATCATATGTAAATCTAGATTAAGTCAATTTAGGAAACTCAATTATGTGGGTTCTGGCTGATTAAATTGAGTTATAAAAAAATTATGCCACATTCCAAACCTCCTCAAATTTTCAAATGAATATTTATAACTTATATATGTCAAGAAACCACACAAACATTAAACTAAGATTGGGAAAAACCCAAATCCAATTGTGTAAAAAATTAAATATCCCATTGAAAAACACTGAGTAATTTCATTTTGTGTACCCCATCTTTTTTTCAGATACTCCAACATTTTTTTCTAGCTCACAACACCCAAAAAGCCTTTTCCTCAATGTAAAATAGCAATTTTGAGATCAATCATATTTTGAACATCCCCAGAACTATTTTTAGGAAAAAGACATATGGAATATAAATACCACTAGATGAGAATTCAGTATTTTGAGACAAGGAGTCTGACTCCAGGAATGGCCAATTTACTTTTGGAAAAAATGCCTACTCAAATTTTTCAATGCCAAAATGTAAATTACTATAACAGGTTTTAATTGAGATAATTCATTTTGAGACTGGATACAGGATTTTTGGTCAAGTCATTTGTATTCAAATTTCAATCAAAATATCTTGGATTTCTTACATATTTTACATACGCTACACATGAGCAATTATTGTATGATCTATCAATTAGGAATCTTTTTGAAGATAGAAGATCTACTGTGCAATCCCTTGGCAACTGGATCAAATATGAATATTCAAAATGGAAGCAATAAATTTTTGAGAATATTGGATTACTTAAACTCACCAGGAGATACAAAAACAAATTGAATATTTATAATGATTCCTATCTTTTTCCACGTCAATCAATAATTTTTAGACAACCTCCAACAATCTGACTTACCACAAAATCCAAATCAATCAGAACAATGGAGCACACTACAAGAGTTGGAAAAATTTGGATATTTCAATGTGCCAAATGGTCTGAAAGAACATTTGAAAATGGAAGAAATATATA
Source organism: Puccinia polysora (assembly GCA_025617555.3). Classification (NCBI taxonomy): domain Eukaryota; kingdom Fungi; phylum Basidiomycota; class Pucciniomycetes; order Pucciniales; family Pucciniaceae; genus Puccinia; species Puccinia polysora. The sequence goes on from CM062639.1 coordinate 1,889,742, forward strand.
CACTGGTGTTGGAAGGTCCAAAAAAGAACATCAAAACCGTGTATTGCAGTCAAATGATTCCACAAATGTATGTGACGGGATTCTTGCTTTTTATGATCAATATTTGAAAGATAACTGAAAAAACATTGATGGTGCGCAAATTAAACAAAAAAGATTCCAAACATTTCCCATTTCATTACCAGAATAAACCCCATCAGTGCAACACAACAAGAAAACATCAGCACTGTGAGTGAAGGTCTTCTTCAAATGTATACTCATTGATTTGTGCTTGAATTGAGGTTCCTTTTCTTATTTTTCCCCTTTTTATCACATTAAAGCCAAGAATTGAAGACTCCAATGCACCAAACAACCCTGAAAGGGTTCCTTCCTATAGTGAAATACAACATCCCCCACCAGAAAACATGGAAATTTATGATACATCTGGGATGAAACCTCTTCAATTTATCTATCACCATCCAAGTTCCCTAATCTCATCGCTTCAAATCCTTCACCAAAGTATTGAGGAAAATGTTGGTGACCACATTTTTCAGAAATAAATCAAGATAGAACATGAAAAAATACGCATTAATTCAATGTTAACTGGCCAGCCCAACTATGCAGCAGAAATCCCCAAAAGTCTTGCAAATTAAAAAAAATATTTTTAATTACAAATGATCAAGTTGAAAATGTCTGTTGTGAAATTTTTTACAAACTCTATCCCTTGGATCAAGCACTTCCTTCTTCAGAAACCCAGTCTGGTGAAGACAATCAAGAATCCAGGCACTATCCCAAATGCAATAATATTGTTCATTCAACAACTGGAGAGCCTGTTACATGTGGGTCAAAACTTTGGATTCAAGACAAGAAAAAATCCAAATTTTATCCTCTGAAGCAGTTTGGACACCAATTACTCAAGAAGTGGATTGCAAGACAATTAATTCTCCCTTTTTTTGAAGAATTACTCAGTGCACCTCAAAAGCATCAAGTCACTAATCCTAATAGACTTGGTTATATTTGGGATGGAACTATGTGGAAGGAATTCAAGGATGAAACCAATCAAGTTTACAAAGCAGAACCTGGGAACCTTGTTTTTGGAATTTACATTGATTGGATGAATCCCCATGGAATAAAGACCAGTGGAAAAAGCATTTCTCTTGGTGTAATATTCTTAATATGTTTCAACCTCCCACCCAATTTCCATTACCAGCTGCACAATCTTTTTGTGTATGGATTCACACCAACAACCAAGGAATGTACCTCTTTACAACTGAAAAATGTACTCAAGCCACTTTTCTCTGAGCTACTAGACCTTTGGAAAGTAATTTACTTCACAAAAACCAAAAAATACCCCAATGGAAGAGTAATACTTGCTGTAATATTGCCTCTGATTGGTGATACACCCGCCTTGCGTAAAATGGGTGGATTTGCATCTCAGTCTGCCACAATATTCTTTTCCCACTGCAACCTCAAGCTTAATGACATTGGAAACACCAAAAAAGAGACTTGGCCAGTAAAAAATAATAAAGATCACATTAAATGGGCAGAAATTTGGAATAAAACTTCATCATTGTATGGGAAAGCCAACCTTCTCAAGCTACATGGTGCCCGGTACACAATTTTCCAAACTCTGCCATACTGGGAAACAACAAATATGACAAAAATTGATGCAATTAATAAATTTATCTTGGGAATGCTACAAGATTATAGTGTCACCTACCTTGAAATAATAAAGGCTAGTCAAACTCTTCAAAATTTGGAGAGAAGGCAAAAAACTTACCCAAAAAGTGTCACAATTAGTCAAGTTAGCAGCCTTGGATCTGGATCCAAACAAAAGCGCTATTTTTAACCAGAGAGCTCCCAAAGAGTAACCTGGAGGAGAGTTCAACAATTTCTAGAAAGCTCTTAACAATACCTTGAGGAACCAGCTCCCAATCCAATTGAAAAGGTGAAAATTTGGGAAAATCAACAGCAACAAGGACAATCCAATATTCAACAGAGAACTTCAGTACCAATTGTTGTAGTTCAAAAAATTCCAGGGCTTCATCCTCACAGCTCCTCAAAAAGTTGGGAATATTCTGAATCTCAACTCCTCCAACCCTCTTTCTGGCGTTCTCCAAGGCTTCTTGAGAACACATCAACAAAAATCTCACCCAAATCCTTACCTAAATCAAATGAGACAGGAAAGAAAAAAGCTGACTCAAAAGGAATAAATCCAATTTGATCTATTACAAGTAAATCAGGAAGCCAAAATGAAACTGGGAAGAGCACTCAAAGTTTTATGGAAGAAAGCTCACATCCTTTTGTTGAATATTCCAATTATCCACTTCATTCAGCTTCATCAATAGAAGAGGCAAGTTTTGCATCAATGAGAATTACTCCTCAAGAGCTCAAAAGTCTTCAAGAGGGTAGAAATTTGATTGCATTTCCATCTTGGATTACTAGACTTCCCAGAAATATAGTTTTGCCTTCTGCTGGTACTCCTAAGGGTCCTGAATGGTTGTTGTTGTACACCATTCATGTAGTTCTTTTTTTGCTTCCAAGGTGGAAGTGGAACTCATCAAACAACTCAAGGGAGGAAAAGCTTGTATCAACTACCTCTAAACTTGTTGGTATTATCAACTTAGTCATGTTGCATCAACTTACCCATTACCAGGTGACCCAATTGGATGAATTGATCTTGGCTTATTGAGAGGAATTATTGCTACATTGGGGACAGGAAATTAAACCAAAGCCAACAATTCACTTCTCTCAGAATATGACTAAGATGATCATGCTCTATGGTCCTCCCTCAACATTTTTGTGTTGGTCAGGAGAAAAGCTGAATCACATATTGACCTTGATCAAAAAAATAAAAATACACGTAGGTGACACAGATTTCTGAAAAACATTTTTTTGATTGGGAGAAGTGAGCTGATTGGTTTGTTAAATTTCAGGTTTCCTTGATAAGTCTCTCTTGAATGGATTCCTTGAAAGAGAAAAACTTCAAGGTGTTTTTGAACAAATTGTATCCAACTGGAATGCTTTTGGAATCAATTCTAATCAACTACCAGATCTTCAAAGTTTATTCTATTCTTCGAAGTCAGATGATATTTCAAAGTCTAAAAAAGAAATTAATGATTTGGAAGAAGGGTTATTAAAAGAATTCATTCAAAATCATTCAACATACAACCTGTTACCATGGGACCAGCTTGAGTGGTTGCCTTGCAAATCAATGCTCTTCCATGGTAATAGCATAACACCCCATTGCTACAATAAAAGTAATTCTCAGATTTCATTTTCATCTATATCAAATCAAGGCGCTTGTGACATGGGAAAGGTATTTTCCATATTTTATGAAAACAACTGTGGGAAATATTTCCTCATTGTGGAAACCTTTCCATGTTTAAAACCAATTGATAGTTCAAGAAATCCATACCTTGGCCTCACTCATCTCAATTCTCAAATGGTTTATCAAGAAGGTGGATCAATATCTTTTATACATCAAGATAGCATATCAGGCTTTGTGGAAAGCATGGCTTATGATTCAAAAATTGCAAAAACCTTCAAGAATGTTTATTGTGTTGTGGCAATTAACCAATTGTTAAGCTATTATCAATAACATTAATTTATGAAGAACGGTATGTGTTGACCTAGATGACTGGTATTTCCTTGGATAACAGGAGATAATATAAGAAAACACAGGGAAAAAAAATTTTTTTGTACCAGATATTGGTATAAAACAGAATTAGAGGATGCATCTTTTGCATTATTTTGATAACTTAAACCCATGTATAAGGTATAAAATTTGCACATAGAAAAAAATTTTTAATCTCAAAAAAGCTGAAGCATCCATGCTGGGAGAAAATTGCTAGTCTTTGTTGGCAAAAATACTTTGAATTGATCATGAGCTACCAATTGAATTTTCCTCATTTTCAAATTCTATATTGGTGGCAATCACAGCCCATATCACCCAGTTCTGATTGGAATTCATTGGAATTCCTTGTATTAAAGTATGGTTTTACAATTAAATAAAGATTTCTCAATCATTCCATTTATGTAATTATTTTCAATTCAATTCATGCATTACATAAATATAGTGCATGAATCTTCCAGGACCATCCCAAAATCAATTTGATGTTTGACTCCAAAACCAAAACAAAGTCAAAACTGGTTTCACTCACTATCCCAGGTTCTACAACTGCTGGCAGGTGCAGCTATTTTTTCATGGTGATTAATGAAATAATGATCATGCGGACAGTTGAGTGTTATTCACACATCAAAAAAACAATCCAAAGTTGGAATAATTCCCATAACATGTGGAATTAGATTTTACCTGTTCTGAAGCACCAAGAAAACATTACAGGCTACCACAGGTTACCCTGCTAGCCTTAGCAACCGTCCCTTTGAGCCCCTGTATCCCTCAGAAGGACAGAATTTGGAATCAAAAAGCTATAAATATAGAGCTCTTTGAGGTTATTAATACCCAGCCACCCAGTTATATTTACATTGAGACACTGTTCCAAGGTAATAAAATACTTACAAGAGATAAGTAAGTGATTTATAGCTTTATTCTTAAGTGATTTTTAGCTTTATTCTGATTCATAATATCCATCCCAAAACCCTTTTATCAATTTAAACAAACCTTTTAAACCCATTAATAGGTTTAACCCATCACTGCATGTCCCAAACAGGTACCTAAAGGATGTAATAGAATACCAGTGATCCTTTTTCTGTTGTGGAAGCTTGGTTACAAGGCCCTGCAACTCCACCATATATTTTATATATATATCATCTTTGGGAAATATCTCCTTTAAGAATATAAATTCAAGGTTCCAAAGTAACCAGGTATATGTGTTTTCAAAGTGAATTCTCTGAAGAGAGGTGTTAAAAATTCCAAATATTATTGTGACCCCTCTATTTAATTTTTGAAGAATCAATTTTTTAATATTGATTAATTATATTAAATCATAACCAAACAAATCAACCTTGCAATAGCTCTATCCAAATATTTTATGGATTTTTGCTGCATTTATTGAATAGAATATTCATTATTTATTCCATAACCTCTGGTAGCTAAAGGATAGCAAGGGTCTTGGCATCCAGGAGGCTGAAACCCATGCTCCAAAACATCAGTCAACCCATCAGATACCCCACCCCCTAACTCTTAAAACTCCACCCAAGACCTGCCTAAAGCAAAGAAATCTTCACCATGGAATTGTGCATGTACTGCACAAGAATGCAGAGAGTTTTCAACCGCACTGCCAGTTGCCTTGCCTGTAATGCCTGCTGTTGAGGCCACCACAGGTTTTCATTTGTTTCCCAAACTCCTGGATCCTTGCGGAGTTGTCCCCTCCCCCGCCCTTGCTCCACCTCCGGCCCCCATTGCAAATGTTGTTGCTGCAGCCCAATGGACAACTTTGTGGTGAATGATGATGATCCAATCAAGAACAAAGACTGGGATCTGGAGCCAGATTTCTTTGCCTCCGTGTTGGCTGTTGCTTAGGTCACAGACATTCTATCTCCCCCACCTCTACATGCAGACCTTGCTACTGCTGCCCCCTGGGGAGATGCCACCCAAACCTGGGGCAGCCATCATAACTTGAATATTGGACTTGGCCAAGTACTTCACAGGCCCAACACAGGTCCCACCTTGGTCCAAGTGGCTATGCCTCCAATACCCCCCCTGCTTTGCCCAACTTTCCCCTCTTCCAACCTCCATAACCTTCCCTTCCAGCAACAACTACCTCTACCGCATCTCCCCCAACCACAACTCCTCCTGTGGACATTGAGTCCCTGTACTTGGTCAATGCAATCAGCTCCAACTTGCTACCCATACCACGTAAGCTTTTTTTTTATACTAACTCCAACCAAAAAATCTCCCAACCGCTCCCCCTCCCATTGTTTAGTGGCTCTTCCCTCCGTTTCCGGTCCAAAGATCTCTGTGCTGTTCTTCTTCAATCCAGACTCTGTCTCCTCAACTCTCCTTTAAATCCTCAAACTCCGACCCATCTATATTGAGGAGATTCTTCCTGCTCTCTCTTTACCATGTGGCCATCCAAAGCAACAACAAAGATTGTGGTTGAGGAATTGAGGGAGCCAAAATCATCTGGAACTCTGCAATTTGGATGAGCAGATACTGGTCATCCTCCAACATCCGGTTCATATACCAGCTGGGGAGCATTGCAAGCTCCTCTGTGAGCATCATGGCACCAGTTTTGATCTCCGTCGCGCCATCTTCTTTCCTTAGATTTTCCCCGACTCTCTCCCTCTCTTTTCTTTTAACAAGCAACATTATATAAAAAAAAGATATATACCTAAAAATATAAATTTTGTGCAATGCTCCTTGATTCCCCTATATAATCTTTGAAATAAATATTATGCCTGGCCTCCCAGAAAGGAATCCTCTCAATTCCCCAAAAAATCCTAGCAAAAAGAGAAACACACACACAAAAAAGGGAAGAAAATCCTAAAAACCTCCGCAAATAACAAATCCCTAAGGAAAGCCACCATATGTCCTAGAACCTCTAGTGTGGGCATACAGACTACTAAATTTTTCCCCAAAACCATAAGCCCCGCTTCCTATATCCGGAACAAGATCTTCTCCAGCATTTGCACATACCCCCAGACAAATTGGGAAATTTCTGGAGCGTCTGTAAGCGTTTCCCCTGAATAATACATCTTCGGGCCTTTGATGCCCGTGTCATTGATGAAAGTATGAATCCCCTCAGTAAGATTGTCCTTCAGAATCCAGGTCATCTGCGCTTGGTAAACTGCAGCCCAGTTAGTTGCATCTTGCCACAGCCAACTCACTTTCATCCTTCCCAATCAGGTTTTGAAGGCAGTGATTGGACGCGAACTCCAATCAAGTTTGCGCTGATTGTATCCACCCATCACATCCACTAGCCCTTAGCACGCGCATCCTGCCATAGGTTCCAGATACTTGTCCACGTGCAGAGGGCGTCCTGCATCTCTGATTGTAAACAAATTGAGCCCCTGCAGATCATGAACAATCCTTAATGACTTCCCATCCTGCTGAACCACTTCAAAGATTGGACTTGAGTAACTTGATGTCAATTTCTGTGATTTCACGTCGTGATCACTTCCTTATATGGCATGAAATAGGCGATTGATTACTTGAAATAGATCAGAATGAGAACAGAATGAAAACAAAACTGTAAGTCGATTGAGTGGGGATGATAGTGAAGGAGACAGGGATTGATAGAATACCTTGAAATAGATCAACACTAGTTTTGGTCCTACAACGTTGTTCTGACACAGTATATGAGGAATGAAAAGGAAACAAGCCTGGGTCGAGCAGTCGGTGTGAGTTGAGATTGATTGAGAAAGCAGAACTGAGTGGTGATTTTGATAGAGATAGAAAACAATGAGAGTATGAGAAAAGAGTCCTAAATTACCTCCACTTGATCCTAGTCGCGCCTTCCTCCTGAGTCAGATTCGCGTGGAACTTCCGGTTGTCGTGTTGGTCGCAAGTTGAGTTGATGATTGGCGGCGTGGTTTGGGTGGTTGAGTGAGGGATGATCAGGGAGAGGCTACAAGGAAGAAACTCGCGGACCCTGCTGTCCGTCGGTCAGGGTCGAGACTGAGACATGGCTTGAGGGCGCAGTTGCGCGCGGCGAGCGGCGGAGCGGTGCGACCTTGCGTAGCGTGAATCACCCCACCCTGACACCTGACACTCCTCCTTGATTCATGCGGGAGCCATGTGAATGAGATCCAGAGCCGCCCGATGTTTGACAGCGCCTAGTGGTTTGGTGAGTACGTCCGCCAGAATTTCGGCGGAAGGGAATTGATGTACAGACAGCAGGTTCTTCGCCACAAGGTTGCGGATGTACTTGTATCGGACTTTGATGTGTTTTGAATTCAGGTTCAGTTGAGCTTCCTTGCTGATCATGACCGCGCTTGCGTTATCATTTTGGAGGATGACATTGAGGGGAGGTTTTTTGCTGAGGATCTTCAGATTTTGGAGCAGGATTGACAGCCACCGCAACTGTTTAGCGCACTTGTTTGCGGAGATGAATTCAGCTTCACAGGTTGATTGCGCCACAACGGATTGTTTCTTTGTTACCCAGGAGATTGGGTTGTTGAAGAGGGTTATCATGTACCCGGAGGTGGATTTCTTGGACAGCAGTGACCCTGCATAGTCCGCGTCTGCCCAACCACATAGGGTGGGCTGTTTGGCCGCGCAGCGTGAGTAGACGATCCCCATGTTTCTGGTGCCGTTGAGGTAGCAAAATAGATGTTTCACAGCAGACCAGTGAGATGCCGTAGGCTTCGATGAAAATTGAGAAAGGAGATTAATGGTGAAAGCAATATCGGGCCGTGTGTGGATAGCTAGATGAAGGAGCATTCCGATGGCCTTCTGATACTTGCGGCAATCCACTGGTTCCGCGTCCTGTGCCACCAGCTTCTGAAGATCCATAAGGGCCGGGGTCTTTACGGGGTGACTGTTCTCCATCTGGAATTCGGTGAGGGCCTTCTTGCAGAAGTCGCCTTGGTGAAGAAAGAGAGACCCGTCCGGCCGCCAGTCCAAACTGTACCCAAGATGTTGGCTTGGTTTTTCCTTGGTCCTCAGCTCATAATGCTTGCCTAGTTGATGAAGGAACTGAAGAATCATTTCACGGTCAGGTCCAACGACCAATCCATCATCAACATGTATGTGGAGCTTTATGGCTAAGTCGGAGCTGACAAAAAGAGACTCATCACCCAACAATGGCGTCAATCCGCACTTTGCGAGTGTTTCAACCAGGTGAGCTTTCCATCGTCTGGGGGCTTGCTTAGTCCCATAGAGGGATTTGTTCAAGAGCCAGACATGGTCTTCCTTGCCCGGTTCCTCGAACCCGCTGACCTGCGACACATAAACCGGAGCCTCGATGAGGCCGTTCAGAAAGGCTGTCGCAACGTTGAATTGGAATACATGGAGTTTCTGTTCCACGGCAAGTGACAGGAGCACCTTGAGAGACTCATTTCGCGCCACCGAGGCGTAGGTTTCGAAGTAGTGGATTCCCTTGTCTTGATGATTTCCAAAACACACCCAGCGCGCCTTGAAACGAGCGATTTCATCGAATTCGTTTAGCTTGTTGACCAAACGCCACATACCGCCGATGATCTTGGCACCTGGGGGAGGCTTGACCAAAGTGCCGGTGTTCTTGAAGATTAGCTGGCTGTGCTCTTCCTTCATTGCTTCGAGGTACTTGTAGGCGTAGGGTGAGTTCAGGGCGTCCTTTACCGAGATTACTTCAGTGAGGTTGGCTTCATCAATTGGGCTGCGGCGATTTCGTGAGCCTTCTAGTATATTGCACGGGTCAATTCTGGAACTAAAATCTTTAGGGGCTTTGTTGTAGTACGGAACAAAGGCGTAGTGCTTTGTTGTGGCAGCAGCTAAGTCTTGAGTACGGCTCTCATCAGCCTTGGAGGCGATACCTTCCGCGGCGGGTTGATCTGGTACCGATTCGACTGGCGAGGGGGTTTGCACTATGGCGCCGGGAGTGGAGGGGGTTGTGGCAGTTTTAGGTGTTGGAGGGTTTACGGTGATTGATACAGTCGGGTGGTGGTCGTGTCGCAGTGGCTCGGTTCGAGGGAGCGAGGAGTGGTGTTTTTTGACCGCGGAAGGTTCCCGGTAGGGAAATTTCAGCGGGGAAGAGGAGAAGTCCCGACTGACAACTATTCTCAAACTGGAGGGTTCGAGGAATTGCGATGCGTCGGAGAAGGGCTCAAAGCCTAGGTATAGGAGAGGTTTTGAGGGAGGTCTGACCTTGTCTTGGTTGGGCCGGGTTACAAAAACCTTGAGGCCAAAAGGAAGGAGTTTGGACAGATCCCGCTGGGGTTCAAAGGGGGTGTTTGTCTTCGCCAGGGTTTCCATAGGGGATGACCACGCAAGGCTTTTGGTGGGGAGTACGTTTATGAGATGGGAGGCGTATCTTGCTGCTTCGTTCCAGAGGTTCACAGGGACCAACAAATGAGCTAGTATACATCTCATCTTTGTGAGTAGGGTAGAGTTAAATTGTTCCGCGATTCCGTTGGTCTGAGGACTGTCAGCAGGGCCTCGCTCGGTGGTTATTCCCAGATCTGAAATGGTGGTTAGGAAAGGATTAAAGCTGAATTCTCCTCCTCGGTCTGAGTGGAGATACGCTGGTAATTTACCCGTTTTGTTCTGTATTTCCCGTATGAAGGAGAGTATCTTTGCTTCGGAATGAGACTTCTTCTTGAGGGTGTATATACAATTAAAGCGGGAGTAATCATCGATAATCACAAGGATGTATTGATAACCACTGCGGCACGGCGGAGAGATTTGAAGTACATCAAAATGAAGTTTTTCGAACGGGCGAGTGGCGGAGGGGAGGGGGTTGAGATGTGGCGTTTGTTTCAGCTTGCATTGTTGACATACTTCGCACACGGAGGCCGGGTCTTTTGTGGTTGGTTTGGGTAGATTGTATAGTTGAAGAAATTTCTTCAGGTATACATCGGATGGGTGTCCCAAGGTTACGTGCCAATCGGTTTGTTCAGTTAGGTTGAAAGCTGATACCCGGACGAGGTCCGAGGCATATAGGTTTCCGCTCCAAGGGAATCGAGCCACAATTTTTTCTACTCGCTTTACCACCAGCATACAATGATGCTGAGATATTACTAGCCCATGGTCTTCTAGTTGAGAGACGGATAAGAGATTACGAGGCCCCTTCGGGGCGTAGTACACAGGGTGGATCCAGGTACCACCGATTTCGAGTCTGCAGGAGTGAGTGACCGGGATGGACCCGCCGTAGGTTATCATCTCCTTGTCGATGGGTTCCGGGGAGGTTAACAAGGATAAGTTGCATACGATCGATTTGGTTGCGCCGGAGTCTAGGATGAACATGGAGTTGGTCTTGCTTGATGGAACCAGGTAGACCTTGTCCGTGAGACAGAATCCGTAATTGTCCGGATCGTTTGCTACTTCCATGCACCCAATCTCCTCCTGCGTTTCATCATTGTTCTCCGACGACTTGTCGGAAAGGTGATGCGCTTTGGGATTACCTCTAACCTGCTTAAGATGTTTGGCGACCAACCTTGCGATCTTGTCGTCTAATGATTCGCCTTGGGGGTGATTTCTTGTAGGAATTGCACTCCTAGGTTGGTTGGAATGCAAGGGTGGTTGATTTGCCGGCTTCCTGGATCCAGAGTTATTTTTGTTGTATGAGTTGGTACGGTTTGTGCCTTTGATCGCCAGATTCATTTCCTCCTTGGTCTCCAGATTTTCTCTTTGGTTATGTTCAAGTATGAGACGGTCTCTTACGGTTTTGTATGTGAAGGGATTGACGTCGAACATGTTTGGAACCAACGAGGTTAGAGTTTTGTCGTAGTTGAGTGTTATGAGCAGTAAGCATGCAGCCAGTCCAGTGGAGATTGATGCAAATTCCGGGATGTTGGCAAGGGAGGACTTCAAAGAGGTGTAGAGAGAGGAGAATTTATTGAAGTGGTCTTGTAGAGATGTCCCAGGCGTGTACTCCATCCTTGTAAGGCGTTGTAACTTGGTCACTACCGTCAGGATGGATGCGTCCCCGCAGGCGTTGCACAGGGAGGTGTAGGCGTCGATAAAACTTCCTTCGTTTGCCTTGATGTTGTGGTGGAGATCCCTCGAGGTGGTGGAGAACAGTTGGTTGAGAGCCCAGGCGTTTCTGTGTCTGAACGTGGATGTACCGCGATTTACCTTGGTCCATTCTTTGTCGAGCAGGTCCTCGTACCCCTTATTGGTTAGAATATTTGCGAATCTCATTCGCCATTGATTCCAGTTCTTTCCCGTCAACTTGGCCACTTTAACGCGATGACTAGTCCCCGAGCTTGAGTCTGACGAGTTGTACTCAGGTATTACTATCGCCGTCCCATTGTCGTTGCTCATTCTTACTCAATCAAGGTTGCCTGTTGCCAAAGAAGTTGCTCTTGCTACCATGTGATTTCACGTTGTGATCACTTCCTTATATGGCATGAAATAGGCGATTGATTACTTGAAATAGATCAGAATGAGAACAGAATGAAAACAAAACTGTAAGTCAATTGAGTGGGGATGATAGTGAAGGAGACAGGGATTGATAGAATACCTTGAAAAAGATCAACACTAGTTTTGGTCCTACGACGTTGGTCTGACACAGTATGAGGAATGAAAAGGAAACAAGCCTGGGTCGAGCAGTCGGTGTGAGTTGAGATTGATTGAGAAAGCAGAACTGAGTGGTGATTTTGATAGAGATAGAAAACAATGAGAGTATGAGAAAAGAGTCCTAAATTACCTCCACTTGATCCTAGTCGCGCCCTCCTCCTGAGTCAGATTCGCGTGGAACTTCCGGTTGTCGTGTTGGTCGCAAGTTGAGTTGATGATTGGCGGCGTGGTTTGGGTGGTCGAGTGAGGGATGATCAGGGAGAGGCTACAAGGAAGAAACTCGCGGACCCTGCTGTCCATTGGTCAGGGTCAAGACTGATACATGGCTTGAGGGCGCAGTTGCGCGCGGCGAGCGGCGGAGCGGTGCGACCTTGCGTAGCGTGAATCACCCCACCCTGACACCTGACAATTGCTTGTAAAGGCCCGTCCCCACTTGCTTGTGCACCAGCTCCAAGAAGGGCCCACAAACATCCCACAGAATTGGAATTGGCTTGATCTTCCAAGGTTTTTGTGGAGCTGTAGGAATCACATAAGGGTCTCCTATTTTGATCTTTAACAGTCCCCGCTCTTCAGGTCCAAATGCGAGGGCTCTTTCCTGGAGGACAAGTACCAATGTTAGCAAATCCCTTTCTTCTGCGCTTAACCAGCCCTGCGGTCCAAATTTAAGGGCTGAAACCCGCTCATCTCTAATCTGCTCCAATTGCGTTACCAATCCTGACACCTTCAGGGGAGATTCACAAAGGTCCCCTTACCAAGGGATTGGTTGCAGTGGTCTGTTCAGATCCTGCGGCATTGCTTTGTTCCAGGGAAAGACCTTTTTCCCAACTGGCTTATACTTCCCAACATTGCACAGCGCCATCTGCACACATCCCTTACCATAGGTCCTAGTAAAAACCAAACTGTGGCTTTTGCCTTTGCTCACAAGTGTGGCACAATGATAGTGTTTTTGTGAAGTACCTCCCAGAAATGCAAACTGAGGAAAGGAACTTACTTCAAGCGCTCGAGCTTCCTGCGCTTCCTCCCTTCTTCCCACCTTCTTCTCACTGGTCAACCCCCTTCATAAAGCCGGAACTTACTCCATGCCATAACCTTGGCTGACTAGTCAAATACTGCCTCCCAACCACCCTTGCAAACCAACTCCGCGCTGGGGTCCTCCTCCTCCTCTCTCACCAAATTCTGCATCCACTTTCCCAACCCCTGATTGCAGATTGTGGTTTTTAATTGCCTGCCGGAAAAATCTTCCACCATCAATGCTTCCATCCCTGCCTCTGGATCAAATATCATTTGTGCTTGGAACCCAAAAATGAATGGCTGTCCTAAAATAGGCTCCCTTTAATCAACCAATAAAAAAGGAATGTTTCATGGAACCTTGTGACCTCAACCTCTTTCTCCTCCACAACCCCATCCAGGAAACAAGCCCAACCCTTAAGCAAGCAAAGCCCCATTGCGCATTTCTGCCAAACCAATCCCATTTCATCAACCAATCTAGACGGAAGGAGGTTCACCATAGAACCGCTATCCACCAGCTCCCACACCTTCCTTCCAGCAATATTCATCAAAGGGTAAGCCAGTGTTTCATCCCCACTATGTTGCACTCCGTGTCATCTCAAGCCAAGTTCACCTGCTGCACCATTTGAGGGATCCTATTGTGTCCCCAATTGTTCAGCGCTTGAAAAATCTCATCCACTACAACCGGTGACACTGCTGCCAATTCCTTCAAGGTAAAGGGAATAGTTGTTTCATTCCCCTTCACCCTGCGCACAATTTCCACCGCCTTCTTCTTCCCTGCCAGATTTAACGGCTGTCCATCTGTTTCCGGAAAGCGTGCAATTGCCTTAGGAGCTGATGGTGGTACCCGTTCCTTGGCATCCACATCCATCCTTTCCACTGCTTCCAACTCCTCTGTTGCTAAAAACCTCACTTCCGCTTCCACATGCGGTGGTTTCTGTACCCCAGGACCAGTGATGATTCCTAGAAAAGCTTTAGCAGTTACCATCAATTGCTTTCCTTGCAGGTGCACTTGCTCCATGACACTTGGATTCCCAGGTTCAGAGGAGATCTGCTTGCCCATTGGGAACATGAATCCCATTCCCACATGTCAAACAAATCCAGCCTTGAGGTCCTTTTTCATGGTATTGCACCCCAACCAGCAATTTCCCTTGTCCCCACAGTAATTGAATAACCGCAAAACGGGCTGATTTGACAAAAGAAGCTCTCCCCCAAGGGTAGGAGGCGGATCCCGCAGACCAGACAGCATTTGTCTCAGAAAGATCCATAAATCCTTCATAAATTCTGTCATCTTGCTAACCTCCGGGCTTGTTGTTGGTGGTGGCGCCTGAGCGCATTCGCTTTTTGAGGGGCCTGCAACCATAGCTTGCATTGGTGCTGCCACAGTGTGGGAAGCCGACTTCTTTGGCCCCTTTGGGAAGGAACACACCGTGTCCTCCATCAGTTCCTCCAAGTTCAGCTTGTTTTCCACCAAGCAAAAAATGACAAGGATGTCTGGAAGAAGCACAATACTCCCATCCAACAACCTCTCCACCAAGTTGTTGTCCTACAAGTGCCTCTGCACCCCCCCACAGAGTGGGGGACTGAGTCCTCCCAAAAACACCCTCTTCATTGGGCTCGTCTTCCCAGATATCACCTTGTTCTTTGACAGTTAAAAATAGATCCAATTTAAAATTGCTACATCATCCCCCGATTGCACCTGCATCCGGACTCCACCATTTGCGCCCGCTTCTTCCGCGGTTTGCTTGAAGTCTCTTTCCCAAAACCAAGGCTTGCGCCTTCCCCATCATGCCAAGATTTCCACCTTCAGTTCTGTCCAATCCCTTTCCTTATACCCTTCCATCCCCTCTGAATCCTGAAGCTTCTCTTCATCCGTGATGAAGAGGACAACAACCCAAGCCTTTTCCAAACACATTTCACCTTTGGCATTGGCAATTCCTTTGTGTTGTGCAAGGAATTGCTCCATGTCCTCAGTGTTGAGCCGGATGTGAGGATAGTCCCGCGGCCTGATGCAAATGGGCTTGTGATTGGCACCATTGTCAGAACAAGGGACACCGTATCCTGCCCCTTATGAGGGTTGCTTCCAAGAAGCTGGAGGAGGAGGAGGAGGAAGAGGTGTGGGGGTAACGTTAGATGAGCCCGCAACAGTCAATGGGTGGTACTGGGACATAGGGCTCATTATTTTCAAGAGAGAAGGAACAAAAGATTACTTCCCAGCTAGACCCCCAGATTTGGAATTCAGAAGAGGATTTCTCCTTTAATGGTTCCCAAGTTTGGAAGTTATTGATCCCTTGCCTCTGTAAACCCTGATTGCAAATTTTCACCCTTCAACTGAAAGATATAGAATTGAGAGTAAAAGGATCCTTCCAAAACCTATGACAATGCAATGATCCTTTGTGATCCAATGACACCTCATCCTCCAACAGGGTTTAGGGTGTGGCTTAAGTAACCTCCCCCTAAACCCTAACCTAAGTACAACATAAACAAGCAACAATAATGACATATAACCCCTAAGAACAGAAGCCTAGCCTCAACCCTTCACTTCCCATCCCATAATCAACAAACCATATCCCATATACATCCGTATTGCCCACCTGCCATTACGTGCACCTGGTCCTTCCTTCTCATGACGCAGCCTTGCGCTGCGCCCAACGTGGAGCCCCCCCTGCATGTTCACATTGGCCCAACGCGCCATTCCAGATATCAAAGATATATCCGCGTGATCCAATCTGCGTCTTGGAAGGCCCAATTTGCGCGCAATCCATCAAATCCAATGCAATCCAATCCATCCCGCGTCTCCAGATGCTGAGCCCGATTTGACTGCTACTGAGCCCGCAGAGCGACATTCTGCGGCAAAGCTGCACACATTTCTGAGCGCGCTACCCATTCTGAGCCCGCCACTACTTCTGAGAGCCCAGCGCGCAGCCAATTCCAACTTGCCTCTATAAAAGACCACCACACCAGGAAGGCTATTTCAACCAAGCCACAGCAGAGGCAAGTGCACATTGCAGGGTTTGGTTTTAAGAAGAATCAGATTACCTTGAATTGGATTATGTTTCAGTGTGTGCTCTGGCTCCACCACTGGCAACCATCTCTTGCGCTAGTGTTCTTGCAGATTTGGCAAGGGACCTCAAGATCTACATGAGCCACATGTTGCAGCACTTTTATGGTTTGCCACCTGGCGCAGCAGAGGGTTTTCAGCTACCTAGCACACCCAGGCCCTGGGTGTGCACGTATGGTGAAAATAAAGGCTATTGGTAGTTGGGATGCAAGAAAAAGACAATGGATTCCAATGCAGGATTTATTTTTCCAGCAGAGACAGGATATGTGTTGGGACCACAGGTATTGGCAGAGTTGGATCAGCCCATTTCTTAGAAGCAAGCAGGGATGAAGGAAGGGAAAGCAGAACTAATGGCAGTGGAGGCAAGGGGAGCTGCATGGGATGGGTGTTAAAATATGTAAGCACTTAGGCGTGTGCTACGCATGAGTTTAATCCAAATTGGATGTACATGAGGGCCTCTGCCGCCCATTGGAAACACACAGGGACCATATGTGGCTGTGTGGATGTCATGGATTTAGGGAAACTGGCCTCAAAACGCATGAAAGAGCCCTATAGGCAAACGGGCCCTAACAGGCCCGGTGGGGTATATGGGCAAATACAGCCAGATGGGCTTGTGTCACATGACCACCCCACGTACTATAGGGCAATTCTTAGATGATTGTGAGCGCAGAGGAATTCTGAGTGCGAGGGCAAGTGGGAATAGCAAGAATCAGTTGCAAATGGCAAACTTAGTGATGCCGCTCGACAAATGGCAAGGGGAATGGAATGTGTTCCGAGGAGGGAAACTCAACCTGAGTCCAATGTGATAACTAGGTTGTAGCAAAATGCGATAATGTATGAAATTAACTAACTGAGGAGACAATCATCAGGAAAGGGGTTAGCCCTTATAAGGTAATCTGAAGTGACTAGATACAACCTGATGGGGAGCTAACTACAGTTGAAGGCGGTGAGGCAATGAGTGACAGGAACGGGATAGGAAATAAAGCAATAGTACAATCATATTGGAGGCCGTGGCGTAAGTGCAAGACAATAGAATCTGAGCGTAAAAATGTATTATGAATTAGGACAGGATTGAATGATGTTGAAGGTAATACAAGTGAGAATTAATAGTGTATGCAGGGTAGGGACTAGTCCAATTGCAAACTGTACAGTAATGATGGATTAGTTAGACGTAGATGCAAACTAACAAACAGTGTGTGACGGAAGATGGAAGTTCAAGGCTGTTGATGGGCCAGGGAAGGAGATTGAATCTCATAATGGATGGCCGACTGGTATGGAGTTAACCGCGAAGTTTGCAAGTATATACTGAGTTGGTTGCCAAGATTGGAAGGTCAAAGCGAGCCAGAGGAAGTGGCGGATCACACCATTGATGTTGTGCTTTATTTGTGTCACGCTTATAGACTGAGGTAGATGGTACTGAGGAGAGGACATGTTGAAGTGACAAAGACAATAATTCCTAAGTGCGGGGCGTGACAGTTTCCCAGGTATAAAGACGCGAGCTCCTGCAAGCGTTCAGATAAATTTTCCCATCAATTTCAAGTCGTTAATAATACTGTATACCCTTTTATTCATTAATTTTTAGATTTATAAGTTATATAAAATGTTGCATTGTTGTCCCACCGTCGCAAAAACTGTATTTGTCAAAAGAGTGATGTATCCCTAGTTTTGCCGTCAGAGGTCTTTGAGGCAAGTGAGAGCAGTGTCCTCTTTGCAAGGTTGCCTGTAACTTTCCTATAAATAGCAAGTCAACTGTCAATGCTCCCGCAGAGTCATTGAAGGAGATGCAGAGTCATAGGTCTGCGCACAGGGTTAATTACAAGATACCACCGTTGCTGGAGATCAAATTCTTGGGTACTCGAGTTCCTGGTGAGTACTCATTGGGACTGACTAGTGATAATAAAGGTAGTAACTAAATTTCACTCGTCTTGCTAGGGTTTGCCTGTTTCCAGAGAGATATCACAGACACACCACCGTCACCACCACCTTATTGGGGTCCGCCAACTGAAGTTACGGGAACCCAGATCAATGCCAAGGTGCAAGATGAAGTGCCCGGTGCGGAACAGGTTGGGGTCATAGCCAAGGAAGCTGTTGAATTATGGAAAAAGATTCAAGAAAACTAGAACATAGAGGGCTGAATTGAACAAGATTTTAGTAAAGAAATAAAGAGATGAGGAAACAAAGAATAAGAAAAGGAAAGAAAACAACATCCAGCAACTGAGTGTGTAGAAGAGGTTGACAAGATCAAGGACTTTCAGGAAATGAGTTGGGGATGAGACATGTGCAGGCAACAGTAAAGATCTTGGAAGAAAGATTGAACAATAGATCAGCCTTGAGGAGTGAGATAGAGACAGCAACGAGTTCTGATCTTACTGGTCAATTATTATGGAGTGGAGTATTTGAGAAGTTGATTTTTGAGAGGGTTTGATTTGATGTGGATGGTAGTGATGATATTCTGAGAGATAGAAGAAATAAAGAAATGAGCAGAAAGGAATAAGAAACCGTTGAGGAAGATCAAGAAAGGGTAGGTTCTAGTGGTTGAGTACCAATTGTCAAGTTTGATGGTTGAGTTTGATGGTTGAAATCAATGGTTGGGTTCAATGGTTGAGTTTGCCTATTCAGGACATTGGTAGATTCTCCTCTCCAAGTACAGTCTCCGATGATCTGAGTAGACTCAAGTGAAAGGAGTAGAGTTGTGACATTGATGAGAGCGCGCGCAGGTGTGACAGCTAAGACTAAGAGCAGCGCGGGATAGATTGAAAGATGAACAAGAATAAATGGGAGAAGAGCAGATGAAGAAGGAAAAGATAAGGAGAAGAAAAAAGAGGATAAGGAAGATGGGAAATAAAGAAAAGAGGAAAGAGAAGAGAATGAAAAAGAGAGTATCATTGATTTACTCAACACCCCCTGTGACTTGTAAGACTGAAGTCGGAGCTGAGAAAGACGGATCTATGAGTTGAAGAAGAGAGGTTAAAGAGCATAAGGGAAGAGCTTTGGTGAGCCCATCTGCCTTCATATCATTGGCCGAAATGAGTTTGATTTGAAGGTTGCCAAGCTGGAGTTCTTCTCAAGGATCTTTAGTCTTTATGTTGATGTGGTGTGTTTTGGAATTACAGCCAAACTTCTTGAGCTTATGGTCAAGCCCTTTGTTGTTGATAAAGTGACAACTTGGGGTGACGTTTATCTTCCAGAGTTCTGCCACCAGGCCTCTCATCCAAATTGCTTCTAGGAAGGAGTTGACTAGGGGATTTAATTTGGCTTCAGTTGTTGAGTGCGTGACGTTGCATTGACGGTAGCTGCTCCAGGAGATGAGAGAATTGAAGAGTAGCAAAAGATGACCAGATTGAGAGCATCTTGTGTCCAAGTTGTCACTCCAAGTGGTGTCGCTAAAGTACTGAATTTTAGTGTCAGTGTTGTTGATCTGTAGGGTGAGTTTAAGATTTTTTGTTGCTTTTAAGTACTTCCAGCATCTCTTGACTTCTCTCCAATGCTGAATTCCTGGCTTTTTGCAGAATCGTGTGAGATTAGAAACTGCAAAGCTAAGATTGGGCCGAGTTAGACGAGCTATATAGTTCATGAGGAAAACAGCTGAACGATAATTGATGTTTAGCGCTTTGAATTCGTTGTGTTCCTCATTGGTGGCCAAAGAGAGGTTAATATTTGCAGTAAGAGGGATAGTTGATGGTTTTCAGTCAGTTAGTTTCAATCCTTCCAATCCATGGTTGATGTGTTTGGGTTGGGATAAGAGGATTTTGTTTTCAACACGCTCATATTTCATTCCCAGAATAGTATTAGGTTTGTGATGGCTGGAGTTTTGAAAGCATTCGAGAAAATTCTTTTGAAAGTTATTTCCAAGGCCGACTAATATAAGATCATCAACATGAAAAAAAATAACGGAGTTGGAGGCGGAATGAATATAGAGACAGGGATTGGATATAGATTTGTGAAAACCTTGCTCTTGGATCCAAGCGGTGAGAGTTTGAAACCAGTTTGCGGGAGCTTGCTTGAGACTGTAGAGAGATTTTTGTAGAATGAGATAATCTGACTTTCAACTTGATCCTTTGGGCCATTTGATGATGACCTTTTCCGATAGAGGAGCGTGAAGAAAAGCACTCTTCACATCAAATTGAGAAATGGGAAGAGAGTGAAATAAACCAAAGAGGATCCCAATTTGAAGAGAAGCTGCCTTTCCCGTTGGTGAGAGGGTGTCTTGATAGTCTAGCCCATAAATTTGGTCAAAGCCTTGGACACATAATCAACTCTTGTAAAAAAGCGGGTCGCCATGGCAGTTGTCCTTGAGGCGGTAGACCCAGGTGGTGTTGAGAGGATTGTCCGGTTTGGGCCCATCGTAATCCTCCCAAACTTCTAGTCTTTCAATTCCATTGAGTTCTGTGTCCATAGATGATTCCCACTTTAATTGGTTGGAGCATCGCTTGGCTTGTTTGTATGTTCAAGGGACATAGTAGTGGTGATACCCATAGCGCTGAGGGGGATTTAAGTGAGATTGGTCACAAAGTGAGTAACCTGGAATGAGTTTTTCAGTGAGTTCAGCGGAAGGATTGGAATCAGAATCGGATTCTGAGGAGATTGAGGATTCTGAAGAGGGGCTTGTGGTAGCGATTTGTTCTTTGATAGAGGTATTGCTGGAGACAAGGTTGGTTGGTGAACTTTGAGAAGATAAATTCAAAGAGGAGGCGAGAAGATCATCGTCAAGATCAATGTGGAGCTGATCCAATGCTGGACTGGAAACAGGGGAGGCCTGAGATACGTCGTTGTTTTTGATGAATTTGACATGTTTAGAAGAAATGATAGAATTGTCAGGTTTTAGAATTTTATAAGAGAGAAAATTGGGGTTGTAACCCACAAGGGTACCAGGAAGCCCTTGGTCCTTGAATTTTTCCCGCGATTAATTCTGCTGTCAAGATAGACTACCTTGGATCCAATGGGGTGAAAGAAAGAAGTAGGAAGAGATTTGCCGGAAAATAATTGGTAGGGAAAGGGAGTATTTGAAGCCTTAGGAATTTGATTCAGGACAAGAGACGCAGTCTTGGATACTTCCGCCCACATGTTGAGCGGTAACTTCAAGCTTCAAAGAATGGCTCCAATGGCTTTGGTGAGAGTCCTATTAGCTCTTTCAACCTTCCCGTTGTGTTCGTGATGATAGGGTTTGGAGACTAGATGTTGAATTGAGTTGGATTTGAAGAAATTTTTGAGCCGTGAAGAGGAGAATTCACCGCCGCCATCAGTGCAAAAAGTGGCAGGGAAGCAGTTTTGTTTCTGTTTTTCGTGATTGAGAATAATCTTGAGCTGATCAAAAGCTTTGGACTTGTGCATGAGAGGGATGGCGGAAATGTAACCAGAAAAGTTGTCAATAACAGTCATGATGTAATTCATGCCGTTTTGGGAAGAAGGGTTGATAGGGCCAATTAAGTCAATATGAAGCTTTTCAAATGGTTTTGACGATGGACTGGATGTAGCGTTAAAGGGAGATTTGGATATTTTGGAGAAGACACAGTCTTCACATTGAAATTTGGAAAGGATTTGAGTGGAAAGAGAAGGGAAAAGATTTTTAAGACAATGGGGGCTGGCATGTCCAAAGGATAGGTGTAGAGATTTGATGGATTTTGGATTTGAAAGGTTAAGAGACAAATGGCAATATTTATAGTTGTCGCCAATTAGAGAAGGCGGGTTTAGGACAAATAGATTTTCGCGGATGTATCCAGTAAAAGCCAGATGAGAACCTGAGAAAAGAGAGGATTGATTATTGAAGGAGGAAAGTGTGCAGTTCTTAGAGGTGATAAATCCGCCAGGACTAATCAGGTTTACAACAAGGTCCGGAACAAAGAGACAATTGCTCAATGAGACAGAAGAACCTTTCCAAGTTAGCTTGACTGTGCCGTGACCCTTAATGGGGAGTTTCGCATCTTCCTTCCCAGTGTTAATGAATTCCTCACCAGTGGACTCGTTGAGATGAGTGAAGAAACTACGAGAATTAAACATATGGCATGAGGCGCCGGAGTCAAGAATGATTTTATTGAGAGAATTGATGTCTTCAATCCACATGGTGATGAGTGAAATATAGTGGCCAAATTCCTTGGCTTTTGCTTGGGTATTGAGTGGGGCTCTCCAATGGGCTTGAGATTCCTTCCACCAGTCGGGAGCAAGCTTCTCATGTAGATGCCAACACTTGCTCTCTGGATGATCCGGGGATTGCGGATTGTGATAACCCCTTCTGCATTGAAGTTCAGAAGGGAAAGGTTTCTTTGAAGGTCGAGAAGACACTAGAGCAGTGTCATTAATCTTGGATTCTTTGGATTTGACCTTGATTTTGTTTTTGAGTTGAGTAAGATGATTGAGCACAATATCCACAGTGACGGCCTTGTCTGAATGCATAATTTGTTGCCAAAGAGAGTGTAGTGACGGAGGAAACTTGAAAAGAATGAGATACAAGAGAATATCATTGGGTAGATCTATTCCAACTTCAATCATTCTTTTGACGGAAATTTAAGTGTTGGTGATGAATGAATTAATTGCCTTGGGTTTGAACTGTTGGTAGAGGAATTTGTTGAAAACGCGGGCCCTGTTGGCAGTTTGGGAAGAAGCAAATCTTTCTTTGATAGTTTGCTAGAGGAGTTGAGCTGAAGAGATGTTAACGGGGTTGACCACATTATTGTGGGTGACTGAATCAATTTGCAAGAGTAGAATAACTTGGGTTTCCATGTCATCTGCTGTGCTGAGGTTTTTGGAATCGTTCTCCAGGGCTTCCTTGATTCCTTTAAGCTTGAGTAACATAGACATCTTTTCTTTCAAGATGGAATAGTTTTCGTCGGAAAGAATTGGTACTGCTTTGAGAGCTTCCTTGAGAATGATTTGTTGGTAGCCATCGTTACTGGATCCCTCCATGGCTTTGGTTAGGTTTGTCGGACGGATATTTGGCTTTTAACCGTGTTGAATTATGGCAAAAGATTCAAGAAAACTGGAACATAGAGGGCTGAATTGAACAAGATTTTAGTAAAGAAATAAAAAGATGAGGAAACAAAGAATAAGAAAAGGAAAGAAACCAACATCCGGAAACTGAGTGGGGAGAAGAGGTTGACAAGATCAACGACTTTCAGGAATTGAGTTGGGGATGAGACACATGCAGGCAACAGTAAAGATCTTGGAAGAAAGATTGGAGAATAGATCAGCCTTGAGGAGTGAGATAGAGACAGCAACGAGTTCTGATCTTACTGGTCAATTATTGAGGAGTGTAGTATTTGAGAAGTTGATTTTTGAGAGGGTTTGATTTGATGTGGATGGTAGTGATGATATTCTGAGAGATAGAAGAAATAAAGAAATGAGGAGAAAGGAGAAGAAACCGTTGAGGAAGATCAAGAAAGGGTAGGTTCTAGTGGTTGAGTACCAATGGTCAAGTTTGATGGTTGAAATCAATGGTTGGGTTCAATGGTTGAGTTTGCCTATTCAGGACATTGGTAGATTCTCATCTCCAAGTACAGTCTCCGATGATCTGAGTAGACTCAAGTGAAAGGAGTAGAGTTGTGACATTGATGAGAGCGCGCGCAGGTGTGACAGCTAAGACTAAGAGCAGCGCGGGAGAGATTGAAAGGTGAACAAGAAGAAATGGGAGAAGAGCAGGTGAAGAAGGAAAAGATAAGGAGAAGAAAAAAGAGGATAAGGAAGATGGGAAATAAAGAAAAGAGGAAAGAGAAGAGAATGAAAAAGATAGTATCATTGATTTACTCAACAGAAGTGAGGGAGGAAGGAAGGAACAAAGCCAAAAGAGAATTTGGAAATGGAGAAGATGGAGACAGAAGTGGAGGAAGAGAGGGAACAGAGCAAGAAGAGTCTGTAACGGAAGAATTGGGAGAAGGGAATGGAGGAGATGGAAGGGATGGAATGTATAGAATGGAAGGAATGGAGGGCCAAGGCAAAGCCAATCCTTTGCGAGTAAAAGGGCTGATCAAGACTGATGCGAGGGGATTGAAGGGAATTGTTGGGGAAGGTTTGTTGGGAGGCCAAAGGAAAAGAGAATAGGAAGAACTCTTAGAGGAAGGTGGATGGAATGCTTGGCCAAAGCAAGCTCAAATTGCAAAGTGCAAGGAGATATTCAAGAGGCACATTGTAACAGAGGTGCTGGTTCTTTGAAGGATGTCATCATTGATAAATGATGAAGATCTGGATACCTTTTGGTCCATGGTTTCCGAGTTGAATGATAATTGGGAAGATCCAGAGAAAGAAGTGAAGGGGACTTTGTAACTATTTTTATAAATATGTATTTTTTATTTTATTTATTTTATTTATTTTTTTATTTTTATTTTTTTTTATTTTTATTTTTTTTTATTTTTATTTTTATTTTTATTTTTATTTTTATTTTTATTTTTTTTATTTTTATTTTTATTTTTTTTATTATTATTTAATTATAATTTTTTTTTTGTATATAAGCAATGGGAATCCCATTTTGTAGGAATGACAGGGGGATGACAAGAAGGAATAACACGGTGAGATGAAGGGGTTGTTTGATGGAATGGTGATGTGGAATGGAATGGGTTTGGATGAGATGGAATGTGGAATGGGATGGGATTGGATGGGATGAAATGTGGAATGGGATGGGATGGGATGGGATTGAATGTGGAATTAAATGGGATTGGATGGGATGGAATCATGATTGTCAAGGTTTGCAAGGGTAGCTTGCATGGAAATCTCAAATCAGATCAGGAGAGTTGCAAAGGTGATGGGCTGGTTCCCACGAGGTGGGATCTTTGTCGGACTGGAATCCAGACCATTCAACAAGGTATTGAAGTTTTCCTTTGCGTAATCTGGAATCCAGAATACGTTTTACTTCCCACTCTTGATGATTGAGGAAAGGGACCTGTTTGGGAGGGGGATGAGTCTTGCCCGGGTATAGGACTCACGCTGGCTCTAGGAGAGACACATGAAAGACTGGGTGGACACCTTTCCATTTCGCAGGTAAAGTAAGTTTAAAGGCGTTAGGGGAGATGACTGATTCTACTTGAAAGGGGCCAAGCTTTCTTTTGGAGAGTTTGCCGGTTGGGCAAGTACTGCAAATATTGCGAGCATCAATCTACACTTGATCTCCTACTGCAAAGGTTGGAGCTGTAGTGCAAGATTGGTCTGCTTGCTCCTTATAGCGCTGGTTTGCTTCTTTGATGTTGGTTGAAATTTGCAATTGAAGGGATTGAATTTGTTCAAGGTAATTGGTAGCAGGTTGAGAAGGTGCTATGTGAAGGGAAGAGAAAGTTGGGTTTCTACCATAAAGAGTTTGGAAGGGCAACTGTTTGGTGGAGGAATGAGTGGAGTTGTTGAAGGCAAAATTGGCTAGTGGGAGCCATTGCAACCAGTTTTCTTGTTGATAGGCGACATGCATTCAAAGATATTGTTTGAGAATCTGATTAACTTGCTTGGTTTGCCCGTCTGTTTCTGGGTGGTACGCCGTTGATAAATTGCGAGTGATCTTCAAATGTTGGCATAGCAAGGTCCAGAAGCTCAAGAAAAACAGAGATCCACAATCACTAACTATATTATCACGGAGACCATTTTTTGAAAATACATATTCTATGAACAAGTTAGCTAAGTCTTCTAAAGAGGCCGTCACATTACTGCGCAGAAATAAAGCCATCTTTGAGAAGCAATCTACTACTACTAGAATAGCATCATAACCACTAGAAGAAGGTAATTGAGAGATGAAATCCATAGAAAGCGAGTGCCAAGGATGACGCGATATTGGAAGTGGCTGGAGCAGCCCATACTTCCGGTGTTTTGAGGAATTGTTACAATTGCAATCATAGCACGCGCTAACATAGTCTTTTACTTCTTTGGTCATACCAGGCCAGTAGAAGTCTTGTGCAATCAATTGGTAGGTTTTATCCTGCCCATGATGACCAGCAAGCGGAGAATCGTGCAGTGAATCAAAGATATCTAACTTAATGCAAGAATTATCTGGTACTACTATACAATTATCATAGACTAAGAACTCATTATCATGAATACTGTAACTAATATCTAATAAGTTCACACTTTTGCAAAGTTTGATGCACTTGGGGTTGTTGCTTTGATCTTGTCGGAGTTCAGAAGCCAAATCTTGTAAGTGAGCAATGGTCTAACTGAGTTGGGAAGATTGGGTTGAGAAGAGTGTCCTAACATTTTCAGGGTTGTTTTTGGCAAAGGTGCTCCCCCCCTGGGTAAACGTTGTCCCAACGTGATAAAGCATCAGGGACTACTGCTTGTTTCCCAGGGCCGTATGTGATCATAAAGTGGAACTCGGAGAGGTATTTGGCCCATCGTTCCTCTCTACGTGTGAGGACTTTTGAGCTAATGAAATACTTTAAAGAATTATGATCACTTAAAACCTCAAAGGATTCTCTAAGGCTCAAATGGTATGAACACCATTTCTTTAAGCAATAAACAATTGCAGGAAGTTCCTTTTCATGAATCTCACAGTTAAGCTCCGCATCAAGCAAATTGCAAGACTCAAAAGCAATGGGGTAAAAAAGAGGAGTGGAGGAAGAGAACTGCAAGATTACTCCTGCAATTTCATAGGCGCTTGTGTCTGTTTCAACAATAGTGCAAGCCAGCTTGTTGAAGTGAGTGAGTATTGGAGCAGTGGTGAACGCCTTCTTCAGAGCTTTGAACTCTGAAGCAGCTTGTTTGGTAAAAACAAAAGGAGTTTCTTTTTGAAGAAGGTTAGGAAGATTCACGGTTTTTTTGGTGTAAAGCTCAATGAACCTCCTATTAAAATTACTGAAACCAATGAAAACTCAAAGGGATTTAAAGGAAGAAGGTGTGGTCCAGTTCAATATGCGTTTGCTTTTGGATGGGTCCATCAATAGTCCTTGCTGCAAGACTACAACACCTAGAAACCAAAGGGAAGAGGAATGGAATTTGCACTTAGAGGCTTTTGCAAACAGATCATTCTTTCAAAGTTGCTGCAGCACCTCTTGCACATGTGCAATGTGATCTTCAAGGTTCCTCAAGTAGACTAGTATATTATCTAGATTTACCACGAGGTATTTACCTACGACATTGGAAAAAATGTCATTGAAAAAATGTTGAAAAGTGGAAGGAGCATTAAAGAGGCCAAAAGGAATGATGGTATACTCATAACTGCCAAACCGGGTTCTCATCGCAGTCAAATACTCATGACCTTTCATAATGCAAATTAGGTTATAGGAACCTCAAAGGTCTAACTTTGAGAAATAAGCAGCTCCATGGAAGAGGGTGAGGAGATGTGACATAGGCGGTACTGGATAGGCATTCTGCCGGTTTACCTGGTTCAGTTTCCTGTAGTCAACAAAAACGCAAAGTCCACCGTCCATTTTTGGACCAAATAGGACAGGTGAACCAGTATTTGAATTGCTTGGTCAAAGAAATGCTTTTGCTACATTTTTGGCAATGTAGTCTTGAAGCGCAATTGATTCTTGCGTCGAGAGAGAGTAAACTGGTCCTGGTGCTGGCGGTGGGCCAGTAAGTTTGATCTTATGATCATAAGGACGGGATGGAGGGAGTTGTTCTGCTTTTTCAGCTGAAAAGACATCAGCAAAGTCATGATAAACCAAAGGTAAAGACTCTCAAATGATTTCTAAATTTTCAATCTCGTCATCTTTGAGAACTGGGTTTGAGGTGCTCGCTTGGTTCGAGAGGATTAGGGAGCTCAAAATACACCTTTTGGTTGGTCTCTGTTTCTCTTCAAAGGAACAGGAAAGAGGTAAGATGGATAGGTAAGCAATGACTCCTAAATCTGAAGAGGGAACTTGGGAATGGAGGTCAGGATATTGCAAATCTCCTGGAAGGAAAGTGTCATCCACCTCAATGACAGTGTCAGGTAGGCTGTTTAATTCCTGTTTGATGGAAACATTAGCATTCTGGGGGTGCAAGGTTCAAAGGTTAATTACTCCTTCTTGCCAATTCACATCCGGATTCCAGTAAACTAGGAAATCATGGCCTAGAATGGTATGATCCATTCCGGGTATAACCAAGACAAATAAATCCCATTTGAAGCTGGAGAAATTGGAGAATGCAAAGGTCCATTTTGCATTTTGGGAGACCCAATGAGACGGTTCAGTTGCACTACTTAATAAATAGATAGGAAATTTATCTATCTCGGAATGTGTAAGATTTTTGGAAGTGGGGAAAGATTCACTGATGAAGGAAACATTAGCGCTGGAGTCAAGTAAGACTCAATAAGGGGTGTTGTCGGAATCGAATAGGATAAATCTCAAACTAGGAGCACCTAGTTACTTGCAAGTGCAAAGATTTACTTGCGGTGATATAGATAATGTGTAGTTTTCATTGCGATTATTAGAAAAACTACAAGCTAATTTTTTGACTGATTAGCTGCTTCACCCCCTAAACGCTTTGCACAACTTTTGACATCATGTTTTCCTCCACAATACATACTCAGCCCATTCTTCTCCCTTTGTAGCCGTTCCTTGTTCCGTAGCATCCCAGTTTCTTTGTCCAAGAACTTCTGAGTTTTGGTGACAGTGTTCCCTTTTGAGTTGGAGTTCAAAGGCGGGGTTGGTTTGGATGGTTTCGGGTTCCTTGCGTTTTGCTTTGAGGAGTCTTCCACCCTTGGAGCCAAGGTGGACGGTCCATGGTTGTTTTTCCAAGAGCAATTCTTGTTGTGATAGCCATTATCAAGCTCAATCACTCAATCAATTAGCTGCTGGAACAAGGTTTTCTTATGCCCCCCAACTGTGAGCTGTTCAATTAAGCGTGCCGGTAGACCCTTTTGGAAATGGAATAGAAGAGCGGCCCTGTTCCACTGGATGCAAGACTGCAAGGTTTGAAAGTGAAAAATATAAACAGAAGCTCTACTATTTTCCTTCATAACTAGAGCATTAAGTTTGTATTTGGCATTTTGAACTTCATTGAGTTTGCCAAAAAGGGTGAACAGTTTTTGCCTGAACCTTTCCCAGTTGTTTAGAATACATGTGGGATTACTGCTGGACAAAAGTTTGAGGTACGGTTCAAACCACTGCAAGGCTCTACATCCTAAGAAGGATGAAGCATACATAACTTTATGCCTATTGGAAGGGAAATTGTTGGAGTCATTTGAAAAGATGATTTTACAAGACTGTAGGCAGGATCTAAGCTTGTGAGGGTGTTCTCCCATAAAGTGATTGGGTTGCTTCATGCCCGGAGTGCGAAAGCTAGAACTACTTGGGCTAGATCGCGGGGGACCATGAGTGAGGGCCTGGATCAATGTTGAAAGCAGGGTCAAAGCATCAGGCTTAGGAGCAGTAGTGCAAACCCCTGGTCTACCACAAGTCAAGGTTTCATTGGAAGAAGGGTTGGAATCTGCAAATTCCGCGCAAGGGTCCGTTGGAATATCCCGTGGAGGAGTCCAAGGATCATCAAAGGGTTCAACAGATGGCGATTTAGAAGGAGGAATTGGATATAAGGGTTGTTGGGCCCAAGGAGCGCTGGTTGTCCCTACCCAATGGATATCATCATTGTAAGGGGCAAGGGAAGCATTCCCAGTTGAGCGAGTATGTGACATCAAGAAAAAGAGGTCTACTATAGGTTGGCAAGCTACAATAGATGAATTGAGTTAGTTCTGGTAGAGGTATTTGACCCCCCCCTCCAGGGATTTGAGGGAAAGAGGGGGGGGGCAGCATGTGTGCCGGTTACACGCCACCCCATGTGTGTCTGAGATTGGACCCAGGTGTGTCCTGGGTCCCTCCTGGCCATTTTAATGGCCAGGGGCTGGTTGCATGAGGCAACCAGCCTGAATGTGAGGTAACAGGCCTGTTTTAAAAGACAACCAGCCAGGGGTTTGAACAGCTAAGGGGCTGGTTCAGCCCCATTGAGGTGGAAACACCAGAAATAACGGGAATAGGCTGGTTGTAAGGGTACAGGGACTGATGCCATGTGGGCTGATGTAGCCCAAACCAAGTAACAAGGCCTGTAGATCCTGTAGAGCTCTTTAGGAGAGGAAAATTTGCCTTTTGGCTTGTTGTATCATGGGCTCACAAGAGGCCAATCTTTTGTACTCAAGGAGCTCTTCTCCCTGCTGTTTTCCATCATCCATTCATCATCCAATAAAATTCATCACCAATATCATCCAAAGTATTGCCCCATTGTGAGAGCCCATCAGCAATTATTGACACAAGGTGTCAATAATTTATTTTGCTTTAAATACTGCTCATTTGCCTAAGCTAATTGCTGGCCATAATTATAACAATGGGATGGGAGCGGATGTGGAGGATCCACTGCGCTGGCTGCTCCAAGGCCTGTTGCACATGATTTGGGAAACAATGGGCAGCAGGAAAGTATTGAGGAGAAAAAAAAAGCAGCAGATATCTTGGGTGGTTTGGGAGCCAATGGAAAGTGGATGGGTCTTGGGGAGAGGGAGGTAGCGGTGGCGGAAGGAATAGACAAGGCGTTGGAGGATTGCAACCAGATTTGGACGCCTTCAACAGCAGGGAGAATGCATGCAGAATGAAACAACATTGGGCGCGGGGAGTGCGGCATGGATGGGCCAATGGCGGGCCCATTTCCATCACAGCTATTGGAGATTTTGGCATTGGTTCAACAGACAGGCACAGCGGGGCTTCAGGTGTGGAATGGAAAGGGATTGGGTGTCAATGGTATGGCTGGGCAGAAGGAGGTTGGGGTTTCAATGGCTTTGAAAACAGAAGGCACTCCTGGAAGAAAGATTGGGACAATAGACTGTGGAAACAACCAAGGTGGGAAAGCCCCGCAGCAAACAGGAGGCAGAGTGGAAGTTGGGACAAGGAGCTTTGCAAAAAAAAAAACCTTTTTCTTCTCTTTCTTTCTCTTTTCTGGGTCTGTTTCTCTTTATTAATCAATTTCTTCTCTAGAGGTGGGTGTAATTGGTATGGGCGGGTATGTTCAAGGTAATTTTGGAAAGAACTCTGGGGAAATAACTCAAGTTGGGGGGGGGTATTTTCATATAGCCTTGGATTGGGAACCATTCCGCAGTCAGCGCCCTCAGCATTTGGTAGGTCAGGCTCAGCATACCTGGCACTGGTTAGGCGTAACTGGGTGGGGAAGGTCACATCTCGCTCAGAAACTGGAGAACCAAGAATGGAGCTGGCCCAACCAGGTTTGTAGGAAGCTAGAGTGGGGGCAATTGAGGCTATAGGAGCAGGGCCAGAAATCACGCGGCGCGCCAGGCGGATGCAGAAAACACGGGGGGCTAGGAGAAGGGGGCAATGGGGGCAGCATCATGAGAAGGAAAAACTGGAAGTGTGTAACAGTAGGCAGGGTTTAGGGTGGTTGCAGCATGGGAGAGAGTTAGGGTTAGGCTAGGGTTCTGGTTTTTAGGGTTTCTTTCAGCCTCCTGGATGCCAAGACCCTTGCAATCCTTTAGCTACCAGAGCATAGAATAAATAATAAATATATCATTTAATAAAGGCAGCCAAAATCTGTAAAATATTTGGATAAAGCTTATTGCAAGGTTAATTTGTTTGGATATGGTTTATTGTTATAAATCAATCTTGGTAACATGATTATTGAATATTTTTAAATCACAATTATAATGGGGATCTTTAAAACCTCTCTTCAGCTAATTCAGTATGAAAACACATAGGCCTGGTTATTTTGGGCCCTTTAGTTTAAAGGATATTTTCCCCAAAGATAATATGTATATAAAATACAAGGTGGAGTGGAAGGGCTTTGTAACCAGCCTGCCACAACAGAGAAATGATAATAAGACTCAATGCATATTATAAAATCCTTTGGGTATATGTTTGGGACGTGCAATGATGGGTTAAACCTGTATACTGGGGTTATAAGGTTGTTCAGCAGATTAAATTAATAAGAAGCAGTTTGAGGATGGATATTATTAATCAGACTAAAGCCATAAATCACTTACTTATCTCTTATAAGTATTTTATTACCTTGGCATGGTTTCTGGATGTAAATATAACTGGGTCTCTGGGTATCAATATCCGCTAAAGAGCTCTTTATTTAAAGCTTTTGGAGTCTCAATATTGTCCTTCTGAGGGGTAAAGTGACTCAAAGGTACGGACACTGGGGCTAGCAGGGTAACAAGTGGTAGCCTGTCATGTTTTCTTGGTGCTGTAGCACGTGTAGCATCTAATTCCACAGGGTATGGGAATTATTCTACTTTATAATTGATGTTTGGACGTGGCAATAACACTCATCTGTCCTTTTTATTTATTATTTCATTGATTATCCTGAGTAAATTTTCCCAGTAAGTTAATAATTATTTTAATAGACATTCCTAAGGATATTCTGATTCCAGGTGAGTTCTCATTATGTTTTAAATATTTGTATTAAATTTGTGATATTGATTTTACTCCTTATTTTCAAAATTCAGTTTATTTACTAAAATAATTACTTAAAAATGTAAGTCATGGGTATTCATGTAAAATATTTTTAAATTATAAGTTTTATTAGTTTTTCACGAAAATGTTGATTTCTAGAAATTCTCATAATAGTATGTTAAATTATTTTAATATACTTTCAGAAGTAGTCATCATCTTATTTTCGACATTTTTGGTACTTTGAATTATATTTAATGAAAAGTATGTATAAAAGTTATTTAAGTATTTTTATATAATTTATGTATTTTCAGACTATCTACTATCCATGGGAACATTTATTACATATGTAGAATGTTCCTGTGTAGTTTGTAGCATGTTTACGCGGTACCTAGGTTTCTCAGGCCTCCTGTCACTTTGTCAACTTTTATTCCTGCGGCTGCGTACTTTTCAGAGGCCTGGCACTGCGTACACAACTTTGAAAGAGTGACAGAGCTGTAGCTCAGCCGCCCGCGGGTGCATTGGCTGCCGCGGCTGCGTGTGGGAATTGTGACAGAACACATTTCCCTCTGTAACTCCTGAAATATACACAACACATCAATTCAGACTGAATTCTAGGTGTGAAACCTATACGTGACAATACATGTGAAATATTTAATTGGCCAAAAAGATCCATAGTGGTGCCGTGGTATTTTGGTCTTTCTTTCCTTAATTATTTAAAAATATAAGGAGTTGGATTTCAAGGGTGGGGTCAGTGAGTGACCCTACTTAATTTTGGGTGAAGAATCCATTTTTGCAATAATATTCATGGTTTTTTTTTCTCCTTCTCAGGTTAATTTTATTATTATTATTTTCATGTTATTTCTGTTAATTATGCAGCTTGCTCTGAAATAGTAGCAAGCTGAAAGTTTCTTTTCTCTTTGTTGTTGGGCTGTCATTGCGCATGGACTTAGGTTAGGTTTGGGGGGGTGGGAATAAATTCTGTGCTCTCAACCCCAGCATAGATCTGATCTCATATATCATATATCATGAATCACAGTGTGTGGTACAGAAGGGAAAGGAAATGAAGGAAATTAATCTGTCTCTCTAAATGGGCGCATCCTTATCCTTTCAGACGCTGGGACCATTGATTCCCAAACTCAGGGAAAACTTGGGGAGTTTCTCTCCCTTGTTTCCACAAAAACAGAATAGCCAATACCTTAGCCACCTTTGTCCTCTATTTCTCCACTACCCCTTCAAACACACATTCAAAACCTCCCAAGGTTGGAAAACCAATATTTTCCTTGTGCAGGACCAACCCCGCCTCATTTGCACACTTCAAATGGAGAAAATTTTACATTGAGCTGCTATCAACCATTTCCCAACACCCCTTGCCACCAATGCGCATTTCTACATAGCCCAAAGGGCACATCATAGTGCCGCTTGCTCCCAGAACATCTGCCCCCACGTTAAGAGAACCCACCTTTGCCTCTTCCTTGTGTTTTGGTTTGTCCTCCTTACTCCCCCTAAATTTCTTAATGACGGAAACCATCTCCTCTGAAATTACTGGTGAGATTTCCGCCAGCTCTTTCAAAGTAAGGCAAACCAGGTGATCCCTTCCGCAAATCCTCTTTGCTACTTTTCCAGCCCTCCTGAAGGATCCCCCAGTTTTTACTACCACGGCCTGCTCTGGAGGTTTTTCAGTGGTAAGACCATTCATTTCCATTCTCCTCTTGTTGGAGGGGACAGCCCTAACCTCTGCCAAAACTTCTGGAGGTTAACAAGTTAGAGGAAATGTGTACCGTGCCAAGGTTGTTGCCTCCTTCTTCTCCGCTGCCGCCACTTGAGCCAGATCTCTTGGTGATGGTTTGGTGGTCTTTTATAGACGCAAGTTGGAATTGGCTGCGCGCTGCGCGCACAGCAGTAGCAGCGGGCTCAGCAGGGGTAGCCCGCTTAGAAATGGGTGTGGCTTTGCCGCAGCAATTCATGCTCCAGGCTCAGAAGCAGTCAAATTGGGCTCAGCATCTGAAGATGCAGGATTGATTGGCTTGAATTGGACAGACTGCGCGCAGATTGCGCATCACAAGACATGGATTGGATTGCACTGATATATCTCAGATATCTGGAATTGCACATTGGGAGGATACAGAAATGTGCGGGAGGCTCCAAGTTTGGCGTGGCACCAGGGCCGTGTCATGACAAGGACAAAAGGGGTGAAAGTAATGGCAGGCGAGCAATATAGATGGATATGGCGTATGGGTTGTGGATTATGGGATGGGAAGGATAGGGTTGGTGCTAGATTTTTGTGCTTAGGGGTTTTATTTCATTATTCTTGCTTGTTTCTGGTTTTACTTAGGTTAGGGTTTAGGTGTAGGTTACTTAAGCCACACCCTCAACCCGGTTGGAGGGGGACACATTTGATCACAGAGGATCATGCCGGATCACCATAGGTTTTGGATGAATCTTTACTCTCAATTCTCTATCTCTCAGTCAAAGGGTGAACAGTTGCACTCAGGGTTTACAGACGCAAGGGATCAATAACTTCAAAATTTGGGAACCGTTAAAGGAGAAGTCTCCTTCTGAATTCCACATCTGGTGCTCTGGCTGGTAAGTAGCCTTTTGTTCCTTTTCTCTTGAAGTTAACAAGTGCAATGTGCCAGTACCACCCATTGACCATTGTGAGGTCATCTAACGTTAACCCCACTTCTCTTCCTCCGCCTCCTCCTCTGGCTTCTTGGAAGCAACCCTCATCAGGGGAGGGATATGTTAAAATATTTTAGCACTCACGTGTGTTCTGCGTATGAGTGTAATCCAAATGGGATGTACATGAGGGCCTCTGTGGCCCATTGGACACACACACAGACCATACGTGCCTGTGTGGATGTCATGTATTTGGGGAAACTGGCCTCAAAATGCGTGAAACAGCCCTATTGGTACACGGGCCCTAACGGGCCTGGTGGGGTACATGGGAAAATACAGCCAGATGGGCTTTTATGGACCTAATTGGGGCCAAGGTCTATTTTGGACATACTTGGCCAGACTGGCTGGCCCACCAAAGTATTTTCAACTCACTTTTTGGGGCTTGGGGGCGGCCCATTGGCGCCGCTGCCTGTGTTGCAGCCCATTTGGGGCTGCCGCCCGTGTCACAGCCCCCTTGGGGCTGCTTTTTTGGCTTATGGCCCGTTTATGGGGCCCAACCTCCCGCGTGGGGGTGTATTAGGGGGAAGGGGGACTCAAAATGGAGCCCCCCCACCTTGGGCGTGGCTGTTGAGCCAGTTGCAGCTGCCACGCTGGGTGGTGGCTGCGGGGCTGGGGCCAATGGCCCCGGCTCCTCCCCCTCCCCTTGCTTGCCATCACAAGGAGGAGGCAGAGGGCTGGCTGGATGGAACCAGCCAGCGACCAGTTGCAATGGGAAACTTTTCATGGTGGGGGGGACTTGATCACCCCCCGACAAAGTGTGGTGGCTAGGCCGGTTGCATCAAGGCAACTGGCAGTGGGGGGGAATTGAACACCCCCCCCACCATGGAAGGGGCGCTCTCCCCCTCTTTACCAAGGGGGATGAGAGACAGGCTGGAGGGGACCTGGCCACCCCCCAGCCCACCTACCATTACCACACCCTGGGGGCATCAAACCCCAGGGCCCCTGGAAGGGGGATTTGACCGCCCCCTCCAGGGATTTGATTGAAAGAGGGGGGGCGGCATGTCCATTGGTTACACCTCCCCCCATGTGTGTCTGAGACCAGACACAGGTGTTTCCTGGGTCCCTCCTGGCCATTTTTATGGCCAGGGGCTGGTTGCATGAGGCAACCAGCCAGCATGTGAGGTAACAGGCCGGTTGAAATAGACAACTGGCCAGGAGTTTTGAACAGCTAAGGGGCTGGTTCAGCCCCATTGAGGTGGAAAAACCAGAAATAACCGGAATAGTCTGGTTGTAAGGGTACAGGAACTGATTCCATGCAGGCTCATGTAGCCCAAACTAAATAACAAGGCCTGTAGAGCCTGTAGAGCTCTTTTTGAGAGGAACATTTGCCTTTTGGTGTGTTGTATCATGGGCTCTCAAGAGGCCAACCTTTTGTACTTAAGGAGCTCTTCTCCCTTCTTTTTTCCATGATCTATTCATCATCCAATTGAATTCATCACCAATATCATCCAATGTATTTCCCCATTGTGAGAGCTCATCAGAAATTATTCACACAAGATGTCCAGCATTTCTCTTGCTCTAAATACTTCTCATTTGCCTAGGCTAATTGCTGGCCATAATTATAACAGGATAGAGTGTCCATTGTCCCAAAAATGGCGCCAATCACAAGCTTGTTTGCATCAGGCTGCGGGACTATCCTCACATCCAGTTCAAAGATGAGGACGTTGAGCAATTCCTTGCGCAATACAAAAGAATTGCCAATGCAGATGGTGCAATGGGTTTTGATAAGGCTTTGCTTGCTGTCCTGTTCATCACGGACCAAGAGAATCTTTGGGATGTAGAGGAGATGGAAGGGTATGAGGAACTTGATTGGCAAAAACTGAAGGTGGAAATCTTGGCAGGGTGGGGAAGGCACAAACGTTTTTTTTGGGAAAGCAACTTTGAGCAAGAGGCGGAGGAAGCAAGCGCAAATGGAAGAGTCTGGACGCGAGCACAATTGGGGGATTATGTAGAAATTTTTGATTGGATCTATTGCTACCTGGCAAAGAACAAGGGGATATTGAGACAGACGGGCGTGATGAAGAGGGCATTTTTGGGATGAATCAGTCCACAACTTTGCGGGAGGGTGCAGCAGCACTTTTACAACAACAACCTGGTAAAGAGGTTGTTGGATAGGAGTATCTTGCTTCTTCAAGAAATCCTTGTCATTTTTTGGGCTGTGGAAAGCAAGTTGGACTTGAAGGAACTGATGGAGGACATGGCAAGGTTTTTCCCAAAGGTTCAAAAGAAGTCTGCTTCCCACACTCTGGCAGCATCAACGCAAGCTCTGTTTGAGGGCCACTCAAAAAAGAAACACCCTCCGGCAACACCACCGACAACAAGCCTGGAGGTTAGAAAGATGACGGAATTGATGAAGGATTTAAAGATCTTCCTGAGTCAAATGCTGTCAGGGCCCCACAATTTGCCTCCTCACATTGGGGGACTGCTTCCGCCATTTAACCTGCCTGTGTTGTGGTAATGCAATTATTGCGGGGACAAGGCGCATTGGCCATTGGGGTGCAATAACATGACAAAGGACCTCAAGGGGGGATTGGCTCAACCATTGGGAATGGAATTCATGTTCCCAATGGAAAAGCAGATCTCCTCAAAACCTGACAATCCAATTTTCATGGAGCAAGTGCGCGCGCAAGGACAGGAAGTGGTGGTAACTGCTCAAACTTTGCTGGGGATTTTCACTGGTCCTGGGGTATGGAAACCACCCCACGTGGAAGCAGAATTGAGGGTATTAGCAACGGAGGAGTTGGTGGTGGTGGAAAGGATGGATGTGGATGCCAAGGAACAGGTACCGCTGGCAGCTCCTAAGCCAATTGCTAGCATTCCAGAAATGGATGGACAGCTGGTGAATCCAGCAGGGAAGAAAAAGGCAATGGAAATTGTGCGCAGGGTGATGGTGAATGAAAAGACTATTCCCTTGACCTTGAAGGAGTTGGTGGCGGTGTTGCTGGTGTTAGTTGATGAGATGGTTCAGGCACTGAAGAATTGCACACAAAATAGGATCCCTCCAACGGTGCAGTGGGTGGACGTGGCTTGGGATGACATGGAGCGCAACCTAGCAGGCATGAAATCTGTTTCAACTCTGCTGGCTTATGTTCCACTGAAGATTTCTGGAAGGAAGGTATGGGCGCTGGTGGATAGCGGTTCCACGGTGAACCTTCTTCTGTCTAGGCTTGTTGATGAAATGGGATTGGTTTGGCAGAGATGCATGATGGGGCTTCACGCGCTTAGCCGCGGGGCCTGTCGCGTGGATGGGGTTGTGGAGGAAGAAGAGTTTGATGTTGAAAGGGTCCACAAACCACTTTGTTTTCTATCTGTTGATTGCCAGGAGGCTATCTTAGGACAGCCATTCAAGTTTGGGTTCCAAGCACAAATGATGTTTGATCCCGGGCGGGGATGGAAACATTGACAGTGGAAGATTTGTCCAGCAGGCAATTCAAAACCACAATCTGCAATCAGGGGTTGGGGAAGTGGATGCAGGATTTGGTGAGAGAGGAGGGGGAGGACCCTGGTGCAAAATTGGTTTGCAAGGGTGGTATGGAGGCGTATTTCAACTAGTTTGCCAAGTTTACCACACAGAGAAAGCTCCAGCTTTGTGCGGGCGGTAGACCAGTGAGGAGCAGGTGGGAAGTATGGAGGAAGCGGGGGACGCGCAAGCGCTGGAAGTAAGTCCCTTTCATCAGTGTGCATCACCAGGATCTACTTTGAAAAAACACTATCTTTGTACCACGCTTGTGAGCAAAGGCAAGAGCCAAGGTTTGGTTTTGACTAGGACCTATGGTAATGGATGTGTGGGGATAGCACGGTGAAATGTTGGGAAGTATAATCGAGTTGCAAAAAGGGTCCATCCCTGGAAGGAAGCAATGCTGCAGGATCTGAATGGACCACTTTGACCAATCCCTTGGTCAAGGGACCCTTTGAAATCTCCGCTGAAGGTGTCAGGATGGGTAACACAATTGGAGTGGATTACAGATGTGCAGGTTGCGGCCCTTCACTTTGGACCTCCGGGCTGGTTAAGCGCGGAGTAATGGGATTTACTGAAGTTGTTACTTGTCCTCTGGGAAAGAGTGCTTGTGTTTGGACCTGAAGAGCGGGGAATGTTAAAGAGCAAGATCAGAGACCCTTATGTGATTCCAACGGTTCCGCATGAACCATGGAAGATCAAGCCAATTGCAATTTGGTGGGCAGTTTGTTGGCCCTTGTTGGAGCTGGTGCGCAAGCGTGTGGGGACGGGCCTCTAATAGAAATCAAGTAAGTTACTTGATTCCAATCTTTGCAGTGGTTAAGCAGGATGGGAAGTCATTGCGGATTGTTTATGATCTGCAGCTGCTCAATTTGTTTACAATTCAAGACGCGGGACAACCTCCCTGCATGGATCAATTTCTGGAATCTATGGCAGGGCACGCGTGCTAAGGGCTGGTGGATGTGATGGGCGGATACAATCAGCGCTAACTCAATTGTAGTTTTCTTCCAATGACTGCCTTCAAAACTGGACAGGGCAGGATGCAACTGACCAGGCTGCCGCAAGGTGCAACTAACTGTGTTGTGGTATACCAAGCACAGATGACCTGGATTCTGAAGGAAAATCTTCAGGAGGGGGTGCAGATTTTCATCAAAAATGCAGGTATCAAAGGCCCAAAGACAGATTAGGGATTGGAAATGCTTATAGAAGCTCCAGAAATTTGCCAATTTTTCTGGGAGTACGCAAAAACTCTGGAGCCAATTCTGTTCTGGATTGAAGAAGCAGGGCTTACAGTGTTGGGGAAAAATTTAGGGGTCTGCATACCCGCACTGGAGTTTCTAGGAAATGTGGTGGCTTCTGACAGAAGGCGTATTGCAGGAAAGAAAAGCAAAAAAGTTCTCAAGTGGCCAACGCCAAAGACTGTATCGCACATTCTCCAGTTCTTGGGATTATTTAGCTATATAAAGATTTTCATTGAGCGGTTTTCAGAGTTTGCTAGTCTTTTTTGGGCATTGATGCATAAGGGGGCGGAATGGACCTGGGGTTTGAACTGTGACATTGCCTTCAACAAAATCAAGGAGATCTTTGGGCGCAATATTGTACTGCGGGACTTGGATTACAACGCTGGATGAATTAATTTGGCTGTGGATTCAAGCAAGCTTGACGCGGGGGCGGTGCTGACACAGGAGGATGAGGGGAAATCTTTTCCCATTCTTTACAAGTCCGTTACGTTTATGCCAATGGAGAGAGGGTATTTGCAGCCAATGTTGGAGCTTTGCAGGGTCACTAAGATTGTGCAGAGGTTGCAGCATTTGCTCTGGGGGATTAAATTCATGGTTCTGGTGGATGCAGAGGCGCTGGTGTGGATGATCAATTTGCCAACACTGCCAAACCCGCTTATGACCAGGTGGGTTGCGTTTCTTCTGTTGTTCTCTTTCACGGTGGTACATGTTCCATTGAAGGCCTTTACAATTCCGGAAGCGCTTTCTTGGTACCCGTTTAATGATCCGTACAAAGGCAGGGAACCACTGGATGTGGATGCCCCAATGGTTAAGGTAGGGGTGTTGGAAGTAGGTATGCAACTTCTGCTCCATCAATCTGGAAGGTACGCAGTCCTTAGTTTGTATTTGCGGGATCTTTTATTTTGGGATGACACGCCAGCAAAGATTTTTTGATGGATTTTGTGGAGAGTGGGAAATTTCTACCTGCAAGAAGGACAGCTGTGGCAGTGGAGAGCACCAGTACGGCTTGTGGTTGGCACATTGAGGGCCAATCAGGAGGTAATTCTAGGAAGTCTACATGACAATCTTGGTCATTTTGGCAAGCTTCAAACGCGGAATCAGGTGAGGGAGAGGTTCTGGTGGCCAGGTGTAGTACGCGAGGTTCAGGAGTGTGTACGGTTGTGCAAAGCGTGTCAGAAGCGGAGCGCAACCTCAACTTGCAAAGTAGGTATCCCCACTGGGGAGGATGCCTTTTTTGGGCGGGTTTCTCTGGATGTTATGCACATCAAGGCAGGTAAGTTTGCATACCTCCTTGTTGCGCAGGAAAATCTGTTGGGATGGGTCAAATTGCGGCCATTGGTGAAGCTCTTGGCGGAGAAAGTTGGGCATTTTCTGGAGGAAGATTGGTTCACGCATTACGGATCACTTTGGCTGGTAACAGTAAATTGGGGTGCGGAGTTCTGGGAATGATTTGAAGAGTTTGTGCAAAGTTTGGGGGATTTTGAGCAAGTGAAGGAGTACTATATAGAAGGCGCGGGGATGATTGAGCTTGGTCACCAGCAGATCAAGGACGCAATGGTGAAGATGTGTGGCTAGGATGGAAAGAGGTGGCAGGAAACCCTTCCGTTAGTTCTTTATGTGTATTTGATTTCAATGAAGAGATTGACTGGTTATTCGCCGTACAAGCTGCTTTTTGGGCAGCAGGACTGACATCAAGCTGGAAACCTTTCTGGGTATTGATTGGTGGAAGGTAAAGACGGCCGCGGATCTGTTTGAGGCCTGCACCAAGCAACTCCTGCAATGGGACAAGATGTTGGAGAGGGAAACTGGAAGACTGAAGGCAAAGCGCACAAAGTCTGTCTGCTACTGGGACAAGTGCTGCGCACATAAACTCTGGGATCTGTTGTGGAAGGAGGACTTGATTCTTCTTTAAAACCAGAGCCTGGAAACTGAAGGGGGGAAGCTGTTTGCTAATCAATGGAAGGGGCCTTTCTGTGTGATCTCCAAGTTCACCGGAGGTAGCTACCAGTTGGAGGAATCGGACAGAACTCTGCTCAAACAGAAGGTGTGGCTTTGAACGTGAAACAATTCTTTGGGCAGGGCTCAACTTCATTTGACAAGATGACTGGGTTGGATAGCAAGGGGGACAACAGCACAGATCCTTATTCCAAGTACAAGCCTGCGCACGTGCTTTGCATCTGGTGGAGTAAACAACAGCAGACCGCTGGGGACAGCAGCCAATTTGGGGGGGATAATGGATGAATAGGGGATATGATTGGATTTTGTGAGGGGGTTCTCTAGCCGGTTCACAGCCGGAACAACTAGACACCCCAGAATTTTTGTTTTCTTATTTTCTTCTCTCTGGATTGGCTTTTGGGATTATTGCTGGGGGGGATGGTTTCTTTTAGTTATGGGCACGGCGCAAAGCTAAGTCCGTCAATGCAAGGACAAGCCCCGCATTCTGGAAGCAAATGCGTGGAAAATTTCCAACGGATTATTCGGGGAACAAGGAAAGCACGTGGCTCAGAATGAATGTGGGTTGAAGAGCAAAGGCACAGGCTTGGCAACAGATGGAAAGTGCAAATGGGTTTGGGCTGATTATTTTTCTTTCTCTCTCTCTCAAGGTTGTGCGCGCGGCTGGTTTTCTTTGTACTCTCTCTGTTTTGTAGATGGGTACGGGGAACTGTGTGGCAGTTTGTCTGGGGAGGTCCAGGTACCTTGAGCGGATACTTCTCACTCTTGGGGGTTTCTCTTGAAAGCGCAGATGTTCTCACTCTCACTGGATACTCTCAGTGGCGCGGATTCCTCACTCTCACAGGTTTCACTCAAAGCGTGGATATTGCGCATGACTATTATTTCTCTCAAGGTTCTCACAAAGCCCAAGGGCTTCTCAGTACGGTGTGGCAAAAGTTCATATCCTTGCATAGCCGTGGGGATGAAAACAAGATGGAAGGAAGAAAGGAAGAAAAGGGGGCAATCTGCCTACATTGGCTGAGTCCTTATCACTTCCTCCGCATCCACACAAGCCGCTGCAGCTAGGGATTGGAAAGCCGCCAATACCTTGTGTCACGCATTGGAAGTGTGCGCGTAGGGAACTGCTAGAAATTGCCGCAGTAGTTTGTCTGTGTCTTTCATCATTGCGTCAAACCTTTCCAAGGGAAGTTCAGGGATCTCCGGGATCTCAGGAGTTGCAGCCGCGGGTTCCAGTGACAACTTGATCACCACAGGAGACGGCACATGCTTGCTCTGGTGATGGTGATGATGGCAAAGGAGAATGCGGTGGTGGAAGAGGAGGATCTGGCCTTGGTGGTGGTGGTGGTGGGGTGGCTGGACGATTTGGGATCTTCAGGTTCATTGCTGGTACATTCATTTGTACCCGCGCGGCCCACTCATGGGCGGTGTTCCAGAAGGCCGCAAATTCCAGAAATTCCTGGGGCCTTGGAGGTCCAGCCTGGCGGAACGGTGAGCCGGATTTTTGACTCTTGCGCAATGGAGGATTCTGGGCAGGGCCTTTCAAACAGTTGCGAGGTGAGCCGGGCGGGGTCCACTTGTTTTTGAGATTTCCTTGTCCCTTGAGATCACAAAGGAGTCGCGTCAGGTCCTCTTGCGCGGAAAACCCTGAGGGAAGTCGCGTGGCATGCCCTCCATTAGAGAGCAGCAGCCTTTTCCGGCTTGGCACAGGACACAGGCGCGCCATCCTCAAAGGATACAGCAAGCAAGGCCGTTCCGGCTGCAGTATGTGCAGGACATGGCTAGTGGGGAAGGGCGGATGGGGTGTTTTCTTTCTCTGGTGTGATGAAATGGTGCAGAGGGGAATTTGGGAAAACTTTGGTATAGTTTGGGGCAGGTGAGATAGTGGTGGATCTCTGGGGACAGAACTCAAGTTGGGGGGGGGGATGTGGTGGTCTTTTATAGACGCAAGTAGGAATTGGCTGCGCGCTGGGTGCTCAGCAGTAGCGGCAGGCTCAGAAGGGGTCGCGCGCTCAGCGATGGGTGCAGCTTTGCCACAGCAAGTTGGGCTGCGTGCTCAGCAGCAGTTGAATTGGGATCAGCATCTGGAGATCCAGGATTGATTGGATTGGATTGGACGGACCACGGGCAGATTGCGTGTTGCAAGACATGGATTAAATTGCGCAGATATACCTCATATATCTGAAATGGCGCGTTGGGCGGATACAGACATGCGCAGGGGGCTCTGAGTTGGGCGCGGCGCAAGGGCCACTTCATGAGAAGGAAAAATGGGTGGATGTAATGGCAGGGGGCAATACAGATGGATATGGGGTATGGGTTGTGGATTATGGGATGTGAAGGATAGGGTTGGGGCTAGGTTTCTGTTAATAGGGGTTGTATTTCATTATTCTTGCTTGTTTCTTGTTGTAGTTATGAAAGGGTTGAGGGGGAGGTTACTTAAGCTGCACCCTCAACCCAGTTGGAGGGGGGAAACATCAGATCACAGAGGATCACATTGGATAATCATAGGTTTTGGAAGAATCTTTCCTCTCAATTCTCTATCTCTCAGTCAAAGGGTGAACAGTTGCACTCAAGGTTTACAGATGCAAGGGA
Source organism: Puccinia polysora (assembly GCA_025617555.3). Taxonomy (NCBI): domain Eukaryota; kingdom Fungi; phylum Basidiomycota; class Pucciniomycetes; order Pucciniales; family Pucciniaceae; genus Puccinia; species Puccinia polysora. Next base: position 1,934,098 of record CM062639.1, read on the forward strand.
TCAATAACTTCTGAATTTGGAAACCGTTCATGGAGAATTCTCCTTCTGAAACCCACAACAGTTGATCCACCAAGTCCAGTATAGCTTCTCCTGAAGATTAAAAACACTACTGTCCATCCCTATTAACTATTTTACTCTGCACATCCTCACCCAGTTGTTTACACAATCTTTTAAAATGGCCTTCTTCCCAACAGTATTAGCATTCAAAGATGCAAGGATTGCCTTTGTTCCTTGGTGCTGTCCTCAATGGTGCCTGCGTTTTAATTCCTTTTTGTGGTTCTGGAGCTGTTCTGGCTGGTTTGCCATAGCTTTTTGCCATAAAAGACGCATCTGGTTAACTATTTACGTCATTTCCGCAGTTTCTTTTTGCATTACCAGCCCCTTTACCCTCTTCACCTGCACGTCCCCCCTTACCAGACCCTTTTGGTCTTCCTCCATAATTTCCGCCAGTTTCAACTTGCCCGCAACCCCTCCAAGGATTTCCTTCATGTCCGGAAGTACGGTCACCCCTCCATCCCAAAACCTGCAAATTAATCCTGTTTTGTATAGCTTTCTATGGACACTTCCCCACAACTCCAAGCTAAGCCCCTGCATGAAGGTCCTCTTTACTGAACCACTATTCTGCGCCAAGATCTTTTTGCGGATTAGGTACTTTAAAATGCAATCAAATGAGTGTAAAGATAAAGAGAGCTTGAGCTCTGGTTAAATTAAAGGTAAAGAGAAATGAATGAAAGGAGCTTGTAACATCAAGCGTAACGGACCTGAGATCAGGAGGAAAAGGACACTCCGGTTAATGTAATTGGCTGAACAGATGATGAATTCCACTTGAGAGCACCATGGTTTATATAGACTAAATGCACAATTGGCCAAAAAGTGGTTGAGTACAAAATGAATAAGGCAAAATTAACATAAGCAGTTTAAGTGACATGGTAAGTGAAATTTCATGCTTGGAAAGTCTGACAATCACTACTGAGAACACAGCCTAGTTATATTTGAGCCATTATTTTAATACTTCAATAAAAACAATAATATAAATCCAATCAATCCAATCAATGATACTTTGAACTCCAGTGAAAGTCACATATATATAAACTCAAATGCTAACAATGAGGAAAAATACACACAAAACAATGTCCTTGATGAAACACCTCCTTCCCTTGCCATTTCCGTTGCAAGACCCTCAAGATCCACTTCTTGGAACCTCTGCTCTTGTGACCCCCATTTCTCCACTATTTCCCTTGTCAAATTCTCCCAATTCTTTTCACTATAAACCTCCATATACTCCACATTCCGCAGATCTTTCTTCTCTGTAATAAAATTGAATATCTACCAAACGGGGCCTACATTCTTTGTACCTTCACTTCTGGCTGCGTTCTCAAACTGTTCAAGAAACCTGTGGACATCCTCTGGACAAAACCTAAAGCGGGATAGTCTCTTGTGCTAATCTTTGCTCCACTACCCTGCTGATCCTCCAGCAACTCTGGTGCCACATATGTTTATTTTCCACCCGTGGTTTCCCTTGGCGGAGGCCCCATTGGACTTGTGATCTGATGTGTAGCATTTTGATAGGTTGGTGCACTGGCAGATACTGCCTGTTGATTGTTTGGAAGGGAGTCTCCCATTCTGGCCTTGTAATCTCCAATTTTCATTGACATCTTGAGTTTTAAAAAAAGAAGAAAATAAAAATCTGCAGATGGTATCAGGTTTAAACAGAGAAAAGGAATTTCCCGGCCAGACCCTTAATTTGTGGAAAGAGATTTTTTGTTCCACAAAATTCCCCCCAAAAATCTTACTGCAAGTTCTGTAAATCTCAGTAGCCCTTGAGTTTCACTCTTGTACCTCTGCAAACTGAACAAAATCCTCTCTGCATGGAAACTTACTATGGCCTGCAGTGGTTAAGAATCACTCCCAACTCTTTTCTCCGCTAACCGCAAAACTACTCTGCACTAAGCCAGAAACTACCTAAGCTAAAAAGCAATGAAGTAATAGTAAAAAACAAAAACAGACTCCCCAACAACCTCTGCAATTGACTTTTCCCTATTAAGACTCCAAGGTACTTAAACAAGATATTATTCTCAAAAAATCCTTTACTTTACGCAGATCTCTTACAATAACATTCCACAAGATTGTATTCAATAACGTTCCATTCCCCTGCCCCTCTGGTAAAGGAAATGTTCCCCTTATATATACAACTGAAAAGCACTACTCCAAAATAACCACAGAAAGAAAAATTTTCCTCCTAACCGCCTCTGTGAATTCCTCACTGATCCTCCTCACTATTAGTCAAATCCCTTACCCAATCCAATTGTTTGCAGTAGGTTTGGAGTTTTATGTTCCCAATCCTCCTAACAGGTTAGTCATGCCAATGCATTACAAATGACAGATCCCTGTCAATCTTCATTAGCGGAGCGCTACCAATCCTGCATGCAGCATAACTAACCAATCCCCAACAATCCGCATGCCGCCTCCTCAGCTTTAGAGTTTATCATCCCATAGTCCCCCAACCTCAATGCATAACCCATATTCTGGTCTGGTCTCTACTACATAGCTTTGATTGCTTGCTTCTGCACTTTTAAATCCATAGTTGCAGAAAGGTGGATACATTCAACCACATTCATTTTCTGCAATTGGAAAAACTCTGGCCCATTCCTGTCATTGTGCCATGGAAAGCGCATGCCGCACCAATTCCAAGTCTTGGCTTTCCTACTCTTGATTAGACATTCCTCCAATGGACTTTTCCAAGCCTATTGTGCTATGAACTTCCAAACACTGCTGAGTCAACTTTTAGTCAAATTTCCGTTGCTTATCCTTCTTTCTTATGTGTCTATAAATAGCCACCACAGCATATTCCCAAATGAACCAACGGATTGCAGGAGCTTCCGCCAAACACGCGCCCCCATAGTCTGTGCTTGGGTCCTTGATACCAGCATTGTCAATAAAGATCTGGATGCCTCCAGGAAGGTAATTGAGCAGTATCCAGGTCATCTGAGCTTGGTACACTGCTACCAATTTGATTGCACCCTGTGGAAGCCATGTTAGTTGCATCCTTCCTAACCTGGTTTCAAATGCAGTCAGTGGTTGCATATCAGGGTGGAGTTCCTGCTGATTGTCCCCATCCATCACATCCACCAATCCATAACACCCACGCCCATCCATTGAGTCCAGAAATTCCTCCACAAGCAGGGGCAACCCTGCTTTGCAGATGGTGAAAGATTTGAGCTTCTGCAGATCATGGACAATCCTCACTTACTTCCCATCCTGCTTAACAACCGCAAAAATTGGACTGGAGTAGCTTGATGCAGACTGCTCATACAGACCCTTCCTCATGCACTTGTGCACCAACTCTAAAAAGGCCTCTGGAATGGTCCAAGGGATTGGAATTGGCTTGATTTTCCACGGCGCATGCGGAACAGTGGTGATGATGAGCGGTACCTGATCTTTCCTTTCAACAATCCATGCTCATCTGGCCCAAATGCAAGGGCCTTCTCCTGCAATACCAACACCAACGCCAGTAAATCTTTTTCCTCTGGACTCAAACATCCTGCAGGCTCAAAGTTTAGAGCGTTGACTCTCTCATTCATGATTTGTGCCATTTTCTTACCCATCCAGACTTCTTCAGAGGTGCTTCCCAAAGATCTTGGTACCACAAAATTGGCCACAGAGTTCTGTTTAGCCCCTGCGGCATTGGCTCATTCCGTGGCTGTACCTTCTGAGACACCTGCTTTTACTTGCCTGCGTTGCACCTTGCCATCCAAACCAAACCGTCATTTTTGTAAGTCCTAGCAATTACCAAACCAGGGATTCCGCCTTTGCTCACAACTGTGGCACAATGATAGGGTTTTTGAAACTTGGAACCTCCCAGAGATGCATGCTGAGGAAGGGAACTTACTTTGACCACTTGCGCCCTCTGTGCACCTTCCCCTCCCACCTGCTCCTTGCTATTCAACCACCCGGGCACAGCCAGAGCTTTCTCCACGCGGTAACCACAGCTGACTAAGCAAAATCCTCTGTGAGGTGACCCTTACAGGAAAACCCCGGTCAGGCTTGTTGTTGTTGTACATTGCCGGTCTCCGCACCCATTTACCCCTTGCATGGTCACAGATTGTTGTTTCAAACCACGCGCCAAACAAATCCTTTACTTTTAACGCTTCCATACACGCCTTGAAGTTGAAGATCATTTGAGACTGGAATACAAACATAAACAGCCGTCCCAAAATAACATTGCTGCACTCCATCATAAGGAAAGATAGGGGCTTCTGGACTTTTGCAACCTCTAGCTCCTCTGCCTCAAGTAGCCCATCCATGAAGCACTCTCTGCTGCTCAAAGCCCAAAGCGCCATTGCACACTTCCTCCACACCAAACCCAGCTTTCCCACAAACCTTGATGGAAGCAAGTTGACCATCAAACCATATCTACCATTGCCCATAACCTCCACCCCACAATAGCCATTGTGATGTAGGCAATTACAAACAACGCCAATTTCAACCAGCACAGCTTGCGGTCTACCTCCTCCTCCACCATGTTCACATGCTGTACCATTGCCAGAACCTGTCCTTGCCTGCACTCCTTCAATGACTGGACCATCTTTTCAACAACCGCCGGGGACACCGCTGCTAATTCTTGTAAGGTTAGGGGTATTGGCAAGTCTTTCCCCATCCCTCTCTGGAAAATCTCTGCGGCCTTCTTTCTCCCCATTGGAGTTGTTGATGGGAATTCCCCCATTGGCGCGTGCGTGGCTAGCCTTGGGACCAATTGTTTCTCTTTAAAATTGATGTCCACTCTTTCTACTGAAACCCTTTTGTTTGCCACCAACTCCCTAAATTTGGCCTCCAGTCTTGAGGATACACAGGTCCCGGAGGCAGTGACAATGCCAAGCAATACCCAAGCGGTGTTGGCTGGAGCCATTTCCCTTTCTTGCATTTGTACCATGGGATGCAGCTGGCCTGTTTTCAGATCCACAATTCTCCCATTGGGAATATCTACATGAAGCTGGACGTGTGAACCAGCCCCTCGTTCATTTCCTGAGTGAGGTGGGTACATGTCAACTTCCAGTGCCCTTTTTCCCCACAATAATACAAGTTTTCACCCCAAACTCTCCAGAGGACCCGCTGGGAGGCTGGAACCCTTCCACCATATGAGGTGGTGTTGCGCGTGGTTAATTTGGAGCCTTCATCTGGTTGAGGAAGATTTGGATATCCCCCAAGATCTTTCATTTTTCCCACCAATGCTCCTGGCGCCTGTTTCAACTTTGTGGCACAAGAGGGTGTTGGCCATTGCGTGTCTGGAGCTTGAGCAGGGGCCGGCACCAAGAGCTTCACCAACCTCTTGGAGGCCACAAGGTACATTCTTTCTGTGTCTTCAGTAAGCTTTTCTAGGTCAATTTTGCTTTCCACGGCCTGGAAGATGACTCACAAGTCAGGAAGAATTGAAACACTCCGCTCCAGTAATTTTTTGACCAAACCATGATCATACAGGTACTGTTGCCCTCACAAGCAGAGTTGAGGCGCAAGCCCATCCAAAAATGCCTGCTTCATGGCCCCTGTCTGCCCCATGACAACCATTTTCTTTGCCAAATACCCATAGATACGCTCAAACTTTGACATGTACTCTACCAACCCTTTGCACATCTGTACCCCCCTGTACTGGCTTGCTTCCTCCGGGTCTCATTTGAAATCACTTTCTTGGAACTGGGGCTTGCGCTTTCCCCACCTTGCCAAAATCTTGCTCCTTAACGTTCCCCAATCCTGCCTTTCGTACCCAACCATCTCCTCCACTTCCCGCAGTTTCTCCTCCTTGGGAATGAAGAGGACAATAGAAAGAGCTCATCTGCGCTTTTTGCGCTCTCAGATTCTGCAATGCCTTTGAACCTAGAAAGAAATCCCTTCACATCAGTGGTGCTGAATTGGAGGTGAGGGAAGTCCCTAGGCCTGAGCCACTTGCGGCAAGGGGTCTCAACAGCCATCTCCAATGACCCTTCCTCTGATGGGTGGGTCAAATTGCCTGTCCTAGTGGCGTGAGCAGCCAGTGGTTGAGGTTGAGGTTGAGTTGGAGCATTGGGAGCCAATTTTAGAGGAAAGGCAGGTGGAATATTGGATCTGGGGACAGTTGTTGGCAACATCCTATGTTACCTCCGAGAGACTGAGAAAAAAAGATAATTAATAAGTATCTATTGAATTTCTCGAAAACTAAAAACCAGCTGAGGCTGAGATAACAAACCAAATCAGAGAAGGACTCTAGAGAGAGAAGAGAAGATATAAAGAGATTAGAAATAGAGTCCTACAGCAGAGATTAATCAGGATAGAGAAAAAGAACAGCTTCGAGTGGTGAGAGTTTAAGAATGAGAAGACAGGTTGACAAGACAAGAGTGACGTTATTTGAGCATAGACAGAAATGGCCGTTAGATGTGATTGATAGTTAGACCATGTTCAATAGCGTTATTGGAGAATTGAGTATCTTACCAGTCAGAGATTTGAGAGAAGATTTAATCGGGTTTGTAAAAGGTTGATAGTCAAGAGGATAGAAGAAGAAGAAATAAAAAATAAAAAGGGAACAAAATGAGAAGGAAGAGAAAATATAAAACGAGCATGTGAGAGTGGGCTGATGACAAGTAAGATGGATCAGAAGTAGATGAGAAGTAAGACGGATGAGTAAAGAGATCATCGATCTAGAGAGACATCGCGGACATGATAGTGAATAGAGCTGTATTGTTGGGGTCCCCGTCGTGGACTCCAAGAGCACCCGCGCGCACTTGGGTGTAGGTAGAGATGGTGAGCACGGGCAATGGATACTCAACACCCCTCGTGACTGGTAAGTGTAAGAATGTGAAAATAACATGTGTCCTCTGGGAATTGAACCCAGGTCTCTCATGTGCATGGCAAGTGTACTACCAACTATACTAAGGACGCTTGCTTCCTAGTGATCAAGATATGCTTGTAGAGGTCAATGACAATGTCACTTTGTGAGGACATATGATGAATGAGTAACCAACTACAAGCATGCAGGGACTGAGGTCCTGAAGACTGCATGAAATCATAGATCATATCTCAACACACCCCTGTGCTGAATGTAGGGTGAAGGAAGCAAGGCAACATGCTAAGATCACACTCATGATGGGCGCTTAGGTAGCGCTGGGCTCATAACCTGTAAGAATGTGAAAATAACATGTGTCCTCTGGGAATTGAACCCAGGTCTCTCATGTGCATGGCAAGTGTACTACCAACTATACTAAGGACGCTTGCTTCCTAGTGATCAAGATATGCTTGTAGAGGTCAATGACAATGTCACTTTGTGAGGACATATGATGAATGAGTAACCAACTACAAGCATGCAGGGACTGAGGTCCTGAAGACTGCATGAAAGCATAGATCATATCTCAACAGTAAGAGAAGTACATTCGACCAGGAGTTAATTAGTGAATACAGCCTGTTGAAGAAATTTGAGAGTTCCAACGGATGAGGCCTTGGTTAAAGAATCCGCTAGCATTTTATCCGTGGAAACCAGACTGAGAGTAAATTTAGAGAGAGAAAAGTCTTCACGCAGGCCTTTGGTTTTAATGTCGATGTGTCAAGACTTGGAGTGAGATCAAAATTTTTTTATCTTATCGTCTAGTCCTTTATTATCTACATGTATAGTCGGTCTGGTAGAGGAAGATCCATATATCTCGTCTACGAGGTGAGCAATCCACTTCAATTCAAGGTTGCAGTCTAGTAAGGCGTTAAGTTCCAATTTGGTAGATGAGTAAGTCACATTACGTTGTCTTGAGGAGTTCCACAGGATAGGACTGCCATAGTGTAATACGATAAAGCCGGTTTGAGATTTGCGGGAGATTGGATTGTCGCCCCATGTAGCATTGCTATACCCAGAGATACAATCCTTGGATGAGTCGTATTTTAGAGTTAATTTTAAGTTCTTAGTGGTTTTAAGATACTTCCACACTTTACGAACTTCTTTCCAATGGGTTAGACCTGGCTTTGCATTGAATCTCGCCAAGCTAGAGACGGCGAAGGCGATATCTGGTCGGGTGTATTGAGAAAGATGATTGAGTAATCCAATAGAAGATCTATTGTTGATGTTGAGTCAACAGAATTGAGCATGATCTTCGTCAGACGCCGGCTTGAGGTGATGATTTTGAGTGAGAGGAGTATTGATATCTTTGCATTCAGCAAGACCCAGTTCTTCTAGACCTCTGTCGATATGTTTTGGTTGGCTTAAATAAATGCTGTCTCCGTTGAGTTCCATTAGCATACCAAGGATTGTATTCGGTGCGTGGCAAGATGAATTCGAGAATTTTTTTAGAAAGTTAACCTCAAAAGAGTCGGATTTTCCTACTAAGATCAGGTCATCTACATGGAAGTAGAGGACCTCCCTGGAACTGAAATTGAGATACAAGCAGGGATCGCTAGTGGATTCGCGGAATCCCTGAGATTTGATCCGCGTGGTTAGCGTCTCATACCAATTCTTGGGTGATTGACGCAACCCATAGAGAGATTTCTTTAGTTTGAGATAGGGAGATTTCCGATTTGAACCTTCTGGAGTTTTGATTATAACTTTTTCATTCAAGGGAGCGTGAAGGAAGGCCCCCTTTACATCAAACTGGGTAAAGTTCATATTATTCTTCAATCCATAGACCAGAGCGAGACGGAGAGAACCAAGTTTTCCAGTTGGAGCCCAGGTCTCCTCAAAGTCTATCCCTTGAATCTGATCAAAACCTTGCACACATAGACGTGCCTTATACTTCACGGGCTCACCGTGACAGTTCTCTTTCACCTTGAAGACCCATGTTGTGTTGAGTATATTATCTGGTTCGTCGTAATAATCCTCCCAGACCTCTTGAGTTTTGATAGAATTGAGTTCTTCCTTGGAAGCCTCTTTCCACTTAGGCCATTCGGAACATTTTCTGGCGGCCTTGTAAGAGGGAGGCTCGTAGTAATGGTGGAAGCCATATCTTTGAGGTTTCTGAAGTTCGTTTCTGGGACATAGACTGATCCGTTGAGGAGGAGGTTCAGGTTCAGAGTGAAGAGGAGGAGATGGAGGTAGAGGTGTAGAGTGAGAAGGTGGAGACAAAGATGGAGGTGAGGAGTGAAGTACATCTTCTGGATCAGAATCCAAATCAGAGGATTCCAGAGTGGGTTCTCTAATTGAGTATTGTTTCTCGTACTTGGAAAAATCTGTTTTGTTTGAGTTTGAGTTTGATTGAGAAAAGATATCCAGGCCAGGCGACTCTAAGAAAGGAAATTCGGATAGTTGATGTTTGAGGAAGTTGACGTGCTTGGTTTCTATCATGGCTCCAAGCATATTCAGAATAAGATAAGAATGGAAAGTTGGGTTAAATCCGATTAAGACACCCTCTAGCCCTTTTTCACCAAACTTTCTTCCTTTTTGAAGACGATTGGCGAGGTAGATAACAGACGAACCTAAGTGTTTCAAATAATTAGCTGGAAGAGCCTTACCAAACATAAGTTCCCAGGGAGATGACTGACTACCTTCCCGGGGAATCTGATTTAACATAAAACAGCAACTCAGAGTTAATATATGCCAGTAGTTCTTGGCGAGGCGAGAAGAAGAAAAAGTGGATTGGGCTGATTCGATGATCGTCCTATTAGCTCTTTCAGCTCGTCCGTTGTGTTGAGGATGATAAGGTTCGGAGGTCCGAAGTTTAATGAAATTCTTCTTGGCAAAGTCTTTCAGAGTTGAGTTAGTGAATTCGGTTCCTTGATCCGAGAAGATTTCTGAAGGATAATAGCTTAGACGTTTGTGTTCCGTTTCCAGAATGCTAATAATCGTTTCAGGAGTTTGATCTTTGGAAGAGAGAGGAAAGCAAGCGAGATAGCCAGTATAATTATCAACTAGAGTGAGAAGGTAGAGGTGTCCAGCCTTAGATTGAGGAGTAATTGGCCCAACTAGATCAAGATGTATTCGTTCTAAAGGTTTGCGGGCAGGAGTAGAGACGTTGGAGAAAGGAGATCTGGTGATCTTGCTCTTGATGCAGCTGTCACATTGAAAGGATTGTAGTTCTTGGTTGGTGAAGCAATCTTTGAGAAGAGGTTTGAGCGTAGAAATCGAGGCATGGCCATACATCTTGTGTAAATCCAATAGAGTATAGGAGGGAAGATTATTGAAATTTACCGAGTTGTTTTGGCCAGTTGATAGGGGTTTTTCAACAACAAACAGATTGTCTCTGATCGAGCCCTTCAGCACGGTTTGTCCTCCTCGAGAGACTTTGAATCTATCGCGAGTTTGAGTGAGGTTACATCCTTTCTTTGAGAGTAATCCAGGGCTGATCAGATTGACAACAATATCGGGTACGTAAGCACAGTCCTCAAGTGTGATCACCGAATCGTTCCATTCAAGTTTTACCGTTCCAATTCCTCGTATCTTGAGATTGGCTTCTAATTTTCCAGTCTTAATTTCTTCTGTCTCAAGTTGTAGATTTATAGAAGAGAACAATTTCAGGTTGTTGATGATGTGGACGTTAGCTCCGGAGTCTAAAATTAGATTAGGATTGTTGTCCGCATTGATCCAGAGAGTTAGTAAAGCATGATAATTAATGGTTGGATTCTTCTTAATCTTATTTTTCCATTTGTTTTGTTGTTTGATCCACCATTGAGGAGCAGTTTCAGGATGAATATGGAAACAGGAAGATTCGGCGTGAGGTGCGTTAGGATTGTGGTATCCCTTGCGGCATTGCAATTTTAACTTCTTCTCATCCTTGAAGCTCCTCGTCTTGGTAGAGACTAGTGACACATCTGTGGTTGACTTACTGACATTCGTTTGAGCCTTTCTCTTGTTGAGGTATTGAGTGAGATGGTTGAAAACCACGTCTATTGTCAGGTTCTTCTCCACATGCATAATCTGCTGTTTTAGATTTTTGAGTGTGGGGGGAAATTTAAACAGTAGCAAGTACAACAGTATATCCTTTGGCAGCTTGATCCCAACGTCTGACATTCTCGTGATGGCTTTTCTCATTTTGGTGATGAAACTCTTGATAGCATTTTCCTGAAAGGTTGAATGGAGGAAGTGATTAAATACCCGCGCTTGATTTGCTATCTCTGAAGAAGCAAATCTTCCCGTAATTTTGGCCCATAGAAGTTTTGAAGAAGAGATATTTGTGGAGTTTACGACGTTCGCATGGGTCGTATTGTCGAGCTTGGATAAGATTATCGCCCTGATTTCTCTATCTTGTTTTGACAAAAAGGGTCCCAAATTTTGAGTGATGGCGTCCTTAATGTCTTTGAGATCAAAGAGCATAAGCATCTTGTCCCGCCAGATAGAATAATTTTCTTCATTTAAAGGTGGTATGGCGTCGACCGATGCTTTCAGAGCAACTTGATGAAAATAATTGCTCGCTCCGGCTGGTTTGTTCATGGCTAGATCGGCTAAGTTTGTTGGTCGGTCCTTTGGCTTTTAACCATAATAAGTATCTATTTAATTTCTCGAAAACTAAAAACCAGCTGAGGCTGAGATAAACAAACCAAATCAGAGAAGGACTCTAGAGAGAGAAGAGAAGATATAAAGAGATTAGAAATAGATTCCTACAGCGGAGATTCATCAGGATAGAGAAAAAGAACAGCTTCGAGTGGTGAGAGTTTAAGAATGAGAAGACAGGTTGACAAGACAAGAGTGACGTTATTTGAGCATAGAAAGAAATGGCCGCTAGATGTGATTGATAGTTAGACCATGTTCAATAGCTTTATTGGAGAATTGAGTATCTTACCAGTCAGAGATTTGAGAGAAGATTTAATCGGGTTGGTAAAAGGTTGATAGTCAAGAGGATAGAAGAAGAAGAAATAAAAAATAAAAAGGGAACAAAATGAGAAAGAAGAGAAAATATAAAACAAGAATGTGAGAGTGGGCTGATGACAAGTAAGATGGATCAGAAGTAGATGAGAAGTAAGAGGGATGAGTAAAGAGATCATCAATCTAGAGAGACATTGCGGACATGATAGTGAATAGAGCTGTATTGTCGGGGTCCCCGTTGTGGACTCCAAGAGCACCCGCGCGCACTTGGGTGTAGGTAGAGATGGTGAGCACGGGGAATGGATACTCAACAATAATTTCCTGGCCAGAAGCCCAGATTTGGAAATAGGAGAAAGCAAATTCCCTAATTTTCCAAGTTTTAGGAAGTTATTGATTCTAGCGTCTGTGAGGTGTGGGATGCGCCCTTTAAGTTGAGAGGTTGAGAGACAAATAGATAAATTCCTTTTTCCCCAAAACAGTCACCAGGGCCAAATTGGGGTCTCTGGCTGACCAGTGAGATGAAGTCACTATATGTGGCAAATTTTGTCTCAAATAAGTATCAAAAGTTACACTATGAAAAAACAATGATGGATTCTGTGACTCACCATATCATATAGTGGGTTGATTGTGTATTTCACCTTGATTGAAAATAAAAGTCAACTGGTTTTCACCTTGGTGAAAATTCAAAGTCAGTCTGGTTTCACCTCTGTGGATAATGAAAGTCAAATTGATTTACCCAATGATCAACTTTTTCTCAGGATCAAATCACCAGAAAAAAAGTAATAAATTTTAATATTTTCAAAATTGTACCACTTTTTTTGGTAATTGCATGCACAGTTTTTTTCAATTTTATTGTCATTTACTCATAAATGAATGTCACCCCAACAAAAAAACAGTGAATGTTCTACAGGGTGCAATTTTTATTTTCACACAACTGTTTGTACATGCAAGCTTAGTTTCACAGGAAAATCATGTGAATTCAAGGTGTTTTTCACCTGATTTTATTTATTTCATGAATATTGCACTGAATTTAGTATGCCTATAAAAATATCAAAAGGCTTTTTATAATTCCAAATCTTTCGAGTCAACCCGTACTAATATAGAAAGGCCATCTTTTTCAGACAGTGCAGAATGACAATCAATATCACCACAAGTTATGATCTGCCAATCATTGGTTGCTCTCACTTGAAAAACATTCAGATTTTCCCAACTTGAAAGCAATTTTGTATTTGTTTCAAACAAATTGATATAAATATAAAAATCAGGGAAATCATGAACAGGATCAACAATTTTGATAATTTTTTTAATCTTACCAAAATGTGGAGTATTATCTCAATAAAAACAAACAATGCTATTGCCCATATGTTTTTTGTGTGTGGTGAAGGTTGAATTCTTCCAGTTAAGATGATGGTGGTATCTCCACCATGGGGACCAAATGATGTTCTGAGAGTCACATAAATTAGTTGGAAAATCACAATCAATCCAGTTAATATGTGGTTTTACCTTCCTCAAATGATCATGAAAATCAGTGTAACCTTTCCTTTCTTCCAGATTTGGTTTTGAATTAATCTGATTGTCATTTGCATGTTTGCTTTTGAAATATGATGTCATAATTCTTACTTCTGGGGGGGCTTCAGGGTCTTTCAAAATGTTCTTCAAGTTGTTAGATCCCAAGAATCTCTTCAAAAGAGTCAAGGGTATATTTTCTGCAGTCAGAAAGAAATGAAAATTATTTTTTCATGATTAATATGATTCAAAATTTGAGCTTATCTTGTAACTGTTGAATTGTTATGGTTCATATGGGAAAAAAGCCCATTTGTTCTTTCATATGCCCATGTGGCAGAACAAGGAGCAGGAACCCATTGCATTAGGAGCTCAGGTATATGTGTGGAAAGGTGATGTTTTGGTTCTGATTTGCATGCAGGAAAAAGCTTCTGAAAACTATTTTGGTATTTTGTCCAATGCTTGGGAAAGTCTGGGGCAGAATGTTGAGTAACAACCCAGCTGGTAGCTATGTTTAGTGCGCTCATAAGGTGAATATTGTTTTCAAAAATCTCTGCAGGAAGTGGATTTCCCCCTTTGTCCGTTTTTATAAGCAAAGGGGAAGATAAAGTTTATATATCAAGAGCCATTCTGAAGCTTTCAAGCTTCCATGAGCGGCCCCACCAAGATTCTTTGGAACCCTGGCATAATTGGAGGGAATGGATGTCCTTTCAATAAATTTTTGGATTTCTTTCAGAGTTTGTGAGTCAAATTTATATGTTGGAATTATTTTTCCATCAACCCTTTCAGAATGAAAATCAGAGCTAGTGATGCTTTATATTGGAACATAGTCGAAATCATCATTATATTGATTACTGGGTCCTGATGTGTGAAGAAAGTGGGCACTCATTTCTGAATAGGGAGTGGTGGTATTCTTCTGATTGTTTGAAATTTTTTTTCAGAGGGTTTTGGGTATGCTTTGAAGATCTGGAATGGCCTCCCTCCTCAGATATCTTACCTCCCTTGAGTCAATGTCTTTATTTAGTATGTAATGTTCATTTTCACTTTCACTTGTTGAGATTGTGTCACTACTGGAAAAAAGATCCTTTTTGCTCTTGTTCTTGTTCCATGTTGATTCCAGAACGCAGACTTTATTTGTGGTATGATCTTTGAAAGCTCCAAGGAATATATTGTGCATCACATCAACATTTATCATCTTAGTTGCATCCCAATAAGGCAGCTCTTCAAGGATTGAATATGTCACACCTGTTTTTTGAATGACTTCCTCACCTGCATTAATTGAAGTGCCGGAAGCCATTTCTGGACACTTTCCTTGTGGTCATTCAAGTTCCAATTTGGGAACAGGAATTTCTGAACAACATCCATTTGGGATTTCTCAATATGGCAGAAATTGCAAAAATTGGTTCCTGCATGACTTGTGAAACCAGTGGGCTTCCTCATAGCTACAAAATCAGCAATTAAAGTCAAAATGGAAACTCTGATGAAGGATCCTTTTGTATTTAGAGCTGTTTTTGAGAATAAAATACCATTCCAAAGTTCTTTTAGTTCTTCAAAAAGGGGTTTTAGGAGATAGTTCAACTGGGGTCCAGTAGGCTCCTTGGGTCCAGGTATGATTCCAGCAATATATAAATTTTCTGTTTGGCAATGTTTTTCAGGAGGAAGATTGAGACAAACCAAGAATTTTGATCCCAAGCTTACATTCCTGCTTGATTTTAAAATTGCATTGAACCAATCAATGTAAAGTGTCAAAGACAAATTTTCCTTTTTTGTAAAGAATCATTCTGATTCACCAATTCCCCTGAATTTTTTACAAACAAAACCATCCCAAATATTGGTCATGATATCCCTTGGTGATCTTTTCAGGTGAGAAGAAAGATCCTTTTCAATTCCATTGCTTTGCAAAAAAACTTGCTAGCC